>CAKAOJ020000094.1:437500-1037500 GCA_916701645.2 Sebastolobus alascanus
TGTTGCAGACGTGGGGGGAGATGAGAGCCTTAAACACTGAGAGGATCAGACCCGGCTCTCCTGGACACCATGGAATACGATCAAGAGAGTGTGTATGTGTATGTGTGTGTGTGTGTGTGTGTGTGTGTGTGTGTGTGTGTGTGTGTGTGTGTGTAAGAAAGATAGCAAGACATAACTGCAAAAAAAACACTACAAATATGAGAAGTGAAAGGTGTTTCAAATGTCGTCTTTCACAAGCATGTCATACAGCATCAGTAATTATATTCAAAGTAGGGCTGTCAAAGTTAACGCGATAATCACGCATATTTGTTTTAATGCCAAGTCATAGTCAAGTCAGCACACTGACACACTGACAGCTGTTGTTGCCTGTTGGGCTTGAGATTGCCATGTTATGATTTGAGAATATTTTCTATGCTAAATGCAGTACCTGTGAGGGTTTCTGGACAATATTTGTCATTATTTTTTGTTTTTAATTGATTTACAATAATAAATATATACATACATTTGCATAAAGCAGCATATTTGCCCACTCCCATGTTGATAAGAGTATTAAATACTTGACAAATATCTTTGAACAGATGAAAAATGTGTGATTAACTTGCGATTAATCAAGATTAACTATGGACAATCATGCAATTAATCATGATTAAATACGTTCATCGATTGACAGCCCTAATTCAAAGTTTACACATTTGAACAATAATGTTTTTTTTTTTTTTTATTCAAACTTCATAGCGAATTCTTTCAAAATTCGGCAGAAGTAGCTGTCTGCAGATAGATGTCTGACCTCATATCAAAATTGTATTGCTAAGTTGTGTGTGTTGTATGTGAGGTCAGATGTCTCCATTTGAAAAGATCACTTCAATTATGAACCACCAAAGATTCCTTAAGACTTTTTCTGTCTCCTACACCTGCACACACAGATGCACACCACTTCTCTCCTGTGAAATGTGCATCTTATTCACAAAAACCTTATAATCCCTTTTCTTGTAGTACAAAAACACCATTGACTAAAGTCTCAAATCTCTTTTCTCTGGATCTTTTTTCTCCATGTTTACTCTCTATCTGCTTCCCTCTCTCTCTCCATCTTCCCCTCACTCGCTCTCTCACACACACACACACACACACACACACACACACACACACACACACACACACACGCGCGTGTTCATGCTCAGCCTGCATGGTGTTCATGGAGAGAAAGAGAGAGACAGACACACAGTATGTGTGTGTGGGTAGATTTAGAAGCGGGGATCAATGAGAAATGTAGAAATCAATGCACTTAGCAGTGGGAAATCAATGGGGCCTAATCGGGATGCCAATGGCACAAGTCAAAACAATTAAGAAGGAAGAAAAATGTTTAACAACCTCCCACCACCACTCCACCCCACCCCGATGCTTACACAGAGGCGGAGGAGAGATGGAGGGAGCGGAGGGAGGAAAGAAAAAGAGAGGGCTGAAGTAATGCAAGGGATGTTGGGAATGTCGAGAGGGAGAAAATACGGGTGTTTGGATGTGCTTATGGATCAACAGAATTAAATGCATTTACCTGGTAAACTGCCTGTAAAGTTGCAGGTTTGAATCCAGGTCATCAGCTTACATTGCTCCATCTTTCAGCTCACTTCAGCTCAAGACCAGGTCACTCACAATATTCTGTAAAAAAAAAGGGAGAAAGAACACAAAGGTTAAAGAAGAAGGAATACCATTCAAAAGAAGACAAATACAGTGAGAAATTTACAGATATGATTAAAATATTAAATTGCCAAGAAATTACTTCAACGATATGAGCCAGGCAGATTATAGAGTCAGTGATGGTTGCTAAGTATGGCTGTCAATCGATTCAAATATTTAATCGCAAATTAATCACATATTTTTAATCTGTTCAAAATGTACCTTAAAGAGAGATTTGTCAAGTATTTAATACTCTTATCAACATTGGAGTGTGCAAAGCTGACTTATATGACTTGCCCCAAACTGCATGTGATTATCATAAAGTGGGCATGTCTGTAAAGGGGAGACTCTAGGTATCCATAGACTAATTTTCATTTACACATCTTTAGGTCAGAGGTCAAGGGACCCCTTTGCAATTGGCCAGGCCAGCAATTTACCATAAGCTTCCCGACAAGCTAGTATGACATGGTTGGTACCAATGGATTCCTTAGGTTTTCAAGTTTCATATGATGCCAGTATCTTCACTCTAGCATTAAAACTGAGCCCGCTACAACTTAAAAATCGCAAGTTGCGTTAATGTGTTAAATGTGTAAATTTGTTGTGAATTCGCGTTAACGCATTATTATCACGTTAACTTTGACAGCCCTATAGTGCTAAGTCAAAACAAGCTTATCAGAGGACTTAACCAGTCAACAAGTAAAAGCTGGAACAAGTAAGTTTCAATCTTGATCATGAAGGTTGATAAGTTTCTAAAAACACCTTGCAGCTTTGCAATCATAATCATCCATTTTTCGCAGCTAATCCGTGGTGGTAGCAGGCTAAGATAAGTACCAAAGATGTTCTTCTCCACCACCATGCCCAGATCTTCCTGTGGAATCCTGAGGCATCTCCAGACCAGGTGGGAGCGCAAACCTCCTACTACATTTTACGTGGTGACTAAGACCCCAGGTCTTCACCCCCGACAAGAAGGGGGCAATCAACTGTATTGTGGCAGTGGATGCTGGAGGTCAAACCAGCAGAGCTACATTACCCTCCACTCTTTGGCTGCACTGCTGCTAATTCTGACATTTAAGTCCTCTGACTCTACTGCTGATTCAAGAGTTCCCTGAGATAACCATAACAATAGTCACGGATGATCTCCTAGCCGCAACTCCAAGCAGATAGCCATGGTTTCATTACATATTCCCACACTTACTTGGTGCAATTCTAAACAAGACTCGGTCGAAACCGAGTATATGTCTGGACCATGTCTGTGAATTTGTGGCTAAATTGTAACACAAATAGACAGTGGTCATGTCTATAATGTTAAATCCAGCGATACATGTCCACCAGATCTGGCGAGGACACTAGGGGATGCGCTGCTCCACTCAACTGGCCGTTCAAGCGGTGACGTACCCTCTCGTGGAATGCACCTAATTGGTCCCTGGTTTTCTGCTTGCCGTTTCAAACAGGAAATAACACGGTGGCCTGCTCGTTAACTTTCTGTTATTCTGTCTAAACAATCCACCAAAATCTACTTCTGAGAACATTTTAAGCGACAAATAGGCTATGCCACTGCTGAATCTCGTTTCATTTTAGAACTAGATCGCCTAGTTTGACAGCTTGGTCCAAGTTTTGTGAGGCGGACGCATCGCGCTAGACCTGCTTTCCATAGGAAATGAATAGAAGGCGTTGAGACGCCTTCCGTTACCGGATCTGGTGAGTGGAACCGCTGACACGGCCCCCTGAAAACGTAAACAAAGGGCTGTTCCCGCCTTTTCATTTTGAAAGAGCAATGGCCAATGAGGAAACTCCAACACTCGTCCGACCAATCGTGTAACTTCATCACTCAGTTAGTCAGTAAGTCAGTCAGTGACAGACTTTTGCGTTTGTAGGGCTGGCCCTCTGCGGTCCAGCCAAAAAGCAGCCCTTATCCAGGAGGTGGTTCAAGGGCAGGTGCTGTGCATAGAGATGAGCCCACCAATTTGGAGCTACCACCTCCTGCATTAGCTCTGACTTCTTCATTGTTGCATTCAACATGCCAAAAGACAGATTTCGTCACCAGAGATCACCTTCACCTGACTGGTTACGCACTAGACTTTTAAACCTGGCTTTGTGGGTGGTGGGTCCATTTGGTGGCGGACCCAAACTGAGCCTGACCAGACCCTTTTGGTACAAGCATGACCATCAAGTGCTTGCCTGCGAGCCCCGTTCCAAGGCCTGATTCCAGGACAGGGTTCTGGGTTCGCTGATCTGGATGAGGTGCCACTTATCCATAGAGATCTTTGATTGGGTCTTAGTCACCTGAGACAAATTTGCCTGAGGAGACCTTACCAGGAGCTCTTACCCCCAACAACACAACTACCACCTGTACCACAAAACCACTCCAACACAATAAGCTGGCAATTCTTGGAGGGGAATCTGTCAGTCACATTTTACTCAAAACAGAACAAAGTGTCTCTTAAAGCAGTGTTTCTCAAAGTGGGGTCCAGGGACCCCCAGGGGTCCGTGGCACTCTGTCAGGGGGTCCGTGAAATAATTTGCTAAAAATTACAAAATTGTGCTGTATCATTAAAAAGTGCATATCTACAGATGGGGACCATTTGCACCAATAAAAAAAGCATATTGTATCCATTACTCCCACCCATGTTGCAGCTTTGGGCCAATAAAAATAGATAGAAGATATGATTATGACACACAGAAAAAAGGTCATTATTTTTAAGTTGAAGTACTTACTGAAAGTCAATTTTAGACTGGTAAGTTTAAATATCTGGATTTTTTAGGACTATGCCAGTCTTGCTACTGTTCGTTTTCTGAAAGCTTTTAAGATCAATTACTTGAAATGTAGGCTATAAATTCTGTCAAATTGAGTCCAAATGCAATTTGAATAAAATCACCCTCTCCTAAATTTCCTTCGGGATCAATAAAGTATCTATCTATCTATCTTAAAAGGTATATAAGAGGTATTAACATTCAATAATTTTGCAAATTTCCTTGCTGTGGGACTAATAAAGGATTATCTCAATTTATCTTAACATGATTCAAATTGAAATGTGTTTCTGTTTATCACTATGAAACAGGTCTGAAGTGTTTAGGTTGAAAAGTTTTAGAATACAAATAGTTCCAATGGCATCTAAGAGTACAATTGGTTGTAAGCTTAATCGGTGTTACGATTATGAGGGGGTCCTTGGAAAAGTTTCTCCCCTGTAAGGGCTCCAAGTTTGAGAACCACTGTCTTAAAGTGTCGTTTTGATTCAGCACATCCAAAAATCTTTTTGAAAATTAAATACTAAACTATGTAGTTTGAAAGGTGGCTGTAAATGCGTTGTACATTAAATTCTAATAATGACGAGATAATTTATTCCCTCTGTGAAACATGTCACCATCTAAATCCGACGCACCCGACAATTTAAACTGACCACAGCTGCTTTCTCTATGAAGAGTGAAAACTAGAAATGTTTTACAGTCACCTTTAAGTCAACAGAAGGTGAAGGTTTTTGATACTGGAGATGTTGGGAGGAGTATCACTTTAATGTACTAATAGAGATGAAAGGATATGAAAGTATTGGCAGTGGGGCAGAGCAGGTAGAGACGGAGAGGGAACAGTTTTGTTAGATGCCTCCTACAACTCATAAAATCTGTCAATAAAAATATTTCCCCCTAAAAAGAATTGGCTGGTGGATATGACACCACTGCATGACACAAATATACCCAGTGGCCCACTAGGAGAGAGACACAAGGCGGATAGGCAGCGAGAGGAGAGCCATAGAAATGTAGAAAGAATCTGAAGGTATGGCAAGGCCACATGCCGTAGGACTGCAGTTGGGTTTGGTTTGTGTGTATGTGTGTGTGTGTGTGTTATGGGGAGGTGGTGGTGGGGTTGATCTGGGGCCAATCAATAGCAGCAGGCTCTCTTACGACCCCTGAGTTCCTCCTGGCTTGGCTGGCAGGCTGGAAATCAATGGGCCGGGCCAATAACTCAGGATGGTGTGTGGATTAGTGAACTGTCAACTAATCAGAGAGTTACTGAATCTGACACCGGAGCTATTAACCTATCGATGTGACACTTGGCACTGACACACACTCACACACATGGATGGATATATATATATATATTTATATATATATATATATATATGTATTGATGAACACACACACACATAGAAACATGTATGTAAATGCCTGAAGGCTACTGTTGATACACACATGCAAGCACACGTCTACTTTCGGGTGGATATACAGTAGTTATATACTCACACCCATGTAGAGACCTGGATTGTATGCATATTCACACAAACACACACATGGTTGGTAGCATAAAAACATACTGTATGTTCTCACATACTAGGGATGCACCGATAATGATACTGATATCGGACCGATACTGACTCAAATAGCTGGATATCAATGATAATGGGCCAATCTATTTAAAACAATTCCATGTTTATATTAGGGCCGTCAAAGATAATACAAAAATATTGCGTTAACGCAAATTCGTTTTAACGCCACTAATTTCTTTAACACATTAACACAACTTGCGATTTTAGGTTGTAGCGGGCTCAGTTTTAAAGCTAGAGTGAAGATACTGGTATCATATGAAACTACAAAACCTAAGGAATCCATTGGTACCAAGGACGGAAGGTCATACTAGCTTGTCGCGAAGGAGGATAAATAACGCTCCAAACTTACGCTTAATTTTGAGGAGGAAAAACTGGCATGGCAATTTTCAAAGGGGTCCCTTGACCTCTGACCTCAAGTACTGTATGTGAATGAAAATGGGTTCTATGGGTACCCACGAGTCTCCCCTTTACAGACATGCCCACTTTATGATAATCACATGCAGTTTGGGGCAAGTCATAGTCAAGTCAGCGCACTGACACACTGACAGCTGATGTTGCCTGTTGGACTTGAGTTCGCCATGTTATGATTTGAGCATATTCTTTATGCTAAATGCTGTACCTGTGAGGGATTCTCGACAATATTTGTCATTGTCATATTAAATACTTCACAAATCTCCCTTTAAGGTACATTTTGAACAGATAAAAAATGTGTGATTAACTTGTGATTAATCGCAATTAACTATGGACAATCATATGATTAATTACGATTAAATATTTTGATTGACAGCCCTAGTTTATGTACTATATACATTATATACGCATATATATATAAGTTTGAATTCTTGTTTAAGTTTTGACCAATTTGTTGCTGCATTAAAAAGGTTTACATTTAAATAATTCCTGTTAATTTTGAAGATTTTTTACCTTTAAGTTGCTGGTGTATGTCTTATTATATTAATGACAAATAACAACTCAGTAAATTTATATCTATGTAATTATTTGCTACATTTAGTTTTACAAAGTTAGTAAAGCACTGTTCAAGTCAGGCCTGATGTTGCCTTACATAAAAAAGAATGATCCCAGTCACTTCCACACAATGAGGCATACAGCTTATTAATTAAACACTGGTACCGGACTCGGTATTGGCCGATACCCAAAGCCCAGGTATCGCTATCTGTATCGGAACTGAAAAAATCGGATTGGTGCATCCCTAATTACTACTACTTCATCGGTTTTTAACACACTCTGTTAAGTGTTTAAATGTACTGTTGTAACTATAACTTATGTGGAGGCTGGTGTATAAACAAATAATGAAGGACAAGTAAAACACAGTTGTAATTAAAGATAGGGCCACAATGTTGGAAAGCTTGCATAATTTGAAAGTAGCATGCCTCAGGAGCTCCGTCTAAACCCCCCCCCCCCTCCCCTCGAAACTCCTTATAAGGCAACGCCCCCCACACACATGCACGAGCACCGCCGCATCATAACTACTTCACATTTTTCGTAGCTATTTCATCACTAAATTCACTTCTGAAAAATTTTGAGGCGAGAATTCAACTGTGTAGATTTAGAATATTGACAGTTTTACGATGTTAGATGGCGAATCAAACATTTGCTCCACTGTTGTCGGAGTTTAGAAGCTCCACAAACTGCCGGCACAGCTAGCTAGCTCCTGCCGGGATCGCCACCTCTCCAGCCGGGCATTCACTCTCACAGATGAGCTGGCTGGAGCGCTCTCAAGAGACCTGTCTCGTAGACGAGGGGCTTTTATTTCCTTGTTGACGGATAGTTTGTTTAAATATCACGACACATATGTCCATTATAAATTAACATGTGTTTATCTGCCTTTTTGGAGTTGAAAAGCTCCACAATCGCCCGCGGGGGGGGTAGCTCGCTGGAGAGCCGGCCACAGAGCAGCAGAGAGGCGAGGGAAAGAGCAGCCTCTGAGGGGGCAGAGAGATACCTGCTGAGACAACACGACCCTTTTTAACGTTACTCTAATATCTGGAGGGAGATCAGTCCACTCGTTTGTTTCTGTAACTGAAAAAGCAGTTTGAGTAACGTCAATTTTGTCGAGCAATGTATATCCGCCGTCTCCCCTCGTTGATAATCCTGTTTGTCTGACTTCACTTTGAGCTGTTAGAATTAATAGTTTAAACCTGCAGTATCTTATAAAGTAAACTAACAGAACATAAACAACTAAATCAAAGTTGTATTTTTCGATAATATGGTAATAGTGGTACGAGTTCGTGCTCGTTGTCCAGTGTTTAAAGAGCTGAGTTTTCTCTTCCATTCTCCAGTAAACGTGCGGCGGCGACAAGCTTTGAGTTCACGCTGGTGCACGTTAAGGGTAGAGTACGAGCAGGGAGGCAGGGAGGCATCTGATTGGTTCTTTACAACTGGGCGCAGAGGCACTGACTGGTAGACGTTTTTACAGGATTACAGCAGCTACAGATGACGGATCTTTTCCGGCCTTTTTTCAGAGCTCATAAGAAATGGATTGCTGTCGGGGTGTAAAGACCATTTCAACGAATATAACAAATAGTGTATACTGGATAAATCGCATACCCTGCCTTTAAATAAAACATGTCTTCATAGGAGAATTCATAATTGTTAACAAATATGGTGCATTAATAAACACTTAAAATGTCCTCACATCTGCGTACAAATACATTATATTGTTTTATAAACAATAAATTAAATGTTTGTGTACTGACAGTGGAGATGGCGATGGGCTTCAGGAGGAACTCAGCCCCTCCCCCCCCCCCCTCATCCTGCATGGCTCCCCAGGCAACACGGTGGATCGTTCCGTTTCCTTGGCACGACCATCGCCCAGGACCTCAAGTTGGAGCTAAACATCAGCTCCCTCATCAGCAAGGTCCAGCAGAGGATGTACTTCCTGCGGCAGCTGAAGAAATTCAACCTGCCACAGACCATGATGGTGCACTTCTACTCGGCCATCATCGAGTCCATCCTCACCTCCTCCATCACCGTCTGGTTCGCTGCTGCCACCGCCAGGGACAAGGCCAGGCTGCAGAGGGTCATTCGTGCTGCAGAGAAGGCGATCGGCTGCAACCTTCCCTCCCTCCAGAAGCTGTACGCTTCCAGGACCTTGAGGAGGGCAAGAAAGATTGTGGCCGACCCCTCCCATCCTGGGCATCATCTCTTCCAGATTCTGCCATCTGGCAAGAGGTTAAGGTCCATCAGGACCAAAACCTCACGCCACAAAAACAGTTTTTTCCCCATGGCAGTGGGGCTCTCCAACAGCCCCTCTGCCCCCCTGTGAATGTCTCTCTCTCTCATGTATATTTTATTCTTATTTTATTCTAACATTTTTAAGTATTCTATTGTTATTTTTACTGCTTATTTGCACCAACAAATAGCAAATTCCTAGTGTATACCTGATACAGCTGGCAATAAACAAGATTCTGATTCTGATTCTGATAAATGCTAAATAAGGGTGACTTAAAGTAAAGTGTTACCACATAAGTATTATTGCATGGCTGGGCAAGCAGAAATGGATTTATTTTGCTTTGTTGCTGTTAGAATGCCCGAGCGGTCAAGGAGGCAATGAGGAGAAGTCCACAACCAGATGGCGTTTCAGCATGCAAACATTTTATTTTTCTTCCACCGCACCTCACACACATGTTGGCTTCCACCATAGTAATCCCAACTCCACTGAGCTTCCCCCGCCTTATATATCTGTACAATTGGCCCATACCATTACTAATATTACATGCAACCCACAAATATACAAAATATACAAATCTATTTACATAAAACCTTTACCAAACCTATAAATACTCTTAATAAATATATATACACCTAAATATGTTACCTAAATACCAATAAATATTTCAACAGAATAAATACATTTAAAACAGTCCCGCCGAACTCCCCTCTACCCACTTCCCATTGGTTTTACCCTCCCGGAACTATTTAGAGGTGCGCGAGCCCCTGGGGATCTCTTTCGCCCGAACACCCTGGGAGACGGAAACAGGCAGAGGTAAGTCCATGCATTATATTCACATGACCGTTTTAATGTTAAAGTAGTAGTAGACAATAATTTTTAGGCATAATTTGGCAAAAATTCCATAATAACCTTTCAGCATATTGTAATTCAAGTGGTCTGAGAGAAAACTAGACTTCTGCCCCTCCTCATGGCTCTGTTTTGAGGCTTTAGAAAAATCTAGCCCGTGACAGCAGATTTTGACTAATCACAGGTCATTTCAGAGAGAGAGAGCGTTCCTATTGGCTGTGCTCCGGTCATGTGACCAGAACTTGGCTTCCTTTAACATATTTTACAATGGCGGCCATGTCACAAACTTTCTCATTTTACAGCTAAACAGTGCACTACAAGATGATTCTGAAAACATTTGAGGCGAGAAATAGGCATTACAGTAACATAATATTGATTCATATTTGATCAGCGCTGCCTAGTTTGACCGTTTGGTCGGAGTACGTGAGTGATTTACAGCCGGCTCTCATAGACTGCAGCTGGGCAGCGGACCTTGTTTTCCTCCGGTAAGTGAAATCCTTCAGATGCCGTTAGCAGCACCGGAGGACATAGTAGGACACAGAGGAACATGGTTTTTTTCAGGTTACCTGTTTCATGTAGCACTGTCACGATATAGCGGCCGTTTTCTAAAAATAACTTTTTTAAATCATATTTGCGCAAATATCGCATACTGCAGCTTTAATACTTTTCAATCAACCATCTTTCATCTACTTTATTATCCCACATTACCTTCTTTTACTACTGGGGTGTAAGTCGATGTGCATTTTAATAAAGTATTGTCGTATTTTACAGGAGACCGACGAGGAAGAATCGCCCCGCGTCCCTGCTGTAAAATACCCTGCACGCCAGCCTCACCCCACTGAAAAACATCCGACAATAAATGTATTGATCAATAAATACCTGTGTTTTTTTGCGCTGTTAACAATGTGTGCCACGACGTGCGTTCAAATAACAATTATGCACTGTAATTAATATTATCCAGCTCAATTAACGGCGAGCCGTCGTTACAGTTGCACACATACACACAGAAACACACTATCAGCTGTAGTAAAAAAAAATTGGAATAAAAGAGTGTAAATTATGGCAAAATCTATCAATAAATACAAAAACTCAATTAACTGATAGAAAACATTATATGTGACTTGTAATTCATTCACTACATTTTCATTTGGATTATTGTACCATCGCTAAATCTGCATTACTTCTACATATCATTAACAGTGAAAAAGTATCTTCCCTCATTGAGAAGGTGCCTTTACGTCTCAGTAATTAAATGAAAAGTCAATAGATACTCATTTAGAGAGGACAGTTTGGGAAACACAGTGTTACAGCTCAGATAATAACACTGTTGCATGTTAGAGACAAAAACAGAATTATATAACTCAAAGTTTTTGTAATTCTGGAGAAAAACACATTTGTTATCCTGGAACAAAGACATACTTCAAATGCATCTGAGTACAAGAGCTTCATTCAGAACACACCGAATCTGCATCGATCCCTATTCAGTAGTCACAGTTCATTTAAAGATAATTTGAAATGGACAGCCATCATTCAGATTTATTACGTGTATTGTGTGGGCGCCGCTGCTTTGACCCTTGACCTCCACAGCACTAATGTCTTTGAATGTTGGTGAACCAGAAATTTAAATGCATTCCACTGTTCTAAGCATTGTATCTCTCAATATCTCACTGGTGCTGTGAGTGTTGATGACTAAACATTGTTTGCTGCATACTAAATAATTCATTAGTACTACAATGCATTTGTTTAAGCTTTAAAGTGAACAACAACTAATATGAACAAAAGCTGTAATTTCATAAAATGTTACCTTGTGTTGGTCCTTTTAAAGACCTTTTCTATCTAACTGTTTTATGCTCCATATATTTAAGTCCTGAACATTTCTGTCAGCTGAAAAATGTGAGTTATCTCCAAAATAATAAGCAGCGTAAACTGAGTTTAGGTGGCTTTACTCTGCACTACTTCCTGCTTTTTATCCACAATTCATATCCAGATTCCTTGGTGCTTCTTTAATATGTAGACTCTCTAATCTTTTGATATTCTCGTGTTCCTCTAGTGTGGAACTACAGGCTTATTCTGTGTCAAGGGTGCTGGTTCGTTTTACAATATTCTTTTCTATTCTTCTGTCCTTTTCTACTTTTTTTGGGGGGGGGGGGGGGGCAAAAGGAGATTATTTTGGGGGGTAATTCCATTGAAACCGCTCTGAAATAACTTGACTTGGCATGTGCCTATACAAGGCTCCACAAAAGGCTCCAGGAATACTATTCAGTAATGGGGTAAAGCAAGAGAAGAAGCAGGACAAAAAGCCTGTGTGTGTGTGTGTGTGTGTGTGTGTGTGTGTGTGTGTTACAAGAGCAGCTGAAATGAGGGAGAGGAGAGAGAATGAAATCACCTGAGAGAAAATAAGACAGCTAGCGGGACGAAAAAAAGAGGATGAATGAGCAGCAGAGAAACCAGTGAACTAATCAAGTGTTGAGAAAAGAGAAGAGAACACGCTCGTTTGATATCCTACAAAAATAACACCATTTTGATTCATTCATTAAAGGTACAATGTGTAAGATCTGGACAGAATTTTCGTTTAATAAACCATTCAAAAAAAGACATCATAAACAGAATGTGAAGAGGTTACAGACGTATGTATGTATTGTGTTGCATAGATATCCACTGAAATGAGCATGCTAACCAGCTAACCCCGTCCAGTCCTGTCTTGTCCTGTAGCACAGAGCTGCCCCGAGGGTTTGTCAATCATGTTGAAGGTACAGGGTCTGTGGACATTTTGATAGTTTGTTTATTTGATTCGTATTTTCGTTTTGTCTTACTCGCCACCAGGAGACTACTTTGTCGGGAGGAGGGCGGGTGGCGGCTCTGGAAGATGGACCGACAGGGGTCTGATCCCGGGGGACTACCCAGAGCAGTTTGGTTGAATTTTACGTATTGTTGCGCTGCTGATAGTTAGCAGCTGGCTTTTTTATTTGTTTTAATACGATTTTATACATATGGGGTGTCTTTATACCAGTTTTCCTAAAATTAGATTAAAAAAAAAATTGCAATATATCGCCTTGCTTGCAGTATCGCAATATATCGCAATAAACTAAATGTAAATTTAGATTGTAAGATAACTGTAGATTGTAGTAAAGGTGAAATGCTGACCCCTCTTTGTTTGGAGCATGTGGCCAGATCTTACACATTAAATTTTTGGTCATGAATTTAGTTTTAGTATAACGTAAGAAACAAGCCAAGATGAATCCATATAGTCAGCAATTTTTCATGTT
The DNA here is from genome assembly GCA_916701645.2 of Sebastolobus alascanus. Lineage (NCBI taxonomy): Eukaryota > Metazoa > Chordata > Actinopteri > Perciformes > Sebastidae > Sebastolobus > Sebastolobus alascanus. Next base: position 450,796 of record CAKAOJ020000094.1, read on the forward strand.
TAAACATGTTTAAGTCATGTAAGTGTAATTCTCAGAGAATTGACTAAAACAGGAGAACATAAGAGAAAGCAGATGACATAACCATAAAATTAGTGAAGAAAAAATGCAAGAAATTAACAAAAAACAGAAAAAGAGGCGGAAAGGCTCCAGAAATGAGAGGAGGGGAAGAAGAGAAGGCGTTGGGTGGGAGCAGGCTAGTTCACACTGCTGTCTAACGATAAGAGCTGCAGACAGAAAGACAGAGAGGGAGTCCAGGGCTTCATGGGCCTCACACACACTCCGGATTAGGAAACATATGCAGTGGAGTTGTGAGGGATTAGGGGGTGAAGGCTAGCTGGAAGAAGGAAAAGAATGTTTTTTTGGGGAGGAGAGGAGGGGTGAAGGGAAGGGAGGGGAACACAAGTGCTCGGCCAGGCATATTTCCACCCCGCTTTCATCCTACATCCCCTCCTCTACCTTCCTCCTCCTCCTCCCATCCACTCACCTTCATCTTTGAACCTCTGGGATGACGAGATTGGTGTGCAAGTACTCGCAAGGAGACGAGGAAGTGAGGCCGCTTGCTGGCACCATCCTTTCATTGTGGTTATTTGCTGCGAAACACAAGTAGCACATCGGGAAAATTGTTAGAATGAGTAAAAACCTTGAACCTAATTCCTTTTAGTTCTCATACAACATGGCTGGTGACTTGGAGTTGAGCTGAGTGCTGAGGGTTTTCATTCAAGGAAAAAGAGGAAGGAACAGAAAGCATTTTGATTTTGTCAAGTTATGGTGAGACAGAAAAAAATAAATAAATGATTTAAAAAAAAGTCATTAGAGAGACAACTCAAAACATCATAGTAATTGTGACAAATCATTATGAATCTTCAATGTCTCCTTGGCTGTGTCCGAATCACTCACTCGTTCACTACTCAGCAGTTAACCCCATAGTGAGCAATAAATTGAGATTTCGGACACTAGTACAGAGTACGTGCCATGGACACGACTTTTTTTTATTTTATTGTGGGAATTTCGGAGGGCATTATAAACTTCACACAGAGAGTTGGGACACTCTAAAATGGTAGACAGTAAATATAGTGCACTTAACTGTATAGTAAATAGGATGTGATTTTGGACACAGCGTGCTTAAACGTGCAACAGTGTCACTCATGGAATGGATAATGTAAAAATAAATACACCCAAAAATAACAGTTGGTGTATTTACATGTACTCTAAAAATGTCACTATATTCGGGCTGTCAAAGGTAACGCGATAACGCATTAACGCAAATTGCGATTTTCAGGTTGTAGCAGGCTAAATAACGCTCCAAACTTGCGCTAAATTTTGGCAAGGAAAAACTGGAATGGTCATTTTAAAAGGGGTCCCTTGACCTCTGACCTCAAGATATGTGAATGAAAATGGTTTTAAGGGTACCCACGAGTCTCCCCTTTACAGACATGCCCACTTTATGTTAATCACATGCAGTTTGGGGCAAGTCATAGTCAAGTCAGCACACTGACACACCTACAGCAGTTGTTGCCTGTTGGACTTGAGTTTGCCATGGTATGATTTGAGCATATTTTTTATTCGAAATGCAGTACCTGTGAGGGTTTCTGGACAATATTTGTCATTGTTTTGTGTTGAATTAACGAGTTCCAATAATAAATATATACACACATTTGCATAAAGCAAGCATATTTCTCCTCTCCACATGTTGATAAGACAAAAAATGTACGATTAATTTGTGATTAATCGTGATTAACTATGAACAATCATGCGATTAAATATTTTAATCAATTGATAGCCCTAAACTATATTCAAAGTGAAGCAGTTTTCTGATTACTGCAACCATCCCAACAACAACTTAACCACGATATCTGTTGAAAGATGTGCCAGCATAACTCAATTTACTCCTCATCCGATGAGAGGGTCGCACTGTAAAGGACAGAGGGTGTCGTATCCTGTACAGATTGTAAAGCCCCCTGAGGCAAATTTGTGATTTTGGGCGATACAAATAAAATTGACTTGACTTGACTCCTAAATACTACACTTACAAAATTACTTTAAACTCTGTTTTCTGGATTTTGGCCACAATTTCATTCTGCACACGTTGTGTCCATCGGCCCATGCTGCAAAGCAATTCCCTTTGAGCAAAAGAAAGTCGATCAGACTCAAACTACTTGCATTAAAATGTAAATTCCTCGGTGCAAAAAACAATAAAGTATGCCCAATTGTTTCCTGTAACAGGTCTTGCCAGACTCAAGTGCAAATATCAAACAAATCATGCAAACCTATTTATTTATTGGTAATTTAATCAAACTTTTTCCATGCTCTATTCACAGTATTTGAGTAGCCTGCATTTAACACACTAGGGCTGTCCCAAATAAAAAAATTTGGACTTCGAAGCTTCGGTGAGAAATATTCCAAAGTATTCGAAGCTTAGCGGTGTGGCGCGGCGCAGCACAGCAGGCTGACATGTTCTCCTGTCTGTTTGTCTCCATCTCCCCTATTTCAGTGACCGGGACAGCGCCGCTGCCGCACTACTGTACACACACACACACCTCTACACATAACAAACAGCAATATCCGTCTTAATTAATGTTAAATATGAATAATGAATAATGTTGTGGGATTATTCCTTATTTCATGGGCTATTTTGGGATTTATACATACATATTATTACATACTTATCTTTAAAAAAAAAAAAAAAAAAAAAAAAAAAATGAAGCATTTGAATACTGATTTGGAAGTCAATTACCATGGCAATGCTCAAAGCTTCGAAGCATTTGGGTCAGGCCTAAACAGGCCTAAAACACACTGTACTGAATCATATTTGACCGTAACAATATTTGGAAAAAAACATATCTTTTTAATAGTCACTGTACAATTTTGAAGTGTGCCAAATCAATTTGAAAATTACTTTCAGGAAATACCTCCAAAATATAGATTTTAATACTTTCAAGGAATCTCTTTTATCAGTATGACCATGTACATAACTCTGAAGCAGGTCAAGGAACTTGCTGAAAATGGCTAAAATAGTGTGTGGCTGCTGTACACAGGGGAGACTGCAAGCCTGTGAGCTAATGCTTGCGTGTGTTGCCTGAATGTGTACAGTATGTATGGGTGTGTCTGTGTGCATGTGTGCGTTTGCCGTGTTACTGGGGGTCATGAGTCAAGGTCAGCTGATAATTTGCCAGAAAAGCCGGGGAGAGATGAAGGGATGGAGGGACAGTGGAGCTCACGGAGAGAAAAGAAGAAGTAAAAGAGAAGGAAGACATGATGGTAAAGTGATACTGAGAAGAAACAGGAGGCCAATCGTTGAGGAAGAAGAAAACCTGCAAATGAAACTAACCACCAATCTGCCATTGTTCTCTTGGCCAGTTTCCTTCAGCTTTTCTTTTGTTTTGTCTCAATTTTTTCTCATTTCATTCCCTTTTTGTCACTGCTTCCCATCTCTCATCTTTATGATTAGACCACATTTGGTATAAAAGTGTGAAAAAACACCGTAACTGTGCCGCAAACACACACCAATTTTTATATTATTGACACTATATTTCACTTGTCCACCAAATGTCTCCCCCCCTCACACACAAACACACAAGCACACACACTCCTGGCACAGAGAGGTCAACCTTTGGTGGATGAGGTCAGGTGTCTGGGATGAAGTTGACCTTTGACCTGGAGGGCATGATCGCCCGCTTGCATCCTAACCAGCTGGACAATGAGCCGTCCGTCAAACCATCGCTGTGTCTTGTCATGTGTGTGTTTACGAGTAGTGAATGTTTACATATCTATATTTTTGTGTGTGTTTCAGTGATGTGTGTGTGCTTTTATGTCTGCAAATGCATGTCCTAATGTGTGTGTGTGTGTGTGTGTGTGTGTGTGTGTGTGTGTGTGTGTGTGTGTGTGTCTGTGCTGAGAAATTGGATTTACCTCCTGAGTCTCAGAGGGACGAGGTCGGGGCTGCTTGTTACTGACGCCGAACAGAACAATATCGATCAGGCCGGGGTCATCCATTGACGAATCCCGTCTTTAGTCCTTCCTGCAAACGCTCATCACTTTCTGTCTTCTGCCTTCTTCGGGGTTAATATCTCATTAACTGCTATTATCTCCACACTGGTCACCATGGCAACAGCCAGCAGGACAAGAGCTGACAATTCCCCTGTAGACCGCATCCTGGGGATCAGACAGGCAATGACCAGGTTATTGAAAATCAATCCAAGGGGAGTTACTGTTTTCATGACCTCCCACGCTTCATTTCCACTATTTATTGAGGAACGCTGGTCAAATGTCGACTATTGTGAGTTTTACACAGATGTCAATACATGCAACGACGAGACTCAATATGCAATGGGTATCGTGATTGTGGTTGATCATTTTGAGGTTCATAAATCGGACGTTAGCTGGAAGCCATTTGATGTCAGAAAAAAATGAGTTAGGCACATGGATTGAAAAGATTTTAGATTTTTAATTTGCCCACCGAGTTATTTTTTTTTGCTGATAGCACCATTTTCAATACAGTAAAATGTCAAGCCAAAATTAAGAATACACTCATAGATGTTATCAGTTAATTTGGAATTAATTAATTTTACACGACTGAGGAAGAGATGACAGTGAACCACGGGGAGTCGGAGCTGGTCCATATGTGAGGGGCTTTTCTTTCTTATCAGTCAATGGACAGTCCTGATCCTTATTCTCCACGGAGCGATGGAGGAAATATTATTTATCAGCCTACACTTTGAGCTTAGCTACACAACTTTACTCTCAAAGTATTTTGATGATTACACAATTTCTTTCATAATAATTGGTTGATAATGATCAGCTTTTCTTACTGATTACACTTAAACAGGTTTAAATAGCCCAGTGAAGCTGATTTTTTTCAGCCCAACAACAATCGATAGGAGTCCATCATTTACAGCAGTCATGTGATGTGGCTAACTGAAATGCTACCGCTAGCCTAGCATTGATAACTTGGTTGTAAGCTAACAGCTAATTTAGCTAAATATTAATGCACTGACCAAAACTCACATCTCATACGTGTGTGTCGCTACGCAACGGCAGTGTTCTAGAACGTCTAACATTAATTAATATAAACTAAAAACGATATATATAAAACACAAAAATAAAACTGTTTTATATCTGTGCTAAAAACAAACTAGCGTTAATAGAGTTCATGGTTCGGCTCTTGTTAGCCGTGTGTTTACAACACTCCACTTTAAAGCACTGTGTTTTACGGTGCTTTAGAAGGGAACAGTTAGTTATTATTGGGCCCACAGGCTACTCACCCATAATTAAAAACGAGCCTTGTCCGCCTGTTGTCTGCAGTCTGCCTGCAGAGCGCTGGGCTGATGATAATGGCGGAGTGGCCAGCTGACCTTTGACCCTGGGGTCAAGGCGGCGGGGTCTGGCTCGCGAGGACGCAGTGACAGAAGCTCCCCGCAAATTGATGAAAAAGGCAATCGAGTCTGTAATAAAAGCAAGCAGCCGCCGTCACCAAACAATCCCATAATGGCCTCAGTGAAAATAATGATGGTTTGTTATACAGCTTTCATTCATGTACTGTATTTGGTGTAGTAGCAGTTTGCTGGAGAATATATATTTCCAATTATAGGGTCTATAGCGATGTTTAAGGAGGTAGTGTTTTTTGTCTCAATTGCATTGTGTTTTGTAGTGTTTTATAAAAGATAATAAATAATTCACAATAGCTGCTTTTTGTTTTTCTCCAAAGAGGATTTTGTAACTGGCTTTCTTGAGATTCATAATTTCAGGAATAACAACCTAAAGGTCAGGTTTAAATATTAATTTTGATAATAAGTTTCATAAAACGGACAGCAAAACGTTTAGAATTTCAGCCAGGAAGAAATGAAAACTGTTGTAAGCATCAGGGGAAACGTGGCCCTCCAGATATGAAATTGTGGTTATTATTCATTAATTCAAATGGAAGTCAAACTCTTTGGGTTTGGATGGAAAATCGATCGATGACAAATGGACATTTGAAAGCTTTGGCAATTTTCAGGCACAATGAGGACATTTCTCTCCAGAAGTCAGTCTTTAGTCTTTAATTTTATTCACAAAATTATATTAAAATCTAGGAAGCCTAATGCATATTACTTTAATATATTTTCTTTTATGCAAAAAATGAATAAACTAAATATCGTAAATGCAATGAAACAACATTCCTGGTTGTCTTTTATACGTGATTTTCTTTTTTAATTTCTTATTCATATAATTTATTCATGCATTTAATTTCGTTTACGTTCACTGTGGTGCTTTTAATTAAACATTTTTCTCTCCCATTTGACTATTTTTCAGTGACAAATAATCAAATTCTTCTCCGTTCTTCCGGCGCATCGGCGATAGGCCATTTACATTCGATGCATAAATCAAAACTTCACCAAAATAAATACAAATACGTGCAGAGTGACTCGCTTCTGTATGTAGTATTGATAATTGGCATTTTTTTTTATATATGATAGCAAAAAGTACACTTTTGGCTTATTTGCATATGAGCAAAATATTTAAATTCATGGAATAAACATGAAGCTTCTTGCATTTTGTTCAAATCTGACAAAAGGAGTCTGCATTTTTATATCCAAAACGAAAAATAACAACCGATTTCAAATAAATTTTAGCCATATATCAATAATTTAAAACAAACAGAAAAACACGTTTTTAGAGATTAAAAAGAAATATTAAATTCGTTTTCTTTAATTTATCAAAAGACTTAAGAGCGCAGTTGAATGTGTACCAAATGTGCAGTTTCTGATTTCCATTAATCCACAAATTAGTCAAACATAAAACAGTAAAGAACACCTGCTGCTGGTTTCTTCATTTACCAACTGATCGCACAACCAGATTACATTAAAAACGCAAGTTTCATGTGATTAAATTAAAGAATTTCAAATTATTTAGGTAGATACGTTTTATTTTCACTTTCATTCACAAACAGCTGCAGTGATCCTTGTTGGTAAACAGGGTTTGTCGCAGCTACCAAGAACAGCAAAAGACCTGAAGTAAATTCTAACATTAAAAAACCTAAAGAATATGTTGGAAATAATCTAAATATTCTGACGTTTAAACCGATTTAGAATGCATTCAAATTTGAAGCTGAATTTAAAGAGAATTAGTTTGAAGCAATCACATCACCACTGGCTTAAGAAGTGCATGTAAACGTGCGTGGCAATGAATTGATCATTGTGCAATGTATTGATCGGGAATTAGATGTATTAGCGGGATCAATGGCTCACATAGCGCGCGTGTCTGTCTCCGTGCAGGGTTCAGATGGGCAGCAGATTTTGGACCGAGTGTGTTTACCCTCAAGATCAGTGTGAAAATCCCATTGACCCGTGTGTGTGTGTGTGTGTGTGTGTGTGTGTGTGTGTGTTCACATCCCAGACCGATAGGATTTCCATTAATTTACCTGCAGCCTCGGATATTTGGGAGGAAAACCAAACATATGTCCCGGACGGATCTGTGTCTGCAGGATGAGCCTGAGAAAACAGCTACAGATGGAGAAAATTGGGCGAATTGCTGTAAAGTGTGAGCACGTGTGTGTGTGTGTTTTAAAGAGATAAAGAAAAATATGGATCATAAAACAAACTGATATGAGAGTTCGTGTAGAAAACGGGAACCAGCATAAATCGGTTCTTATAGTGCAAGAAAAAAAGAGAGAAAGAGAGAGGACTTCACCCTCCTGGTCTCTCTGGCCGGCAGGTGGATCCTCCCTCCTCCCTCCTTTTAATTGATTTCTCATAATTAACTCAGTGTGTTCATCGATTTCCCTGCGAACCCCCAACACCGCCTCGAGATCGGCAACCTCATTATTTCCACGTTAACCCGAATAATCCCGAATAAATACTGACCACATTCAATAACAATTAGACCCAGACAGCACTAAATAAACCGGTTTAATTTAGATGACCTGGCCTCGGGATCAGGCTGAACTGAAATAAGAGGGCAAAACAAGCTGGTAAAAAACACTAAAAATAATGAGAAGAATCTTTATATCTGATAAATGCAGCCTTTTAAAAGGGTTGTCTTTGGACGTCATCACTCTGCAAAATGCATGAAAGAGCCTCTGCATGCAAATAAAGTCAACTATTATAGGTTTAGAACAAAATAACATTCTTGACATCACTTGAAACCTCCAAACGCTCGGGCTACTGTAATGTTGTTCACTTCTCCACCATTTGATCAATTAACCTCTAATTAAATCCTGTTAGACAGCAGCTCAGCTGTGCACATCAGTCACTTAGACTGTGGTCAGTGTGTGAGATGAGGAGCTGTAGCATCCCTGTTCAGTAGCTTTGTAAGAGAAGGAAGAGGAGGTCAACCAAGCCTGCAGGTGGCAGATCAGCTCCAACTCCTGCATCCTTCCACCTTCATCTCTCCTCCTGATAAATACAAATGAAAATACAAATTAATTTTCCATCACCTGAAATTTGGTTTGAATGTGAGAGGAAAGTGGCTGAATATGAGCACGCAGTTTCATCTTTTTCGGCACGTCTGCAGGATTTGGATTCTCAGAGGCACCTAACTGACGAGGGAAATTAACTGAACTTTTTCTCTTCCAACAACCAAAATTATACATTTCCCAAGTGTTTCTACTTTTATGTGTAATGATCTCAAATGTTTTGTTAAATTAAAATTTGCAATTGCAAATGAGCTTACACATTAATATCATGCTGTTTATTAATTAATGTGTGTTGTCCCTGATAAATAAATGAATAAAGTACAGTTAATTCTTGACCTTGGAAACAGCAATTAACAAAAACAAAAATCACCATAAGGTAGTATCTGTTCTGAAGCTTTTAATAGTATCACTCCTCAGGAGATGGAGTTTACCCAGTTTAATGAACCAAAAAAATCACTTATTTAGAGAATACAAATTCAGTTTATCGAATAAAAACTCACTAAGCTGGAGTCATACTTTGTAATGCATGTACAGCTTGACATGCAAAGCAATTTATATGTAGAAAAAATGGAATAAAACTGTTTTATATTTTTTTAAAAACAATAATAATAATTTAGCAGAGAATATAAGAATATAGAGTCCATTGGAGAGAACAGGGTTGAATAAAAAAACTGAGCAGAAGAAGAAAAGGACAGCGCAAACTTGACAAAAATAGAACAAAGCAGAGCAGAGAAGAGTGTAACTGAAGAAGAGATAATAGAGTAGAGTAGAATAGAGGGGGCCAGCAAGGACAGAAAGCAGAAAGAGAGTGAGTGTGGGGGGAGGGAGGGAGGGAGGGAGGGAGGTGGGTGATGGTGTTGGTCACGGGGGGTTAAAAGAAGGAGGCGTTCAAAGCTTGTGAATTAAACGCTGTGAGGCCCTGTGTCCTCGGCACGTGCACAGGGCCTCAAGAATAAAAGGATCTCTGGCCCATCTGGCTTTTTAGAGGCAGGAAGAAAAGGGAGAGGGAGAGAGAGAGAGAGAGAGAGACAGACAGACAGAGGGAGAGAGTCCGGGAGACATGGAGAGAAAGCAGGTGAGGGAGAGGGGTCCCGTATCGCTCAATGGAGAGACCGTGGCATTAACACAGCCAGGCGTTTAGGGCGCTTTATTCCCTCTGGGGGTCACCGCCAACACTAAAAACTATAGGCTCTCATTGTAAGGTGCTTTTAGTGTCAGAGTGAGGGACAGAAAACACAAGAGAAGAGAGGAAGAGGATGTCGAAGAACGGAGGACAAAATGATTTACAAAAAATAAAGAAAGATTTTTCATACGCAAACCGTGTGAGGAAAAAGGAAATCAGTTAGTGATAATAAGCATGTGTGTGTGAGAATGGGTCAGTCGGTATTCAGAAACAGGGTCAATAAAACACTCTCACCTTTAATCTATACGTGTCCTTCAGAAGATTTTTCTATACCTTCACAGTCTCTCTCTCTCTCTCACGCACACCTTACCTCTCCTGCACTCGGCATCTTAGCTGTTTCCATGGCGACGGAGTTGAGACTGCAACCAGAAAAGGGGGGCATGTGTGTGTGTGTGTGTGTGTGTGTGTGTGTGTGTGTGTGTGTGTGTGTGTGTGGAAAGCAGCAGCAGCAGCAGGTGATGAGGCTCAGCTCATGGCAGACAGTGCTTCAGCATCTGGGAAAGGGATTTCTTTCCCATCTAATAAAAGTTATATTAAGGTCATAGAAGAAGAAGAAAAAAACCCAGACATTGTTACCATCATTTAAGGAGAAAACAGGCTTCAGCAGGTCCAAAATGAAATGGACATGCGTAAAGAGTAGAATAAGGTAAGCAAAAGTGAAACAGGATACTTTTCATATCAGCAAAACACATTTACAGTTATGTTGAATTCTCAAAATGCCAGAATCACTAAATGCAGGAAGGTTTCTGTATTCCTTTGCAACATCTGTAGTTATATTTTAACAAATTAAACATCATTTAAACAATTTAACGGAAATTTAACAGATGCCAATAGTAGTGGGGATCTTGAATTCTGTTTGTTTTGAATGATTTGAGGGCATTTTGTGGCTTCATTAGACAGCCAGCAGCAGAGAGATGACAGGAGATGACATGCAGCAGTAAAACCCTGCAGCTCACAGTCAGTGTAACTCCTATAGACCACCAGGGCAGCCCCCTATAACTGACCTCTTTCACTGCACACATTTTGACTTGCAGTAGTAGGAAGGTGTTACAAATGACACGAACCATGGCTCTGTTGCATTCAAGTGTCCCAGTAAGTCACATCACTGAGCCAGCATGCACAATACGAGGCCGCTGAAACTGAAGGAATTCAGCCATCGTTTATTTTAATATTTAAAAAGTGCTTCCCCTGCAGTGACAAGTCAAAATGTCCTCTGTAAAATAGGCCTGGAGTTAACATACACACTTCCTGTCCGTTGGTTTATACTGGTATCAATATAGACAAGCTGCTGTGTGAATACAGTGAGAGGTAATTAAAACAAAAACATGAACACAAACAATAAAAAACACTATGTAACAAAGTTAATTCAAGTTTTCTGCAGTGGTAGTATCCAATGTATTTTTGACACATGGTGAGACATTTTGTCACACTACTGACATGATATTGTGTTTATTCTAAGGGGACGATTGAATAAAATAATATATTTGTATTGGTTGTCAATAATGCTGCTGTTGTCCTCATATGAACACCAATTAGTGGTCATTTTCACCACCTTCTATCACAACATCATTAACTCATGATCATAATACCAAAACCAAAGCAATAATTCTATGTGATCATGCAGTATAAACTTACAGTAAAAGTAAATTCATGATCAACTAAAAACTCAATATATTAACATTTGGCTACTTTTAGGCAAAAAAGGACAATAAAAGGGTTCTGCATTTCCTAGAATTTGAAGCTAAATCTTGATGCTTGGGGGACTTATGAAAAAGTCAAAAATTACAAAACCTTTCACAGACTGTTGCGTAATTGGTGTGGGGTGCATATAAAATCCTGACCAGGGCCCTGAGCAGTTCATTGAATTAAATTCATAGTGTGCATCCCAAAGTAGCATCAAATGTACAATGTACGGGTATAGAGGGTTCCAGGGATGACGTAAATTTGTAGGCCAACCAGGAAGTTAGCATCGCCCTGGTTCCCTCGATAAAAAGCCAATGGGATTTTTCCATTGGGTTTTGAATTATTGCAGAAAATAAGCTCTGTGGCAAACACACGTTTGTGATACTTACACGTTTTGTTCAGCAAGATAATCTCCACTAATGAACACCACCTCACCACAGTTGCATGAACTTAAAGCCACTTGTTAGCAACCGCCTTTTTTAGGACATGTAAAGGCTTCAAAATTCATGAGTGGGATATTTATTGATGTATTTTATATCGTAGAAGAAAACGTTCAAATCTCTTCAGCTTGTGATAACCACATTTCAGGCAGCTAACTAAAAAACCCATTGACTTCCAGATGAGGGAACCGGAAGTGCTAAAATGCTAACACATTTCCGGATTTTAGGATTCATTCTTGTAGCACTAGAGTGGATTAATCAACGCATCTCTGAACATAAAGCCTTTAGTTTGTCACAACCAGGTTTAAGGGGGGAAGAGCACACTGGAGTTGAAAGTCTAAACGTTAATAACCAGGAGAGAGAGAGCGACTGGCGGACAGGGACACCGGGACCGGACCGGGACACCGGGACCGGACCGCCACCGAATCCCCTGATGAGCCCAGTCCGCCCAGCGAGCTCCTGGAGGGAGAGGCCTGCTCAGACAGGGTTGTCACAGGTTTGATACCACATGAAAGACTGTCCCCTCACAGTCTTATAGCCTACCTCTTTCATACCGTGAATGTACAATAGACTATTTTCCTCCTCCCACTGATCCGTGTGGGCAGAAACTTCCTGTTAACTGAGATGTCAATACGGAAATGAAAGCCAGGAGAGCTTTTTCACTTCCATTTACAAAGCGATTAAACACATTAAAACATCAGAAGATTATAATATGGAGGAGCATACGGGTGAAGAGGAGGTCCCTGTAAACGAGGAAGAAGCATCGGAGGTCCAACATAATGACCTAAGGTACGTCAACACGGCGACAGACTGAGCAAAACACTTCTACAATATCATATCATAATATAGTCTATAATATTCCTATGACATTCCTTTGGGGTGCGTGTATAGCTGCTCGGTGACCTTACCTTTATGTGAAGTGTGTTTATCCTACAGAATATAAGCCTTTATAACAACTTCATAATAATGTAGATTTCTTGCGCACTTCCTGGGAATGAAACAAGAGACTCACTTGATAAACCGAGATGTTTGATTCGACTGCAGTTAAAACTCCGGTTAAAACAGAGCAGATTGATTGTGATCTGTGTGCAGGTTCCTGCTCAGACGGCTGCGGCCGGAGGGCTTGGAGCGTCCCCGTGTGGTCAAACGGCCGAACTGCAGCAGTATGGAGGAGGCCACGTTCATCCGTGGCCTGAAGCTCCTCTTCCTCACCATCCTCACTTTGGCTGTAATCAAGTAAACACATTCAGTTAGTGTTCTGGAGTAGATTAATTCATTTCTTTACAGAAGATTCACAAAAAAAGTTCCATTGTCAATTAATCTGACATTTATTTTGTTCACTCAATCAATTCATTGTTAAATACATAAAATGTCATAAAGAGTGAAAAATGCCAGTTACAATTCCCTAGAGTGAGCTGACTTATTCAAATTTGGTCCAAAACACAAAGATGTTCAGTTTATAATCATAGAAAATAAAGACGCAGCAGCAAATCTCCACACTTGAGAAGCTGTATTTTTGCTTGAAAAATGACTTAATTTCTCTTCATTTTCTGGTTTAAGTGGATGAAATACGAGGCCAGAAATTAAGTTATGAAATTGCCTACACACAGGTTAACAAAATTATTTATAAACGGCCACAGGCAGACTTTTGGAAAACAAATAAACATAACTGATAGACATACCCCCCTTTTTAAAATATCTTTTTGTAGTTTTATTTATTAATTTATTCTTTATTTATTAAAAAAAATATATATATGTATGGGTGTGAATGTTGATGTGTGCATGTTTGTGTATATATGTGTATACGCATGTGTATGTATACGTGTATGTATAGATGCATGTATGTATGTGTATAAATGGTATATATACATATATATGTACGCATGTGTAAATATAGACTATGTGTATGTATGTGTATATATATGTGTGTGTATTGTGCGTATGTATTTTTTTTTTTCAGTTATCTATTTATTCTTTTTTTTTCTCTTATTCTCCTGTTCTGTTTGTACCACTGGGTGTATAAAGTACAAAAAATTCCAAATACATTATTGGACATTTTGTGGATGTGTAATTCATGAGTAGTTTGATGAATCAGTTGATCGACTTGTTGTTCCAGCTTGTGTATTCAGTATATTTTCCACCATAAATCCATATCTATAGGCAGCAGACACCACTTATTCCACATATAATAAAGTGAGTTAAACTGAGTGTTATTATATCCCCAATTATGTGAATGAATGAATGCATCTAATCTGTTTCTTCTTCTCTTCTCAACAGTTTAATCGTGTTTGAACAACTGTTAACACACAATCGCCCCCCAGATGGTGAGTATTTAGTGTGAGATGGAAGATGATTTCAAATGTCAGTTTGGTTTCAATAAAATTCTGCTATTAGATTTATTTATTTTAAAACAGTGTTGCCTATCTTCTTGTGATCCTGCAGAACCTTCTACCTGGGATTACATATTTAACCAAACGTGGCTGTTTGGGCATTTTCAGATCGGCCGGAAGGGAATCGTACTACTTGCCGTGTTTGGTGAGGTTTTGTTTCATGCTGTTTAAACATGGATTTGTATTTATGTCCTGCCACAAAGTTTCCTTAAACCCACACAAGTAACAGTGAAATGTGTGTGAAATCAGTCACACAGACGTAGTCGTCCAAGCTGCACGGGGACCGTTTGATAACCCTGCAGTGGGTAATGCAGGATATTGGAGGGGAAGGGGCTGGGGGTCTGCAGCGCTGAGAGAGATTGGCTTTGCACGGACGCCTTGTGACTCTAAGATCCTATTTGGTCCACTGGCTTAAAATCTAAAAAAAGGAAATCTTGGTACTAAGGTGCTTTTGACCAGATAAGTGAAGCTGGATGTGAATTTGTATTCTGAACCACAGTCTTGCAAAAATGCTTCACTTCTCTAAACACTGAAGCAACTGAGCTCAGGGTGAAAACTGGCAAATACATGGGGTTGACACAATATCACAAACCAATCAAATACAACAGTCCTGCAATTAATTGGACCTTTTTGTGAAGATTTTAATGAGATTTAATTTGAATTGTCTGGCTTTTATCATAATTTAAGGAGTTTGTTGGGGTGTATGGACAAAGTCACAGTTTACATTATACACCTCAAAATTTCTTACACACGTCGCGTTTATCCCAACAAATATGAACATTTTTTGGCATAATAAAGTTTTAGTGTATAAATAAGTTGGAAAAGATAGAGCTTCTGTGTTTAATGCATTTAAATAATTCCCACAGCTTCTGAACATGACAATGTTAGCCAGACTCTCACCCCTTTTCTTCTGTGTCTCCTGTAGCTGCAGCCGTTGTGGTCGGCGTGTTCGTGAAGAAGACGACGACGAAGAGCGTCGGTACAGCAGCGCCGAGGAGAGAACAAGTGCAAACAATCTCAGCTCTCCTTCAGCAGGTTTAATTAAACACAACGTAACTGAAAACACCAGAGGATTTTTCTCACTGTTGCTCTTCTACTAGTGACAGACAACGGAGCTAAAATTTGATTGTAGGACAGCCAAAACAATATGTTTCCATTTGTGGAATTTGCATTTTATGTGATATTTTACACATTTGATGATGGTTTTATATTACCTTTCCTTTCTACTCTCACTCTCCCATGATTCATCTGGGAATTTAACAGATACACAGACACCTTTTTGTGTTTTCCTTTTTAAATCAACCACTGAATTAAATAACACAAAAAAATTGTCATTCAGTGTTACTGTTAATATTCTTTACTAGAGAAAATATACTCACAATATATGTCACTAAGTACAACACTAAAAAGACAACAGTGTTTTTGTTATTTCTGCTAAAAGAGATGTAATGTACAGTAAAGATTTAATAAGAAGTTGACAGAAAAATTGAAATACTCAATTACACTAACAAATTTCAGAGTTTATATTTTTGGGATTTTATGCAGGTTACAAGCAGCAACAAAGTGCAAAGATCATTCGACAAATAGAGTTAGAAAATGTATTTCTGCAGTATGTAAAATTGTGAGGTAAAGAAGCATAATATTTATGAGAAAAAAATATTGTAATAATAAAGTCTTAGTTGTTTTATTTCATCACAGCGGGCCTGTATTTCTTTTTGTGTGAATGTGTGTGGAATTTGTCCACAAGAAACACACTGTTTCTGTATTTTACTGCAGTATATTTAACTTTCCACTTTTTTCCAAGATGTTTTATGTGTGTCTCTCTGAAATATGGATATGATGTCAAATCTTTTTTTAAAAATGAGAATGCGTTTGTTCTGTTTTAATCTACATTTATACATCCGTCACTGCTTTGTAAAGCACAGCTCGGTGACAAAAGTCTTCTTAATTTAAAAAAAAAGAAGAATTGAATCAAGCTGATGTTCTACTGCTTCATATATTACTGCAAGACACACATACACATACACATACACACACACACACACACACACACACAAACACACACACACACACAGACAGACGGAGGGAGAGAGAAAGAGACAGCGACCACATACAACACCATTCATTATTAACACACCCAATATAGCTGGACTGGACGCCGCTCGCTCCTCCACCTGCCTGCCCCCCTCCCTTCCCATTAACACACGCACACACACACACACGCACACACACACACACACACACACACACACACACACACACACACACACACACACACACACACACGGAGAGGACGAGAGAGCCCTCCAAGACCCTCCCCCTGACCCTGCGACCTAGGCACCATGGCAACCCTCTGACCCATCGCTGTTGCTGTGGTAACAACCTTGGAGCATGTCTGACCACTGCACCCCCCCTCCAACACACACACACAGACACACACTATAGCCCTACAGCCCCCCCCCCCTCCTGCTCCACGCCGAGCCGAGGCAAACCGATCGATATTCTATCACACAGAACAGTGGAGCGAGAGAGAGGAGGCCACGGGCCAGCCAGATTACTGGGAGGAGGGGGGAGGACGGGGGGTTAGTCGTTGACAAAAAGAGAGCCAGTGTGTGTGTGTGTGTGTGTCAGAGTCAGTGGAAACGAAAAGGGTTTTAGGGAAGGTAGGGGATGTGTGTGTGTTGGGGAGGTGTGCAAAAAGGGGTTTTAGCGTGCGGGTGTAATCGGGTAGGAGATTGAGAGAAGATGTGTGTGTGTGTGATTTGGAGGAAAGAGGTGGTAGTAGGAGGGGGCTGAGAGTGTAAGTGGGTAGAAGATTGAGAGAAGCTGTGTGTGTGTGTGTCAGAGGAAAGGTGGTTTAGTGTGGTTGTTATGGCGGATAAGAAAGGGAGGTGTGTGTGTGTGTGTGTGTGTGTGTGTGTGTGTGTGTGTGTGTGAGAGCATCATTATGAGCTGCAGCGCTATAAGGCATCTCCTCTCTTTTATTCAAACAGATGTTTGTTAGTGGATTCCCGGCTATGTGTGTGTGTGTCTTTATGAATTGAATACTTTTATTGGAGTGTCACACACCCGAGGGTGCCCAGCACACATGGGCTTATAAGATATGACTTACATTACTTACAGAGAGGAGAGAACACAAAGGGAAGCAAGCACAACACACGATAATGTATCCGTATGTTTATACACGTCGATGGGAAAACCTTTAAAGCCCCCCTCCAGCCAGTGTTACTTCCTGTTTTTTGGTTGATGTTCTTTCTCAAACAGAGAATGGGGGTGTGGTTAATAGTCAGATGTAACTCATTACCATGGCAACCAGATTGCATCGTTTTCAACCCAGTTTAGATGAATTTACTGTTTATCAGACCACAAATGACACAAGAATTAGCGCACACACCGACTCTCTCTCACTCGCTCTCTTCTTCACCATCTCCTCCTGGCAAGGCGGCCGTCTGGCTGATGCTGCACCGAGGAGCTGCACGCCGGCCAAAGCGCACCGGAGGACAGATAGACATGTTGCCGTGGTCCGATGTTTGAAATGCAGTTTCGGGACGTTGTGGAGGCGCTAACACCGGCCGCTCTCGCCTCAGCTCCTAGCACCGACACCGCACTGGGCTGCACTTTGATTCGTTTATTTCTCTAACGAGACTTTTCTCTTGTTTTTTCTTCAGCCAAATGTTGTGAGCTTCCCGTAGATCGGACCTGTTAGAGGCCTGCAAACCTCCGGTATCGGCTGCTTTCCGTTAATTTATCTCCAGCAGGAGAGTCAGTGTGTTGGGCTAATTCTGACGGTGGGATTTCGTGCACTGCGTTGATTACACACGTTCACCGTACACACAAAACTCATTATGAAAATAAACACACTAAACTAAGGTGGAGGAAACTAAAAAATAAAATGAAAACCCTCAGTTAGCTAATGCAACAGGTTGGGCTAGCTAACTACACCAAACTAGCTAACTAAATAGAAAGACAAACTGACAGATGAACAGATTTATTGGTCTGCTCAGATGCAGACGAGCATGAGTGCGCCTGCAGCTTGGAGGATGGTGTGTGACCTGCAGCTTCTACTATAGTCATACATCATATTCCCATTTTAGCATCAACTTTCTTTTTTGAACTTTGAGCACAAAATGAAGTTATTTATCAAAAAAATTGCAAACAGTGTGGCTAATCAGTTTAGTCTGGAAATTAATCAAATGAATAGGAAATATAGAAAAGCCAAAATACACTGGAGGAGGGCTTTAACAAAAACTGAAGTTTGTAAAGATGTACGGAGCTTTGAATTGATTGACTTCATACTAGTGTGACCAGGTGTCCCACTACTGGACTGCACAGATTTTTTAGCCTTTGTCCCATGTCCCACATATTTAGACGATGTCCGACATTTTCATTGGCTCTAGTTTCCAAAAGTCAAATCACTGCAGGACAGACGCTTTTCTAAAATCTGGCTTTTATTCAATGGCTGTGAAGAAAGCAGGGAAGGCTGTCATCACGGGGCTGTTTGCTGTCAAACTGCACACACATGGGTCAAGTGCAGGTTAACATTTCACCGTACTTGCTACACTATGCCCAACAGAGAAAATTGCGAGTCATCGCAAAGTCACAAGCTATGCAGATTTAGGCGGAATATGATGGAAACTACCACAGAGAAACTGAAGAGCAGCTACAACAAAGACTGTGAAACTACTTATAAGTACTTATAAGCCGGCGGAAGGCGATTCTCAGTTTTTTGTGAAAGTTATTTTTCAATTTCACACAGGGAGAATACGACATGAAGCGACACAGTTCATTTGAGTCTCACAAGAAACGTTCGGATCTAAAAGAGATGTGCCGATCTATGGATGCATTCGGGCAAAGCATAGAGACAAGATAAGGAGCAGAATAGAAATGTTTATTATTTAAGTTAGATTGACATTATATCAAAATTGTAGACTACCTCTCAGCCTTGGTAACGTGTCCCACATTGTCCCACACACACATACTGTTAGGATATCACCTTCCAGCCTAGTCGTCCCCAGTGTTTCCTTTTGTTTCCCCGCCCTTTTGTCTCCTGTGTGTTTTCCCTGTCTGTCGTCTGATGGTTCTGTGAGCAGGTGGGCATGGTCTCTCTTCTCCTCCTCCGGGGCAGTGGCTTCTGGCGCACCTGATTCCAATCAGCCTATCAATCCACAACCCTGCAGTATATCAACTCCGGTTTTCCTCCCAGACGTCGCCAGATCGTTCCGTCACCCTCCATGGCAGTTAAAGGTATTCAGGCCTACTTACCTCGTGTACCTTTTTTGCCTTTAAGGAATATTATTTTTATACTAAATCCTTTTATTCTTTACTTACCTGTTGTCTCTGTGCTGCGTTTTAGTCCACGTGTTGAACCAGTTTATAACACATACTCTTTGTCCCATATTTGGTTTGTTGGGATCTGGTCACCCTACTTCATACTTCATGTATACCTGAGTAGTGGAAGAAGTATTCAGATCCTTTACTTAAGTCGCAATACCACAATAAAATATGTCTTACATTCAAAATGTTACTTCAGTAAAAGTACATGAGTATAAGCAGCAACATGTATAAAGTTTTAGATTACTGCAAATGACTGTGTAATTATTTATTGTGTACAGGGTATCAATAAAATACTTCTTGGTTAATGTAAGTACAAGGGAAGAAGACAAAGGTTAGGGAATAATATATATATTATGTAAAGATATCATTTGAAAACAAATGATGATATCTTTACAAAAGTGGCTTTGAGAAATAGCAATATAGAACGTAAAAAAATGTGTAATATAATTATATGTCAGCCCTGTGATAGTCTGGCGACCTGTCCAGGGTGTACCTTCACCCAATGTCAGCTGGGATCGGCTCCAGCCCCCCCCCCCTGAATAGGATAAGCGATTACAGATGGATAGCATTACAACCTATGTTCTTCTAAATCTTTATTATTATTCCTCCTGTTTTCTTGCAACTCAACTCCTTCCACATTTTTCAACGTAAAAACTTCATTCAAACATAAAAATGTTTAGCTCAATTAGGGCATGTGCCCTAATTGGCATGTGTGTGTATTTTGATAATATATACTTTCAGAAATATTCAACGTTTTCCGCAAAATTTCTCCCAAATGAATGGACGGAATGTTCAAATTTGACAAAATGAATGCATTTTCAACTGCAATCTGCTCACTCATACATTCACTTAGAAACTCCATTCAAACTTTAAAATGTTCCACATCTTTCATATATTCTTGCTATTATTCAACTTTTAAATCCCATCTAAACTTTTTAAAATATTCCACCTTCTTTGAAGCTAAGTAAAAATGCCTTCCTCAGATTTTTACATTAGTGTGTATTGTGACATCATGCTTTTTTCAAAATAAAAGCATCATTGAATAACTCTATCCCAACAGGAAGCTGAGGACTAGGCTTTCTTTTCAAAATAAAAGCCCCCAATCTGCACTGTATTTCAAAATAAAAGTGCTCTTGCCAGGGCTTAGACCTCAGAAGATGTTTTATCTTTAATCCAACAAATACAATTAAAGGAAACCTAAGCTCATTCTCAGTACACTTATTTAAGTCCTTGCACCAACAACTCTATTTGAACTTATTTCCTTGCTCTATATTTTGCATCCTCCATCCCTTTCCCAATTTTACTACTATTCATACCACTTCAGCTGCTTTTACATGTATTTCTTCTCCACTGCTTCGTACTCCATTCAAACCTTAAAATCTTTCACATCTTTCATACATTATTGGTAATATTCAACTTTGAAATCCTGCTATGCAGTGTAGTGTCAGCTCTTCAAAAAAAAAAAAAAATTAAATATTCCACATCTTTATATGTTATTGGTATCATTCAGCTTTTCAATGATATTCATACGAATTAAACCCATTCCCACTTTTCCAACTATTCCTACTACTTCAACTTCTTCATACAACACTCTTCAGTATCCAGCATTCACACCGCAATTTCCTCAGAACTTGCTTTTCTAGTTATGTGGTTATTATTATTATTATTATTATTATTATTAATAATATAGTTTTAATGTTTTTAATGTATGTTTTCTTTTTACATTATTGTTGCTGGGAATGAAGGGCATGTCTTTATAACTTTAAAATAGTTTACAGTATTATGGGGTATGTTTATGTTGTTTAAATTCTGGGCTGTAAAACAAAGTGCTTAATTTTTTACCCCACATTTTCACTGTAATCATAGTGTAGTTAAAGGGTATATTAAAGTTTATTATTATGTTTTCTTTCTCTTTTTTTTTTCTAAATCTAAGTGCCACATGTAGTTTGGTTCCTTTTCACAACATAGCTGCTGTGTGAGGACATATAGGTGAAGTCTGCTGGTACCCTGTCTCTACCTTGCATTACTTAATATGTATTGGGCAATTTAAAAAAGTATTTAAAGTGTAATTTAATTACATTAATCTCCCCTAAACATAAATGTGTTAGCCCCTTGTTTCCTGTAGGCTACTTCATCACATGTACCTATAGGATCCAGAAACTATTTCATTGATACCGTTTAAAAAAAATATGCACACTTACAATATAGTAACCCAAGTCTTTTAAAAACACATTTTTCC
This sequence comes from Sebastolobus alascanus, assembly GCA_916701645.2. NCBI lineage: Eukaryota > Metazoa > Chordata > Actinopteri > Perciformes > Sebastidae > Sebastolobus > Sebastolobus alascanus. Next base: position 472,454 of record CAKAOJ020000094.1, read on the forward strand.
AATAATGTTTTTAAATAGCTTTTATCTTTGTTTTATTGTACATAAAGTACATATTTTGTATGAATTACACTTAACAGAACGACATATTAATATTATTGACTGGTGGTAATCAAACATAACAAATAATGTGTCTGTGTGAAGGAGACGAGTGGTTAACTGCAGTTAATGAACAGCAAGAAATCATAAAAGGTTGCACAAAACTCCTGATAGAAGAAACAGAAGAGACGAAAACAATGAACTCACAAAGGAGGTGATCTATATCCCTGGGTTACAACGGTGTGTGTTTCTGTGTGTGTCAAGTGGGCAGGAGCACTCATTTGCTCTGTGAGCCCTGTAATAGTATTCATGAAACATGGACACCATGTGTGTCTGCACACACACATACACACGCACGCACGCACACAAACACACACACACACACACACACACACACACACACACACACACACACACACACCTGTTTCTGGGCTTTTTTTAAAGGTACATTACTGCAATTAATATACAAATTGATCAATTTGTTTTACTTTATTAAAAGTAAAAAAGGTCACTGATAAGCTACATACAGTATAACTTAAGATATAAATAATTAATAGTTGTTCAATCCTGCAGGTATGGCATATGATGGTCTTATTACAACTACGGGTTTCATTGTGTTACAGATTTTTAAAGTATAAATAATAAAATTAATCATCTGTTGTAGGTTAAGTACAGTTGTGCTGTTGTTCTGGAATAATAACTATTCATGTTCTGTGTCATAAATGTCAACTTACTGTAGGTTACAAAGCATATAAACTAAATAGGCTTCACACAAAATACTAAAAATGCAAACACATAAAAACAAAAATTATATAGACAAGACAGAAAATCCTGTCATTATCATTAAGTAAAGCAAAAAAAAATGAAAATTCAGAAGAAAGTAAAAATACAGTAGTTGAAAGATTGTGAGGACTATTAATTCATGTTAATAGACCCCTTTTCTGTTAATAAAGATGATGACGTATTTTGTGGGCGGAGTGTTAAGTGGAGGCAGAATTATGGCCCTGTTCAGACCTGGTATTAACATGCGTCCTCAGTGATTGGATCACAAGTGGACAGCTTTAAGTACGTCTGTTCACACCTGGCATTAGAATGCGTCTCCACTTGCGTCTTAAGTGGCCCCTTGTGATCAGATCTCACTTCCCCACTCTTTATGCAAATCAACACGTAGTAAACACACGGCCAATAGAACAGCCGTTGTGACGTAATATTACATGAATGTCCATATTAATATCTTACATATTCGTGAATTCTGGTAGATTGTATTAACATCAAAATAAAAGGTTATTGTATGGGCGGCCCCCTGCTTTTGCCAGACAACAGCGGGGCACATAGCTCCAGAGAGCTGGGGAGGGGAGAGAACAGGCGGGCGGACGGACGGACGGACGGTCGGGTGACAGGTCCGTGCAAAGCAGCGGAACAAAAACACCGACACATCTCCGACAATATGATAATAATGCACTTTGCTGTCTCAGTCTGATAGTCTGTAGATATGTAGCTATAAACAAGATATATTTTAATAAAATACAGTTGTACCGACAGGATACAGTAAAGATAAATTGAGGGCGTATAAACCTTTGGATGCCTATAGTTTACTATCCTTCAAAAAGAGAGTCGTACAATATCGGCGAAGCGTTTCAGAGATGGAGAGAAAGGGTTGCTAATAGTTTAACCTTAGAAGGCTAAATATTAGCAACATTTACTCTCCATCTCTGAAACGTTTCGCTGATATTGTAGCTCGCTAGAGCCTCGAATCACAGTTTGTCATCTCAAATGTATGTGATATCTCGATTCTGGCACTCAACAACACAGCAAGATGACATTTCGATGTGTAACTTTAGCCCACGGCCAGTGTTTGCCTCCAGCCTTTCCTTTGTTTTGCCTCCAGCTAACACCGTGACGTAATTATGACGTTGACAGAAAAGGGTCTATAAGGGTTTATTATCTCCTCCAGGAGATTATGAGATCGGTCGTGTATGCGTGACTGAGTGTGTGTCTGTGCATCTCTGTCTGTCTACGGCTAATCTCGCATACTGCTGCAATAAACTGTATAACATTTGGGTGTTCATTTTATGGCTGCATGCTCAAGGATCTCTCGTGGTTGCAGTGACTCACACTTTCTCAAAACACCTTTTATTGCCTGTTTGATACTGCCAATGATTGACTGCTGACTCCTCACTCACTACTCTTAACCGGCCCCCACAGTAACTATCGTAGCTACTGCATACTAATACTCAATCAGTATTTACTGCATACTGCCTACTAAATGAACGATTAGGTATGATTTTTACCTGCAGACTGTTCGCACTAATGTATGCTCAAGTGACGGCTGGGCCGGTATCAAGGCACCCCGCCAGCGGCTCCGTCACATGTCGCAGCGAATTTCCAAACAGGCGTTATTTGGATAAACTACCCACGTACTGAATCTAAACGTTACTTTCTCACATGAAAGAAAAACATAAGAAAACAAGAAAACATATTAAAAAGTAATAAAGTGACATATTAAAGCTAAAGTAGGCGAGATTGGAGCAAAAATTATTAAAAAAAGTTATTTTTATAAAACGGTCGCTATATTGTGACAGTAGAACATGAAACAGGAAACAGGTAACCTGAAAAAAATCATGTTCCTCTGTGTCCTACTGTGTCCTCCGGTGCTCCTAACGGCATCTGAAAGATTTCACTTACCGGAGGAAAACAACCAGTCAGAGCTGATCTGAGGTCCGCTGTCCAGCTGCCGTCTATGAGAGCCGGCTGTCAATCACTTGCAAACTCCGATCAAACGGTCAAGCTAGGCCGCGCTGATCAAATATGAATCAATATTCTGTTACTGTAATGCCTATTTCCCGCCTCAAATGTTTTCAGAATCATCTTGTAGTGTACTGTTCAGCTGTAAAATGAGAAAGTTTGTGACACCGCCGCCATTGTAAAATCTAGTAAAGGAACGCCAAGTTCCGCTCACATGACTGGAGCACAGCCAATAGGAACGTTCTCTCTCTCTGAAATGACCTGTGGTTGGTCAAAGTCTGCCGTCACGGGCTAGATTTTCTAAAGCCTGAAAACAGAGCCATGATGAGATGTATAAGTCTAGTTATCTCTCAGAACACTTGAATTACAATATGCTGAAAGATTATTATGGAATTTTTGCCCAATGATGCCAAAAATATACTGCCTACTGCCACTTTAACAGCTTGAACAGTTGGCTCAGTAGACTTGATGTCATGGTCTGGCTGTGCCAGAGGACTTATGATTTTTTCCTTTTGTTATGATCTTGTGTTTGTCCCTGTAGTGTTGTATTAGTTCTGTTATTTGTGTTTTCGGTTCTCTGGGATTTGGGTTTTCTGTTTTATTTTCTGTATTGTAGTGTTTCCTGTTTTATTTGTTAATTCACTCCTCCTGTGTCTTGTCTGGTTTTAATCCTACCTTTGTTTGTTTTCCCGCCTTTTTTGATAGTCTGCCCCGCCCTGATTTGTTCCACCTGTGTCTAATAACCCCTGTGTATTTAAGCCTGTGTGTTCCCCCTGTTTCTTTGTTAGTTCGTCGTCGTTTTTCCATGTGTTGCGTGTCACCAGTGAGAGAGTTATTCTCGTGTTTGTTTTTGCATTTTCAAGTTTGTTCTGTTGGAGTGTTTTGTGGACATGCATGCCGGACCAGCTGCCTTTTTGTTTCTCTGTAAATTTCATTAAATCCTTGAATTATACCTGCTGTCATCTCTTCCTCCCTTCTCTGCGTTTGGGTCCTCACTTAAAACCTCAACCCTGACACTTGAAGCCTTAATAAATGCTTCAAGTCGTGGTTACGCCAGTGAGACGGAGCTGAGACATGCGCCTGCACAGAGCCAGTGCAGTCATCTTCATAGATTACAATGAGAGCATATCTGTTGTGAGCCGTGCAATTGAAAAACACGTTGGATACACTCGCAGTCCAGACGGGGGGTTAGCCACTTGTGGTTTGTATTCTTTCAATCAAACGTAATGTTTGATTGAAAGAATCAAACATTCTTGTGTCTGCAACAACCACTGCTTGAAAGAGCAGTGGTTGTTGCAGACACACCTGGTGGAGACCTGCACTTTACTGAGTGCACCTTTCTAGTTTATACCAGCCTGTTGTCATTCCCAGGGTGTCAAATACTGACGCCTTGTCGCGGCCATCGACGTTAGATACAGGCGCACCTCGGTATGAGATGCACCGGCCTTCTCTTAACTGCAATCTAAACCCTCCCAAATCTTTAAGAGTCAAAAGAGACACACAGTGCGGGCGGAAGGGGAGGTGGATGGGTCCAAGAAACATAAAGCTTTCATCCAGGAGGCCACTGTTCGTGTCCCGTGCTCACAACGTTCAGCGTCATTTTCACTGTACAAACGTACTAGTTTTGAGGCCCAATCATGTTGTTTTTTTGTTAACCTAACTATAATGGTTTTATTGCCTGAACCTCAGCAAGTGGTTTTGTTTACTTGACAGCATTCAAGCTGCTGTAGGTAGAAATGGAGCAACTATAATTAATAAAAGTACTTTTTATAAAACGGTCACTATATCCTGACAGTAGTGCATGAGACAGGTAATCTGAAAAAAATCATGTGCCTCTGTGTCCTCCGGTGCTCCTAACGGCATCTGCAAGATTTCACAGACTGGAGGAAAACAACCAGTAAGAGATGAACTGGAGTCTGCCATCCAGTTGCCGTCTAAGAGAGCCAGCTGTTTAATCACTCGCAAACTCCGATCAAACGGTGAAACTAGGCAGCACTGATCTAATATGAATCAATATTCTGTTACTGTAATGACTATTTCTCACCTCATATGTTTTCAGAAACATCTTGTAGTGTACTGTTTAGCTGTAAAATGAGAAAGTTTGTGACCTGGCAGCCATGTTGAGATCTTTTGAAGAAATACCAAGCACCGCCCACCAGCCGGACTACAGCAAATAGGAACGCTCTCTCTCTCTGAAATGACCTGTGTTTGACCAAAGTCTTCTGTCACAGGCTAGATTTTTTAAAGCCTGAAAACAGAGCCATGAGGAGGTGCAGTAGTCTAGTTTTCTCTCAGAACACTTGAATTACAATATGCTGAAAGGTTATTATGGAATTTTTGCCCAATGATGCCAAAAACTTTCTGCCTACTGAAGCTTTAAAGTGGCAGTAGGCAGTATACTAGGCAGGTCATTTCAGAGAGAGAGAGAGCATTCCTATTGGCTGTGCTCCGGTCATGTGAGCGGAACTTGGCTTTCCTCCACCAGATTTTACAATGGCGGCGGCGTCACAAACTTTCTCATTTTACAGCTAAACAGTACACTACAAGATGATTCTGACAACATTTGAGGCGAGAAATAGGCATTACAGTAACAGAATATTGATTCATATCTGATCAGCGCTGCCTAGTTTGACCGTTTGGTCGGAGTTCGAGGGTGATTGACAGCCGGCTCTCAGAGACTGCAGCTGGACAGCGGACCTTGTTTTCCTCCGGTAAGTGAAATCCTTCCTTCCGTTAGGAGCACCGGAGGACACAGTAGGACGCAGAGGAACATGATTTTTTTCAGGTTACCTGTTTCATGTACTACTGTCACGATATAGCGGCCGTTTTCTAAAAATAACTTTTTTAAATGATATTTGCGCCAATCTCGCCTATTTCAGCTTTAGGCATGTTTACTGTGACTGAAAAAAGTGATGCTGAGGGGTCTGACAATATGTCAGTGTATGACGAGTTGGGATGAGAATGCGTTGTTTATACTGGTATGGGTTGAGAAGTATACTTCAAGTGCAGCAGTAAAGTTGACGTCCCTGTCTATTAGTTAACCGTATATAAGCAAATGATTCAGTTTGTGGTGCTGATGATTTTTATGCTTGTCTAGAAATGTGCTCGGGTCACTTGTGGTGAAAAGAAGCTACTGCTGCTTCTGATGCTGCATTAGATGGTTGCCTACTAATTTCACCAAAGTTTAAAATTGTACAAATTTTGTTGTAAATGCTATACTCGTTATCGCACAGTCTAACACTGCTAATTGCATAGCAGTAGTTTTATCTGTTACATGCTAGTTTTGATGATTTGAATGCTGTGTATTTCATCTTGTTAAAGTTAACTCTGACACAATCTGTTGCAAACTTACTTGAGTCAGAACGATGGTTCAGGAACAGTTCAGGATTTTTTTTTTTTTTTTTATCCAGTGATGGAATCCAAACTTTTCAAGCCAAAGACAAACCTGCAAATAACAGTTGTCAAGAGGATCTGTAATACAGGGTGGAGCAACATTGTTTCTATGGTGCTACATGATGGTTATAGACGTTCTCTGTGTCTTTATCAATGTTGCGGTCATTCCCACCTCAAGCCACATATTGTCCTGGTTCTATTGTTTGTTCAAGTCATAACATATTTCCCCCGAAGGCTGTAGCGTTTAATTCCTCTAGAGACATCCCATAAGCCTTCCCTGTTCATGTGCGAGAAGCAGCGTTCTCATACCAACAGAAAACAGGGAGTTACTTTGTATCATAAAGAGGAGAAAATCAAACACATTAGCCCTGACCTACTGTTGATAATGTAGATACTGTTGACAATAAACATAGTTAACAGGTCACGATAAAGCAAGGTTCATATGGTAGACTACAACAATTCTGAAACGTCTCAGCTAGCAGACAGACACAGTTGGAGACTAGCTGGTGAACATAGTGGAGCATTTAGCAGCTAAAAAGACAGCTTTTCCCTCAGAAGTTGGTAGAGACCGAAAACAGAGCTAAAAGAGAGTGTCTATTGGACTTGCATTCATCAGATGGACACAAACACAACTACAGCTGAATGATAATGTTGCTCTGTAATTGCTGGATGTGAAAATAAGCAACTGTTTGCTAACAAGTTAGCCATATCAACTTAAAAAAGTGATGGTATGTTGTGTTAACTTGTTTCTGCTGCCCCCAAGTGGGAAGTATTTAGGTGCTAAGAAATAAGGAAATTTGATCATCTAAATTTCCATGACAGCTTAGCAAACTCCATCTGCTGAGGAAGATCATGTGATATGAAACTAAATGGACCTCGTAGTGAAACTGTTTTGTTACCTACAAAGCTTATGTTCCTGAAAATATGAATCTGATATCTGTTAGGAGTTGGCAAAGTTCTCACATGACTGTTGAACTGATGGATGCTGCGTCGATGAGATCAATGAGCCTGTTATGGACTGAAATGTACCAGCCGGAACAAAGATAGTTCTTCAGTCCTGCTTCATATATCTTCTTCCAGTAACCCAAGCCACACAAGTTCTACTAAATTATGTTGACTAACTCAGTGATTCTCAAAGTGGGGTCTGGAGACCTTCAGGGGTCCATGGCACTCTGTCAGGGGGTTCGCGAAATATTTTGCTATAAATTATAAAATTGTGCTGTATCATTAAAAAGCACATATCTACAGATAGGGACCATTTGCACAAATACATTTTCTCCACTTTAAGGGGTCCCTGGCCCCAAAAAGTTTGAGAACCCCTGTACTAACTTAATGGCATGTCTAGATATGTAATGTGTTAACATTTCCTCTGACTTGTTGAAACTCTCAAGGTAGAAAACAGATGACTTGACACTACTGCCATAAATAAGAGTTGGTCACACAGCATTTATTTCCATTTTCTGACAAAACTCCGCACAAAAACAAACTGGAGACCAAGCTGAAAAAGAGAGATCCTTCTATTTTATTTCATTTGCTTTTCTTTTTTTTTGCTGCTGTTTCGCAAGTTAAGGTACAGTGCCTTATTCCATATTTCCACTGATTTAAATAACGAAATCGGAGAGAAATCTCTTTTTCCGAGGACACAGAAAGATTGTATTTTTTTTAACAGGGGTGGGGTTGGGTGGGTGGAGTTGGGGGTCTTCGGTAGGGGCAAGGAAGGGCGGGAGAGTAAGAGGAGGCAGGTAGTGAAAGTGGGTGGATGTTTACAAGGACGGAGGGTTTGCACGCTGTTCACAAACAGACAGACAAACGGACAGATAGACAGGCAGGTTGAGGAGGGGTAGAGGGGGATAATCGAGGAGTGTGAAAGAGAAAGAAAAGAGGGAGACAGTGTGCTTTGTCATGTCCGAATGAAAACAAGCAGCTCTCAGACCCACTCCCAACATTAAAAAAAAAGGAAAACATTAAACTTTTACGAACAATTTTGATTTTTAAAAAACACCCAGTCGTCTATTAGAAAACAACAACAACAACACAAGGAGAGAAGAACACATGGGGAGGAGGGAGGGAAGGCGACAGAGAAGGAGGGAAGGAGTCAGAGGAAGTGACCTTTTATTCCACCCTGTTGAGGGTGTGAGTGAGTGCTTAAGTTTTATGGTGAGATTGATTCTTTATTGATAGGGGAGGAGGAGGGAGAGCGGCAGTAGAAGGTTGGCAGTGAGTACATAGAAATAGAAAGAGAGAAAGGGAGGTAAGAAGTCGTAGTTGGCGAATGGCAGGAAATGGCAGTGATTGAGGAGCTGGATCTGGGTGGCTTTTCTCTGGCAGGAAAAACTAAAAAACTTAAAAAAAGACGCTATCCACCCGCTCAAATCGCCAGTTGGGAGTCTAGACAGGAGCTGCCGTGTTGTTGTTCTGCTTGGCAAGAGTGATCGGAGTGGAACAGTCAGGTTTGTGTCTTTATTCTTGTAATTATACTCTTTATTCAGTTCCACACAGCAGTGTAGTTTGAGTACACATATTAAGAGTGCAGTAATAAGCATCGGCACAACAGTGTTACTGGCAGACTAGTGCTGTATAGACTTTGGATAGAAAATAAGGGGACAGAGGGACAGAGAGGACAGGATTTACAAACCCACCCCTTCCCCATCCTCTCCTCCTCTGTCGTTGGTCCTCGCGTTGTCTTGGCGTTTGATTTTTTTTGTTTCTTTAGGGCATGTGGATGGAGAGGAGGAGGAGGAAGGATAGTCAGTATTTTCTTGTACAGTTTAAGTATGTTGACAGGAGAGGAGGGATGGATGGAGGGAAGGAGGAAAGAGAAAGAGAGAGGGAGATAGAGAAGAAGAAATGAGTTCAGGGGAGGACAGGGTGAGAAGTATATGATGCTTTGATAATTTAATAGTATGTCTCTTTTTCCACCCAGCCTGTAGAGATGTAGAGGAGAGAAAAAGAGGGAAACAAGGAGAAAGAGAAAGAAAAAAATAGTTATCTATCAAACTATTTAATTTATTGATTGACAGAGCAAAATATTATTTAAATGATAAGGTCCTGGATGATATTATCCTGCACAATGTCCTAAAACGTTGTAACCAGATGCAGCGGTACTAAAAACATAAATGATTAATCTGTGACCTGTTATGTAATGTAATGTTTTTTTCCATTATATTTGTAATTTATTCATCTTTTCACCATAAAAGAACCACTAAACTGGCATGTAATTATAATCTGTGTAATATCACTCACAATGACATGCTACAAATGTATATATACTGTATTGTGTACTATAGGTTAGTGGCAGTCTGAAGAGGCGAATACAACTCTGTTTTCTATCTAATTTATTTTGTAAATATTAGGGCTGTCAAAGTTAACGCAAATTCATTTTAATGCCACTAATTTTTGTAATGCATTAAAGCAACCTTTTAGGTTGTATTGGGCTCTTTAGAGTGAATAGAGTGAAGATACTGGTACCAACCATGTCATACTAGCTTGTCGTGAAGGAGGCTAAATAACACTCCAAACTTACGCTAAATTTTGGCGAGGAAAAACTGGCATGGCCATTTTCAAAGGAGTCCCTTGACCTCTGACCTCAAGATATGTGAATGAAAATGGGTTCTATGGGTACCCACGAGTCTCCCCTTTACAGACATGCCCACTTTGTGATAATCACATGCAGTTTGGGGCAAGTCATAGTCAAGTCAGCACACTGACACACTGACAGCTGTTGTTGCCTGTTGGGGTTCAGTTTGCTATGTTGTAATTTGAGAATATTCTCTATGCTAAATGCAGTACCTGTGCGGGTTTCTGGATAATATTTGTCATTGTTTTGCGTTGGTAATTGATTTCCAATAATAAATATATACATACATTTGCATAAAGCAGCATATTTGCCCACTCCCATGTTGATAAGATAATTTTTATCAACTTGACAAATTTCTCTTTAAGGTACATTTTGGACAGATAAAAAATGTGATTAATTTGCGATTAAATATTTGAATCGATTGACAACCCTAGGTAAATATTAAAACTAGGCAACTTTCAGGCTGCAGGTTCACACAAAAGAAATGCTTGTTTCTCGAAAAACATTGAGTTTGTTCAGTGCACCTATGGATGAAACTACTGTGCAGCTGAAATAGTACACGTACACAAGTATGTGTGAGCACGTATGTGTGTGTGTGTGTTGTCTTACCTCCGGGGTTTCGGCGAAGGATGAGTTTTCGGATCTCATCGTAAACAAAGATGAGGAAACTGTAAGGGAACGCACAGAACCACCAACTGGGCCTGAGAGAGAACGCAGGGAATGATGGAGAGTGAGAGCAGTCAGACAGTAATGAAGAACACAGTACTCATTAAAACACACTATCTTTCTTAAAAGTAAAAGTGTATTGTGATTTCAGGTACTGTGATGGTGTGTTGATGTGTTACTTACTTGAGCGGGTACATCCGTAGTGCCACGTCCATGCCAGGGCAGTATGACAGGAAAGCAGCCAGAGCCGTTTCCTCAAACAGGCCAAAGATCAAAATCTTATTCCTGCAAGACAATGAGTGCAGAAAGAAAAGAGTTAAATACAGCGCACACATAGTAGAGAGACGAGGAATGAAGGCGGAAAAAGCGAGCAAAGTAACAGATGTGAAGACAGTGAGGAAATGCTAAATAAAACGATAGTGAGGGGAGTAATCCACAGCAAAGGAATCAATGCCACTGAAAAGACTATCTAGTTACTATCTAAATCTACTTTTGGATCATAAAATGGCTTCCAAGTTGATTTCCTGCAGGCAGAATTTGAGGACAGCTGTAGCAGCACCAGTATCTGGGTTTGTGTGCCTGGACTATAAATGCTGCCTGCAGAACAGAGCAGCAACGAGAGGACAGATAGGGTACGAACCAGACAAGATGGAGGCCGGAAAGAGGGGAGCAAACAACATATGCCATAAATTATTGGGCCATAAATTAAAGGTGCATCTGTAAAACATGGCTCTATAGTGATATCTAATGGCAAATGTGGAAAACTGCAACAACTAAAGCAATGCCTTGTCTTCTACAACTTTCATGCTTACACCTGTTTTTTAACTGATACTGTACATCAGAGAAAAGACATGTATACTGTACAGTGATGGAGAAAGTATTCAGATCCATTACTTCAATGAAAGTAGGAAGAAAACAATGTAAAAATACTCCTTTAGAAGTAAAAGTCCTGCATTCAAAATCTTACAAAAAAGTAAAAGTACAGCAGTAGTATCAGCAAAATGTACTTAAAGTATCAAAGTAAAAGTATTTGTTCTCCACAAAATAACCCCTGCAAGTGATATTTAACTGCATGTTACATCATTATATGTGATTAGAGCTGCTCCATAGACAATGAATGAGAGACCCACAGAATGTTTGTTTTCTTTTTTATACCTAAATGAGCTTTATTCTATTGTATTGTTCTCAGTTGTGAAACAGAAAATGTTCCTGTATACTCAGAACATTACCCCTGGTGCTCTAAGTGTCATCTAGAAAATCTTTCCCAATTCATTGTCTATGGAACAGCTCCACACGTTATACCTTATGACATCACAAGTTTGAGTTTTAGCACTATAGTTTTTGGATTTGGGAGAGAGTTGTTCATGTTTGCTAATATTTTTTGGACTGTCTTAGACCATAGGAATTACATGTATGAAGTCTGAAAATGGGCGTATTCCCCTTTAATGCTGAGCTGTAACGTTAGCTAGCTCAGTAGTGCTGGGGGAGCTAGCTGTATCGAGTATAGATCATGGATGTATAATAAGATCTGGATACGTCGTGCAGCTCAGCCTTGATTCTAATTTTTGCCAGTGGCCACTCGCATTGCAGCAGAAAATCTGATCAAAAAAGCATTTTTCCCATAGATGACAAGACACCTCAAACTGTCAAACTGCAAACAAAGTCAATTATGACTCTTTCTATTATGAATTATTGATCCTTGGAGGTTTAATATTTGTAAAACTTTCCTTGAGTTGAGAAAAGAGATTTAAACATCTGTGACGTCATCACAGTGTAAAGTCTATGGGCCGAACTTGTGGGTGGGGCCAGCGGGATATATTCGGTGGGCCGCATACCCCGGAAGTTAACCCGGAAGCTAGAAAACTTCTTTATGGCGTATGCAGCAGGCGAGCAATTCTCATTGGACTGAATAGGCACAATCTTGGGGTCCGGCATCGAGTTCTTATAATACACCCAGGGTATAGATGCACGCTTCCTTCTGCGCGGTGATACGGTTGGCGGGTGTAGTTTAACCAGGTCGTGATGTCTGTAAAGAGACATTGCTGTTGAGTTTTTCAAATGTATTTTTTGGCGCTTTGAGCACCACAAGCCGAGTGGCATTTAGTTCCATTATATTGGAGAGAAGGCTGACATCTGTTGTTTTTAAATCTCACAAAATGAGGTGAGCTGATGTGTGATGTGTTGGATGAACAAACATTAGCTTTGGCCATCATCAGCTACATCATAGTTTGTTTACCTGTCTAACAAATAAAACTCTGTATGAGTCTGAAGCTCCCTCCAGCCTTCTAATGTATGTACAGTAGCATTATAGAGACTTGTTGACTTACTTCATGCCCTGCTGGAACACAGAGTTGCGTCTGGTCTTGCAGATGATGACATCTGCCCACTGTACCACCACAATACTGACAAAGAACGCTGTGTGGCAAGTGAACTCCACAATCTTACGCTGCTCATAGGTCTGCACAGAGGAAGAGAGAAACACAACACGTTGACGATGCTGTTACTCTTTCATCTATTTTTTATCATTCAAAGATTACTATTATCAAATGAATTGTGAAAGAAATATTCTGAGAGCTTTGTGTGAGTAACCTGATATAACATCATGACACTCAATGTATGTAAGCAGGAGAACACTGATAATGTGTCAGCTAACTCATACCCATTGCTGGCCATAGCTGTCCTCCAGGTCGTTGGTGGAGCGGTCGTCCCAGTTGAGCCGGATGCCGACAAGCACAGACGGCAGAAAACCATTTTCAGCCATGATGACAAAATAGGCGAAGAACCCGCCAAGAGCTTGGATCATACCTGCAGACACAGAGTTTTACACCCATATATAATATTATATAAAACAATATGATATAATATAATATAATATCATATAATCATCATCAATCATTGAACATTATGATGTGATGAGAGAAAAACGGCAAGACTGTAAAAAGACAAAAATAGAAGGGAGCAGGGATGTTCTGGAATGGGAATTGACCGGTATTTACAGAAAAAATATTAGATTTGTTGCATTAAAATTTGTGGATAAGAAAAACAAATTTCACCACACAGACTTTTGATGGCGCTGTTAACTGCAGTCAGTGGAGTCATGTCGGTATCGCGATGCAGTCAGATAGCCAATATCTTTGGGTTACCATTGTCTAAGAACACTCTGGGCATGGTAGCATGCTATGAGCTAACAGAACATAAGCTTATCAGTTTTGCAGGTGTAAGGCAGTCTGTTATGAACAAAACCCATTTTGTGCATGGGATAGATTTTTGTCCAGTTAAGAGATTTCTGCAATGGTCTTGCATGTTGACCATAATTGCACTAATATCTAAAAATTATAGCAACTGTATTCTTAATTTATTTTAATTATTATGATTTTTTTTATTTACTTAGTTTTTATTCGAAAAACTGATAAAAAAAGATCTACTGGGCAGGACTGAACATCTCCTTGACCCTCTTCAGTTTGCATATCGGACCAACAGGGGGGTGCAGGACGCTACTACCACTCTACTTAATTTCATTTACAAGCACTTGGACGGTAGTAAAAACCATGCTAGACTGTTGTTTGCAGACTTTTCATCTGCCTTCAACACCATACAGCCCCACCTGCTGGTGCAGAAACTGACAGAACACTTTGGGTTGGACGCAAACACTGTGGGATGGATTTTGGACTTTCTCACTAACCGGACTCAGAGAGTGAGAGTGAATGAAAATCTATCTGGACTGTCCAGAACCTCAACTGGCTCCCCCCAAGGCTGCTTCCTTTCTCCTCTCCTGTACATTATGTACACCAATGACTGTCGCAGTGAGTTTGATAACCAGCACGTTGTTAAGTTTGCTGATGACACAGTTATTGTGAGCCTGCTGAACAATGCTGAAGTGTCTCATGGTCCTGTTGTTAACTATTTTTTAAACTGGTGTAATGACGCCTTTTTAGAACTGAATGTGACAAAAACTAAGGACATGTGCATTGATTTCAGACGTCAACAACAAACTCCTGCAAACACTACAATAAATGGACAAGATTTTGAGATTGTTGAATTTTACAAGTATTTGGGCATCATAATTGACAATAAGTTGACCTTTGAGAGGAACACAGATATGCTGTGTAAGAAAAGTCAGCAGCGTCTCTTTTGTCTGAGGAAGCTAGCGAAGTTCCAGGTTGATAAATCCCTGATGACACTGTTTTATAAATCTTTATTGAGTCAGTTTAACCTTTTGCTTTTATTTGCTGGTATGCATCCCTCAACCTCAAACAGAAAAACTCATTAACAAGGGTGATAAAAATCAGCAGCAAAATCATCGGTACCCAACAGAAATGTCTGTCTGAACTGTACAACAAACAGCTAATAAAGAAAGCAGAATCCATAATTTCGGACAGTACCCACCCCCTGCATTCAGAATTTAAGTTTCTGCCCTCTGGCTCCCGCCTCAGACAACCATTAGTCAAAACTAACCGATATAAATTCTCTTTCATACCCTCGGCCATTTCACTGCTCAACTCTGTAAAGTACAGGTAGTATCAGCACATCCACACATGCCTGTTCTATTCATTATCTTTATATGGTAATTATTGTAACTCTTTTAACATTTTTGTACTTCAAGGTTTTACCTTATTTTAGTGTTCTAGTATGTGGGGATGTACAGTATGTGTTTATTGTCTTATTGTGATGAGATGTTGTTGTTGTTGTCGTTTTTGTTGCTGCTACTACTGCAAAACCAATTGCCCCTCGGGGACAAATAAAGGTCTTGAACTTGAACTTTATTTACATTGTGAATCAAAGTTCTTTTTTACTTTAGCTTTTATTTTTTTGTATTACTATAGGCTGTCAATCGATTATAATATATTTATTAATATATAATTAATTGCAAGATTGTCCATAATTAATCGCAATTAATCGCACATTTTTTATCTGTTCAAAATGTAGCTTAAAGGGAGATTTGTCAAGTATTTAATACTCTTATCAACATGGGAGTGGGCAAATATGTTTGCTTTATGCAAATGTATGTATATATCTATTATTGGAAATCAATTAACAACACAAAATAATGACAAATATTGTCAAAAACCCTCAAAGGTACTGCATTTAGCATAAAAAATATGCTCAAATCATAACATGGCAAACTGCAGCCCAACAGGCAACAACAGCTGTCAGTGTGTCAGTGTGCTGACTTGACTATGACTTGCCCCAAACTGCATGTGATTATCATAAAGTGGGCATGTGTGTAAAGGGGAGACTTGTGGGTACCCATAGAACCCATTTTCATTCACATATCTTGAGGTCAGAGGTCAATGGACCCCTTTGAAAATGGCCATAATAGTTTTTCCTCGCCCAAATTTAGCATAAGTTTGGAGCATTATTTACCCTTAGGATTTCTAGTTTCATATGATATATCAGTATCTTCACAGAGCTTAACAACTGAGCCCGCTACAACCTAAAAATCACAAGTTGCGTTAATGCGTTAAAGAAATCAGTGGCGTTCAAATTAATTTGCGTTAACGTGTTATTATCGCGTTAACTTTGACAGCCCTAATATATATATTAATATAAATTATATAAATATAAATATTTAAAATAGTTTGGGGGACGGTTCATAAGGTTTAAGTATGTACAATGTGTTAAACGTATAAAATCAATCAATATGTTTACATTTTTTTTACAGCACTAATGATTTATTGGTGATTAAATGCTATACACAGCACCTTTTACACTGATCCGTATTGTATGTTGAATAACACAAAGATGGAACCTACCGATCTGTCCATAGGCAATACTGATGAGTCTCTCGTTGACCAGTTTGTCCCTCAGTGGGTTCCTGGGCTGGCGCTTCATGATGTCACTCTCTGCTGCTTCATAGGCAAGAGAGATGGCTGGAACCTGACGGAGGAGACAGACACACATTGCTCTTATTGTGATTTCATGATTCAGCAGCTGTTTACAGTGAAAGCATTTATTTCTGGGTATGTTTTGCTTTGGTTTATTTTAACATGGTCCCACACTGCCACCTAGTGTCCGTTTTTGTGTACATACTTTTTAGGCATAACTTTGAATTCAACTTTGAATTCATCGTGATGCTCAAAGGTATGCTCAGTGGTATGATCTTTTATGATGGAGGTGTCAGGTAATAATGTGACAAATGGGGGATTCTGTTACAGTTGATGTCTACCCAGTCTGTAGGTGTCTGTCTGCAGGTTACTGGTAAATGGTAAATGGACTTGCATTTATATAGCGCTTTTCTAGTCTTCCGACCACTCAAAGCGCTTTACACTACATGTCAGCCTTCACCCATTCACACACACATTCATACACTGATGGCAGAGGCTGCCATGCAAGGCGCCAACTTTGCCCATCAGGATCGAATCTAAATTCTCATTCACACACCGATGGCTATGCCTTCGGGAGCGATTTGGGGTTAAGTCTTGTCTTGCTCAAGGACACATCGACATGTGACCGACCGGGGCAGAACCACCAACCTTCCGATTGGTGGACAACCTGCTCTACCCTCTGAGCCACAGCTGCCCAAGATAGTGTGGGGTGCAAGTGAATGAATATTTGTTTGAGTTACAAGGGTTTCATAAAGCTACAGGGAAATAAATCAATTAGTCTTTTTCACTTTGCTTTGCTTGCTATTTGACAACTTTGTCATATCAGAATTTGCCTGAATGTTACCGTTTGTCCTCCCGTTTATTCTGTCTCACTTTCAAGCTTTCATTGAACCCAACCATCCACAATTCCCTCAACTTTTGGAAATTAATCCCTAAATTGTGTTTAGTATCACTGGCTCTATATGATCAAAATCACCACAAATTGTGTTCAGTATCTTGTTCTTTCAGATTCCAAATATACCTGGATTTCATTCTTCCAATTCATGTTATGTTATTTACAAAGGTGGTTAGTAATGAGTAATTAACTTTACTCCTTTACATTTACTCAAGTAAGTTTTTTGAGTAAATTGTACTTAGTAGTAGTAGTTTTAATGCAGTATACTTTTTTACTCTTACTTGAGTAGATTTTTAGAGAAAATCATTACTTTTACTCTGTTACATTTTGATGCATTCATCACACTACTTTTATTTATTTACTATTTTATGCATTCATGATCCGTTAAGAGGCAGGTGGTCAGCTGGTCCAAGGTCTGCTGGCGCTATGTTATCCTAGTACACGTAGCCACGCCTCCACATGACTCTGTTCAAAGCAGCATGACTGACAAGTCAGCTCCAACAGGAGTAACGTTAACGTTATGGCTTTCAGATAGCGCTAGTAGCTATTATTTACAGAAGAATTGATAGCACACAGTGCAGCGGGCTCCGGTTATGAACGCAGCCGCTGGTTTGAAGTCAGCACATCAGAGAAACATGCTGACACTAAGCTGACAGAGTGTCTGTTGTGTTAATGCTAATAAGTTGAATAACATATAGACACAGTATATCACGCTTCAAAACTACTACTACTACTGCTTTCTGTCCTAATGTAAATATTCAAGTTAACGGCGTGCATTTAACTAGTCATGCTCACCTGATGAAGAGAGACAAAAAAGTAGAGACATGACTGATATAATGTTTCAACAACAGATGGTCTTCCTCAGGTCAAAGTGAAGAAGTGAACACATATGTATTTAAATGGCAATTAATGATGAAGCATCACAGCATTATCTCATAATTCTCAAAGTGGGGTCCGTGGTACTCTGCCAGGGGGGTCCGCGAAATAATTAGCTATAAATTATAAAATTGTGCTGTATCATTAAAAAGTACACATCTACAGATGGGGACCATTTGCGCCAATAAAACAAGCATATTGTGTCCATTACTACCACCCACGTTAGCTTTTGACCAATAGAAACTCTGATATGATTGTGACTCATCACGTCAATCTGTCATGAATCACTCAGGCTGCAACGAACTGTTCCTGCTGCTGCTTAGTTTGGCTTATTAGCCAGCTAGCTAGCTGGTGAGCATGGAGAAATATTTGAGTCAGTCCACATCGTCAAGTGATGCAAAGCCCAAACTAGCTAAACTGAGAAAATATGAGGCAGTTAAAACGAGCGACGGGAGACCAAAATGCGTCATGTGTCTTCAGGTGCTGGCGAACGAAGCCATGAAGCCGGCCAAGCTAAAGCGACATCTGATTACAAAGCACCCGGAATATCAGGACAAAACAAAGTGATGTTAACATGATTCAAATTGAAATGTGTTTCTGTTTATCACTATCAAACAGGTCTGAAGTATTTAAGTTGAAAAGTTTTAGAATACAAATTGTTCCAATGGCATCTAAGAATAAAAATGGTACTAAGCATTATGCTTAATCTGTGTCACGATTATGAGGGGGTCCTTGGAAAAGTCCTAAATCTGTCCTAATTAGCCTAAATGTGTCATCTGATATGATACATTTTCAGAAAAACAAGAGACTGATTTGGCCACTTCTCTGGTCTTATTGTCTTCATGTGATTGGAAAGACCTGGATGTGATCTGTGATGGGAACTGAGACTTACTGTAGGACATCTATACTGGAATGACCAAAGTTAAGGACACTGTAACATGTTGACACTCTTCAGATTTACTTTTTGACATAGCAGACACGGTTTATTATGAACATGCACATGATTTGATGATTTATTTGGCAAATAATAATAAAATAGAAGACACCAAGCAAAGAATGTAATTTTAAACAGGGCTCCAGAGTGCGACCATTTTGGTTGCATATGCGTATACATATTTTTCCCTGATAATGCTACATTGTGAACAACAAATCCGTGTTGAAATCCGCAGGACGAGAGCTAACGGGTGGTGCCATTCAATAACATTATGATGCGCCCAAGCTCTATTCCGTATAAATGAGTATTGGGCAAAGGTAAATTCGTTATAAACGTTATCATGATGTGTTCAAATGTAATCTCGCTAAATGTAGTTTTTGGTGAGAAACTTGAATAAATCCAGTTAGTAGACAGTAGTGTGCTGGTGTTTATTATTTCATAAGATACTCGTTACTCAAGTAATTTTTTGAGTAAATACTTTTGTACTCTTATTCAAGTAGTTATTTTGATTACTACTTTTGCTTGTACTTGAGTACTTTTTTTTGCAAAGTAACAGTACCTTTACTTGAGTACAGTATTTGGCTACTCTACCCACCTATCTATGCAGCAAAACCTGACCATTCTTACTTGACTGAACACCTGTGTGTTGCCCTGATAATAATTACCAGGTATTACTGTATATAGTTTGCCACCTGTGTGTCTGACATGTCTACAGTTCACAAGTCTATGTACAGCTGAGCTTGACTGGTTCACTGTTCATGCATGAATGTTCATGCATACGAGCATGTAAAAGAGCTGAGTGTGTGGGGCCACCTGTGGGGCACACATTGGCTGCTGCATTTTGTATTGCCTGACTGGACATAAACCCATTCGAGCTTCATGCTACAGTATGTGAGCTGTGCCTGGTGTCTCCTAAGTTTGTATATTAGTGTCTCTTACCATGTCAGTTCCCAGGTCGATGCAGAGGATGGTGATGGTGCCCAGAGGCAATGGGATGTTGACCAGGATGAAGAACAGGAAGGGGGTGATCTCTGGGATGTTGCTGGTCAGAGTGTATGCAATGGACTTCTTCAGGTTGTCAAAGATCAAACGGCCTGTAAGGATGAAGGTGGTGTATAAATAAATTCAGACTGCTGAACAGGTGAAATCCTTGGGTGGTATTACGGTAAACCAGGTTATTTAGAAATCCTGAATAACAATTTAAAAAAAAAATGTTGTGTTTTCATCAAATTTGAATAAATAAACACGCAAAACATATTTTTCCTAAACAATTTTGAATGTAGAAACATGAATAAAACGTTTTGCAACACAACTAACATTATTTGAACTATGTACATTTTTTAGTTTTTGAAAATGCTAATTTTTATGAGCACAGTGCAAAGGCGTTGATAGTTTCGCTACGTTCCGCATGTAACGTAACAACATCATCATGAGCGTACAATGGGATGACGCAAAAGACAGAAGCCTTAGCTTTCTGCTGCAAAAAGAATGATGACATACTACTTGAGGTGAAGTAGATCCCACACCTAAGTCAACACCACTAGCTCTTTAAATACAATATTATTATTAACTCATTAACATAGTATTCATAAATGTCCTTCCATCTTATTTATTGACACCATTTTTTCACTGTGCCTTATATTATTCTGGTAAAAACAAGTCTAAAAGAGACTTAACAACAAATAGATAGTAAGAAGATACAAAATCTTTCATGCTAACAGCATTTTAAAATGTAATCCTCCTCTGAATCGTTAAAGGTCCAGTGTGTAGGATCTGGCGGTGTCTAGCGGTGAGGTTAGGAGATTGCAACCAACTGAAGCCTCTCCCGTGTGCAAAGCGTGTTGAAGAGCTAAGGTGGCCGACACGAAACGCGAATGGCCCTCTCTGTTGTACGAGTAGCGTAGGTCATTTGGAGCATAACCAGTGCTTAGAGTGTGTGTGTACACATGTACACAATGGTGAAGCAAGAGAGAGAGAGCGGCGGCGACGGGAGCAACGAGTAACGTTAACGATTCTGGCCCAAGCAGGAAAAGTTAACAGAGTTTGGTTTGTTCGTTCTGGGCTACTGTAGAAACATGGCGGAGCAACATGGCAGACAACGTGAAGAGGACTCGCTCCCTATCTAGATATAAACAGCTCATTCTAAGGTAACGAAAACACGATTATTATTATCAAGTGATTATACACTAAAAAAAACGTACTTATTAATATTTTATTCCATTTCTGCCAATAGATCCCCCTAATTGTTACCCACTGGTCCTTTAACTGTTTATGTACTGTAATATAATGAATAGTATATTACACAAGTATGTGCATCCTACATAATTGACACCTGGAAATCTTAGGTTTACTCTTGTTCTTCTTAGGCACGATGCAAAAAACATTTTAGCTCAACTGACCCTTTCTTCACATCATCCCTCCGTCCCACAATTCTTTCAATCTTTCCCTCTTCACAGCCTTTTTCCCCTCCCACTGTCCCTTCTCTCGTTCATCCTTCACCTTCTTCTACTCCAGTGACGATGGAGGCAAAGTTGTCGTCCAGCAGGATCATGTCGGCAGCCTGTTTGGACACGTCTGAGCCGGAGATTCCCATGGCAACGCCGATGTCAGCCTTCTTCAGGGCAGGAGAGTCGTTCACGCCATCACCTGTCACAGCCACGATGGCACCCTGACCGAAAAGGAGGATACACATTTTAGGGTTTTCATTCCCATTCACGAGGCACAACGCTAAAAACCATGCACTTGTTTTTTTTTTTTTTTATTACAGGAGCATATTTACTTCTACCTGTGTGGACATGTATAAGAGTGTGTGTATGCAATGTAAATGTACCTGTCTCTGGCAGCCTTCTACAATGATAAGTTTCTGCTGTGGGGAGGTTCTGGCAAAGACGATCTCTGTGTGGTTCCTCAAAATGTCATCCATCTGCTCCTGACCCAGGTCTTTCAGATCTGTGCCGTGGATCACGCAGGCCTTGGCATCCCTACACAACACAGAAAAAGCAAAGCACTCTGGTACACTTTTGTACAGCGAATCATAAAAGCTACTGCCATATAAAGGTGCTGAAAGTGAAAGGCTACATTTTACGATGGCTTATTAGGGCCATTGTAGGTTAAAAAAAAATATGAATTATGGAGCCGGGGGAGGAGGTAATATTCTGAGAAAAACTTAGAATTTCCGAGATTAAAGTGATAAATTCATGAGAAAGAAACTTGGATATTCTCTGAGATTATAAAGTCACAAATTTGCGAGAGAAAACTGTCTTATGGAAAGGATGGCCTCTGAGCTAGGCGAAGGTCCGGTTTTCTTTCATGTTCTTTCTGTGCTCTTTTATGAACATAATGCCGACATCGGTATGCATTGTACTGTATGTTAGACCATGTTAGACCTGTTGTTTGTTTTATTTTGCCAGTCAGATAAATCCTAAAGATCGCTGTTTTCAATGTCCTCTCTGACGGATGTCCTCTGAGCGAGGCGAAGGTCCTAAAAGATACATATACACGTTTTCTTTCATGTTGTTTCTGTGATCTTTTATGAACATTAATACATACTAATGTAATTAATATATACTACAATCAATTAAAATAGTTAAGTGCGATTAATCGCAAATTAATCACACATTTTTTATCTGTTCAAAATGTACCTTAAAGGGAGATTTGTCAAGAATATAATACTCTTCAACATGGGAGTGGGCAAATATGCTGCAAATGTATGTATATATTTATTATTGGAAATCAATTACCAACATAAAACAATGACAAAACCCTCACAGGTACTGCATTTAGCATAAAAAATATGCTCAAATCATAACATGGCAAACTGCAGCCCAACAGGCAACAACAGCTGTCAGTGTGTCAGTGTGCTGACTTGACTATGACTTGCTCCAAACTGCATGTGATTATCATAAAGTGGGCATGTCTGTAAAGGGGAGACTCGTGGGTACCCTTAGAAGCCATTTTCTAGCTTTAAAACTGAGCCCACTATAATCTAAAAATTGCTTTAATGCATTTAAGAAATTAGTGGCGTTAAAACGAATTTGCATTAAGGCGTTATTATCATGCTATCTTTAACAGCCCTAATATATACGTTACTGCAGTGTTTAACGTGGCTTCTGTGGTGTGATGAGGTTCATTCAACCTTGCAAAGTAAAGCAATGGGGTTCCTTGAAAAAAAAACACAATTTTAAAATTATTTTTTTTTCTTGTAAATTTGTGAATTTAATCTCAGAGAATTTCTGAGTTTTGTCTCTCAAATTTCTGACTGTATAATCTCAGAGAATACTCAAGTTTTTTTCTTGTAAATTTGTGAGTTTTTTTCTTGTAAATTTACCAGTTTAATCTCAGAGAATAGCCAACTTCTTTTCTCGTAAATTCCTCCAGCTCTTTTTTTACCTACAATGGCCCTAATACGCAATTTATTGAACATAAAAATTATTGTAAAAATCCAATTTATATACCGCAATGCATGTAAACTTGTTTAAATTTTCCTTTTCTGTCGTACCTTGGGTTGACCTGGCTGACAGGGATGTTGAGGCGTGCTGCAATGTCTTCCACAGTCTCGTTGCCCTCAGAGATGATGCCCACACCCTTAGCAATGGCCTTGGCTGTGATTGGGTGGTCACCAGTCACCATAATAACCTGAAATATAGGAAGAGGAAGAAGATGATGAAGAGGTAAGTGAGGGAAGGAGAAAATTTAGGAACAAGTAAGAGGAGAAAAGGCCAACAGGTAGGATAGAAGGAATAGGATGAGAAGAATGAGAAGAATGAAAGGAAGAGGAGAGAGGATGTAAAAAGAATGAGAGATGTAGAAGAAAAGAGAAAACAAGAATACAATTCATACTATTAATAAAACATTCTATGAAATTCCTCTAAAATCTGCATGACAGTCATCCGCTGCCTTCACATCCTATGTTCTGCTTTTCAAGGCCTTTAAATGCGTGACTTTAAAGGTGCCCACCTTGATGCCAGCAGAGCGGCATTTGCCAACGGCGTCGGGCACGGCAGCACGGGGAGGGTCGATCATGGACATGAGCCCTACGAAGCAAAGGTTGTCTGTCTGGAAGTTGACATCATCTGTGTCAAAGGCAAAACCTTTGGGATACTTGTCCTCTGGCAGGAACACGTGGCAGAAGCCTAGAGGAATTAGGGATGAATGAATTGTACATGCCCACATTTCTATGACTTTTTTGAATTGTACAAGCAGGATGATACCATAAAATAAAATAGAGGATATACCAAAACTTTTTTGGTAAGTTAGAATTCCAAATCATGAACCTTTTGTTTAGGGATGTTCGACTAATTTCCCTGATGTTTAAACAGATGTTTAAACTTAGACTATTTGACAAGTCTAAAATTAAGAAAACACTCAGAAAAAAGTCAAAATTCATCACAATTTAATCTATATATTCTATATCTATATCTATATATTATATAGATATATATATATATATACATTGTGTATAAGAGCCATTTGAAATCGTTAATCCCATTTTTTAATAACCAAATTGTATTTTAAATTGAAATCAATATGTCCCCAGTGTCCGCTCCTGTCGCTCGGTTAGGAAGGAATGTGCCTCATAAACCCTGTGTGTGGTGTAATATTTCATGAAACGCCAGCGGGGACTGTGGCCTAAGAAGAGTCATGGCTTGACATCGCTTATAAGCTACCATTAGTACCATAGTCTGCAAGTTGTATTATCTTCCAACTTCTCGTTCCCTCTATCTCTCTCAACACACACAGCGAGCGACGTGGCGCTCAGCCCTCGATCGTCTCTGTAACATTAATTGTAGCAGTCCTCATTCCAAAAAAATTTGTCAAAATTCACAACATGTTTTTATTAGTGCTTTCAAAGTTAACGTGATAGTAACATATTAACGCAAATTCGTTTAATGCCACTAATTTCTTTAACGTATTAATGCAACTTGTGATTTTTAGGTTGTAGTGAGCTCAGTTTTGACGCTACCAGGAGATACTGGTATCATATGAAACTAGAAAACCTAAGGAATCCATTGGTATCAACAATGTCATACTAGCTAGCTAGTGTGAAGGAGGTTAAATAACGCTCCAAAATTACGCTAAATTTTGGTGAGGAAAATCTGGCATGGCCATTTTCAAAGGGGTCCCTTGACCTCTGACCTCAAGATATGTGAATGAAAATGGGTTTTATGGGTACCCATGAGTCTCCCCTTTACAGACACGCCCACTTTATCATAATCACATGCCGTTTTGGTTGCAAGTCATAGTCAAGTCAGCACACTGACAGCTGTTTTTGCCTGTTGGGATTGAGTTTGCCATGTTTTGATTTGAGCATATTTTTTCATGCTAAATGCAGTACCTGTGAGGGTTTCTGGACAATATTTGTCATTGTTTTGTGTTGTTAATTGATTTCCAATAATAAATATATACATACATTTGCCCACTCTCATGTTGATAAGTGTATTAAATACTTGAAAAATCTCCCTTTAAGGTACATTTTGAACAGATAAATAATCTGTGATTAATTTGCGATTAATCATGATTAACTATGGACAATCATGCGATTAATAACAATTAAATACTTTAATCGATTGACAGCCCTATTCACAACATGTTTTTATCTAACAAAATATTCTGTTTCAATCTGTATTTGTTTGCGTTTAGCCTTTCAAAAAAAAAAACTGTTGGCTCTCCTGCACATACCTGTATTAATGGGGCAGTCTAGCATAACAAATATTAGAAAACCTCAATCAAAGCTTTGCGTGTAAAAAATTTAGATTTAATACAGCCCAACTGCATGCCAATCCAATTGATCAGGAGGGAACCAGACTGACCGCTGAACCTAGCCGCTATTTAGGAAAGAGGAGGTGGGGGCAGACGGGGGCGGGAGAACGCGGCGGGGTGGAAGTGAGTCAGGAGCGGCTGATGAGTTCAGATCAGAGCTGCTGCTGCTGCTGCTGCTGCTGCAGGAGTGGTGGCTCTCCACAGCAACAGCTGACAAGGCATAAGTCATTATGTAATTTAAATGTGTACATTAATACAATAATAATAAGTTTAACTCACTAGTATTTCTGTTGCCGGCTAGCGAGGGTAGCAACGTTCAATCAACTAGTCTACTAATCACGCACATCCGTATTTTTGTTAAATTACCACTGTTTTCCTATCATCTATCATCCTTACCCAGTACTCTCTCTCCCAGTCCTCCCAGTTCCAGATAGGCGTTCTGGAAAGCCTCTTTCATCTCATCGTCCATGGGCTGCTCCTTGCCCTGCACCATGATGGTGGAGCTGCGGTCAAGGATCCTCTCTGGGGCTCCCTTCATCACTAACAGGTAGCGGTTGTCATTTTCATCTTCAGTTTCATGAATTGAGAGCTGATGGGAACAGATTTTAGTGTTACCATTTAAGAAGTATGTAGTGTTTTAGCCCATTTACAACATATCTTTGTAGAACCATCTGCATTATTTGTGAGTTGCATGAATAAGCAAGGGGACGAACCTGGTACTTGTTGGTGGAGTTGAAGGGAATCTCGGCCACCTTCTTGTTCTTGTCTCTCATGGCTTTGACGGCACCACAGGACAGCTCGATACACTTCAGTAGGGCTGACTCAGAGGCGTCGCCGGCCACATCACGCTTTAGGATGGGCAAAGACTCCTGGCCAGCCTTGAACACAGCACGGTTGCACAGAGCAGCGATGCGGGCCAAAGACACCCATGTGAGGGAGCTTTTGTCGAAGGAAGAACCTAGAGAATGATCAGAAAAAAAAGGAACATTTATTGACCGGTGTGGGTGACAGGCAGGGATACAGCGGAGAAAAGTGCAGATGCAAACGCACAATTACAGGTTCAAATTTAAAAACAAACCTAACAGACCGAAATACCCTCTGTCTGTTTTCTCTCCGTTTTGTGATGGATACATGTAGCCGGGCCCCTGATGAAGCTATTTTAAAGCTAACGCTTGATAAAGCCATCACACAACGGGGAGAAAAAAGACGGAAGGTATTTCTGTCCCTTATATGTGTTTTTAAATGAACCTGTAATTGTGCGTTTGTCCATCAAAGCGGACACTAAATCTGCTGTCTACGGCAGATTTAGCTAACGCTATTTAGGTCAGAGAGACACTGGAATATAACGTAACGTTATGGAGTTTTTGGAATATTTCATGCCATCTGATCAAATATATACTAGTTACATTTCCCTTTTATTCTCAGTGCACGGCTGTATCCCCGATGTCCATTTATTTTATTTAATTGATTTGTAATTGTAGTAAAAGACCATCGTACAAGAAGACGAGGAATAGGTTTTGTTTTTTGAATAAAATGCTGAAGTGATAAAATTTAGCTTTTTCTTTTTATCCGATTAATAATCGATTTATCAAGTAATAATCGACAGATTAATCGATTATCAAAATAGTCGTTAGTTGCAGCCCTACACCCTGCTGATTGCCGTTTCTGTTCCAGAAACTGTCAAGATGCGGGCAAGGAGTAAATTTATATCCCAGCCTGAAAAAACTTCATCAGCTATTCTAGTTTATGGCTTAAACAACAACAATCCATGTAACTGAACAGGCTTTGATTTAAAGCTGCAGTGGGTAGAAATGGAGCAAATATGATTAAAAAAAGTTATTTTTATAAAACGGTCGCTATATCCTGACAGTAGTGTATGAGACAGGTAATCTGAAAAAAATCATGTTCCTCTGTGTCCTCCGGTGCTCCTAATGGCATCTGCAAGATTTCACAGACCGGAGGAAAACAACCAATCAGAGCCGAGCTGGGACCTTGCCGTCTCTGAGCAGCTGGCAATCACTCGAAAACTCTGATCAAACGGTCAAACTAGGCAGCACTGATCAAATATGAATCAATATTCTGTTACTGTAATGCCTATTTCTCGCATAAAATGTTTTCAGAAACATCTTGTAGTGTACTGTTTAGCTGTAAAATGAGAAAGGTTGTGACCCCGCAGCCATGTTGAGGTCAGTTGAGGAAATACCAAGCACCGCCCACCAGCCGGAGCAAACTTTCTCATTTTACAGCTAAACAGTACACTACAAGATGTTTCTCCAAACATTTTACATGAAAAAATAGTCATTACAGTAACAGAATATTGATTCATATTTGATCAGGGCTGCCTTCTTTGACCGTTTGATCGGAGTTTGCGAATGATTGACAGCTGCCTCCGTTGAATGAACAGCCAGTAGGAACGCTCTCTCTCTAAAATGACCTGTGATTGGTGAAAGTCTCCCGTCACAGGCTAGATTTTTTAAAGCCTGAAAACAGAGCCATGAGGAGGTGCAGAAGTCTAGTTTTCTCTCAGAACACTTGAATTACAATATGCTGCAAGGTTATTATGGAATTTTTGCCCAATGATGACAAAAACATTCTGCCTACTGCTGCTTTAATTGGTGGTAAGAAAGTGTGTGCAATGTTTAGCAGGGGCTAGCTCAACAACATGCTGAGATCAATGATTTGATAAAAAACAAAACAGATCAGAGATTGAGGTTTCTACCAAACATAAATTTCGTGACCATATATGAAAGCAGGAGAGAGAGGGAAATCTCACCAGACTGGTCCTCAGTGGTGTCGGCCTCGTGGATCTGGTTGTCGAACCACATGTGGGCCACGGTCATCCTGTTCTGGGTCAGGGTGCCCGTCTTGTCGGAGCAGATGGTGGAGGTGGAGCCCAGAGTTTCCACAGCCTCCAAGTTCTTTACCAGGCAGTTCTTACGAGCCATTCGCTTAGCAGTCAGTGTGAGACACACCTGAGAGAAGAGAGGGGAGACGAGAGACACAAAAGAGAGAGGACAAAACAGTAAGGAAAGAAGGAAAGACAGGAGGAAAGGAGACATTGACGATAGAATAAAACAGAAGGAGAGAGTAGAAACAAACACACAAACCAAAGGAGAAAAAGAAAAAATAATTAGTGTCTATATGGTAAACTAACAGCACAGATGAACATCTCCAGGTACTAAACTGACTTCTGCCAATGAGCAGCCCCATCATTGCCATACTGTACCTGAAACAATTAACCACACCCAAGAACCACCCCGCCCTGACACCTGGATATGTTCATCCTGCTCACAACAATGTTCCTCTATAGCAAAATGCACTCAAATCAAAACCTCCTTCCAAAAATAAAAACAGGCCAAACAGCGATGCAGAGAGAAAATGAGAAATGAACGAGTGAAGCGGTGAAGCAGAGCAGCGGTGCATTCATCATGCCAAGTACGGCAAGACCCATGGGCCAAACAGAGCTAGCCAAGGCCAAGCGGAGGAGGCCGAATTCAGCTTGTGAAGCTGACTAGTCATTAGCCTAATATCATTACATTTAGCTAGCCGTTGTCATTGCAGACAGCATCACGACTGGCCTGGAAAAGAGAGAGAGACATACAAAAGAGGAAGATGGAGAGAGAGAACACAAACACACAAACACATATGGGGGCTGCTTTGGGAGAAAGAGAGAAGAGAGAGATGGAAAGAGAGATATACAACCAAAGACAATAGCTTCACCACAGGAACAGGTACTGACTTGCAGAGAATGTTAAAGCACATAAAATACAGATAAAGATACAGATGCAAACAGATGTACAGTGACATAACAACACTGAAAAAACACAAGAACAGAGATACGAGAAGCAGGGACAAAATCAAACAGCAGACACGACAAGACAACATCAGCCTAAACACTGTATGCACAATCAGACATGGGTGAAACTACAAGTAATAATAAGTAATTCTCTTAATCACAAAATCTACAATAAAGCGTGGCTTATGTATAGAATAAAACACAATAAATACTGTCTAGTTTTAATGTCAATAATTGTGAGCTGGGTACTGTTTGGCTAAAAAATGGGCCCTCTAGTGGTACTGTTCAAATATCATGGCATCAACAACAATGTTAAAAACATTTTAAAAGCTTTCACTGATTTTGTGTAACTTCTTAGATTTTTCTAATATATGAAATGAATGAAGTATATGAAAACTACTGTTTGACCCAAGTCTGCGCAAAACACTGGGAACTGAGGTGGAAACAAAACACACAAGAACTGTGAAAAGAAACAGACACAACAGCTCAGTAACAGGAATGATACAACCTTGTAGACACACGCACACATACTAGAAATAAGGCTGCATGATATTGGAAAAAATTATATTGCATTTGTTTTTCCCTCTGCGATATATACTGCGGTATGAAAAAATACAGGAATATTCACCCTAAACTTTGTACATTTTAAAGTTAAATTCATCTGATGCACTTTGAGAGCAAAATTATGAGGCTGGATAAACCATTTTTGTGCTCTTGTAAACAATTTCGTGCTCTAGTAAACAATTTAATCATAAACACATTGGTTGTATAGATATGAGTAGTGGTGACACGGCAAAAAAGTCACAGGTTCCGTGTTTGATCGCAATGTCGATGCTAAAACGATATATCGTGCAGCCGTAAGTAGAAATACTAACATTCCTGTCCTTCTCACAAATGAAAAACACAAATCAAATATTAAACAAATCTACCTTTCCCCCAACTAACCATCTCTCACACACACAGGTTTCATAGTCTGTGCCTACTCACAGTGACTGTGGCCAGCAGTCCCTCGGGCACATTAGCAACAATGATACCGATGAGGAAGATGACGGCCTCCAGCCAGGAGTAACCCAGGATAATTGACAGGATGAAGAAGCTCACGCCGAGGAAGACGGCCACGCCTGTGATGATGTGGATGAAGTGCTCGATCTCCTTAGCAATGGGTGTCTGAAGAGTAGAAGAAGATGATTAACTGTTTTCACTGGAACGTTAGATGTTATTCTGTCTAAATAACTTGCTTTTACACATTATGAAACATAATTAAGATGACTACTAGAACTAGGGATGGGTACTGAAACCCGGTATTAAACGAGCACCGGTGCTAAACTATTAAAGACTGAACTATTAATAAGCTCAGACATTATTGGTTCTTTTATCTGTACTTTTTAACTTTTTGGTGTAATTTATTATCACGCTGCAGCGCATCTCTTCTGCTATCTGTGTCGGGGCTAACTACACACACACACACACACACACACACACACACACACACACACACACACACACACACACGGAGCAAAGTCAGTAAATAGCAGAGCAGAGGCGGCGGTGGAGACAGTGAAGTAAACCAGGTGAAGTGAAGATAACTACGACAACTACACTCATTACTGTAAGTGCAATGAAACCTTAGCAAGTAAAAAGCCAATACTTTATCAATACACCTGTTCAACAAGCATAAACATGATGTAAACATGTAGAAAAATTACGTTTCAATCTGCTCTGTCCGCAGTTTCTCCTCCACCGCTGCTGTGTTTACACAAGCACAGTGCGCTAGCTTGGGTAATAGTGAATTGCATGTAGTCTGTTTAGTTGTTTAGCTTAGTTTGCCATGTATTTTAAAATTCTTGTCAACTGATCAGCTGGCTGAGACGAAGCAGCCCCTCCCTCTCTCTACCAGCGGTACCTGCAGCAGTGAATCACATCAGCAGAGGGTGATGTCTGTGTTCTTCACTCTTTATGTATTTCACTCAGGAATATTATATATTTTATTGACATTCTAGATTAGTTTCCAGTAAGATATTATTGAGCTCATATAGTGATTTGCTGTTGTAAACATTACTGTTGCTGGTCTAGAAACATTTAGTTATATTTAAAATATAAATAAATTCTAATCCTGCTCTGAATTTATTCTTTTTTTTAAATAATATATTGAAAAGCAATTATTTAGTAATGAAAAAGAACAGATAAGAGTATCGCTAAAGAACTGAATCGAGGAGTATCGAACAGGGTAGTAGTATCTATAAAATCCTAACGATACCCATCCTTACCCAGAACACTTACTAAATGTAGCAAACTTCTTAGCTGTTGCTTTTACATTAAAAATTAGTATATGATTGAGCAACTGAACGATTACATAAAAGGTGCATAAAAAAGAGTTTTTAGTACGCAATCTCTATTATGTGGCTTGTAAAAGACACAGCAGACCATTAATGAACAATAATGAATATGGTACCTTGCCAGTCTCCAGGCCTGAGGTGAGGGTGGCGATGCGGCCCATCACTGTACGATCTCCAGTACAAACGACGATGCCGCGCGCCGTTCCTGAAGAAAAAGGGAAGAGGGAGCAGGTTTTTAAAAATGATTAACTTCTTTAGATGAAGAAAACAGAAACAGACACGTCAGGAAGAAAATGTGTATACTGTGAGTATGTATGAATGCATGGACAGACTTGACACAGTGATGATGCTTGGATAGTAAATGCAATGTAACAATATGTCCACAGGGGGGCACCACACATTACCCTTTTCCTATTCTACCCCTGTGAGGAGCTTAGTGTGAGTTGCAAGGCCTCCCAGTGATATGATGGGATGGAACAGGTACAA
The DNA here is from genome assembly GCA_916701645.2 of Sebastolobus alascanus. NCBI lineage: Eukaryota > Metazoa > Chordata > Actinopteri > Perciformes > Sebastidae > Sebastolobus > Sebastolobus alascanus. The sequence continues at coordinate 504,778 of CAKAOJ020000094.1, forward strand.
TGGGGTCACATTTCCAGTCAGTGGGCTGATAACCAGTGATGTCACTGACCACTCCTTCGTCACACCAAACCAGACCAGACCGTGCCCTACAGCGAAAGCTAATGTGTAGCATCTTTGTTTGCAGGACTATCTGAGCACTGAACTGGGACAATACAAACATACACATGCAGCCATATGAATGAACACCTACACACACACATACATTTTGGATAGAGGTGATGGTGACCTTACCCTCGACACAGTTGGTGGAGAAGAAGGCAATGTTGCGGGTTTCCAAGGGGTTGTCATGGGTACAGTCCGGTGACCTGGTCTGGGGCTCTGATTCACCAGTCAGAGATGAGTTGTCCACCTGGTAAGTGAGAGAGGGATAGAGACAAAGAGGAAGATAATGGAGTGGGTTTAGTGCATTCATGATAAGACTATGTACAAAGCCAGATTTCTCCGCTCATGCTTGCTGTTCCCTGGTGATTGTTTGTGTTGCTTTGCACAGGTTTTTATGTGTTTTAATACGGACATTACATTTCATAAAATTGTAACATTCTGAGACTGATTTGAGGTTCATATGAGGACCTGCAGGAACACTGAAAATACGGCTGAACAATTAATCAAAATTTTATCGAAATCGCAATATGGCCTACTGCAATTTTCAAATCTCAGGAGGTGTAATATTTGTTAAAGGCGAAATGTGCATCAAAATAGCATTTAAAATTAAAGCTACTACGGGGAACTTTCATTCTGTGTTGATTTTGGTGGTCCCTGTGGACAAAAGTGGTAGCGTTTCCCATTAGAAAACCTCTCATTTTACTGCTGACAGTCTTCCCCGCACAGTTCTGGTTCTGGTTCTTCCCTGACTCCCTACCCTCTATTGGGCCCAGCAATATGGCCTGGGCCTCCAGCAGTGTGGTGTTGGTGTTGTCTCCCAGCGGGGACCGGCGGAGCAGCGAGGCGAAGCCGGATCTGGGTCTGTCTGCGGCGGGCTGGTCCTTGCCAGAGGCCCATGCTAGAGTCTGAGCTGAAGGAGTTTCTGGTGTACTTGCATGATTTGGTCTGATTTGGCACCGACGACAAGCATTAGGAATAACTATAGAAATAGCCAATCTTCTCGCTGATGGTCTTGTTTGCTCATATAGGTCATATAGAGGCAACTGAAAACGTGACATCTTACTCCTTGGCTTTGTATAATTACAGGAGTGTTTTCTGTAATCAGGGTTGGGAGGGTTTACCTGTTAAAAATGTAATCAGTAACCTAATCCAAGTATCACAATATAAAGGTATTGTAATCTGATTACTTTCTGTTACTTTTGGATTACCTAAAGAGAAAAGAAAAATGGTGAAATTTCATCATTATTTTGTATGTAAAGAAGAAAAGAGGAACAACATCACAATACAGTGCAAGTTCTGCCTTCCAGCTGTGAAAATGCTGTCATCATCCAAGAACTCCAATCATTTGGTATATCAGTTACTGGATTTTAACTTGGAGCAGCAGCAGTACGCATAATAATCAAATGAAATTAACCTACATGCAAATTTCTAGGGCTAGCCCTACAAATTTCTAGGGCTAGCCCTACAAATTTCCCGGTTTGTACTGTATTGTTTGCTAGACCAGAAATATGAAGCGGTTTGCTCATTTCCTACGAGCCATCTTTTCACGCTGGGATGCCTCTCGGCAAAAAGAATAGATGAAAAAAAAATGAACTGGAAAGAGCGTAAACCATCCTGTTTTGTGATAACTTGCTCGCTGTACTGTGATGTTCCCCTTTTCTGCTTTACATACAAAATAATGGTGAAACTTCCACCTAGTGAAAGCATTTTTTTCACTAATGGGAGCCACACTGCCTACTTCTACCTGACGGCTCCCTCGCTGATTTGCTGCAGCTCCCACACAGACAGCGCTGCTGGTGCAGCGTGAGACTCATGTCCTGAAGTGTTAAAATGTGTGCGCATCTGCATAGTATATTGTTCTTTATTTTAAATGAATGTTAAAATTGTAATCCTGCTGGTAATCCCCATTTTTACCAAATGTATCTGAAATCTGATTTTGATTTGATTTTTTTCTGTAACTGTAACAAATTACAGTTACCTTTTTTTTGTATGCTAATTACGTAATGCTGTTCCATGTAATCCGTTACTCCCCAAGCATGCCTGTAACCCACCTTGCAGCCGTGGGAGGAGATGATGCGGAGGTCAGCAGGGATCCTGTCTCCTCCTTTCACCTCCACCAGGTCTCCTGCCACCACCTGCTCAGCATTGATCTGCATCTTCTCTCCCTCACGGATCACCAGGGCTTGCTGGGAACACAGAGAGAGAGAGAGAGAGAGAGAGAGAGAGAGAGAGAGAGAGAGAGAGAGAGAGAGAGAGAGACAGAGAGAGAGAGAGAGTAAATACCTAATGCCAAAAATAACACAAACTCTCTGTAATGAAACTAGAGAGAGGTTAGAGAAAATGTGAAACAGCACGAAAACTAAAGTAATTGAAAGGTACATCACAGATTGGGGAAACAAGAAACAGTGTAAAAGCTGTGACGGCGTTATACTGTGGCATGTAGCTTCACTTAACCCCTTCCCATTCTGACCTCTTTTTTTTAGAGGGGTAGGGCTGGGGGACAGGGAATGTCCTGGCTTAGTCCCTCCAGGAATTACTGTCTCAATTATTGTGCAACTTCATAATTTAGAGTGCCTACAGTCAGGGTTGGGCCAATCGTCCATCGCCGGTGGCTGACAGTCATCGACCACTGAGCCCAACATTGTGATTTACCCAGCCCCCCCCCCAACGCCTAATTGCATGCTTAAAAAGTAACAATTGCGATTTATCAACGGTGTGCAGGTTGATTTTGTGAGAGGACACTGGGGTGGACACTAGGGCTGTCACAAGCAATCCAAAAACAATTATTGTCATCGGTTTGGATAGTTGTAATTGTGTAGTGCCATCAACATCGACAGCATGCAACTGAGAGAGAGAGAGAGAGAGAGAGAGAGAGAGAGAGAGAGAGAGAGAGAGAGAGAGAGAGAGAGAGAGAGAGAGAGAGAGAGAGAGAGAGAGAGAGAGAGAGAGAAAGAGAGAGAGAGAGAGAGAGAGAGAGAGAGAGAGAGAGAGAGAGAGAGAGAGAGAGAGAGAGAGAGAGAGCTACTGGTACAATTACGAACACACTTATTTTTACACCCTATGGAACGCATTTTTTGTCAAAGAATGTCCCGATTGATAAGATGACAGACATCCTTTTATCCATAATGTTGGATATACTGTAGCTCCTGTTGCAGGTTTTGTGCTCACATGATTGGATCTGTGTGGATGACTCACGCAGCCCCAGTCCACAGTCTGAGTGCTCAGCACTCAGTCAAGAAGCAAGGCAGATAGGAGAGACAGATAGGCCCATACAGACGTGCAGCGAGAGCGCACAGGGAGCAAGATGCCTGAATATTAATTAATAACAATTTTGAGTTCGAACACGTCATCACAGTTCGATCAGTTAAAATCAATCTTGAAATGGTCCAGTCAACCAGTTTTATTTGTTTAACAAGCATTAATTCAGTTCTCATTTGGAAGAAATGTTTTGTTGCCATCCTTTAAATATGGTGTTTATATAATTTTGAAATAATTTAAAGGTGCTGATTTTCCAATTTCAGAGCATTAATATAGCAGCAAACAACTATTGTCTATGTAAAGATATAGAGCAATGTCAACCTGAAGTCTCTCTCCTTCTGTGTGTGTTGTAATCAGAGCTTCTCTGTGCTTTGGTTACACAGCCAGTCCGGCCATGCGTGCATGTTAGTGCATGTGTGTGTGTCCCACTGGCTAGCTAATGGCCGCCGCTCTGCGCTGCTCTCATACGGCGGTTACAGCTGATAACGCCGTCAAGGCAGAAGCCCAACGGTTCCCCTCCAGGTTAACACTGTTAGCTCTGTCATCACTGTTGCCGTTGTTTGCACTGTTAGTGCTTTTAGCACCATTAGCCGTCGCCATGTTGAGAGCAGTATGGAGACAATACGTAACTCAGATATGCTCAGAATTTGGAATTTATCACCTTAAAAGCATTACATGCTCCTTTATGGTTTGATAAAATTCTCCACATTTTATACTAAACAAATTACAATAAACTAATTTATTTATATTTTTATTTATATGTTTTTTCCTTTTCTATGACCTTAAAACTTTTTTTTTTGTTCAGAATTATCACTAAGGAATTTGACATGTTATTCCAACACCGTCTACAAAGAAGTGTTTCTTCCATCATCTTCTCTTACCTAGAATGTACTGTAAAATCCAACTGAAAGCTTAAGCTTGCATATTTTCAACTTTTTTTCAACCTTTATAAAAACAATCACATAATACATCACAATATTCTGGTTGAACTGTTCAGTACCTGAGGGACCATGTTCTTAAAGGACTCCATGATCTTGGAGCTCTTAGCTTCCTGGAAGTAGGAGAAGCAGCCGGTGATGATGACGACAGCTGACAACACGATACCCAGATACAACTACAAAGACAAGCAAGAAAGAAAGACGAGACTTTCATATTTAATGCAGAAATTAATTAATGGACGTCACCTTTATCTAAAAGTTGATCACATGAGAGGAAAGGAAGATAAAATTAGACCAGTGGAGGGACACAGACAGAGAGACGAAGTTAAAAAATCAGCAGCGAGACATTGTGACATCAAACACTGGAGTGTGAGAGGTAAAGGAGCTATTTCAGGAAGCTGAGGCTTCTGTAAATAACACCTTCCGTCCTGTAGCTGACAACAGTATGTGGTTTGATTTGGACTGACCTGGAGGTTGTCCATCTGTTTGCTGTCTACTCTGTTACTGGTTTTATAACTACGGTCTATTGTCTCCTGTCTTGATGGATCCCCATTAGAAGGTCTAAATCATATCTTTTAAAGTCCTCCTCCAGGCAAGTATGTAAAAATACTGATTCATATTTTGTTTAACATGGTTTTCCCACATTAAAAGTAAAAACTAAAATGGCTGTATGCCTCCGCCAACCAGTCAAGTTGCAGTTTAGATCCATGTCTGTCCAAAATGTCATCACTTCATTATTTTATCCTGTTAGATATTTGCCTGAAATTGTCATAATTAGCATTTGAATTCTTAGTTATGGCCAAAATCGTGTTTTGGGAGGTCACAGTGACCTTTGACGACCAAAACCTAATCAGTTCATCCTTGAGTCCGAGTGGACGTTTGTGCCAAATTCCAAGAAATTTGCTCAAGGTGTTCCAGAGATATCGCTTTCATGAGAATGGGACGGACATGAAGTAACAGTGACCTTGACCTTTGCCCACCAAAATCAAATCAGTTCATCGTTCATCAAGCGGACGTTTGTGCCAAGTTTGGAGAAAAGAGATATTGCGCTCACAAGATTGGAACGGACAGACGGACGGACGTACGTACAGACTGACAACCCAAAAAACATAATGCCCCCGGCAATGCGCGGTGGCATAAAAAACTGTGAAAAGGGGCTGGAAGCACCTTCTCCCTCGCTGAGAAATTCTGGATCTGGCCTTGTCCCATGAACCACCGCTGTTCCCGCGAGGTTGAGCAGTACGCCTCAACATGGTGGCGCGGAGCTCTGCGGCCGGCTTGCGATCTGCAGTGATAGTTTCAGCGTCTGTTTCTCTGTTAGAGGAAGCATCTGAGAGATTCAGCCACACATGTTGGACTCAGATGAGGAGTCTGTTGTGCACCAAAATTGGCGACTAGCATCTTTTATTTGTTTATGATGTTTGCTAGCTTATTAACACTACAGCTGTGAAAGTAGCACAAACCAAACAGACACGGTCTGTCGGAAACTCGCTAACGTTACGCCGGGCTGACACACAGCTGACAACCTCGCAGCTAAACTAAATGGTGTGGTGAAAACTTTTACTGGTAAATCATCGTGGCTGCTACAGTAACTCTCCCGGTCGGGTGAACTGGGGACTCAGTTAGCTGTTTTGCACATACACTGCAGCTGGCGCACCACTGTATGCGACGCACTAATCTTGTCGGTTAACGGTTAATAATCTGTTAACTAGGGTCGGTTATGGGTTAGAAAGAAATTCAAAATTAGCATCCCTACATCTGACATAACCGGTTATCAGACTGTAAATCTATATTCTGGGTGTGTTATACAGTCTCAGTAACTGACTGACAGTAGTTGACTCATCACTGTTGTTGTTTCACCCGAGTCCTCCCCTGTGGTCTGAACAAAGTATTTTGTCCTTTCATGCTGTGTGTCAGCGCCTCTTAGCCTCAGTCCCCGGCTCTACTCTGTGCTCTGACCCGACATGAAACAGTGCTGACCCATAAACGCCCTTCTCATACCCTGCCGTTACAAACGCCAGGAGTCACACGCTCCCTGTGGCAGTTCAAAATGGATGCTAACAGGATGGTGTCTGTCACACTAAAGACTGGCGTAATTCAGACAAACAGCTGACGCAACCTTTATCACTGACACAGCCGCATCCCCGAGGAATAGTGACTCAGCAAATCGCTTTTTGAGTGATGTGCTGGAGGACAGGGAGCACACACACTAACAGCAACGCACAGTTCGCTATATGCTTTCCCCCCTCAGGTGGTTTTTGATATCTGGCTTCTCTCAGGTACAAGTGGTGGGACTGATTCACCCTACCATCATCCGCCATCCCTACAACTCTCCACTTACGTTATCCCCAGCGGGCTCGTCCTCTGTTGCAGCCTGGATGGCGTAGGCCAGGAAGCAGAGGATGGCACCGATCCAGAGCAGGATGGAGAAGCCACCGAACAGCTGGCGACAGAACTTGACCCACTCTGGGGTGGTGGGGGGTGGAGTCAGGGCGTTGAGGCCATCCCTGGCCAGGTACTCTGCTGCCTTGGCATTGGTCAAACCCTGAGAGGGGCAGAGGAAATGGAGAGGATGGATGAGCAGAGGCAAGAGGGCAGTGGAGAGTTTGGAGTTATAGAGAGTGTAGAAAGGAAGGACAGAGGGTTGAGGGAAAATTAGGGTAGAGGAAGAGGGCAGAAAAGAGGGGGAAAGAAAGAGAGTGTTGTGAATAAATGCTACAAAATCTAAATAGATTTTTAAGAGGTGTACTGACTTGGATGTCAGTGTAATACTTGTGAATACTTGTTGAATCATCAGCACTGTGTAAATCAGGACAGAAACAACCATATTGAGTTGAGATTGAGACTGATGGTGCAAAAGTGTCATTTCTGAATCTGAAGTGAGCAACCTACCTGGACGATATCAGTGGTGTATTTCCGGCAAACCTCCTCGACAGACATTTTGTGTTCCGTCTACAAAAAATTCAAATACAAAGCAACCTTTCAGTTATCATATCAATTCAAAATTATACTAAAGATAAATTATGCAAGCAATCTATTGATACTATCAAGCAATGTAAAATGTTTCAATGAATACAAATTTTAGGGCAAACATGTTGGTGTCATGTGGAAAGTCATTCCAAAATATGTATTTATAATTTCCTGCTAAACTGACTTAATTCAAAGCAGGAAATTAATTCAAATGACTGTTTAAGATAGAACCCTACATACTAGGGGTGTAAGACAATATCGAAAATATTGAGTATCGCGATATGTTTGGTGATACTGTATCGATTCTCAAAAACACTATCGATTTATAATTAATATTACATGCAAACATTAACTCCGTTAATTTTTTTTTTATTTAATTTTGCAAAGAGATGCACCCTCTCAGTGTATGTGCCCTCTCAAAGTAGTGCTATGATGTTGGATATTACAGGGACTGTGATAAATGCAAATGCAGATCCCACTGTTCTGATTGTATAAAAAAGTAAACTTTCTTTTACTCAGATTTTATGCATATGGTGGTGTGTTCTTTATACTATAACAGTTTTCTTAAAATTAGTTTTTAAAAATCGCAATATATCGCCTTGCTTAGAGTATTGCAATATATCACAATATATTGAATCGTAACGCCTTTATTATTCCAGATTCATGCCGAGACACAGCCCTATTACATACTAGAGATGCATGGATTGCAATTATATCCGCGGGCACCGAGGTTAATCCGCATATCGGGTCATAAAAATCATTATTAATAATAATAATAATAATAATAATTAAAACTGCAAGCAGCGATGATCGGGCCCTCGCACCTTCGCGCACGTCAGGGCTACTTGCGGGACGCCGGTCGACGCAGCCCTACATTTCTATGACCATCTGACACTGCACTCACAAGTTAGACGTTTTTTTCCTGCGTGGATTGAGTGGCACAGGAAATGACGGATTACAAATTTTTCACCACTTCCTGTGTCCGCTATGTGGCGCTAGAGAACATGCGCCAAAATGCATTATGTGGCTCTATATCAAGTGTAGATCACACAATGTAAATTTCATGTAAATCGGATGATGTTTGTCACATAACGCAGACTTCCTGTTGCCAGTAGATGGCGCTATGACTATGAGCCAATATTGCCATATAAATGTCCTCAGGCCTGGACTGCTATGACAACGGTGAAGTTTGGGGCAGAATTGATCAAGTACCGTCGAGTTACAAAAGTTTGTCGTTTAATGGCGAATCATGTAAATTCTCCGCCACGCCACGTCAACGCCGTTTCATGAAAACTCACAATTTGAGCAACTTTTCATCACAAAGGTCTGAAGATTGTACTGACCAAACTTGAAGTTCATTGGGTTAAATCTGTAGGAGGAGTTCGTTAAAGTACAGAGCCTGGAAATGGCCAAAAATATATGAAATATTCACACAAAAATCAAAATGGCCGACTTCCTGTTGGGTTTAGAGCATGGCCCCAAGGGACTTTTCTTTAAGTCTACATGTGATATATGTACCTATCAAATCTCATACATCTAGGTCAAACGTACGGCGAGGGCTGCTTTGTTGAAATGTTGTAGGGGGCGCTATTGAGCCCCATTGCCACAACCAAGCACAAAAACCATATCCGTTAACACATTTCAGGACTTTTAATGAGTGTACCAAGTTTCGTTTGTTTTTAAGCAATCCTAGCACCTCAAAAATAACTTCTTGTTTCATGGCGAACAATGCGCCGCCACGGCAAGGGCATTTCACGAAAACTTATAAGCTTCGCCGTCTCGCATAATGAAGGTCTTACCATTTTCTAGACCAAATTTGAGGTGGATCTGGTTAACCTGCTAAGAGTAGTACGCCAAAATATAGCCATTGTAACTTCCTGTTGCCACTAGGTGGCGCTATGAGTATGATTAAAAATTAGACTGTAGATATTTTCATCAAACGTATTTAATTTGGAAAAGATCTGACCATCTGGAGTCGAGTTACAGCGGTTTGTTTGTTCATGGCGAGTCATCAAAATTCGCCATGCCGCCACGGCGCCGCTGTTTGATGAAAACTCCCAATTTTCGAAAGGAAGCATCATCAAGTTCTTAAGGCTTTTTTGACCTAAGTTGAGGTGGATCTGATTAATTTGTGAGGTAGAGTACCTCAACGTATAAAACATGACATTTCCTGTTACCACTAGGTGGCGCTATGACTGCGAGCCAAAATTTGCATGTGGATGTCATCAGGGATGGACTTTTATCAGGCATGAGAAATTTGGAGCGGATTGGTTACTATATGCCAAAGTTACAACAACTTCCTTCTTTTTGGCGAAAGGCGCTTTTTCGCCACCACGCCACGGCAACATAGTTCGATAACTTTTTGATCTTTGGGCGACTTCTCATCACAAAGGTCTTAAGATACTACTGACCAAATTTGAAGTCGATCGGGTCAAATCTCTATGAGGAGTTCGTTAAAGTACAGCGCCTGGAAATGGTAAAAAACGACCCACAATTCAAGATCGCCGACTTCCTGTTGGGTTTACGGTATACCTACAAATGGCTATTTTTCTTTGCATCTCAACATGGTACATATACCTACCAAATTTCATACATCTAGGTGAAACGTGTCGTCAGAGCTACGCAATAGGGGGCGCTAGCAAGCCAATTCGCGACACCCGAGCAAAAAACCCATATCAGGTATCTATTTCACGCACGTCTGACGCGTGTGCCAAATTTCATAAAAAGTTGAGTGGCCTAAGCACCTATTTTTTCCGCTCAAAGACATAATAGAATAATAATAATCCTTAGAAGAACACTGGGTCCTCAGATCGACGTTGTTGGTGCTCGGGCCCTAAAAATAATAATAATAATACATTTTATTTGGTGGTGCCTTTCAAGGCACCCAAGGACACCTTACAAAGATAAAATAATACTCAAGTAGATAAAAACAGCCAGACATGACAAAGACACATTTATGCAGACACATATGATGGACTGATGGACACTACAGTGGATATGCCAGTTTGAACAGGTGACTTTTGAGGTGGGATTTGAATGTTGTAATAGTGTCAGACTGTCGGAAGTGTGGAGGGAGGGAGTTCCAGAGCCTGGGAGCAGTGCAGCTGAACGCCCTAGCACTCATGGTGCTGAGGAGTGAGGTGGGGGAGGTCAGAAGACCAGCTGAAGATGAGCGCAGGGAACGGGAGGGGGTGTACTCCTGAAGGAGGTCAGTGACATTCTGATTAGTAGCAGATGGGTTGCGGGTGAATGAAATAATACATCATTAATGAGGAAAATATTAATTACATTTTCTAAAATAGAATGGAATATATCTTTATTGTCATTGTACAAGTACAACAAAATTTAAATGCAATCCTTAAAAAAGTGCAAGAAACATAAACAGTAACGTGCCTCTAAAAACATACCACACACAAGACATTCACATTCTGCAGGTATTGCACGACTCATATCATTATTGCACAGTGAATATTTACAAGATGTTCACTTTTTTGCTGTGTTTAGTGCAGTTATGGCTCTGGCATAAAAACTGTTCTTTAATCTGTTTGTCCGTGCCTTCAATGTCCTGAAACGTCTGCCTGAGGGCAGCAGTTCAAAGAGAGAATGTCCGGGGTGAGATGGGTCCCTGAGAATATTTTGTGCTCCCCTGAAACAGGGGAAATGTGAACATAGTAGAGAGGAGAGCTGCTGTCCGTAGCAGACAACATCATTTTTCTTCAGGCAGTGAGAGACGCTATGCTCATTTATGCACGTGGAACAGCAGTGTAACTAATTGACCCCCAAATCAGTATTCAAATGCTTCGTTTTTATTTTTTTTTATACAGTATATATAAGTATGTAATAATAATGTATAAATCCCAAAATAGCCCATGGAATAAGGAATAACCACACATTATTCATTATTCATATTCAACATTCATTATTAATAGTTATTCTCAGACGGATATCACAGTTTGTCACGTGTAGAGGTGCATGTGTGTGACAGTGGTGCTGTCCCAAAGTTTCAAATACCTTTGAATATTTCTCACTGAAGGACAGCCCTACTATCGTATATATTTTTCTATATCGTTTCTATCGTGATATAGGCTAGGCCTATATTTATTTATTTTTTCTCTTTAAGGTTTGTTTGTTTGTTTGTTTGTTTGTCTGTCTGTCTGTCCGTTAGCAGGATTACTCCAAAAGTTTGCGATGGATTTGAATGACATTTTTCGGAGGGTTGGGGTGTAGCACAATGAACAATCCATTATTGGTTATTGGATTTTGGTGGCGATCCGGATAATGATCCGGATTCAGGAATTTTTTTAAGGATTCCAATCAGTCTGAGCATTAAAGGTACTGTTTGTAACTTCACTACACTTTCACTTACTTACTTACACTTACACTTCTTACACTCTTATAAATCATTGCGGGTCGGTGTCCCATGCGCACTCGCGTGTGGCTACGCTGTTCCAACACAAATTACACGGAAGCACCAAAACTGCAAAGTTATATCTAGTGAAGCCCGTCTTGCAAAACAGTGTCAACTAATCCTGCTCCAGCCCCTCGACACAGGGAAGAAGACACAGAAAACACAGGGGAGACCGTAGCCCTTGTCTCCAGGGCCGGAGTCGAAGCTGTGTCTGCTCCGCTGCCTGCCTGCCTGCTTGCCTTCACTCACACACCGCGCTCGTTCTCACTCGCTATCTCGCGCCACCTCTCACGTGCATGCACGCACACTACTCACTGCAGAAGAGTTAATTTAGCTCTGAGAATATCTAGTGAACGTTTGTGCAAAAATAAATGCTGCAGCTCCTCCAGACCAACAGAGGTTTCTCGTATCGTTTCCTGCTGCTGAGTGAATAGACGGGGCTCCGGAGCGAGTAACGTTATCATCTCCGACCAAAACCCCAGTGTCTCCCCTGTTCCTTCTGAACACGATCGGGAGTCTGAAGCAGGAAACACAGTATCAGCATCGACTCATGCAGAGACCTTCGTCTGGTGAGCTAACATTACTGCCAAGCAGGTGAAATATAGAGTGATATTGTGGTTTCAGCTGACGTGTCGCCTCACTGTGTTGATCAATGCTCGTTCATGTCTATGTAGAGCGAGCATAAGCGCGAGCAACAGGACGCTGACTTTCGTTGACTTAACGGCCACAGGTGTCGCTGTTAACAAGCAATTTCTGATTCTTACATACAGTCCCTTTAAGACCACAGGGTATAACACATGCACAGTGTAACTGATGACGCAGCCTCCTTCCTTCTGAGAGCAGAGAGATACGTGTGTGGATGTGTGGCGAGTCTTTGAGGTGCGGGAGCTGCTGGCCGTCCGCGGTGAGAAAGAAAAAAACGGTAGATGACGGGATGAGTCACAACATAGTGTAACGTTATACAGACATAACAAGGCTGCTGAATGAGAGAGGCATCCGCCGATACGTTACATGGAAACACACAGTGTTAATAATAGGCCGACCACCTCATGGTACCGCCAGCTGTGAGCTGTGATCTGTTTTTAAAGTCAGGTACCTTGGCGGAGGTTTGCGCTCTTCGAGTGCCATTCTACTTTCATTTAAAACTGCTATGTATATTTTGCACTCAAGTTCTTAAAAATAAAAAAATACTCAGTACTTTTAATTTGTCAAGTATTTAATTCACACAGGAGTATACAAATATAGGCATTACTACTGTATGTGGTTATTTCATATAGACTATATATTTATTGAATTACCAGAAAACTTGCTATATTGTGATATATATTGTTATCAAGATATGAAATGACCTTTATCAAGAGTTTGGCCATATTGCCATCCCTACCTGCGTGTATGGAAACATTTACCATTACTGAAAGCAGCCTCTCTTTTGGACGCAGTAAACTCACTATTGACATGTCTGAGACACACCTTAATTTGGCGGATGATTTATGAGTACATGCGTATTTGGATGACGTTAGAGCCGATCCGCGCATCTCTAGCTCAGTCCGTGGGGACTTGGCTTGGGAACTGGAGGGCTGCTGGTTCAAGTCCCCGCACAGACAAAGTATGGAGTGTGGACTGGTAGCTGGAGGGGTGCCAGCTCGTCTCCTGGGCACTGCTGAGGTGCCCTTGAGCAAGATACCCTCCCCACACTGCTCCACGGTTGCTGTATAGTATCTGCCCACTGCTCTGAATATACTAGGATGAGTTAAATGCAGAAGCTAAATTTCACTGTGTGCTGTGCTATGTACAATGTGTGACAATAAAGGTTGATTTACATTTACATTTACATACTGTCCTGTGGTCCTTGGTTGAGATAGTTAAAGCTAGGGTTCTTCAAAAACTTGAAATTCATATTAAATCCCGGCAGGAATCAATAAATCAAATCCTCTGACAAAAAAAAGAAAAAACAGTATCTGTGGCTGTCGCAGGATAATAAGCTTGTCTACCTATCTACCTATCTGCCCGTGCACTCATTGCGCGTCACTGGAGTCTTCCACAAGCTACTCTCTTGACAGCTGTGAGTACTAACAATAGCGTTGTTTGTTGTTTACGTTCATAATCATAATTTCGGGGGAGTGGTTTAGTGAGGGAGGCCTGAAAAGATGGACTGTAAGTGTTGCCGACTTGGTGACTTTCTCTCTAGATTTAGAGACTTTTTAGCTACTTTCATTGGAAAAGAGATGGTAACACTGAACTGGGTTTTTCAGTTGGATCATTTTAAAAATCTAGCATACTCTAGTTAGTTTTTCAAGATTATCAACCCTAGCTTTAAGTTATACAAAATAATAATTATCTGTATTACAAAAACTTTTTTTTAAAGATTGATAAATAATACTTTAGAAATCAATATGTGTATTTGACCCCGCTCATTTAGTTTTATAACAAGGGCTATCCTGAGGGTTTGGCTTCCTGCCCCATACAGGAGCAAATCCTTCCACAACAGGATTAAATTGCTCTGGCATATTACCTCAAACTACACCAGCTGCTACAGAATTCCTACGTCTCTGTTATCTCCTTTTCAAACAGGGAGATTAGCTTACATTTGGATGGCAGCTCTCTGAATGCTGGAGTAAGGCCAGGATGCACTATCTATGAACTCCTCACTACTCAGCTGGGACTTCAAGGCTTTTGTTTATTCTGTCTTGCTGTAATTGATTTATAAATGAGATTTCCAGGTGCTTGTGTGCCAGCAGTCTGGTACTCCAAGTAGGTGAAAAGAAACAAGCAAAAATATGTGACAAATTACATTGAGCAGTGAGGTCACAGGAAGTAGGAAGCAGTGCACTTACTATGGGAACTTCCTTCTTGAGGTCATCCAGATCCTTGCCTCCCTTCTTCTTGGGCGACTCCTTCTCATCCTTGTCCTGCGTGGTGGCCACGCGGTAGCTGTCCGACCGTCCATACTGTAACACACATAGGCAAGATCACTGAGTATTAGGGGTGGGAAAAGAATCGTTTCACCTATGTATCGCAATTTTTTTTTAAACGATTTTGAAATTGATTTTTTTAATGTTAGAATCGATATAATTGCTTCATTTGAGTCTATGCGGAGGTAAAAGGAAGTTACCGCTTTTATTGTTGTAGTCTGAGTAACGTGACGTCATATCCTTTTTGATATCCGTCCACAGCAAGCCAAAATGAGAAAGCAGAAAACGGGGGAGGGTCTGCATGGATAAGACCTGCACCCTCACATTTTAAATCCAAAGTGGTAAACACTATACATACAGTAAAGTATGGAAACACATTGGGTTTCACACATTGCCAGGAAAAGCAGACCTAGACATCATGGCTAAAGCTGCATGCTAACTCTGTCATGGACAGGAAACCTTAACGTATTGCGGTAACGCGCGGTCAAACCAGCCGTCACTCTCATCTCCGTGGTCAAATGGGCCGACGCTACAACTGTAGAGCACCCATATACTGACATTTATGTTAAATGCATTCAAACGGCCCCGATGGAGCTGACCATGGATGTATAAAGAGAACGGAGCTGACGGGAGAGCTAGAGACGTACTTGGAGAAGTTAGAGGAAGTACACACGTGTGACTACGTCCGGTTTTGAAAATAAGGTGTTAACAAAGGGAACTCTATATACAAAATACATATATGTAAATACGTTTAATTGGATTATATTCACCGGAAGTATAAAACATTACATGTCCCTTAAAAATTAAAAAGAAATATGATAATTTGTGAGGGAAATGTCTTTATTCTTTGATTTTTGGTTTACTGGAAAAAATGTAATAAATAATGCCTGACAATCAATGATATATTTGACTTAAGGACATCTCTGACTACAAACATGCTGAAAATCAAACATTTTTACTGTATTAATTTAGATATTTTTTAAAGTAAAAGTCCATAGAACTGTATGATTCAACTTCTTCCCATGGTCTGATGTTAAAAAAAAAAAAAAAAAAAAAATTGCAATAAATCATAATATCGAATTGCAATACTTGTAGAATTGCAATACTTAAAAATCACAATACGTATCGAATTGGTACCCAAGTATCGTAATAGTATTGAATCGGGAGATAGGTGTATCGTCCCAGCCCTACTGAGTATGGTCCTGTCATATTACTTTTTAAACAGCTGACACTGTATTCCTTATTCTCACTGTATTACAAGAAGACATATTCAACAAATACTGCCCACTAATTTACACCAACACAATCCAAAGTCTAAGCAAAGACAACCAAAGGCAACCTTGATTGTCCTACTTGTAGTTGCAATAAACATTTGTGTATCGTAATACATAAAATATGTTTTTTCACTTAGGATTACCATTGATTAATACCACAAATGATTTTAAGAACACGCTTGGCTGCCAACTCCCACTTTTCTCCCACATTAAGACTCAGTCAAAACATCTAGATTGAAATCCAAATTTAGATGTAATCCCCTGGTGTGAGAAGGGGAACTAGACACTTCCTGATTAGATCTGGCATCATTAGCGCACAGGCATGTCTCAAGAGCGCCACTTAAACTGCAATTTACACTAGGGTTGGGCGATGTCTAGTGAAACATCACAAGTTCAAAAGACTTCCCTTTTACTTTGGATACTTTGGAAAAAGTGACAGCCCTAGTGTCCACCATCTGTTACACCGGCAAAATCAATCTGTGCACCGTTGATAAATCAGAATTGTTACAGTTTAAGCACGCAATGAATGCCATTAGCGCCACTGCAAACTGAAGCGCAAATACTTCCGCCCTAACCCAGCCCGACAAAGTCTGCAATTTTTCAGCCTGAGAGTGTAGAGGCTGATGCTGTGACTGAATGGAGGAGGAAAAAATAACAGCAGTCAGGAGACCGAGTGAGATGAAGGGAAAATGAATGGCCAGGAGGTAGAGACACAAAAAGGACCTCGGAGAATAAATCTGTCAGTTACGTGCATCGTGGGAAATTCACAAACGCCAGTGACCTACATTAGTGTGTGTGAATGTGTGTGTTTGAGCCTTTTTTATCTATGCATGAAAGTGTGCTCATGTCTGTGCAAACAGTACATGTTTGTTAGACAGATACCAGATAAGATCTGCTTACTGATGAATAAAGGTTTGCAGCTTTGTTTTCATTGAATATAATTTCATTACTCTGGGTATCAGTGTTCCAAGTAGAGTTGTTCTGATACCGATACCAGTATCGGATGCGTCCGATACTGCCCAGAATTCGGTATAGGTGAGTACGCCAGTCTGTGCACTGATCCGATACCATAATTTATTAACCAAGAAAAAAATCAACTTGTTTAACTGGAATTCAATTCTTCCTCGCCGCTCCAAACTATTAGCCTTCACTGTGCCCAAAGAGTATAGAAGCAAAGAGGTGAAACTTCGGTGCTTTTTTGACAACAGCTGCTAGATGGCGCTGCGGTAGCGCTGCCGCCATTTTGGACTGAGAACACCAATGAGTCCATAGCCATGGAAGTATAAAGAGACGTCTGTAAATCAGAGGATATGTTTTTTTAAGTTAATCAACTTCCCAGTCGGAACACTTAGCCCTCCTGCTAGCTGTATGTGTCTGTAATAATGGATATATTGGCTGTAATTCATCACTTTTATTATCTTATAATACACCCATGGGCTGTATGCTGTAAGCCTGTACCGTAGTGGATGTATTAACGTCTCTGTTCCCAAACAACCAGCTATCGGCCAGTAGCTACTAGTTGCTAGTAGCATGACAAAAACAGAATTTAATGGAGTTGTAGGCTATTTACTAACATGCAGGGCAAGAGCACAGGACACAACCTCTTGCACATCCATGGTCTGTGGGACATCAATTTTGGAGGTCCTAGACATGAAAAAGTTTGAGACGCTCTCAAATCTGTGTGCTGGATTTTTCTAATTTCCACTAATGTCCATCGATCACTTCTGGGAAGCGGCCGAGCAAAAAAGTTTAATAAATAAATGAGTAAATAGTTATGATAGTATACATATTTATTATATTTTATTGTTCAACACAGGCCATTTCGGTAAAGACATTAAAATTATGACAATAGAAAAGAAATATTTTTTTTTTTACTTTTGTACTGCACTTTGTAGGCGGACGTTTTACTGGCATTCGGTAGTCGCTTTCAGTCCAAAATGGCGCAAGCGTAGCTCTGCTGCTAGGTGCGCTGATGTTGTAATGGAACAAACAATTGACATTCACTTCTTAGCAATATACTGTACGCTCTTTGCTGTGCTATCGCTCTGGATGTTTCATGGCTGCCACTGGCAACTACTATTTTAGAGCAGTGAAGAAGAACTGATTGCAGTTCACGTTGTCACGTTATGACAGCAAACAACAACAGTGTGGTGCTAGTGGAGAGTGTAACGGTAACGGTAGTCAGAGCGGGGAAAATGTCAGCCATTTGGCAATATTTCACAGTGGAAAATCCAACAAGTAAAACTGAATAATAAAAGAAAGTTCTACTGCATTCATTCTCTGTATGTATTTGTTCATGTTTTTTACAAAGGGTTTAACCTGAGCCAGGCCATACAACAGAGATAGTAATCATATCACATCCATACGTGGTCAGTAGTAAACAGCCGTTAAATAATAATAATAATAACTAAATATTTTTTTTTATAACGCTGGTATCGGATCGGTACTCAATATCTGCCGGTACCGCAAGTTCTGGTGTCGGAATCAGTATCTGCAAGGAAAAAATGGTATCGGAACATCTCTAGTTCCAAGGTTCTCGAGAGTAATATTCTAGGGGTAAACACTAAATTCTTGTAATAGTTGACATAAAATAGTCAAATTGGACTAGTGAGATAATAAATAAAGGTAATACTGCAAAGCTTTAATATCATAGTAAATACATTTCTAGAGACTTGCTGGGTGACGAGATTTGACTTTTCCTTTGAAAAGTGTTCAGCACTATGAGGATGAAGCTACTTTGCTCAAACAAACCCATTAGCCTAAATATGTCTTCGCATTGGTGTGATTGGTGTGTAGCCCAATATGCTCCTGGGGGATTAGTGCCTTTTTCCTCAAATCACCCTGTTACCCAGTATGCACCATCCAGGATGAACATCCTGAGGGCTTTCTATGTGGAAATCTGACTTAAATCTGTAAATTCTGCTGAGAAAAACAAGGAAAATAACAACGCAGCTCTAATTACTATTATTATTATTTTGCTACAATGACAAGTCAAAATGTCTGCTGTGATAAAGGCCCGCTCCTGTAAAATCCTCTATTAAATTTACTATTGTGTGGATATTTAAAGGTACTGTTTGTAACTTCTTACACTTACAGTCTTATAAATCATTGCGGGTCCCATGCGCGCTCGCATGTGGCTACACGGAAGCACCAAAACCGCAAAGTTATATCTAGTGAAGCCCGTCTTGCAAAACAGTGTCAACTAATCCTTCTCCAGCCCCCCAACCCTGGTCTCCAGGGCCGAGGTCGATGCCGTTTCTGCTCCGTTGCCTGCCGATAACCGAGGATACTGATGTTTTTGTTTATTTTGTTTTTGCTGTTATTTATTCCCCTGTTAAACCGGGGAAACAAAGATATCTTTACCTTTAATATAACCTTCTTTCACATGAAAAATATTTTTTTTTAATAACTGCATCAGAAGCCTTTTCTGCTGCTGTACAACTACCTACTCAAAGGAGAAGATGTTTCAAAAGATATTCATTTTGTGAAACTAGGGATGCAAATTTTTAAGCACTTTCCTTAATCGATCATTGGTAACGCTAATGATCAATCGATTAATCGTAATTAAAAAACATACAAATTATGCGTATACCATACAATACCAAATGCGTTTTTTTTCTCAATCAAAGCCACAGCAACATATTGCATATTCTCTGACAGCATTGCATAGCCTATGAAACATATAAAGATAGAGGCCTAGAAAAATAATGTCCCCTAACTAGGGATGCACCAATACCGATACCAGTATCGGGTATCGGGTACGATACTGTGCTCATGTACTCGTACTCTTACTCGCAAAACAGCTCCGATACAACGGCACCGATACCACTTTACTTTCACTCCACCTCCCCGACGGTGCAGGCGAGACGGGCCGGTGGTGCGCCCGACCCCGCTGGGCCGGGTTCCCACCTCAGCCGGCGCGCGCCGGCCCTCACTTTCATTGCACCACAGGGTTTTGCTTGCACCCTCTGACTCGCGCGTGCGTTAGACTCCTTGGTCCGTGTTTCAAGACGGGTTGGGTGGGTTGCCGACATCGCCGCAGATCCCTGGCGCCTTTTATGTGGGCCGAGCTCCGCGCTGGCGGCACGACGCGGTTGGGGCGCAGTGAGGACAGTCCGCCCCGGTCGACAGTCGCACCGGGAGCAGGGGGCGCAGCGAGCGGTGGGCCTGGTGCTGCCAGGTCCGGGCGGGGAGCGCTGTAAAGCTGTGGCCGCGAGCAACCTTCGCCCCGAGCCTTTCCAAGCCGGCCTAGAGCCGGTCGCGGCGCACCGCATTGTATGCGGGACTCCCCAGCCTGCCGTGTGTCACTCACACCCTCCAGCTGGCTGTTAACGAGGATCTTTTGGCACAGAGAAGTACTCGTATCGGTACTCGGTATCGGCGAGTACCCAAATGTAAGTACTTGTACTCATACTCGGTCTGAAAAAAGTGGTATAATAATAATGAAAAATTTTCTTAAACGATAACCGACCCTCGTTAACCGATAATTAACCGTTAACCAACAAGATTTGTGCCTCACATGCAGCGGTGCGCCAGCTGCAGTGCGAGTCCCCAGTTCACCCGTACGGGAGCGTATGCTGCGTTCACTGTCTCCAGTTCACCGTCCAGGAGCATTAACTTAGTAGATAGATAACTCAGATGCTGCAAGTAGTGTCGCGGACATGCAGCCACTTTCCCATTAAAAGTCTCCACCGCACATTTAGTTTAGTTTAGCAGGTTGTCCGCTGTGTGTCTGCCCGGCGTAACAACACTCTGTCTGCCCGGATTAACAATAGCGATTGTCCAACAAACAGACAACAAACAGTGTGTGTTTTTGTGCTACATTAGCATCTGTAGCTCTGCTGGTAGCTTCGTGCTCCCCGTTGTCACACACATACGTTCTGTCAGCGCAGCAAAACTTCAGCATGTGTGTGTTGTCGGTGGCGTTATAGCTGTGAATGGAGGTGTAGCAGACAGTGTGTATAAAGTTTATTTGCCGTTGAATAAATGCTACGAGGCTACTACTCCTCCGCTCAAGCGAGCTCAAGACCCGAGCCAACTTCTTGTATCTGTAACTCCGGCTCAGACTGCCTTAAGGTGGGCTGTTAAGGTGGACCAGCTTTTCCCCTTTAAGTGACGAGTTTTTCTCAGCTTTTTAATTAATTATTAACATTTCTTTTAACCGTTTTAACCGATAGCGTTAATCGGTTAAAATGCTTAATGTCAGTTAACAGTTAAACAGTTAATTATTAACGTCCCTAATTCTGACTTGACATTTGTTCATCAGGCAGATGTTGACTATCAGCCAACCCTAATACAAATGTGTGAACAAGTCCTGTGAATATGTGAAACATATTGTGTGTAACCCTGCATGATGAGTGGGGAGAGCAGACTTATTTGAGAAAGCTCTTATGTGGATTAGTCTACGCTGAGAGGTTTTACGCTGATTTGATGGCTGTTTAACATCTGCTTTTTTTCTGGATGAAAATCTATCAAAGTGTTGACTTGTTGACAGCCAACCAAACGGACTGGCACATTTATTTTAGGCCTACATCCTCTTACCCCTCTTACATCTCTCATTGTTTCGCTTAGAGTGTGTGCACATGTGAAATATCAGGCCTCTAATAGCAGGTATACTGGCCAGTTATGTTATTTTCTTTGTACAATAAATTCATTGATTTTTTCTGTTGTGTTTGTTTCTTAATTAATCATGTAGTCCAGAGCATTTCTACATCTGACTTAGACAGCTATAGGTAAACCAGCTATTCTCAACCACTGGGCCAAAGCGGGCCTCAGAGCGCCACCTAGTCAGCCACAGAGGTGCTGCCAAATGGTTAGATTAACCACTTCAAAATCCGACGGCCACTATTCTGTCTTTCAGAGGTTATAGCGGGCTCAATTTTAAAGCTAGAGTGAAGATACTGGTATCATATGAAACTATAAAACCTAAGGAATGCATTGGTACTAGGGTTGTTAATAATTAACCTTTTAACCGTTAACCGACATTAGGAACTTTAACCGATTAACGCTATCGGTTAAAAGAAATATTAATAATGAATTAAAAAGCTGAGCAAAACTCAGGGGATGGGCTTGTCAGTTTAAGGAGAAAAGCTGGTCCACCTTAAGAGCCCACCTTAAGAGAGTCTGAGCCGGAGTTGCAAGATACAGGAAGTTGGCTCCAGTCTATAGCTTGCTTGAGTGAAGGAGTTGTAGCCTCGTAGCATTTATTCACCGACAACTAAACTGTACACAAATTGCTACAGCTACATTCACAGCTATAACGACCCCGACAAACCCACACTCACCGCCGCCACACACACACGGTCTGTCGGAAATTTGCTAAAGTTACATGGCACTGACAGAGCGTATGTGTGTGACATCGGGTAGCATGAAGCCTCCAGCAGAGCTACAGCTGCTAACGTAGCACAAACACACACACTGTTTGTCGGACAATCGCTAAAGTTACGCCGGGCGACAGAGTATCGTTACGCCAGGCAGACACACAGCTGACAACCTGCTAAACTAAATGTGCGGTGATGGTGGCGGACTTTTACTGGGAAAGTGGCTGCATGTCCGTGACACTACACGCAGCACCGTGGCTGCTACAGTAACTCTCCTGGACGGGTGAACTGAGGACTCAGTTGTCTGTTGTGCTCATACACTTCAGCTGGCGCACCGCTACATGAGATGCACTAATCTTGTCGGTTAATGGTTAATAATCGGTTAACAAGGGTCAGTTATCGGTTAATTTTTTTTCTCAAAATTAGCATCCCTAATTGAAACCATGCTAGCTTGTTGGGAAGGAGGCAAAATAACGGTCCAAAGTTCTGCTAAATTTTGGCGAGGAATAACTGGCATGCCCATTTTCAAAGGGGTCCCTTGACATATTCTATGGGTACCAATAAGTGTCCCCTTTACAGACATATATGTCTCAGAGGCAGTGACACAAAATGGAGCGAAAAAGTGATGCTGGAGTCAACCCTGCACCAATAAAAGCTCAATAAAAGCGAGTGGTGGGGAACCCTGAATACAGTGATGGGTGAGGGTAAGCTGAATATTTATGTGCGTCACTACATCTGACAGTGGCATAACACATATTTATAGCCCAGTTTATCATCTATTTGGGAAGGTGGTCCTTCGGAAATGTTTTAACAATCAGAAGTGGGCACCAAGTTACAAAACGTTGAGAACCCCTGGGGTAAACGTCCCTATTAAGCCAGCGTACCATATAAGCCCACTTGCAAATTTGGAGTGAAATAAAAAAAAAAAACTATATAGTTTTTAGCAGTGATTGTAATGTGATCAAAAATGCTAAGCAACAGTGGGGAGACAGCGGTGTTTGCCTGAACACCATATGCCAAAACTGAATCCATATTGGTATTTTTGTTGCATAGTGTTTATCTATGTGAATTCTGCAGATTTACTGTATACAATGTGCAGTATGTGTATACAATTTTCCTATGCATATGCCTGCTTTTTAGTGTTCTTCAGTGAGTAATACTTTAATTCAATCTGTGCAGTTTTACACGTTTATTTTTAAGCATTTTTCCATGCTGGTGTTTTTCTGTGTGTCGTGTAAAACTGCGTGCACTATATTTCTGTGTCTACATGTGTGTGAGTTGGTGAGTGTGTGTGAGATGTGTTTTGCCATCTGTTCGGAGGTGCAGGAGGTTCCCCGGGCAGTCACGTCCAGCCGGCCATCAGATTACAGCTGTTTACTACACTGACAGATTAACCCAGTGAGCAATAATAATCCCTCTCAATCACTCTCTCTCTCTCTCCCATCTTTTCAATCCCAGTTTCTCAGTCATCCTTACTCATTCACTTAGTTACAACGTTTAAAAATCTGCATTTCTTTGGCATAAATGCACTGAATAGATTTGACTGTGTTTGAATGAACACAAGGGCAATGACCCAGTCAAGTACAATTAACCCATTTCTTTGCATTTACAATTGGCCACCTTCCTGACTTCCATTTAACATCTTTTATCTGTTCAAGCGGTTAGAAAATTGATTTCATCATATCCTAATTTCATAAATGCAATGTTATTAATAGAATATCGCTGTAGTACCACAAAGACAGCATTTCAAAGCATGAAAAAAGGTAGAACTTTTAGTATGGGTGTGTTTTGTGCCCTCATCAAATCTAGTTCACTCAGTGTCTAAATTTAACTGAATGACTCAGGATCATCGGCTGCTACTTATAAACTGCGGTCAGATTTCTGTGCCGATTGTTATTCCAATAACTGCTGAGATGAAAAGTAGGTAAAAAAAGCTTGCCAGTATACTATAACTTTACTTTGTAAGATTACACAAAAAAACACCTCACAGTGATCCTTAACAACAAAATCTAGTCACTGTTCTCACTGCCACAATGTTAACACATCAAAATCAGGTAAAGGCAAAACCTAAGCACCAAAAAGCACAATTTGACCATAGGGAATGGGAATCTTGGAGCATTCTGGGTCGCACCGCCATTTTTGGAGGATAGCGTACGGAGCTTGGGTAGACTGTCACCGGTCTATTCATCTGTCATCTGTCAGTCGTTCATCATCAGAAATGTATAAAGTATGTGTGAAAGACAAATAACCATATAAAGAGAAGCTGACAGAGACAAAGGGGCGATATATTACAAAACTGAAGTAAGTTAATGATATCGATCCTCACGAATTAGGAGGACTTTGACAGCTCCCCACACATTACAGTCACTGATGTGTTTTGGCATTAGTGAACACCTGTCAGCCGTTTAAAATATCTAAATCTTTGGAGGCCAATGTCCAATTTACAAACGGGTAGGTATATGACATTAAGATCTACAAGCCAAATACCAACTACACAATCATCCGGACAAAGATAAGATAGCTAAAGTTATGCTAACGGAATACTAACAAAACGTTCGTTAATAATGCATATTTTTCATCTACCTGTATCTTGCAAAATGAAACCCATAACGTTTGTATATTGTATATACTATAATTCGGCCTTTGAATTTTATTCACTGTGCAGTGTTTTGTGTTATCTTTTGACAATTATAGTAAACAACCAGTGGATGGTAGTCTCACACTTTATCCTCCAAAAATGGCCGACATGCTATCAGTGACATCACATTCCAATTCCCTATTGAAAACTGGGAAACATCTCATCAAAGCATACATACGACTAGGGGTGTAAGAAAATATCGATACACATGAGTATCGCTATATTATGTTGTGTGATACTGTGTCATTTCTCCAAAATACTATCGATTTTTTATTAACCGTTTAAAAATTCGACGGCCCGCCTTCGGACCTGACTGCTATTCGATCTTTCAGAGGTTGTAGCGGGCTCTAAAGCTAGACTTTTAAAGCTAGAGTGAAGTTACTGGCACCATAATGGTACCAACCATGTCATACTAGCTTGTCGCAAAGAAGGCTAAATAATGCTCAAAAGTTAGGCTAAATTTTGGCGAGGAAAAACTGGCATGGCCATTTTCAAAGGGGTCCCTTGACCTCTGACCTCAGGATATGTGAATAAAAATGGGTTCTATGGGTACCCACGAGTCTCCCCTTTACAGACATGCCCACGTTTGGGGCAAAAAGAATGTGTAGTTTTTTTGCATGCAGTATTTCCAGTCTGTTCTTTATACTATGACAGTTTTCCTAAAATTAAATTAAAAAAAGAATCACAATATATCGCCTTGCCAATACACAGCCCTAGCTACAACCATCTCCACCCACCCAGAGCAGAACACACAATTATGACATCACATCTAGTAAGCCCATCGATGGACCCACTACAGTTTGCCCATCAACCTGGCATCGGGGTGGACGACGCCGTCATCTTCCTACAACTACGAGCTCTCTCTCACCAGGAGAAGCCTGGGAGCACTGTGAGAATCATGTTCTTTGATTTCTCCAGTGCTTTCAACACCATACAGCCTGCGCTTCTGGGGGACAAGCTGGAGAGCACAGGAGTGGACCTTCACCTCACATCCTGGATACTGGACTACCTCACCAACCGTCCACAGTATGTGAGTACTGTGTGTCCGACATGGTCGTCTGCAGTATGGGGGCCCCGCAGGGAACGGTCCTGGCTCCGTTCCTCTTCACCCTCTACACTGCAGACTTCTCACCACATCTCACCAACCTGTCACCTGCAGAAGTTCTCTGACGACTCTGCGATCGTCGGCCTCATCACAGATGGGGACGACAGAGAGTACAGAGAACTCACTCAGGACTTTGTGGACTGGTGCCAGACGTACCGCCTCCAGCTCAACGCTGGGAAAACAAAAGAGCTGGTGGTGGATTTCCGCAGACGCACCCACTCCCCCCCGACACTGGTGAACATCCAAGGAATGGACATTGAGATGGTGACATCTTACAAGTACCTGGGTGTTCACCTGAACAATAAACTGGACTGGACTGACAATTCAACTGCACTTTACAAGAAAGGCCAGAGCAGACTCTATCTGCTCAGGAGACTGAGGTCTGTTGGAGTGCAGGGGGCACTCCTGAAGACCTTCTCTGACACCGTGGTGGCATCAGCCATTTTTTATGGAGTGGTCTGCTGGGGCAGCAGCATCTCAGCTGCAGACAGGAAGAGACTGGACAGAGTGATCAGGAAGGCCAGCGCTGTACTGGGATGCCCTTTCGACGCAGTGGAGGTGTTGGGAGAGAGGAGGATGATGGCTAAGCCGTCATCCATGATGGGGAATGAATCCCACCCCATGCAGGACACCATCACAGCACTGGAGAGCTCCTTCAGCGACAGGCTGCTCCACCCGAAGTGTGTGAAGGAGCGCTTTCGCAGGTCCTTCCTTCCTGCAGCTGTCAGACGCCACAACCAGCACTGCTCCCAGTAGACCACATACACACCAAAAACTGACAATAATTGCAATATATAGTATACTGACTGTGCAATATCATTACTACTCAGGTGTAACTCAATTCATACTGTGATATATATTTAGGTTGAGTTTCATCTCATTCTCAGTGTGCAATATAATTTTTTCCACTTGTGCAATTTTTTGATAGCCTGTTTATTGTCAATACTATAAATACTGCTCCTATTTTTATACTTCCCTCTAATTAAAGGGTTCATATTTTGTTTCACTTGTTAAGCTCTTTTTTACTGTGTTATGGTACGTGTCCACAGGCTCCGTCCTTTCCACGCTTGCCATTCATTGTCGATGTAAGCAGCCGTGCCATGCATTCTGGTAGCGACGCCCGCTCCTCATTTGCATAAAGTTGAGGGCTAGTCTTCTTTATGCAAATCACAGGCGTCCGACGCGACTCACCACCTCTCGAAACTCCCGAGAATCTTTAAAAATAAACGATGTCGATCCAAAATAAAGACAGATTTAGCAACTGCATGGCTTATTTCTCGCCTCAAATGTTTTCAGAAACATATTTCGGTGAACTATTTTCGTGATATAAGAGAAGAAAGTTTCCAAACGAGCCTCCAAACTGTTTCCGGTTTGAAAGCTGGGAGCAGCATCCCACGGAGGGAAAGCGTTCGTCCAATCAGGTGCAGCCAGAAGTATTTTAAATAACGCCGTGAAAAAGTCACCGCCCAGTATTGGTCAATCATCTATCGTGTCACCGCCTAGTGGCACGCCCACCCAGCGTCCAATGTTGGGAAGCGATAAAAAACATCCCTGTGGACACGTACCATTAGCTGATGCTTCTTGTTTTCTGTACTATCCCCTTTGCTGCTGTACACTGCAAATTTCCCCACTGTGGGACTAATAAAGGAATATCTTATCTTATCTTAACTTAAGATGCCCTCACAGTTCGACATCAAATTCAAAACTCCTGCAGATGCAGTGTCTTTGCTACTTCAGCTCCTCCTCTCCTCTGCCCTCGTGCTCATGTGTGCACATCCATTCAGGATGATGACTGCAGAGGCGACAAGACCAATTACTCGAGCACGTAAACAGACCATTCAGTGCTGCAGCATCTTAAGATGTATAAAGTCACAGAAGCACTACAGAGAAGCATAATACATCTGAACTGCACACTGGCAAATACAGTGAACACCCAATTAGTATTATTACAGTTAGATTTGTTTAGTCTTTTTTATACTGCTGGAAAATGGCAGCAAGCCTGACACAAGTTTTTTTTTTTTTTTGTTTATGCAATCAATGGTTGTGTTGGTCCTTGTCTTGGGTTTGTGCAACATTTCCTACTGCTTGAGTAGAAAAACCTCTTCATTATCACACAGGCCCACAGGGGACACATGTCACATTCACAGATAAATATTTGACCACCATGATGAAAAAAATATGAGCAGGATGAAATGAACTCCTAATTATCAAGGGCAATATATTCTTCCCCCACCAATTTTCATTTTACACACATAGTATGACTTTCAAGGTCATTACTGAATCAAACCAGTGCAAGAATATTGCCTAAATTTCAGGATGCTACACCATCCTCTTGGAAAAGGCTGGGTTTCATGAGACTTCCACTTCCAAGAATTAAGTATTATGTACAATATACAGTGCACAGATGTATATTGCTTTCAGTGTCATCCATGATCAAACTGAATTAACATATGGGATATTTTCCTGCATATACTGTATTACCTGTGTAGCTCAAGTGCATACTGCCTGTTCTCTGTCTAGTTACAGGCTGTAAAACCTGGTCTCAGTAGCATCCAGATGTCCAGTGCTGAGCTACAGGACAGATTGTATGTGCTGAACATTTGTTAGTCTGCTCTATCTGTTGGTTTTCTGTCTGATAAGCCATTTTTTAATCTGCTGAAATGACTCGTCAAATCTCAGACATCAAACAGGGAAATTTCTATCTGTACATCCTGGTAAATAAATGAAGGGCTTCAAAATGAACCATCATAACTCATAGGAGTGGAAAAAAAAAATCGATTTACCTATGTATCGTGATTTCTTTTTTACGATTTTGAAATAGATTTTTTAATGCCAGAATCGATTGAGTCGATTGCTTCATTCGAGTCTATGTGGACGAAGAAGGAAGTTACTGCTTTTATTGTTGTAGTCTGAGTAACGTGATGTCATATCTGTTCCGTATCCGTCAACCAAAACAAACCGCAGCATGCCGAAATGAGAAAGTAGAAAACGCCGGAGGGTCTGCTGGGATACGACCTGCACCCTCACATTTTAAGTCCAAAGTTGTAAACACTACACATACAATAAAGTATGGAAAAACTTTGGGTTTCACACATTACCAGGAAAAGCAGAGCTAGACATCATGGCTAAAGCTGCATGCTAACTCTGTCATGGACAGGAAACGTTATCGTATTGCGGTAACGTGCGGTCAAGCCAGCCGCCACTCTCATCTCCGTGGTCAAATCGGCGTCAAATGACTTCAAGACATCTCTGACTACATACATGCTGAAAATCACACCTTTTACTGTATTAATTTAGATATTTTCCAGTAAGTGAAAGTCCCTAGAATTTTGTGATTTTTTTTTTCCCCATGGTCTGGTGTTAAAAAAAGTTAACGAAAATCGCGATAAATCACAATATCGAATCGCAATACTTAAAAATCGCAATACATATCGAATCATCTCCCAAGTATCATGATAATATCGAATCGGGAGATAGGTGTATCGATCAGCATCAATAAGGTACAGATTGCCTCATTCATTTCCATAATTTGAATTTAGTTTATTATGTTATCGGTAATTTTACATGAAAGCAACAGATTGCTGTATTGTTGCCTATTTGCAGTGCTGGTATCTGCCCATATGATTATATACCAGCAAGCAAATGTAAACTCTAACAGCAGCTCCATACTATAAGACCTTGGTGAAATATCCACCAGCTGGCTTTGAATCATCCAGAATTTATAGCCATGTTCAGCATGTGGTATTTAGCCTATTTTTCAACTGCATTTAATAATGTTCCAGGGACAAAAATGTAACAATTTTAGCTCTGATTTTTTGGAATGGAAGCTCTCGCTAGTGTATGTTAACCTCCAGTGGAGTATAACTGCTCTGGTGGTGCCACAGTGGATCATTGTAACCACACTCACAAAAAGAAATGGATTATCACACAGATCAGTGGACTGACCGACCTAGAAAATACTGATGGACTGACACGCGCACACAAACACACACACACACACACACACACACACACACACACAAACACACACACACACACAGTAAGAGGGGGCTTCCATCATCTATCAACCTCCCACTTTGTTGACATTCTCCTCCCTCCGGTCTGCACATCTGTTTCTCTGCTCTACTCATCTGCACCAAGGTTTAATCAAGAGGAGACAGTCTGAGCCACACTCATGATGAGGACACTGTGTTTTAACTCAGTACGTGTGTTTCCAGTGACAAACGCAGATAAAATCCACAGTGGGATAAGCCATCAGTTTAATTTGTTTTTTATTTGATTCTGTACAATATCTGAACAGTGGAAGCTTGGATGGCTGTCAGAGTACATGTCTAAAAAAACAGGCTACAGATTTTGTGCTATTCCCCACCATTTAGTAGTGTGTCACCTCCCGCGGTGCAGAATGTCTGAGAGTGATAGAAAATGGCAGTTGTTGACAGAATCAGATTGACAGCATCTACTTCTAATGGGTTGCTAGATGGGGGATATGAGGTTTCCTAGCAACATCCAATCCGATGGGCCCATCTAAATAATTGAAATCAACTGTGGGGGGAGGGGGGTATTGAATTTTTTGATGATGTACTTATTGTGAAGGTGTGTTATGTAATACTGCTGTATGTTCATGCAGAGCAACTGATCCGTGTGCAGTGTACTAGTACTCTCTCATACTCCCAGTCATTTCTGTATGGTGGTGTAGCAGAAGGCATGGAAAACTAGTAGTTACCCTTGACACCTAAGTCACCTCGCAAACAGGAAGTGTTTGCACTAAACATCGGACACAATCAGTGGCATTGGAAAACCCTGATCAGTGGTTTGCAGTAGTATTGATCCACGCTATTTTACACACACACACACACTCACACACAGATGGAAACTAGTAAAGGACAGGAGGTTGATGAAGTCAGTATTGATGGAATATTGACAGACTGAAACAATTATGCAACAGAGTCCATGACCAAGAGAACATATATTGTGTAACTACAATTATGCGGCGATTATTCGAATAATAATCGACTAATTCCCAGTGATTTTCGAATAGTATTTTTGCTTGGAATGCACATCCCTACTACACAAGAATATCGTGATATTATGTTGTGCGATACTCTATCAATTCTCCAAAACACTATATAGATTTTTTATTGACCTTTTAAAAATTACCGCTATTCAATCTTTCGGAATTGTAGCGGGCTAAGTTTTAAAGCTAGGGTGAAGTTACTGGCATCATGAAAACCTAAGGAATCTACTGGTACCAACCATGTCATACTAGCTTGTTGCGACGGAGGCTAAATAACGCTCCAAATTTACGCTAAATTTTGGCGAGGAAAAACTGTCATGGCCATTTTCAAAGGGGTACTTTGACCTCTGACCTCAAGATATGTGAATAAAAATGGGTTCTATGGGTACCCACGAGTCTCCCCTTTACAGACATGCCCACTTTATGATAATCACATACATTTTGGGGCAAGTTATAGTCAAGTCAGCACACTGACACTGACAGCTGTTGTTGCCTGTTGGGCTGCAGTTTGCCATGTAATGTTTTGAGCATATTTTTTATGCTAAATGCTAGGGGTGTGATGAAATATCGTGCCACGAAATATCGCGATATAAAAACGTGACGATATGCATCGTCGAGACGAATAACTGAATCGCGATATCAGGGCATAATAGGTACTACGTACATACGGGCTCCGGGGCTAAATGCAGCCTCTTCTTGCTGCTCTGCAAGGCCTATGGAAGGAGGCTAAGTACAAGTCATATCTTCTCACATGCGCAGTAAAATCTTGTCTGCCCTCGCCGAAATTGAACCAATCGCAACGCACGACCGCAGCTTCAGTTACACTGTGCATGTGTCATACCCCGAGAGCCATGTCCGCCCTTGACCCAACCTCTTTTAATAGGCCTTGTCGGAGCTCCACAAACATCAACACACACAGCGCAGTCAGTGAACAGCTGATCAGAGAGGCTTTGGAGAGACGAGTTGACGCTACGCTACGCTCGTTGCTGTAGTAAGTTCAATAAAACTTTGCAAGTGTAAAGCCAAGATACGTTATTACACCTGTTCAACAAGCATAAACCCGATGAAATGGTTAAACATGTAGGAAAGCAACGTTTCAATCTGCTCTGTCCGCTGTCTCTCGTCCACCCCAGCTATGTTTACACAAGCAGAGCGCGTTAGCTCGGCGGCTAACAGCTAACTGTAAACACGTGTAAGTTATTTAGTTGAGCTGTGAATGACTTTAGTTCCCTCTAGTAAGCCGTGTTTCAGTGTATGTGTCCGGGGAGTTTATTGTGAAGGAACGGAAGGCGTGAAGCAGTGACGCGCTGTTATTGACAAGGCTGCAGATGACGGAGGCTCCGTGTTATTAATTTATTATCTTCATAAAGTATAGGAGCAGCGTAACCCTCGGCTACACAAGACTGAAACTAAAGCTGGCAGTAGGCTGTGTAGTCTAACTGTTTAGGTCAGTTTGTCATGTATCTTACTGGTAAACTGATCAGCTTTTTCAGTCATATATTTTCATCATTCAAGTTTTGTTAAAATTATTGTTATAATATTGTATCGTATTGAGATCGTGAACCCAATATCGTGTATCGTATCGTATCGTGAGCTGAGTGAATCGTCACACCCCTACTAAATGCAGTATCTGTGAG
Organism: Sebastolobus alascanus; assembly: GCA_916701645.2. Classification (NCBI taxonomy): domain Eukaryota; kingdom Metazoa; phylum Chordata; class Actinopteri; order Perciformes; family Sebastidae; genus Sebastolobus; species Sebastolobus alascanus. Next base: position 537,354 of record CAKAOJ020000094.1, read on the forward strand.
GGTTTCTGGACAATATTTGTCATTGTTTTGTGTTGTTAATTGATTTCCAATAATAAATATATACATTTGCATAAAGATGATAACAGTATTAAATACTTGACAAATCTACCTTTAAGGTTCATTTTGAACAGATAAAAAAATGTGTGATTAATTACTAATTACTACTAATTATAACTATGGACAATCATGCGATTAATCGTGATTAAATATTTTAATCAATTGACATCCCTAATTTGTAATAATGAACTATGCATTGCAGTATGTTCAGACTACAATGACTGCTATGTAGTGATATATCTAATACCATATCTGAGTGAGTGGACAATACACTGTGAAACCACAAGTTTAGTATGCCCATGAAAATCAGCCCCACCACTAGAATAACACAGCAGCAAAATTACTTTATATGCACCCGCTTTGTGCCTGCATACATGAATTTAAATGTTATTTTAATGCATCCCTATGTGATGCACTTTGAATTGCCTTTGTACTTGAAAAGTGCCTTACAAGTCTCCAAAGCTACATATACATTAACACCGGATCACTCAGGGCACCATTTACTTCAAGCCCCAGTGATTCTGTTTTTTTGATCTTTAACCTAAATGTTGTGCATAGACTAGAGCCACAAGCCATTTTACTTTAATCGATCTGTAAAGTCAGTGGGCAGTAGGAGAACCCACAGTACAAGTAGGCAGAGGTTTACTGTTTAGTAACAAAGTGATTAACTGGCCAATCATTAGGCCTTGCCTGTGGTACAACACAGTACCGATCTGGCAATCACAATAGGTCTGGCTGTTTTATTCAGTGTCAATAGTCACTTTATGTGATTTAATATTTGTTGCCATAGTTAAGCTAGGTCAAGTTACATCTCAACTGTTTCAAGAGTGGGATTATATTTATAATTCAACATCTGTATCTTCAGTCAAAAAAAAAGGTTTTTGCAAGCAACCAACCTATGATGAAACAGTTAAGAAAGAAGTCTCATTATTAGGAACTACACATTAAATATGCAATATGCACTGAAAAAAGTGAAAGCTGACTCATCCCAACACTGGTGCTCATTAATTTGCCACAGGAAATTTGCGCAGCCTAAAATAACAACCCAATAGAGTGCTCCAGGGATGATGTATTTTTGTAAGCCAACCAGGAAGTTAGCATCGCTCTGGGTTCCCTCGACAAAAAGCCAATGGGATTGTTCCATTGGGTTTTGGATTATTGCAGAAAATAAGCTCAGTGGCAAACAAACATTTATAATACTTTGTATAGTAATACACCTTTTGTTCAGCAAGATAATCTTCACAAATGAACACCACTTTTATGATTTTTGAAGCGTGAATGCAACCGCCAGAACTAAAAAGCTAACGCTAGGCTATAAATGAACTACACCACGGTCGCATGAACGCGAGTATACACAACGAGGCTGTAAAGGAGGACGATTTGGCGTGATGACGTTTAGTAGTCTCATTTAGCCGCTTGTTAGCAACTGCCATTTTTTAAAACACATAAAGGCTTCAAAATTCATGAGTGGGGTACTTATTGATGTATTTTATGTCATACTGTCGAACAAAACGTTAAAATCTCTTAAGCTTGTGTTATCATCTTACTAAAAAGTGCTAAAATGCTAACTCATTTCCAGGTTTTAGGACTCATTCCTGTAGCACTCTATAAACCAACAACTGGTTCACTAGTGAAACAACTAAATACAACATAATGCAATCCAGTAATGTTGTGTTTCCGTGGATGGCCACAGCAGTTTGACATATTTTTCACTGGTTAGTATGCCGGCTGCTAGGCGACCACTCTATTGGTGGCCTCCTTTATTTTTCAAAAATGATAACTGCTCAACCACTCATGATGGATTTTGAATTTATTCAAAAGCATAATTTACAGTATTAGATGTCTAATATTGAGATGTATTAAGGACAGTCACACATACTGGTGTATGATTCTGTGCACTGATTTTACTGAGCCACAGTACAGACCGTTATTATCAGGATTGAAATGGAGAAATGAATGAAGAGATCTCTTTATGTTGAGAGGTACTGTGTGGAGCATCAGCTTCATCATGAATGGATTAGAAACCATAAATATTTGGTTTAGCCATAAGAGAGCCGCCTGCCACACACACACACACACACACAGAGCCACAACACAAACCATCCATCCTCCACGGCGATTGGCTCTCCTACTGAGACTTCCGCACCAAGTGCATGATGGGATATCAGCAGATGCATTCATCCTTGTATATCTCTTCTTCTCCTTCTACTATCTAAGTGTTCATCTCTCCATTTTTCTCCTCAAGCTCCACCATCGCTGCTTCCTCTGTGTCATCACTGCACATGAGCAACATCCCAGCAGCTCTTTGTGGCATTCCTCCACTCCTCAATCTTTCCCAGTATTCACCCTACTCAAGGTGACTCACCACAAAGGCATTGCTTTCTGTCTCCCCCTCCCTGTACCTCCATCATTCAGTGTCAATCACTAGATCTCGGTCTGTTTCCCTCTAAACAGTGACCCACCAGTGAGGCCTATGTTTCATCACTGCCATCGGTTCTTTCACCGCCCCGACCCGATCGTTGCCTCCTGCAGCAACAGCTCCTGTCAATTGATTGGCACGGATCAAATGGCACCAGTTGCCTTGTCGACTGAAGCTCCCTCTGGTCTCCCCCCACCCCCACAACCGCCCACTTCACCCTGATCTCCTCTCACTCCACCCCTCCTGATGGCAAATCACAGCCTGAACATGGGAGTTTCCACTCCCCCCCTATTCACACACACACTGTCCTCATCCTCTCTTTGACGCAGTAGTCAGAGTTGTGTGTGGTTTTCCCCTCCAGCGATCTATTGGACAGCATCACAAACAGTGACAGAGCGGCACCATTTCCACGACTCGGCCTCTCTCATCCCATTCCCCCAAACCCGAATGTGGAGCAGAGTGGAAACCACTGCCCATCATACTTCATTAGCACGGATGAACCATGACACCATGGACACTGAAGAAATGGAGCTACAGTCCCACAGTGCAAGTTCACATCATTTTATAGGCTCTACATACCATAACAAATACTCTAAGTAACAATACAGCGTTCTGCAGGAGATTATGAAATTTCATAAAGCAATATAAGCTTGTAATACCTCACTACTGAGTACAGATGCTGGATAATGCCTTATAATAACACTACAGGGATGTAGCAGTGATTTTTCAGTATGACATCATGACCTGGCGTACCAGTGTTTTCGTGCAGCTGGGGTAAAAGGAGATGGTGGAGGTGTTGGCTGTGTCTACCCTTGTGGAGAGCATCTTCCTCTGGAACCCATCCTTCGACATTTATAGGAGTGGGTGGGTGACGGGAGGTGGGGGGGGTTGACCATCACTGAGGAACCATTTTGACGCACTTGTCTGTGCCCATTTGGTACCCAGACCTAAAAGCTGCCTCTACATCCTCCCCAAACCCAGCAGCAGCATCAATGACAGCGACACATGACGCACCCTGGCATTATGTAATGTTTGAATGAAAATGCACCAAATGGCTGGTAGAAAAAAACGAGGAGGAAAAATCATAGCCTTTATGGTTTTGATTTCCAGCCCCCACCCACTTCAAATTGATTATTTCCAAATAATAAGCCTCTCCTTTATTAGGAATAACTGTCAATACACATGTATTTGATGACTGAGAGTTACTGCAGTCAGACTTGGAGGAATGACATGATACTCCGCAGTCGGGGCTGCGGTTTGCATCATCAGTAGGTTACATATTCCCGTGCGTAATTGCGCGTTTCACCTGCGTATTATTCACAAACGATTTAATTTCTGGCTGGACTCGCCTGTGTCATTATGCAGTCTGACTAATCGTGTATTTAGGAGCTGTGAATTTCCTCAATCGTCTACAGCGGGTCCAGCTCCCGGTGCCAGATGTTCCGTCGGTGTAATCTCGGTTTTTGGAACCAGTGAATAAAGCAGCACGTCTCTCTGCCACGACGTGACCAAATGCTTGTTAGAAACCTATTAGTCGCTTAGTTTTAGTTAAAAGACATGACGTTGGTAAGCATACTGGGCCCATTCTCTGATTTGGTTCAGTTGCTCGTTACATTACTTTTGCGTTACAGCGCCAAAATGGCCAGTCTCTCTCTGCCTTATGGAAGTACACTCCACTGCTTCTCATCCACTGAGGAACATTAATCAGATTATGCAGGTGGGAAATGTTAGATTGATCAACTTTATTGTGATGTGGTAAAAACTCTGACATACCGTATTTGTTATTTGGTTGAGAAAAGACGGCTGAGGCTGAGGACCGTTACTGTAACAGGTAACCACCCTGCACCGCTTCTGTCGCAAAGACTGGACTCCGGTTGTGGCGGATTGACTCAGAAATCTGCCACATATTCCCCAGAAAAAGACGCCGTGTTCAGGCAACAAACATCGCCTTTATTACCTGATAATGTCAGTCGTTGTCATAAATTGCATCGCACTGATTTGGTGTGATAAATGACGTTAATGGCAGACACCTAATAACATCCAGGGAGAAATTAGACCCGTTTGACAGAACGATAATTCATGCAACAATGCGGTTTAAGCAGCCACATAAAGTTAGCTAGTGGCAGTTAGAGCTAGCTGAAACAAATCATACATATCCCACCGCCTTCAATGTCTTTCTAACATCATGCCTGTGCCTCCATGCACTTTAACCCTTTCCTTAACTGACACACTGACTAACCGTTAACGCTATCAAACCCAGACTGGTCAGCTAACTGTAACAGAACCAACATTTTACAACTTACATACAACTTAGCTAAAATCACGAGAGATGTAACGTTAGCTCTTACCCCCATTTCGGCGCAGTCAGTCGGGTCTCCTTAGAAGATTAATCGCTTTTCGGCTTGATTCAACCAGAATAGCTGCCTTTAAGGCGGGTAGACGGGGCAGGAAACAGTCGTCTGATAAATGAGAAGAAAAAAATGTCTCCCTTCAGTTGATACCTATTGCTCTACTGACACAAATCAATTAACTAGCTAACATAATATCCCAAAAATACACTTTTCCAAGAGGAACGGGTATATGGTAACGTGACAAGGCAAAATTTCAGCAAAGCTGCACCCTGTTCAGATGAAAATCAAAAGGGTTTAATTTTCCGGCATAAAATGTTAAAATCATATGCAGCCGTTGGTGACACTTCACCAGCCTTCTAGGCGCAAATGATGCTGGTGGAAAGTAGACCCGCAGAGCAGGCTTCTTCTTCGGATGCTGTCTCCCTCCGCGGCTGTGCCCAGGCTGCCGCACCACTCAGGGTTCCCTGGTTGTCACTCCGCAGATGAAACCAACGAGGTAGTTACATGTTCTAACAGACTGGTGCTGCGTTCATATACCGAATATACTGATCAAATAAGCTTGTATACTCCTCATCTCAGCTTTTAGGCGATAAATACTCTTAGGAAACAAGGGAATCAAATCTTTGTTTTTAAATGATATCATCAGAAATATCAATGCAATAGCGAACAACATGAGGACAATTACTGATTCATGTGAAATGTCTGTTTAGTTGAATCACTGATCTCAAAGGGCAAATCATAAAATACAAAAGCTAGTTTAAGGCAGGGGTTCTCATACTTTATGCTTACAGTATGCTTACTACCATTTGTACTCGTAGATGCCATTGGAACTATTTGCATTCTAAAATTCTTCAACCTAAATCCTGTTTCATAGTGATAAACAGAAACACATTTTAATCTCAATCATGTTAAGATAAGATGAGACAATTCTTTATTAGTCCCACAGCGGGGAAATTTGCAATGTTATTGAATGTTAATACCTCTTATATACCTTTAAACAGGGTGATTTTATTCAAATTGCATTTGGACTCAACTTGACAGCATTTATAGACTCCATTCCAAGTCATTTAACTTAAAAACTTTCCGAAAATGAACAGTAGCAAGACTGGTATCGTCCTTATAAATGCAGACATTTAAACTTACCAGTCTAAAGCTGACTTTCAGTATGTGCTTCAACTAAAAAACAATTAACTTATTGATGTGTTCCTATTGGCCCAAAGCTAACGAGTAATGGACACAATATGCTTGTTTTATTGGCGCAAATGGTCCATCTGTAGATTTGCACTTTTCAATAATACAGCACAATTTTCTAATTTATAGAAAATAATTTCACGGACCCCCTGAGAGATTGCCATGGACCCCACTTTGACAATGACTCGTTTAACGCATAAACATGGCCGGATTAATTAAAAAAATACTATTGGGCCTGATCTCCCACCTACTGTCCTCTATCTGTGCAGTGTGTGTCTATATGCTGTTGCCATTAAATCCACTGCAACCAATACTCCTATGCTGGAATAATGGGCTACGTATACTAGTTTGTGATCATTTGATTAAACACAATTTTATTTAGGAATATTCACCATGTAAACACAGTAGGCTATAAACTAAAATAAAGCTCTTAAAACTAAATTTTCTCCTCAAAACACCCTAAAAAATATCAAAGGAAGCAGGACCTGCATTAGTTGATACTGTACTTCAAATTACCAAAAACACTGTGACAGTGAACCTGGTGCTTTTGGGGCCCATTGGGGTTGGGGCTGCAGGTCAGTTGCCTGCTTTACTCAGTTGGTAATCCAGCGATAATAACAACAAATTCGTTTTAACTCCACTAATTTCTTTAACACACCTTGGGATTATAAATTGTAGAGAGCTCAGTTTAAAAGATTAAAGACTGAAGATACTGACATCATATGAAACTAGAAAACCTAAGGAATCAATTGGTACCAACCATGTCATACTAGCTTGTCACGAAGGAGGCCAAATAACGCTGCAAATTTACGCTAAATTTTGGAGAGGAAAAACTGTCATGGCCATTGTCATGGTCAAGGGGTCCCTTGACCTCTGACCTCAAGATATGTGAATGAAAATGGGTTCTATGGGTACCCACGAGTCTCCCCTTTACTGACATGCCCACTTTATGATAATCACATGCAGTTTGGGGCAAGTTATAGTCAAGTCAGCACACTGACACACTGACAGCTGTTGTTGCCTGTTGGGCTTGAGTTTGCCATGTTATGATTTGAGCATATTTTTTATGCTAAATGCAGTACCTGTGAGGGTTTCTTGACAAGATTTGTCATTGTTTTGTGTTGTTAATTGATTTTCCAATAATAAATATATACTTACATTTGCATAAAGCAAGCATATTTGTCCACTCCCATGTTGATAAGAGTATTACTTAATAAAGGGTTAGGGTTATTTATTTAAAAATGAATTGCGATTAACTATGGATAATCGCAATTAAATATTTCAATCAATTGACAGCTCTAATGTATAGGCTACATATGAGGCAGATATAACTGACATATGCTTGGAAGCTCCCATTATGCCAATTCTCAGGATGTAAAAATTACTTTATCTTAGCCTACAGATGTGTCATATTTCATATGAAGATGTACAATTAAACTTGTTATCACGTAAGAATTGTGGAGATCATAATTCTTCAATCAGATTAAATTAAGCATCTTCTTCCAGTATTTCTGTTCAGTTGGTAGCAGCTATTCCCACTGCAGCTTTTCTGTTGCTGTACTAGAAAAAAAAAGACTAAAGCATGAAAAAAAGTGCACATCTGCATCATCAATGGCATCGGGGGAAAAGACTGGTGCATCCAGACTATTCTCGCAGGACATAGCCTGCATTACTATGGCAGTATTTGTTGAACAGATGTGAGCAGCTGTGCAGCACACAGACATGGGGTTGTTTTAAGATCATACTGACAAGAGTAGACAACCGAGAGGAGCAGGGCTGAAGAGGATTAGAGAACAGCAAAATGATAACAGACAAAACATGGAAAAGAAAGGAGGAATAGAAAGAGTGATGCACAAAAGAAAAGAGAATTTACTGACAAGAAATAAGGCCTAAGCCCCTTCTTTTATTGGCATCACACTGGAATAAAGATGGCTTACACAGCTCTAATTGGGAATGACAACCCTGGCCAAGGCACACAGTAAAAGCAGCATAAACAGAAAACAGAAATCACATGGAAACAATGTGATGTTCATGGTCGGTCAGAGCAAAGCTGAGGCTTCACATGCTTTATTTCTGTATGCACCACCTGCTGTGGAAGATTAGACAATTATACTGCTGTTATTAGAGCCTTCAAATAGAGCAGGAGGCTATGAATATTGTGCAGCTGCCATATTTACACACACATGCACCCATCCCGCCGCCTGAGGTGATTCAACCACGAACAGTGAGTAAATGTACGAAGGGGAAAGCATACTGCATAACTCATGAGTAAATGAGACAGTGATCAAGTGTGTAAATGTTTGGTTGACATGTGTGTTGCTATGCAAATGTTTGTCTGTGAATGCCCGTGAGACTGTATGCATGAGTGAATGACTGTACCTCTGCTTAGAGGCAGCCACCGTGTTCAGAGGGGATCAATCCTCCCCTCTATCATAATTGAAGTGTGGCCTGGTTTCTGCACTGCTTTGTCATCCCTCCAGCATGCACCATCAATCAAGTGTTTTTTTTTTCTAGCAAATTCTAAACCTGGGCTGGAAAAAATAGTGTCAATACTCACACATCCTGCTCCAAAAAGGAAAGTTGGAGAGACGTGACAATAGGGAAAGGTAGAGATTGTAAGTTAGATTGAAGTGTAATGTAGCAGCCACATGGACCATTTGTGTATTGGCATGAAGTAAAGCTAACCAGGAAGCAAGAAAAAGATACATCATATCTGTGTAAGTATTAATTGGAAATAAACACAAAGCACAATATATTGGCAGAAGCCCCTTCTACCTTTTCATTGACAACATGTTCCAACATGTCAACTCATCTTTATGTTGCCAGCTGCATAAAGATAGCTTTTAACGTTATTTTTAGGGCTGTCAATCAATTAAAATAGTTATCAGTGATTAATCGCAAATTAATCAAACATTTTTTTATCTGTTCAAAATGTACCTTAAAAGGAAATTTGTCAAGTACTTAATAGTCTTGGGAGTGGGCAAATATGCTTGCTTTATGCAAATGTATGTATATATTTATTATTGGAAATCAATTAACAACTCAAAACAATGACAAATCTTGTCCAGAAACCCTCACAGGTACTGCATTTAGCATAAAAAATATGCTTAAATCATAACATGGCAAACTGAACCCCAACAGGCAACATCAGCTGTCAGTGTGTCTGTGTGCTGACTTGACTATGACTTGCCCCACCCAAACTGCATGTGATTATCATAAAGTGGGCATGTCTGTAAAGGGGAGACTCGTGGGTACCCATAGAACCCATTTTCATTCACATATCTTGAGGTCAGAGGTCAAGGAACCCCTTTGAAAATGGCCATGACAGTTTTTCCTAAGCAAACTTTAGCGTAAGTTTGTAGCGTTATTTAACCTCCTTCGCTATAACATGGTTGGTACCGATGGATTCCTGAGGTTTTCTAGTTTCATATGATACCAGTATCTTCACTCTTTAAAACTGAGCCCGCTACAACCTAAAAATTGCAAGTTGCGTTAATGCGTTAAAGAAATTAGTGGCGTTAAAATTACTTTGCATTAACACGTTAACTTTGACAGCCCTAATTAATTTAAATTTCAATTACAACATTATTGGTGACGAAATTACAGTGAGTTACAACCAGTTGTGGAAGAAGAGAGTGCATGTGCGTCCCAGTGTGTGTGTCCCACTGGCTAGCTAATCACCACCGCTCTGCACTACGCTCATACGGCGGTTACCGCTGATAACGCCATCCCGACCCACGGCGTCGTCGCGTAAACGTAGCGCCCACCCTCTGGTTCCCCCTCAGGTTAACACTATTAGCTCTGTCAGCACTGTGGCTGTTGTTTGCACTGTTCGTGCAATTACCACCTTTAGCTGCTAGCCACCGGCTCAGTCATGTTGAGAGCCATGTGGAGGCAATCCCTCAATCATAGATGCTCATAATTTGGAATTTATCAATTTGAAGTAGCAATACCACAGTGTAAAAATACCCTTTTAATACTTCTTTTACATTCAAAATCTTACTGAAGTAAAAGTAAATATTGTAAGTAAGTATTGACAGAAAAATATATTTAAAGTACCAAAAGTAAAAGTACTCATTATGCAGAATTATTATATTACTCATAATCTGAATCTGCAAAGTAACAAATAACTAATATTGTCAAATAAATGTAGTGGAGTAAAAAGTACAATATTTACCTCCAAAATGTAGCATCAAATGGAAATACTCGAGTAAAGTACAATACGTCAAAATTGTACTTAAGTACAGCACTTGAGTAAATGTACTGGTTACATGCCACCACTGGTCACAACAATTTAACTTTAAAGATTTTCTGTCTTTTATCTATTTCATGTAACCGTGTTGTTCAATCTAGGTTTTTGCTATGATGCCCTCAAGTCCTCCTGGGAAATTCCGATTCTAATGTTAGATGCATTGCACAGTGTTGGCTTTTGAGGCGGTCAGAAATAAATCAGAAACTGTATGGAAACTGCTTTATTTGCTTTTGATGTTTAATTTGCAACCTACTTTGTGCTATTGCATTTTGCTATTGTGACATCATAAATAAGAGAGGAGGCACATTCTGTACTTAATTGTGTTTTATCAAATTATTAGCAGTTCTCAATAAAGGACTAGGCATCTGTGCATATCCAACTTTTAGCCACACTAGCAGCGTGGTTCTAGGGATGGCGATGGCGGTCGATCCACCACTTTGTTCCACCCTGAAATATCTCAACAACTGTTAATGGATGCCATGACATTTTGAATTTGGAAATCCTCTGACTTTTCCTCTAGTGCCACCAGGATTGACGTAGCACAGATTGAAATAGGCCTCCTTTCGACAGCTGTTGGATGGTAGATAACTGTGGAATTTGATGCAGACATTCGTGATCTTTGCGAAATTTGGTGTTCCTGACTTTTCATCTAGCCTTATCATTAGATTACAATAAATTTTCCCCCAAGCTTTGGTTTATCTATTTAACAGCTTGGTTTTCTTTTCTCACAGAGCTGCTAGCGTGGCTGTAGATGTTTATTGACATGCTGCTAACTTGGAAAAAATTGGGGGGGATTGTATATCTTGACTCTCTGGACAGTAGCTCTGGCACTGTTGGATCATTCTGTCTTGTAAAACAGATTACAATACTGTATTTCTAAACTGAAGGCAGGCATAAAAATACTACATAAGGCAGTTTGGTTTCTTTCATGCAACAATAAGGAATGGGAATGTGACGTCACCGACAACAAGTCAGCCATTACCCTTACTCTTACCCTTACCCTTACTCTTACCCTTTATCCTCCTTACTAGGAGGATAAAGGGTAAGAGTTTATCCTTACCCTTTATCCTCCTTACTAGGAGGATAAAGGGTAAGAGTGCCATCCGCTGGCTGTTTACTGCAAGTGTCAAAAGATAACACAAAACACTGCACAGTGAATAAGATTCAAAAGATGAATTATAGAATATATAGTATATAGTCAGGCACAAAGGTAGGCTAAGGTTATGGGTTTCATTTTGCAAGATACGGTAGATTAAATATGCAGTATTAGCCAACGTTTTGTTAGTATTCCGTCAGCATAACATTAGCTAGCTTATCTTTGTCCGGATGATTGTTGGCATTTGGCTTGTAGATCTTAATGTCATATACCTACCCGTTTGTAAATTGGACATCGGCCTCCAAAGATTTACATATTTTGAACTGCTGACAGGTGTTTACTAACGCCAAAACACCTCAGTGACCGTAATGAGGACTAGCTGTCAAGGTCCTCCTAATTCGTAAGGAACGATATCATAAGCTAACTTCAATTTTGTCATGTAACGCCCTTTTGCCTCTGTCAGCTTCTCTTTATATGGGTATTCGTCTTTCGCAGGTACTTTATGCATCTCTGATGATGAATGATTGACAGATGACACATGAATAGACCGGTGACAGATAATGTCAAATACCATAGCTCTGTACGCTACTCTCCAAACATGGCAGCGTGCCCCAGAATGCTCCGCGATTCCCATTCCCTATATTTGTAACACATTAAAAGCAACAGCAGGGCAACCTCAACTAAGAAGTATTAAGTTTCCTACTTCAAATTACCATTTGAAAACACATAACACTGTATTTTTCCTCATAAAAAGACCAAATACTGTGTATTGCACACCCACCTTTACACCTTCTCTTAGTCTTATATTCTCTCTTCCTCTTCCTCAGTCGGTTGTTCTGGGCAGCTCCCAGGTGTGTGCAGCAGAGTTTGAGCAGGCTACTGTTGTAAAAGAAAGAACAGCTGAAATGCTCAGTACATCTCTTCATAAAGGTTAAACAACAAAGAGTGTATTTTAAGGTTGGAGCGGAAAGCAGAGATACAGGGGAGAGCGAACAGAACAGAACAAAAACATTTCAGAGACCTGGTCACCATAGCAACAGCTGTCAGGTAACCGTGGCTCCCTAATCATCCAGTCGACACAAAACAAAATTGAGGAAATTGTAAACAGGATGAATGGGTGGAGGGAGATGAAAGCAGACCCAGAGGAAAAAGATGTATAAAATGAAAGGAGTCATGTCATTTTGTCTTTTTTGTGAAACCTTGCGGATGCTCATGATTACGGTTTAATTATCTGCAACAGAATTGATCAGACGAATGGATGTGAAAAGATGTGATGGAAACATGCTTTGTCACTCTTCCTATTGGAGACAAATGGGAGCTGCATTTCATTTGTGATCACAGACTATCTGAGGATTGATCTCTTGGCAGAGCCGTCTGTCACATGGCAGGAGACGACTGCTGTCTCATCAAACTATCTGTAACTTTAAAAAGGATAGTGTGAACAATGGAGGTGATGAGGACAGATTGCATCATCTAAAGCCTTTCATACACAGTGTGGTGAAGGAAATCAGCAATTTTCCAACAAAAAATTCTATTATTGTAACTGCTTTTATTTCCAGTGTCATTTTGTGGGATGAGTCAGGGGAACATTTGATCAATAGTCACAATTTCACTCATAAAAGCAGCAGAAAAATCATACAGGGAGAATGTATCGTATCAGAGTCAAAGACATGATGGGAAACTCATTAAACTCAATATGGAATCACAGTCTGATGGTATATAGACTTCAGATTTTTCCTTTACTGGATTGTATATTGTTACAAATAGGGCTGTCAAAGTTAACGCGATAATAACCCGTTAACGCAAAATCGTTTTAACACCACTGTTACGCCCCTGTCTAGGGGGGTCGGAGCGCAACATAAATATAAAAAGGATATTCCCTCCCCGGTCCCCAAACCACAAGCTCAGGACTAGATGTTTGAGTATAGTAACAAGATTTATTACTAACTCAAGTTTTAACAAGCAATACAATTAAACAATATAACTCAAGGTGAACAAAGGCCAAAACAACAAACAAAATCTATCTTTTAAATACCCTGACTAACCTTCAACAAAACAATCAAACAAACAAAAATACAGTTACTAAATCTGGCTCCCTAGGATACAGCAGATAAACAGGAGAAAAGGTTAATAAAAGAAAAATGGCAGTTCACCCCTACCAAACAATTTGCTATTCTTAAACAACGAAAAATACGATACAATCTTACAGAAAAACACTATAGCACCAAGGCTACTAAAGACACGCTAAATACTAAGTTTACACTAAGGTTTGGAGGCCGAGGACAGAATGAGCTGCTGTCAGTTAGCTGTCCCGGGACTGCTGGGCACCAGAGCATTTTAAACTGCCGAGATGATGGAGGAACCAATCAGCAGCCGACACAGCCCAGACCGAACCCACACCTCCAGCCAATCAGAGAGCGAGCACCTAAATATGAGAATTAAAGATCCACACACACAGAACACTCACTCTCACACAAAACACAGTAACACAAAGATCCTCACCAAATAGAGACACTCACTCTGACACTAAATACAAATACATTTCCATATACGGCCAGGGCCGTAACAACCACTAATTTCTTTAATACATTAACGCAATCGATCTTTCAGAGGTTCTAGTGGGCTCAGTTTTAAAGCTAATGAAGATACTGGCATCATATGAAACTAAAAAACCTAAGGAATCCAATGGTACCAACCATGTCATACTAGCTTGTCGGGAAGGAGGCTAAATAACGCTCCAAACTTACGCTAAATTTTGGCAAGGAAAAACTGTCATGGCCATTATTAAAGGGGTCCCTTGACCTCTGACCTCAAGATATGTGAATAAAAATGGGTTCTATGGGTACCCACGAGTCTCCCCTTTACAGACATGCCCACTTTATGATAATCACATGCAGTAGGGGGCAAGTTATAGTTACAGTAAGTCAGCACACTGACACACTGACAGCCGTTGTTGCCTGTTGGGCTTGAGTTTGCCATGTTATGATTTGAGCATATTTTTCATGCTAAATGCAGTACCTGTGAGGGTTTTTGGACAATATTTGTCATTGTTTTGTGTAGTTCATTGATTTCCAATAATAAATATATACATACATTTGCATAAAGCAGCATATTTGCCCACTCCCATGTTGATGAGAGTATTAAATACTTGACAAATCTCCTTATAAGGTGCATTTTAAACAGATAAAAAATGTGTGATTAATTAATCATGGACAATCATGCAAATAATCGCGATTAAATATTTTAATCGATTGGCAGCCCTAGTATTGTTACAATATGTATAAACAGATATTCTAAAGCCTTAAAAAGACAGTCTACAGCCATGCTAGCGGCTCTGTGAGGCTAACATACTCACCATAACTGTTAAAGGGGAACGCCACTGATTCTCAAATCAAAGTTTATTTACACGTCTTGGGGAGTACTACTACATATATGAAAAAAAGCTGTACGAAGCCTTTTGTGACTCCAGAGGGAGCTGTGCGAAATCTGATAAATTAGCTCGAGTGATTTCACTTGAGGCAGCACCAGTTGAGGCTGAAGACTGCAAGTTTGAAAATGAAAAAATATGAGGCTGTGGAGTTAGAAAGAAGTGATTTCCTCATCTCTGATTGAGGCTAGCAACTCGAGGCTGCATTAGCCGCTACTAGCATAACACACCTGAGAGTGTGTTCCAATCCACGTACTTCTGGAAGTACACTTCAATGTAGTGCACTGTGTGCACTCTGTACTTACTTCAGTAGTGCGTAAATTTCAACGGGGTAGGGTCGTCTCAAATTGAATACTCTGCGGCGCCCTTACCGGAAATGACGATCGCAACATTTCACCGCGGCTCGCTACCGCTCGCTACCCGCCAAAATATCTTCTTCTTCTTCGGGGTTTTACGGCAGCTGGCACATGAGCTGGCATCTATAAGGTACGTTGTTCAGCTCATGGATGAATTAAAAGAACGGTTCAGCTCCGCAAAAGCTCCTGCATCATCTGCCGCCATTTTCACATGTTTGAATGGTGGTCGTGGCCCCGCCCCTTCCGCTTTGTAGCCAAGATGACGACCGTTGAGGGTGAGAAGTGTCCAACGTTCCACACTCAACGATTTGACCGTTTTGGGTACAACATCCGGGTACTTACATTGCACTGCATTTTGCCGTACTTCACAGTGTGAACGCACTTATGCACTCAAAATAGTAAGTGTAAGTACAGAAGTACGCGGATTGGAACACACTGAGTCTCTGACCAAACTTTCGCAGTCAAGTTGCATTGTGGGTAATGTAGGTGCCAGGTTTTGACAAGGAAGAAGAAAATGTGGAATAAAAAAGATTTTTATCCTTCTCTTTAAAAACGGTCCAATAATGCTATAGTAGTGCAATACTAAATTGGTGGAGTGCTCTTTTAAGTGGGTAACGTTTAGCTGAGGATGATGGCAATGTCATTAGTTTTGTAGGTATTTGGTCATAAACCAAAGTATTGCATTAATTGAAATTTTGACCAGATGATGGTGAGAGAAGAAAAGTTAAGGGATGTGGGGCGGCAGTAGCTCAGTCCATAGGGACTAGGCTTGGGAACTGGAGGGTTGCCGGTTCAAGTCCCCGCATGGACCAAGTACTGAGTGTGAACTGGTAGCTGGAGAGATGCCAGTTTGCCTCTTGGGCACTGCCGATGTGCCCTTGAGCAAGGCACCAAACCCCCAACTGCTCGGGGCGCCTGTCAGGGGCAGCCCCCTCGCTCTGACATCTCTGTTTGTGCATGTGTGTGTATTTCGGGCCTGTGTGTACTATGTATGTGTAAATGACAGAGTGAAAAAGACTTGACCTGCTGGCGGTGCTAGAGCAAAAATTAGGGGATCGCCAAAGTCATTATGATTTATCCTCTGGGGACAACGAATATTTCTTATTTTCTTATTACAAATTCTGATATCACTATGATTTTAAATTTTGGAGGCTCATTCTCAGCATATGTAGCTGTTTGACGTTCAGCTATAAGCATTCAGATGTGGGGGCTTCCCAATACAACCACAGCCTTCTGAGCAGCTCTACTGGAGCAGCTGTGGGGTTAAGTGCCTTGCTCAGGGGATCTCTGTGGTATTCACTGATGCAGTGGAGGGTGTTACTCGCTCATTTCACTTGCCAAGACTTTCCCAGTATGTCTGAGGATTCAGGTCACAAGCTCTAACCTTTAGCTCAGTAAGCTTAGTTTAATTGTACTATAAGAAGTCAGTCACTAAGAGAAAAGCAAAACACTTAAAGGGGAATACATTCATTTTGAAAATTCATACATGTTATTCCTATGGTAGACAGTCCAAAATAATAGTAAACATGAACAACCCTCTCCCAAATTCAAAAGCTAGAGAGCTAAACCTCAAACTTGTGATGTCATAGGGTATAAAGTGTGGAACAGCTCCATAGACAATGAATTTGGAAAGATGTAGATGACAGGGGAATGTTCCGAGTATATGGGTAAATATTCTGTTTCACACCTGAGAACACTACAATAGAATAAAGCTCATCGGGTATAAAAACGAAAAACATTCTGTGGGTCTCCCATTCATTGTTTATAGAGCAGCTCTAGACTTTATACCATATGATATTACCAGTTTGAGACTTACTTCTCTGATTTCTGGTTTTGAAAGAGAGGAGCTAATGTTCACAAATATTGATTGAACTTTATTAGGCCAGGGAAATAACATATTGGAATTCTTAGGTGGTGCTCCCCTTTAAACAAGCTCTTTTTACCTCTATTTATCCTCTCGTGATCATGAATAGCTGTAGCAAATTTCAAAGTAATCATTAAATATTAGTAAAGATATTTCACTCTGAACCACAAAAACCCTCCAATACTAGAGGAAAAGACAGGGGATCACCAAAGTAAGCTTCATCATACAAAATGTTATGACAATCTATCCAATTGTGAGCTATAGGCTTAGACACATCGGACGCATTTCCGATATGGTATTAGTATTGGAACAACTCTATCTGAAACATACAAAGCATATATGAGGAAACGATATGAGTAGCTGACAAAAATATTACCAAAAGCTCTGTACCTACTACTCAGTTCTTCCAGTATATGACGGCAACTATCCTCAACAGCACCAGGATCAGCACTCTGGACAGCGAGTTCAATTACAATATTCTGTAAATCAAGGAAAATATTAATCTTATTAAAAACCTATATAAGGATTTTTTGGACATGAAACCGAGTCAATATGGATGATCATTTATGAGCAAACATCTCAGAGACCTCCTTCTCTCCACTCTTCTTTTCCTCTGTGGTACCTTATCTGCCCCCCAGCTGTTTGATCGGTCTCTTCTCCCTGCTTGCATCCCTCCCTCCTCTCTAGCAAATCTCTAGCCATTGTTCCTTCAGAACTAGGAGGCAGCAGTTGTGGGGAGAAGAAGAGGTTAAAGAATAATTTTCAATCAATTTTCTCTCTAAATAAGCATCTCAGAAACATAAAAACGTTAGATTAGAGAAAGATTAGATTAGAGAAGATTAGAGAAAGAGAGAGAAAGATTAGAAAAATAAAAACAAGCTAAAAATAAAAGCTAGAATAGAAGCTAAAATAGAGTACAACACACAAGAGTAAAAGTTATAGTGCAGTGTAAAATAATTATTTGGTTTAATAGAAGGCAGCAGCAAACAGGAAAGTTTTAAGTTCTGATTTAAAAGAACTAAGAGTTGGAGCGGTCCTGCAGTTTTCTGGGAGCTTGTTCCAAATATTTGGTGCATAAAAACTGAATGCTGCTTCTGCATGTTTAGTTCTGACTCTGGGGACACTAAGCAGACCTGATCAAGACGACCTGAGGGGTCTGGATGGTTCATAACATAGCAGAAGATCAGAAATGTATTTTGGCCATAAACCGTTAAGTGCTTTGTAAACAAGCAGGAGTATATTGAAATCAATTCTCTGAGAGACAGGGAGCCAGTGTATAGACCTCAGACCTGGACTGATATGATCCACTTTCTTGGTCTTAGTGAGGACTCTAGCAGCAGTGTTCTGAATCAGCTGCAGCTGTCTGATCGATTTTTTTAGGAAGACCAGTAAAGACGCCATTACAGTAGTCAAGTCGGCTGAAGATAAATGCATGGACTAGTTTTTCCAAATCCTGCTGAGACATCAGTCCTTTAATTCTTGATATATTCTTCAGGTGATAGTAGGCTGTCTTTGTAATTGTCTTAATATGGCTGTTAAAACTCAGGTCAGAGTCCATGACTACACCAAGATTTCTGGCTTGGTCCGTGCTTTTTAACATTACAGATTGAAGGTCAGCACTGACCTTTAATTTTTCCTCTTTGGCTCCAAAAACTACAGCCTCAGTTTTGTCTTTGTTCAGCTGAAGAAAATTCTGGCACTTCCAATTGCTGACTTGTTCAATGCACTCACTCAGTGCTTGTATTGGACTATAGTCTCCTAGTGATAGAGTTGTGTAAATTTGTCGTCTGCATAGTTATGGTAATTTATTTTGTTGTTATCCAAAATCTGACCGAGTTGGAGCATGTAGATGTTAAACAAAAGAGGCCCCAAGATGCAGGGGAACTCCGCATGTGATTTTGTTCAGCTCAGATTTGCAATTACCTATAGACACAAAGAAGTCCCTGTCTTTTAGGTAGGATTTAAACCAGCTGAGTGCTATGCCAGAAATACCCCTCCAGTTGTCCAGACGGTCTAATAATATATTATGGTCAACCGTGTCGAATGCAGCACTGAGATCCAGTAAAACTAAAACGGAAATTCTACCACTGTCTGTGTTCAATCGGATGTCATTGAAGACCTTAACAAGAGCAGTCTCAGTGCTGTGGTGCAGTCGAAAACCTGACTGGAAGAAATCAAAAGAGTTGCTTAGTACCAGAAAGCTATTTAATTGTTGAAAAACAGTTTTTTCAATTATTTTAGCCAAGAATGGAAGATTGAAGAATGTGCCAAAGTTTTTCGAGGTGGACGCCAAGGGGGGATTATGGGAGAGAAAATGGGTGTAGCGCGGGGAGTTAGTTTTGTTCCAGTAGTGACCAGCTCCTTCATCTGGTCAGTGAACTCCAAGAGGGGGGAGGAGGGAGAAAGGGTGTCAAGCGAGGAGGGTGAACTGAATAGTGTTTGGGAGGGTGCAGTAGGTGGATCCTCACAGGCCTCGATTTTGGTGTATTTTGTTTGTCTTGGAAGGGGGTGAAGACGCCTAATCTCGTCTCTGCTGTATCCCATTATCAGGGCTGGCCTGGGGTGGGGGGTGAGATGGTTCTCCTTGAGGGTCCCTGGCACGTTGTGCTATGTCTTCCTCCAGTGGTGATTCCTCTTGTCTCGCGTCCTTGGCAGAGGGAATAGATAAGTGACCAGGAAGTAAAGTAGGTTAAAGTTGAACAGTTTCACTCCTGACTTGTTTAGGCAGAGTCCATCGATCTTAAAAAGATGTCTGCGGTCCCAAAAAAAGTTAAAATTGTCAATAAAAGACACTTCCGGTTTGGCGAATGGCGGAGTAGGCAGCAAGTCGGAAGAGCTCTTTCATCATTCCACATTTATTTGACATTTGTTATCTAATTTGCCCGTCTAAAGCTCGGTAGACCCACATCTAAAACTGTCCTCTGATCTGGTGTCACTGTCTTGACTAAACATAGGCAAAACGACCACTATCAAAGGTAAAACATGCGAAAATAAGGGCGACGGCAGAGAAGATGGCGGCTTAGCATCCGACCTGCTAGCTAGCAAGGACCCCACACATGGTGACAATGGCAACAACCCAGCTGTATCTCTGGCTGATATAGAGAAACTGCTAGCCGGCATGGAGGAGCAAATTATTACAAACCTGGCAGCGCAAATTTCATCCAACCACGCCACTATCGCCAGACACGATCAGACAATTCAGGCCATTGAAACGTCAATGAACGACTACCAGGGGAGAATAACTACGCTAGAATCCATCACCGGCAGCCTTGTGAAGGAGAATGAGCAACTGAAGCTTAAAGGACCTCGACGACCTTGAGAACAGATCCAGGAGGCGCAACATCCGTATAACAGGCATACCAGAGAGAGCTGAGGGCACCCAACCAACCTCTTTTATTGAATCCTGTCTGGGAGAAATATTTGATGCTGACGCTTTCCCCCGTACAATAACCGTGGACAGGGCGCACAGGGTGGCCATCCAGAAGAGACAAGATGGAGCCCCTCGCCCCTTCATAGTCTGTATTCACCACTTCCAGACGAAGCAGCGAATAATGCAGTTTGCACGAGAGAAAGGCCCACTTTCCTACAGGGGTCCGAGATCCACATTTACTGTTTCCTTAGGGATACGGCATCCCTGTTCTGTCATCGTCAGATTGCTCTCTGCTGTTACTGCTGTATGTATCAAACAGGAAATCACCTTCTGCTACGACATTTGAATATTCTTAGACTGCTATGGCAGGTCAACCTAATAAGTTGATTGATAACTCCACTAAGTTTATATCGTGGAATGTAGAAGGGGTCAATAATCCAGTTAAGAGACTAAGAGTTATGTCTCACTTGCAACAGCTGAAAGTAGACGTGGCATTCTTACAAGAAACTCACCTTCTTAATGACAGTGTGGCTTATCTTAAACGAAATTGGGTTGGCCAGGTATTCCATTCCAGATTTAATGCAAACGCCAGAGGGACGGCCATATTAATAAACAAAAACATTTCTTTCCACTCTAAAGAGGTCATTAGTGATCCTAATGGACGCTATATTATTGTTGTCGGACAACGCTTTGCCAATCCTGTGATTTCAGTGAATTTATATGTTCCTAACTGTGATGTCAGTAATTTCTTTGAGAAATTATTTTTGACAATACCTAATCTTGACAAGGGATTTCTCATAGTAGGAGGTGATTTCAATCTTGTACTAGATGTCACCTTGGATAGGTCATCGAGCTCTCCCCAGAATCTCTCCAGATCAGCTGGAATTATACATGATTTCATGAGCAAAGGCGGTCTTTCAGACATTTGGAGGTTTAAGTCCCCCCACACCAGAGCCTACTCATTTTTCTCAAACATGCATCGCACCTATACCCGCAAAGACTATTTCTTACTCGATAACTGTTGCCTAAGGTTAAGACTTGTTCATACACCAGTATTGTTATCTCTGATCATAGTGCCATCTTATTAGGTTTGGAACTTCCAAATCGGCCCCCTCAAAATAGGATTTGGAGACTCAACCCTCTTCTACTATCAGATGACAAGTTTGTACAGTTCATTTCAACCCAAATACAATTTTTCTTAGAGACAAACTCAACCACCTGTCAACTAGATGTCCTTCCGACTAGATTCCTGAAAGAAGTTTTTCAAACTGTGGGTCCACAAATTCTCTCTATTATAAACTGTTCACTGACCACCGGCTCTGTTCCATCCAGCTTTAAAGGTGCAATAGTTCGGCCTCTCCTAAAGAAATGTACACTTTACCCCCTCGTTTTAAACAATTTTAGACCTATTTCAAACTTACCTTTTTTATCTAAAATCTTAGAGAAGTCTGTTGCCCAGCAATTAATTGCAGATATGAACATAAATAACCTTTTTGAGCAATACCAGTCAGGTTTCCGTGCCCGCCATAGCACAGAAACAGCCCTTATTAAAGTTAGCAATGATCTGCTGGTTGCCGCTGACTCTGGGGCCTGTTCAATTTTAATTATGCTCGACCTGACAGACACTTCTCAGTTGTATAGGGTGAATTCTCCTCATCTCCAACCCCCCTCTCATGTGGTATCCCCCAAGGGTCAATTCTTGGTCCTCTATTATTTTCTATTTATATGCTTCCCCTGGGTCAAATAATCAGCAGACACAATATTAGTTTCCACTGTAGTGCGGACGACACCCAACTTTATGTCCCGCTGACTGGTAGCAACACAGACAAACTCTCTGATACAATGGACTGACTCTCAGATATAAAATGCTGGATGTCACAAAATTTACTTCAGCTCAACGACTCTAAATCTGAAGTCCTTCTATTTGGCCCCCCAAACCGGACTAATGAGTTAGCAAAGAATCTTGGCAACCTGTCATCTAACGTCAAGCAGTCCGCCCGCAACCTGGGTGTGGTCTTTGACTCCAAGCTCTGCTTTGATGCACAGATTACCAAAGTAATTCAATCCTGCTTTCTCCACTTAAGGAACATTTCAAAAGTTAAACATTTCCTTTCCAAAACGGACCTAGAAAAAGTCATCCATGCATTCATCTCATCCCGATTGGACTACTGTAATTCCCTTTATTCGGGGCTCAGCCAAAAAGCCATATCCCGTCTCCAACTTGTTCAGAATGCGGCAGCCAGACTTTTAACAAACTCTAAGAGACAAGACCATATCACACCCATCCTTGCAACACTTCACTGGCTCCCAGTCAGGTATCGAATTGATTTAAAATTTTACTAATTACTTTTCAAAGTCCTACACGGCCTTGCCCCTAACTACATTTTAGAGTTACTCGAGCCCTACGAGCCCAGCCACTGCCTGCGCTCCTCAGGTAGGACCCTCCTCACTGTTACCACAGCCCGCCTCGTTACAAAGGGAGACTGGGTGTTCTCCGTTAGAGCCCCACAGCTGTGGAGCTCCCTACCGGAAGAACTCAGGCTAGTAAACTCTTTTTCTTCTTTTAAATCACGCCTCAAAATCTACCTTTACAGGAAGGCCTTTTTATAGCAATCCCTTGTTTTAAATTTCATTATTGTTGACTTTTGTACACACTGTTTTATTAAGTCTAATGTTCAACATTTTATTTTGGCCTATGTTTTTATGTTTCTATTCTGTATTGTTTTTATCTTGATGTTTTCACTATTTTAACTTATGTAAAGCACTTTGTAACTCTGTTTGGAAAAGTGCTATACAAACAAAGTTTATTATTATTATTATAAATGCCTCTCCAGAAGTATCACAAGCCACACTATGGGAGACTCTTCAAGTGTACCTCCGAGGACAAATTATTGGTTATTCTTCAGCAGTCAAGAGAGAAAAACAATCCAAATTATATGATATTTCTCAACAAATCCTAGATATTGACTCAAAACATGCCCAATCCCCGACACTTGACCTCTATAAAGAACATTTAGCATCTTGAAATCCAGACATAAGGTCTATGAGTTTGGAGATAAAGCGATCAGATTATTAGCAATGCAAGCTCGTCAAGCAGCTACTGCTCGCTCAATCACACAGATCCAGTCAAACACAGGAGATATGTTGATAGATCATGACGACATAAATAAAACTTTTTTGCAATTTTACTCTAACCTCTATACGTCGGAATGTAGTTATGGTCTTGATCTGACACACAACTTCTTTGAAAACTTGACAATTACCACTGTGTCAGAGGAACACAATACCAATCTTTGTGCAGACATTTCGATCTCTGAAATCATCATTGCCATTAAATCTATGAAAAATAACAAGTCGCCTGGCCCTGACGGCTTTACAACTGAATTTTATAAGAAGTTTTCACTTCAATTGGCACCACTTCTTCAAGCGATGTATAAAGAGGCTCTCTCCTCAGGAATTCTTCCTTTGACTTTGAGACAGGCCTCCATCTCTCTTCTAGCAAAGAAGGATAAAGATCCAGTGCTATGCACATCGTATCGCCCCATTTCTTTACTAAATTTAGATTTTAAAGTGTTATCCAAGGTCTTAGTTAAGCGCCTGGAGTGTGTTATTCCAGATATTGTTTCACCTGACCAGACGGGCTTTATCCAGGGCCGGCACTCTTATTCAAATTTAAGAAAACTATTCAATGTTGTCCACTCGGCCCGGTCTGAGTGCCCCGAGGCAGTGATTTTGCTCGATGCTGAGAAGGCCTTTGACCGAGTCGAGTGGAAATATCCTTTCTCTGCTCTCCAAAAATTTGGCTTTAAAGACGAATTCATTGCCTTGATCAAACTGCTGTATTCCTCTCCCCTTGCAGCTGTGATTTCCAATAATACTGTGTCGAGTTACTTCCCCCTTGGAAGGGGGACAAGGCAGGGGTGTCCTCTCTCTCCTCTCTTGTTTGCACTGGCCATAGAGCCCCTAGCAACAGCACTGCAACTTTGTCTGGACTTTAAGGGCATATATATCATGGTGGGCAGGAGTTCAAAGTATCTCTTTACGCAGATGATCTGCTTCTGTATGTCTCTGATCCAGCATCATCAGTCTCCTGTATTTCAGATACCCTGAATACAATTGGGAAAATTTCGGGTTATAAGTTAAATTTACAAAAGAGTGAACTTTTCTCTTTAAATTCTGAGGCAGATGCTCTTGCTTCTAGTGTTTTCCCCTTTAAAATAGTCAGAGAGGGTTTTAAATACTTAGGAGTTGAGGTCACTCGTTCCTTCCCAGCTACTTTTACAAAAAACTTCACTGCTCTTCTTATTAAATGTAAGCAGGATATGAACCGTTGGGAATCTTTACCTTTGTCATTGGCGGGGCGCATTAACCTAATTAAAATGATAGTGTTACCAACATTATTATACCTTTTCCAAAACATCCCCATCCTAATTAAAAAATCTTTTTTCAAAACACTTGATAAAAGTATTATCTCTTTAATATGGGGGAATAAGCCTAGTCGGATCAGCAAGACCCTTCTCCAAAGACCAAAGCGCTCAGGAGGTCTAGCATTGCCCAATTTCCTTTTTTATTATTGGGCATGCAACATTCAGAAGTTAACTCACTGGTTCGAAGACAAACCAATTACAGAAAAGGCAGACTGGGTCCAAATGGAGTTCTCATCATGCCAACAGCACTTTGGCTCAGTGGTCAGCACAGCCTTGCCCCTTCTTTGCAATGATTTGAGTTCAAACATAATAGTTAATCACTCTATACGAATATGGGCCCAGTTTAGAAGGCATTTTGGCTTGCAAGGAACCTCTATCCTCTCCCCCATTAAGTCTAATATGTTCATTCCTTCCTGTACAGACCCTGCATTTACTTTATGGTTTGATAAAGGAATTAGGTCAATCAATAATCTATATGTGGAGGGCACCTTTGCATCTTTCTCTCAATTATCCCAAATCTATGACTTACCTAAGAACAATTTCTTTCGTTACTTACAGATCAGGAGCTTTGTACGAAAGATATTTAACTCATTTCCGGATGAACCCATAAAATCACATGTCGACCACCTCCTCGAACTGACTCCAGATAGCAGAAGATTCATATCCCAGAGTTATGAGCTCATTAACATCAATCCACGCTCCACTGAACATTAAAAAAAAGGCCTGGGACTCTGATCTTGGTGTGGTTTTAACAGATGACCAGTGGGACACTGTCTTGGACTTGGTACACACATCGTCTACGTCGGCTAAGCATGGCTTAATACAACTGAAGATCGTACACAGAGTTCACTTTACTAATGCAAGATTGGCAAAGATCTATCCAAACATTGAACCTCTAGGCCCTCGATGTAGAGGCCAACCAGCAGATTTAATGCACATGTTTTTGCTGTGCTCGAATCTCTCCACCTTCTGGATAAGTATTTTTAAAGCTTTTAGCGAGATGTTTGGAACCCAATTCGACCCATACCCAATTTGTGCCCTCTTTGGTTTAATACCAAAGGAATCCAGTGCTCGCCTCCCAGGTAAGGCCTGTGTGGTCATTGGTTTTACTACACTCCTTGCAAGACGTTTGATTCTCTTAAAATGGAAACAACGCACTCCTCCATCCTTTTCTCATTGGGTAAAAGAGGTTATGTATTTCTTAAAACTAGAAAAAAATAAATACACACTGAAAGGTTCCTCTCAAACCTTTGTTAAGATATGGAAACCCTTTTTGGATTTTTATGATTCTCTGCAGGAACCCCTTGATGAAGAGTAGGGTGGAAAACATAAATTTCATATTACAGTAGTGAGCAGCCCCCCTTTTTTTAAAAATAGTTTTTTATCTTTTTTCCTTTGTTTTGCCTTTCTTTCTCTCATTTTTTTTTCATTTATTTATTTTCTTTTTCTCTTTTGATAACTTATTGTTTATTATATATCTTTCTCTCCACCTAAATGTATTCGGTAATCTGTGATCCTATGGATGGGTGGGTGGATAGGGAGGGGAATAGGGAAGGGAATGTAGACTTAACTTTCTCAACAGATCTGACGAATGGTGTTTTCCTGTGTGACTTATACACGTTTTGTATCTATTATTTTTGTGGGATAAAATCTTTGAAAATCAATAAAACATATTTACAAAAAAAAATTGTCAATAAAATGCACTGAGTGGAGTTTACATGCAGTTGAAAGCCATCTGTTCAGTCCCAGCAACCTGCTGAATCTCTCGGCTCCTATTCTGATCGGCGGCAGGGGACCACTGATAAACATCGGAGCATTCACAGAGCTGACCATGTTTAGCAGACCAGTAAAGTCCAGTTTCAGCACTTCTGTTGTTTCACAACATCATTCGACCCAATGTGCAGTACCACATTTTTCACATTTGGGTGTGCAGTCACAATATCCAGGATTCTTTCTGCCAGATCAGAGACCATACTTTTGGGAAAACAGAGTACTTTGGTGTCTTTACTCCACATGCTTTTCACATCTTTAACAGCCGCATCACCCACAATCATTGTGGGAGATGCTGCTGTTAAATATGTGTTTGTGAATGTGTGCCACAAGCTCAACATCCCTCTCCTCCACCTACGCTTAGTGCACTTAGAGACGCTGGCCAAGCTGTAGCTACAACAATGGTTGGATTTACAACAGGGATGTTGTAAATCCACTGAAGGCAAATATGTATAGAAAGCACTGGTTGTGATTTTGAAAATTATTTTTTACAGCTTAGAAAACTAAGAAAATATGTACTTACCAGTCACAATGTCACGAATGCAGGTTTGGACCCAAATGCAGAAAAAAATTGTTGAGGAGGCAGCAGGAGTTCAATGATAAAATTTAACTCACAGCTTAGTGTCCATAAACAAGCTGGAAACAGAAGAAAATCCCAAAACACTGGAACCAGGGATGAACGCTAAACACAAGGAACACAAACAGATGACCTGAACCTGAAAGAGACACAAGGGCCTAATTAACTAATGAAACACAGGTGTGACAGAAAACAGGTGGAAAAAAGACCAAGGCAGGAAGTAAAACAAAACATGAAACATGGGACGAGCGAAGTCTTCAAACTCAGTTCAGTCTTACCAAAAAGTCAGAGTACCTCTGGACACAGAGCCAGAATATTGGTGCTTTTCATTTCTCTAAATTATGCTTCCTCACGTCCTTGTTCCTCCTCCACCATCATAGAGGATCTTCCAGTCCCTGAAGAGGTGTGACACAGTTAAAATAATCTCAAACCATGACAGGACTCTATAAATGTAACTGTTTCTTTTGTATACAGAAGTTGTAGTTATTTATGATGATCAAACTTTCTGCCCTTCACTGTTCTAACCACATCACTTAATGACATTTCACCTTGATATTACTTATGGATAGGGCTGTCAATCGATTAAAATATTTAATCGCGATTAATGCATGAGTGTTGACGGCTAATCGTGTTTAACCGCAAATTAATCACACATTTTTTTATCTGTCTTGCTACATGAGAAAAAAAACTAAACAAAACTACAAAGGATGTTTTAGCATTTTTGTTGTTGTTGTGAAAATCATGCTTTACAACAAGTTCTCATGGTGTTTGTTCTTCATAATAAAATTACCATTAGTCTTCATAATAGCTGTCAGGTATAATCTCGGCTTCACTATTTCAGATGCTCTGTGTTAGAAAAAAGTGTGCATCTTAATAGAACTGTGGTTTTTCCCCTTTATGTCCCTTCTTTAACTCAGACAGTTTGAAAACCAAATACAAATCTCCAAAGAGTGTCGGGTGTAATTTCAAATTCACTTTACTACTACTTCCAGCCTACACATTTAAGGACCATGATTCACTTGTATGAGACAATGTGGGGCTACAGAGTTGTATGTTAAAGTGTATCTATAAATACAAGTGATCAATAACTACTGAGGGGCAGGACGTCACTCTGACCTCGCTCTCCTTTTAGAAGCCCGACCAGTTCAAAAACAGCATCCACTGCCAACTCTAAACACTATTTTAACTGCTCACGATAAATATTTCAGGAGAGAGGGTGGGGCTGGGAGGGGAGGGGGGGCGTTTTGGGAAACTCCGTGAGTGTGAAGCAGGATTTGTCAAACACAGTCACGCCTCCCCCAGCTGGTGCTCTGCCATGGCAAAGAAGGCATCTATCGTGCTGTCTCTTTAAGGCCCTACTCTTCTGCGACAGCCAATCACAGGCCAGCAACTGTGGCTGGACCGTCCTTGTCAACGACCTTGATGGGAGAAGGAGTGAAAGAACGGAGGATGTGTGAGAGCGAATGGGAGTGATGAATGAAGGAGGAGGACGGAGGGAGAGGTTTATAAACGAGGATAAGTCTCTCCCTGTCTTTCTCTCTTTTGCTCTCATATATACTCTAATCTGTCTTTCTTTCTCCATCCATCTACCCCCATCACACACACATATACACACACACTTCATTCCTCTCCTGACAGCCCTGCAGAGTGTTGCATAATTCCCAGCATGGGGGAGTGAGGACAAGATGGAGGGAGGGAGGGAGGTGAGGAAAGGCGAGAGAGGCAGCCGGGAGAATGACTCACGATGCAACATGCACCACAACGCCACACTCAGTCATCTCATACCTAAACACTTTATCACCACTGGGCATGAATGTTACCCTTATAACGTGACCTATAACTTTTAATAATTACATCATTTGTTTTGTTTTATTGCTTATTCTTTTGCATTTAGTTCTTTTGGATGAATGCAGAAACTCATCAATTTAACTAATAAAGCTCTCAGTTCTAGAAGTGATGCTGGAATTTTAAAGAGGTGCAAGTCTGCACGGTTAACGGCGTGAAGCTAAGTAGGAGTGAAAGATGATTTTCTCGATAGAGACAGGACTATCATGGATCATGAATAAGAGATGAGATGTCTGCTGTCATTGTGGTGTGAAACAACATTATCCTTAAATTAGAGATATTGCACCTAATATTACTTATGAATGTATGAGTGCCCGCCTTTATTCTACAGGGTGTAAGGGACGTATGTGGTTTTAGTGTTGAATATGTGTCGAAGATGTGTGTTTGTTCCAGTTGGAATTATATTGTTAGACAATAATCTTAAAGGGACAGCGTGTAGGATTTGGTAGCATCTAGTGGTGTGGTTGCAGATTGCAACCAACTGAGTATAATTCTGCTCACTCGTCCCTTTCCAAGACTGTGGTAAAGTGAGCCGCTGAGTGCAAAACCATGGTAACACCATTCACCAGAGGACATCTTTACCATAATAACAATACTTTAGGAGCAACGGAAGTCAGACGGGGGCTGGCGGTACCACGGTTTAGCACTCTCACATTACCACAGTTTCACAAGCGTATCGGAGAAATATGGTGGCCTTCAGGTAACGTAAAAATGCAAAAGGCTCTTGCTAGAGCCAGTGTTTGGTTATTCTGAACATGGTGGACTCCGTGAATAGGACCCGCTCCCTATGTAGATATGAAGGCCTCATTCTAAGCTAACGAAAACGCAACGATTCTTAGTTCCAGGTGATTATACACTAATGAAAACATAATTATGAATACTATATTCCATTTCAGCTAATACATCCCCCGAAATGTTACACACTGTTCCTTTAAAGCTGCAGTATGCGAGATTGGCGCAAATATGATTTAAAAAAGTTATTTTTAGAAAACGGCCGCTATATCGTGACAATAGTACATGAAACAGGTAACCTGAAAAAAATCATGTTCCTCTGTGTCCTACTGTGTCCTCTGGTGCTCCTAATGGCATCTGAAGGATTTCACTTACCGGAGGAAAACAAGGTCCGCTGTCCAGCCGGCTGTTAATCACTCGCGAACTCCGACCAAACGGTCAAACTAGGCAGCGCTGATCAAATATGAATCAATATTCTGTTACTGGAATGCCTATTTCTCGCCTCAAATGTTTTCAGAATCATCTTGTAGTGTACTGTTTAGCTGTAAAATGAGAAAGTTTGTGGCCGCCATTGTAAAATCTGTTGAAGGAAGCCAAGTTCTAGTCACATGACCGGAGCACAGCAAATAGGAATGCTCTCTCTCTCTGAAATGACCTGTGATTGGTCAAAATCTGCCGTCACGGGCTAGATTTTTCTAAAGCCTGAAAACGGAGACATAAAGAGCAGCAGAAGTCTAGTTTTCTCTCAGAACACTTGAATTACAATATGCTGAAAGGTTATTATGGAATTTTTGCCAAATTATGCCAAAAAATTGTTGCCTACTACCACTTTAAAGCTGGGGTCTGCGATTTATCCAGTATACACTTTTTGTTATATTGGTTGAAATGGTCTTTACACCCCGACAGCAATCCGTTTCTTATGAGCACTGAAAAAAGACCAGAAAAGATCCGTCATCTGTAGCTGCTGTAATCCTGTAAAAACGTCTACCAGTCAGTAAAAATGGTCCCGGTTGTAAGGAATCAATCAGATGCCTCCCTGCCTCCCTGCTCGTACTCTAGCCTCAGCGTGCACCAGCGTGAACTCAAAGCGCGTGTCCGCCGCACGTTCACTGGAGCGTGGAAGAGAAAACTCAGCTCTTAAAACACCGGACAACGAGAACGAACTCGTACCACTATTACCATATTATCGAAAAATACAACTTTGATTTAGTTGTTTATGTTCTGTTAGTTTACTTTATAAGATACTGCAGGTTTAAACTATTTATTCTAACAGCTCAAAGTGAAGTCAGACAAACAGGATTATCAACGAGGGGAGACGGCGGATAGAAAACATTGCCGAACAAAATTTACGTTACTCAAACTGCTTTTTCAGTTACAGCAACAAACGAGTGGACTGATCTCCCTCCAGATATTAGAGTAATGTTAAAAAGGGTCGTGTTGTCTCAGCAGGTATCTCTCTCTTTCCCTCCCCTCTCTGCTGCTCTGTGGCTCTCCAGCGAGCTGCTGCCCCCCCCCCCCGTCAACAAGGAAATAAAAGCCCCTCGTCTACGAGACCGGTCTCTTGAGAGAGCTCCAGCTCATAGCGGGGTCTGTGTGAGTGAATGCCCGGGTGGAGAGGTGGCGATCCCGGCAGCAGCTAGCTAGCTGTGCCGGCAGTTTGTGGAGCTTCTAAACTCCGACAACAGTGGAGAAAATGTTTGATTCGCCATCTAACATCGTAAAACTGTCAATATTCTAAATCTACACCGTTGATTTCTCGCCTCAACATTTTTCAGAAGTGAATTTAGTGATGAAATAGCTACGAAAAATGTGAAGTAGTTATGATGCGGCGGTGCTCGTGCATGTGTGTGGGGGGCGTTGCCTTATAAGGAGTTTCGAGGGGAGGGGGGGGCTTAGACGGAGCTCCTGAGGCGATGCGACTTTCAAATTATGGTAGTTTTCCAAGATCGCAGACCCCAGCTTTAAGTCTTTATATTTTGACATAATGTTTGACAATAGCGAGTTGTTTCAAATACTATTACACAAAAAATATCACATGTTATGAATACTAATAATAACTGAATGACAATCTTGGGCAACATTGCATGTAGCCTTTCCCATTTGTACATCCTCAATTCCTTTCCTTGCCTCCTCTCTTTGCGTCTTAAACTTGCAGTAGGCATAATGTTTTTGTCATCATTGGGCAAAAATTCCATAATAACCTTTCAGCATATTGTAATTCAAGTGCTCTGAGAGATAACTAGACTTCTGCACCTCCTCATGGCTCTGTTTTCAGGCTTTTAAAATTCTAGCCAGTGACGGGAGACTTTCGCCAATCACAGGTCATTTCAGAGAGAGAGCGTTCCTAATGGCTGTTCATTCAACGGAGGCAGCTGTCAATAACTCGCGAACTCCGATCAAACGGTCAATCTAGGCAGCACTGATCAAATATGAATCAATACTCTATTACTAATCAGTTACTGTAATGTCTATTTCTCGCATAAAAGTTTTCAGAAACATCTTGTAGTGTACTGTTTAGCTGTAAAATGAGGAAGTTTGCTCTGACTGGTGGGCGGTGCTTGGTATTTCCTCAACTGATCTCAACAAGGCTGCCGGGTCACAAACTTTGTCATTTTACAGCTAAACAGTACACTACAAGATGATTCTGAAAACATTTGAGGAGAGAAAAAGGCATTACAATATCAGAATATTGATTCATGTTTGATCAGCGCTGCCGTGTTTGACCGTTTGATCTGGGTTTGCAAGTGATTGACAGCTGCTCAGAGACGGCAAGGCTCCAGCTCGGCTCTGATTGGTTCTTTTCCTCCGGTCTGTGAAATCTTGCAGATGCCATTAGGAGCACCGGTGGACAAAGTAGGACACAAAGGCACATGATTTTTTTCAGGTTACCTGTTTCATGTACTACTGTCACGATATAGCGACCGTTCTATAAAAAAATAACTTTTTTTAATCATATTTGCTCCAATCTCGCCTACTTCAGCTTTAACTAAATCCTAAATGTAAGGTTGTAATGTTTGCTAATTTAGCAACACACTTTGACAACACAGTCAATGTTCTAACGTAACGTTAGCGTTAGTTACTGTTTTCAAAACTCTTGTCTTTAATAGAAAGAATTAAGGCAATTAAATAATAACAATGTGATAACGTTGTATATTTTAACACGCATATTTGTTTGATGCCGTTGTCCAACAAGTGTAACATTATGACTGTCAAAATGTTAGGATGTCGACAAAACGCAAACTTGCTAACCAAGTCCCACTCATTAATTAATTTGTGCGCACCAGATAAGTTTATATACAGAGAGCCAGCACAGCGCATCGCTGCATTCTCTAACTAACGTGATGTTGGGCGCTGTCAAGCCACAATTATGGACAAAGCTGGTTACATTTTGTGCAACCGGCATCAGAGCTGTTGAACCACAGAACCCTCCGTGCTTATGTTCACATCAAATTTGTTGTTTTGTTTAATTATTCTACACAGTTCCTTCTGTGCATCAACAGGCGTGTAGGCGAAACATTGTGAATCACTTAAAACGTTTCGCTCCTCTTATAACTCCCTCTGGACCGTCCGTTCCTGTCAGTCTCTCACCCGGTATCTCCATCCTGCCAAAATGTTGTCACGTTTTTAATTATTATAGCCTGTGGCTGTGGTGAGCAACATGATGTGATAGAGATTGTTTCAACTGAAGTTGAAAAATAATTTCCGTCGGCCCAGACAACAATAAGTTTCCTCTGAGGAAAACTCTCTCCAGGACTCCCAAACTGTCAGTGCATCATGAGGGGGATAGTCTGTGATTAAAGGGGGAGAAAGTAGTGAATGTGATAAGTCCTGATTGTCACAGCCTCTAATGTACCCCCCTATAATAATGCCTTCTGTCTGATCCCACTCTGTTTTCAAATGCTTCAGGAGGCACCAGCCATCCTGATGAAAACACCTATGATTCGTGCAAGCGCAGAACGTGTGCATGCATGAACGTGCAGCACACTTAAGTGTCCAGGTTTGGGGGTTTGAAAATATGGTCACCCTTTTAGCAGTAGCACAGTCAGTCAGTCCATATCAAAATATTGTCAGAACTTATGTTTAATGCAATGTTGAAAGTGCCTAATTTTAAGTAAAAAAGAGTGCGGACAGCCTTTCCTGTTTTCTAGTTCTGTGTTCTTGTTCATCGTCCTACTTGTTAATTTAAATGTATCAAATGGTTTGATCAAACCTAAACTATTAAGCCAGTTATTCATACTAATACATTTGATTTTGTGGCATTGCTTACGTCCCACTTTATTTTTCTGACTGCTGGTTTCTGCTTTGTTCATCTTCAAAAAGGAAACAGAAAACAGACTGACAGTGCATCAGTTTTAAGTCTTGTGCATTTTTCTCCTCATCCAAAAAAAGGACTGCTTTTTGTTTTACCCCTTTGAAGTTTTACCCACTGTTTTTCAGCCTGGAGTTTCTGATGGCATGTGGCAACAGATTGATTATGCCCAAACTGCGTACTGGACAGGAGCTGGATGCAAGTCTCATACATAAAGTATATAAATCGAAAGCCCTATACATCAGACCATCATAGCCAATTATGGTATGCTATATCACATTTGAATTGACCTGCATAGAATTGTAATAATAATAAACCATAATATGTGCATAAACATGCCCGCATGAAGGTTAAATTTTGCCAGTTACCTCTGAACTTTGTAATCTCTGTTCTTCTTAAACTTTCATTTGAGCTTTGTAGCTATGAACAATTTAGGAACTATGTAATTTTTTTACTCATATACACTGGTGCAGAGTTCAAATGCGTGTTTTAAAATGTTAAATCTAAGCACAGAATTGACTAAATTGGCAGATGCTTAGTTGGACTAACTTAGAGCTAAAATTAGGAGGGGATACTGGTACTCTATGGGAGATGTCACTTTTAAAGCAGGGACAGCAAAAGTAATTTTTAAAAGTATAATCATAAATCTTTATGTTTCTAGGTACTGTTCAGTTTACAGTTGAATTTTAGTATATCTGAAAATGTTTTTTTTATGTCTTTCCAAGGATGATATTACAAGCTGTAGCAGTGAGGACAACAATTGTGAGGAAACCACTGGTTCAGCAAAGCCGCTGCGCTCCTCATCTTGAATACAAGATAGACACTCCTATGCATCTGCACACAGTTTCACCAGACCGACTGCCTCCCCACCACACTGTACCTCTGCAGTGCAACCTTGTGCCTCATCACTTGGATTAGTCACTCAAACTCCTGCCATGACCTACCAAAGCAGTATCTCACCCAACCACAGCAGCACTTCAGCAAGCAATTCTTCGAGTCAATTGCAAGTATGCCCACTGGAAAGCTGCTCTTCCACCAGTCAGCCTTCTACCTCATCATTTGGAGGAACAACTTCAGTTACAGTTGGAACTTTTCTCATTTTGATTGGTTGACTGGCCTGTATCAAATGTAGTGAAGGGGCACCGTATACCTGCTTACATATGTATATGCATATATAATGTGTATACTGGCCCTTAACAGTACTGGTATCCATATACTATATACAAAGTAATAAAACTTACAATGGATAAGGCTGGCAATTTTCTACATTGGTATTATTGTCAAAAATTTGCCTAACCAACAATTAACTAATTTCTACTTACTAGTACTGTACCTGTATCCCTGATATATCTTATTTCTCTGCGCTGTAGAGCTCAGTTGTTGTCCAAAAACTATTACAAACACTTCAGTAAGCCACACCGCTGCACTGGGTGACATATTCCTTTGTCCCCAGAGAGAGCGATTACTTAAGTTTTGTATAGAAACGGCTCCAAAGACTAATGACAGCGATAAGATTGTTACTCTTTGGATATGCCACTGTGCATGCTTTGGAATGCAGTTTACAGAACTTTGTTAAATTCTTGTGCTACATATCCTCTTGACTTGTTCTATTCTAAATACTTACTAATATACGTACTGAAGTTCAAAATTGTCAATGATCATGTACAACACACACATAATGCTACAATCAAAACTAGTGTGTGTACTGTAACTTATATACATCTTGTTTGTTTCAGAAGGACCACAGGATGTTCCGTTACAGTGAGAGAGATTTTGCAAGACCTTGCAACAAAAATAAACCATCAGAAGAAATGCAAGTTTAACATTAACCTGTCCACAGTCCTGGATGGAGCCATCAGAGGTTTTAAGCGTGGGACATACGATCCATGTCACACTATTTCTGTCAGGTTTTCTGATGATATGGGTGTACCTGAAGAGGCTGTGGACTTAGGTGGCCCAAGAAGAGAATCTTTAAGACTTCTAATGGAAGCTTTGCCCCAATCTCCAATGTTTGAGGGGGAAGAACGCAAAATGAACACCAAGTGTTCATTTTGCGTATGTATTGATTGTAATCTCATATCATAGAGGTGCTGAGCTCCAGATAATCATTTATTACATTTAAATCACTGTATTTTATATGATTTTAGAGGTATTTGTTGAGTCTTTTACTTTCACTGTCAAATATACAATAATTTTATTTTCTACAGCCATGAGAGAATACAGGTACTTCATTGCAGGCAGTGCCATCGCAGTAAGCCTTGTACACGACGATCCTCCCGCAGGCTTTCTGTCCCCAACTCTCTTCTCTTGCCTTGTTGATGACCCAGAATTGGCTAAGCCAGTTTTGGAAGATTTTGCGAATAGTGACCTGCACGAAAAAATCAAAATGGTCATTTTTTTTCAAATCAGTTTTAGAATATGTTGTGGTGTATGTGTGTGACTAATGTAGAAGGGAAGGCACTTTCACATTTTGTGAAAAGTATAGTATACTAGACTATCCCTTCCCTCCACATGAATTGACAAGATGTGCTTGGGTGTGACTCTTCAGTTACCCTGAAAAATATGAATTCATTATGAATTTCATACTACTGTTATAACTAACCTGAAGTACAATACATGAGCATATTTTAATAGAGTTTAAATTCCTTTATTTGTTATTATTGTATTTTTTTCCTTTTATTCATTCGTCTGCTACATGTTAAAATGTAAAAAACAAAGGATTTTTTTGTTAAACCTTAAGTCACCAATTAAAACACTTTCAAAATAAAGTGTGATTTTTATTCAGATTTCGGGATGGACTGAGAACACTTGGTGTGCTCGACAAAATCCAAGCTCACCCGGCGAGTTTTCGCCCCCCTTCTTTGCTGGTCTCCTACAACCCTCACAGCTGACCTGGTTGACAGCCTCTTCACCATTCGCCTATCTCCAGTTGGCAGCAATAGAAGGCGTGCTGAAGAAGTTTTCTGGAGACCTTTCTGGAGAGACTACCTAACAGATGCAGAGGGTTACTGTAGAAGTGTTTTAAGTTTTTCTTGTATGCACTGAAATACATGCTCACTTGAAATTAATAATGCACTGCATCTTGTCATTGTATATCAGTTAAAGCTACAGTCAGGCACTTTGAGCGAATATGATAAAAAGTTTCTATATCCTGACAGTTGTGCATGAGACAGATAATCTGTGAAAGAAATCATGTTCCTCTGCCTCCCCCTCGTCCTCCTAATAGCATTTGCAAGTTTCTAGCGTGCCCAAAAAAAAACTACCAATCAAAGCCAAGCTGGAGTCGGCCAGTCTCTGGCAGCTGTCAATAACTGCTGGTGAAACTTGTGAACTCCGATCAAACGGTCAAACTAGGCAGCGCTGATCAAATATAAATCAATATTCTGTTACTGTAATGCCTATTTCTCTCCTCAAATGTTTACAGAAAACATCATGTAGTGTACTGTTTAGCTGTAAAATGAGAAAGTTTGTGACCCGGCAGCCATGTTGAGGAAATACCAAGCACCGCCCACCAGTCGGAGCAAACTTTCTCAGGAAAGAAATAGTAACAGAATCTTGATTCATATTTGATCAGTGCTGCCTAGTTTGACCGTTTGATTGGAGTCACAAGTTTTGCGAGCAGTGATTGACGGGTGCGCTGTAGAGACAGCTCGGCTCTGATTGGTTGTTTTCCTCCAGTCTGTGAAATCTTGCAGATTCATGATTTTTTTCAGATTACTTGTCTCATGCACTACTGTCAGGATATAGTGACCGTTTTATAAAAATAACATTTTTTTTTATCA
The DNA here is from genome assembly GCA_916701645.2 of Sebastolobus alascanus. Lineage (NCBI taxonomy): Eukaryota > Metazoa > Chordata > Actinopteri > Perciformes > Sebastidae > Sebastolobus > Sebastolobus alascanus. The sequence goes on from CAKAOJ020000094.1 coordinate 575,179, forward strand.
TATTTGCCCAAAGTAACTGATTATGGCTTTAAGAGTAATGATGCATGCAGTGTGTTTTTTGTTTTTAATCAAATTTCTGATGTATTTCTTTTTATTTAGATCAAGAGGGAACACAGAAGCTGGGAACATTCTGGCCTTTGCCACTGGAGCCAAAACTGTTCCACCAATTGGCTTCTCTACACAGTTTTCGCGAATTAGTAGTAACCTGGTTACTAGTTTCAGTCATTCTCACTCGGTACAGTTGTGCGAACACTTCGTATAGCCGACAAGAACTTTTGGATCTCGGTTCTCTTTGTACAGCCAGTACATTGAACAACTTTCAACTACCACTGGAGATCGCCAGAACACCGCGGTCTAGCATACCAGCTCCCCCGACAGGAAGTGCCCGGCGGCGGTGAGACGGTAAACAAAGACGAGGGAAGCGGGGAGGCTATCGGGTTAGGCTAAAGCTAGCCCCTCACCAGCTAGCTCTTCCCAGCATTTTCCTCGCCAATGTTCGGTCTTTGGCGAACAAAATGGATGAACTACGCCTGCGGATCAGCTCACACAAACGGACTACAGACTGCAACATCATGATTTTCACAGAAACGTGGCTAAACAACAATATCCCGGACAACGCTATCTAGCTGGATGGGCGCACTATCTTCATGGCCGATAGAACAGCGGAGGACTCGGGTAAGACCAAGGGCGGCGGGATGTGCATTTATGTAAACAACGCATGGTGTACAGACGCTGTTATAACTGGAAGTCACTGCTCTGCTGATCTGGAATACCTGATTATAAACTGTAGGCCCTTCTATCTGCCCAGAGAATTCACATCCACTATTATCACTGCAGTCTATGTACCCCCGGACGCTAATGCTAGGCTAGCAATGAAAGAGCTGCAAGCTACTATTAGCAAACAACAAACTGCACATCCAGATGGGGCCTTTATTGTTGCGGGTGACTTCAACCACTCCAACCTTAAAACTGTACTCCCCAAGTTCCATCAAAATGTCTCCTGCCCAACCAGAGGTGACAATATTCTGGACCTAGTGTACACAAACATTGCTGAAGCCTACAAAGCCTACCCCCTCCCCCACCTGGGCCAGTCTGACCACCTCTCCTTGCTCCTGCTCCCCAAATACACACCTCTCATTAGACGTGTGAAACCTACTGTGAGGACAGTGAAAGTTTGGCATGAAGGGGCTGTCTCTGTACTACAGGAGCAGTTTCAGCAAACAGACTGGAGTTTGTTTGCTACTCAGGCCACCCTTGACTCCCAAGTTGACATCGAAACATGCACCTCATCTGTCTTGGATTACATAAACTCTTGCACCAACAGCGTCACAACCAACAGACAAATAAAGACCTTACCTAATCAGAAGCCTTGGATGAACAGAGAGGTCAGACTCTTGCTGAAGGCTCGGGATGCCGCTTTCAGATCTGGCAACGCTGAGGAATACAGCTCATCCAGGGCCAAACTGAAAAAGGGAATCAGGAATGCAAAACACAAATACAAACTAAAGATCGAGGAGCATTTTCAGAACAACTCCGACCCCAGACGCATGTGGCAAGGCATCCAGACCATCAGAGACTACAAAAAAGTTAACACATTCCCCCCAGTCAACGACGCCTCCCTATCTCGACGAGCTGAACAATTTCTATGCTCGTTTTGACCGGGACAATAAAACACCAGCCATCAAAGCTGCCCCCCCCCGAATGACCAGCCCCTCAGACTCTCCTCCTCTGCTGTACAAGGTGCACTGAGCAAGGTGAACGAGCACAAAGCTGCTGGCCCTGATGGCATCCCCGGGCGTGTGCTCAAGGCATGTGTTGGACAACTATCCTTGGTCTTCACTGACATCTTCAATCTGTCACTGGCTCAGGGTGTCGTTCCTACATGCCTCAAGACCACAGTTATCGTGCCGGTGCCTAAACAGTCAGCTGCAGGGAGTCTCAACGACTTCCGCCCAGTGGCACTCACCCCCATCATCACCAAGTGCTTCGAGAGACTGATCCTGGCTCACCTCAAATCCAGCCTCCCTCCCACACTGGACCCCCACCAGTTTGCCTATCGGCCTAACAGGTCAACAGAGAATGCCATATTAGCGGCTCTTCACTCTGCCCTGACCCACCTGGACAATAACAACTCCTACATCAGGTTGATATTCATCGACTTCAGCTCTGCATTTAATACAGTCATCCCTGCCAATCTGATCACCAAACTCAGCGGTGGAGTAAATTACAAATGGGTTGGAAATTGGCTCTGTATTTTTAGCCAGGATTAGGTTGCCAGTAATCTTGAAACCAAACTGAATTTACTGTAGCTTGTTTCATTGATAAATTCATTGGTAAACTGTTGTAATTTTCACAGTGTTGTTCACCACATCACCACTGCTTTTGATTATCAGTGTTTATGTAACTGATTTCATACTTTTCATTTTCTCAGTTGTTATTATTTCAATAACTTTACATATATTATTTGTTTTGGCATGGGCCATTCAATTTACACAATCTGAGCTGTTCCAAGTATTTTTGACCGAGTTATGAGGGTTCACCAAATCGTACTGTCTTGCTAATTGTTACTGTACATCCATACTTAAAGAGTATGGATGCTCCAAAATAAAAGTGTGTGTCCTCAAGGGGGGAATACAATTATATAGGAAATTTCTTGGCAAATTGGATTTTTCTATATCTTGCTTACATGGCCTGATTATGGAGCTAGTGAAAAACCATTACAAATCATTCACTAAGTATTACAAACATACAATATTTAACAATTGAACTGCCTTTGTTTCTGTACAAGTGCTAAAGGTGACCTCCTCAACTTCCATATGAGTTGTCCTCATATAAAATTCCTGTGCATAACCTTAATGGCACTGAGCTGATTACCACTGAATCCGCTGAGCATAGTGATGCTCTATACTTTTGTAGTCCTAGTAATGGAAAGGACCTAAGACTAACAACATGTGTGGATGGTTTAGACTATTCTGAATTGTCTGAAGTAGTTAACAATTGGGCCTTTGAGGGGGGTTTTTTTGTTTGTTTTAATCAAGATGTAAAATTGTTACTGTTTTGACATACACAACTTAAAAAATGCATTTTTTTCCAGTGGATCAATGTATGTGCAATTTGAAATGATTATTTTCTGCTTTTTTCCTCTTGTTTCTTCAGCTCTCTGGTGGGCTGCTGGTGTGTTGCTTCTTATGCCCCTCCTGACTTATATTCTCACCGATTCCACTGATGCTGTAATAATGTTGATGTTAGTTTAAGTCATATGATTCAACAAAGGGCATCATATGTTAACATAAGTAACAGTTCAATTTATTGAATTCTCCAGAGCCAAAAACTTCAATAAAATGTGGTTTCACATGTGTTTCACTATTTTCTGGTAACAATTTGTTTGAACATTTAAAGTAACAAACATGACTGTAAAATGTAAACAAGGAGGTTTGAGCTGAATCACATTGATCTTGTGTAAGGTGTTAGGTTTAGTCTTTAGGTTGGACCCCAAAGCAGAGACTGACACAGGTAAGTAAAAATTAACAGAGTTTATTTCCCAACGAAGATGAAAAATGCAAGCAGGAGGGCAGGGAGCTGGCCGGCTCGTGGCAAGCAGAGAATGGAACACGATGACTAAGCACATGGGAGCTCTCAGTCACTGAGGAAGTAGCAGCAGCAGCGAGGCACACAGGAGGATCTGAGCACAGGAAAAAACACAGGTAAGTAATACGGTTAAAAAGCGAACACTAGAAAAGAGCAACCTTGAAAAAAAACTAATAGAAGAGGTACGTGATGCACTACCGAACGAGACGGAATTATCTGGCGCCGTAGTGGAGTGAAGACCAGGCTTTTATGGTGAGGTTGATGGTATGATTAGAACCTGGTGTGCCTCGTCTGCCGCAGGCGGAGCCAGCCACACCCCCTGCCACACACATGCCCTGCCAGGAGGAAAATATAGAGGGGCAGGGGAAAAAGAGAGCACGCAACACAAAAACACCAACAACCAAAAAACAAAACTAAAAGAATCCTAACATAAGGTCTTAACATCCCTTACAGCAAGGATCCATGAAACTGCCACTATGAACTTAAAACTATGTGTAATGCTGTACTATCACAAAGATTGGCAGTGTGCTCTTCATTTTGCTTTGCATTACACAACTACAGTAAGTAAATATGTGTGGAACTTAGTGTATTTGTCAAATCAGAAATATCTGTTGCGTCTCTTTAAGAAAATTCATAAGGTTGCAAAACAAATATATACCATGATTTCCATCATCTTCAAATGGATCAAAAATCTGCTGAAGTGTATCCATTGTTGTGTCACTGATGGTAATGTTTCCAACATTGTTTGTCTGTAACTCTGAGAGTGGTCCGTGGTCATCAATACCAAAGCCACTGTCTATGTCATAAATACTGTTCATACTTGGGTTATGCATTCCCGCATTGTTTACTATGCCCCTTTGCCACAGTTGAAGAGGAGTTTGCCCCCGTTCTGTTGAAAGACCATGGTTATTCCACTGGTTCTGAAATGCAGTGGCAGCCCTTTGAATATGTGGCAAATAAATATAATGAAGGCAAAATAAATGGAGCTCATTAATTGAATCTAATACTCCGTGCTCCTCCATAAAGTTGAAAAGATTAACAAAATGAAATGACACTACTCGATTTAGCTCAGCCCATAATCTCTCAATTCTTTGATTATGCACTGACCTTCCAGTAATAACTCTATGTCTGTTTAATCCTCTCCTGTAAAGCATAAAATGGGCAACACCAGTGTTTTCCAGTCCATGATCACATCTCACCCTGGACGGTATTCCAAAGTTCTGAACACCAGCAATGAATAGTGACAAAACACTAGAGGCTATGTTGTTATCTAAGATAAGATAAGATAAGATGAACCTTTAATATCCCCGGAGGGAAATTCAGGTTTCAAAGCAGCAAAAACAGCAAACAGAGTGAAATGCAGGAGAAGTACAGGTATACAAAAATTATAAAAACAATAAATAGAGATATAAAAGATACAGAGTGAATGGGTGAACATAGTGTGTACAGTCCGTCAATAAAAAAATGTAGTATGTTCAATAAATAATGTAATATGTACATATGTGCAGTCTATAAAGTGGTATATAGGATGTATAGTGTAAAGTAAATGTAAAGTGCGCCAGTGGTTAAAAGTCCAAGGTGGTTGCAGATAGTGCATGTTTAAAGTCCTCATAGTTCTCATATGGGGGTCAGCCTTGGTTGTGGAGCCTGATGGCTACCAGCATGAAGGACTGACCCAGGCGCTTTGTGTTGTGCCGAGGGGGGATGAGTCTGTGGCTGAAGGTGCTCCTCATCATGACTAGCTCATCATAGAGGGGGTGGGAGGGGTTCTCCAGGATAGCGTCCAGCTTCCTCCTCATCCTCCCCTCTGCCACCACCTCCAGATTGACCAGTTCCGATCCAACCACAGAGTTAGCCTTCCTACCCAGCTTGTTCAGTTTGTTGGCATCCCTTGTGTTGGTGTTACCCCCCCAACATGCCATGGCAAAGAAGAGGTGATTGTTGGGGTTGCTGGAGTTGGTGTTGTCTGCTCCCCTGGCCTTGTTCACGCTGATCTTGGAGAGCTGCTTCCTCACCTGGCTGGTTGTGATGATCAGGGTGGTGTTGTACTGTCTCCAGTGGTGTAGGAGACATGCTGGGGCTGTGATCCTGGGGGTAGGTACGGGCGGGGGGGGGGGTTGGGGGGCAAGCTGCTGCCTCCTGGGGAAGGGTGCTGGGGGGGGGGGTAGAGGAGGTGTGGAAGAGGTGGGAGGAGGGGGAGGAGAGGTGTGGAGGGGGGCACTAGGGCTGGTGAGAGGTGAGACCCAGGCTGTCCTGCTGAGCTCATGGAGGTAAGGTGGTCAAACCTGTTGAAAAACAGGTTTAGCTCGTTTGCATGTTCCTGGGTCCCGTCCACGGCAGGGCTTGGCTGTTTGTAGCCAGTTATCTTCCTGAACCCCCCCCCCCCCACACCTCCCTGGAGCTGTCGGCCTGTAATCTCCCCTCCAGTCTGTCTTTGTAGCTATCCTTGGCCGCCCTCAGCTCCTTCTTCAGCTCTTTCTGGACAACCTTGGCCCCCTCAATGTTTCCGGCCATGAAAGCCCTCTTCTTCCTGTTCAACAGGGCTTTAATGTCCCCATTGATCCAGGGCTTGTTGTTGGGAAAGCAGCGAACCTTTTTGGTGGGTACGATGCTCTCCTCACAGAACCTGATGTAGTCAGTGATGCAGTTGGAGAGTCCATCGATGACCTCACTGTGGACCCTCTCAAACAAATCCTTCAGCTCCTCCTCAACTTCCACTGACCACTGTTGAACAGTCCCGGTGGTGGCGGGCTGCCTCCTGACAACAGACTTGTATGTTGGTACAAGCCTTATGAGGTTTTGGTCTGATCCGCCAAGGGGGGGAGAACAGTGGAGCTGTATGCCTCCTTAATGTTGGCATACAGCAGGTCCAGGGTCTTATTCTGTCTTGTGTTACAGGTCACATACTAGGTGAAGTTCGTCAGAGTGTTGGATACCTTGACATGGTTAAAATCTCCGTTGACAATGATGAATGCGCTGGGGTGCCTCGTCTGTAATCCCGCAACGGTGGAGTGGATGACATCACTCACTTGCGCCGCCACAGCACTCGGTGGGATGTAAACAGTAACTGCAATGGCGTGTGAGAACTTTCGAGGCATATATTACGGCCTAAAACTCACAGCCAGCAGCTCAATGTCCGGGGTACAGATGCATTCTTTTACAGTTATATGTCTGGGATTACACCATCTGTATTAACAAAACCGCCTTTCTTCTTACCGCTCTGTTTGTCTCTGTCGGCTCTCACCACCGTGAAGCTGTCTTGTTCCACTAAGCCAGGGGTCGGCAACCCGCGGCTCTGGAGCCGCATGTGGCCCATCTGCAGTGGCTCCCTGTAGCTTTGACAAAAAAAAAATGGAAATAAATAACGTTTTTTTTTGCACAGTGGACAATCTTTCAAAGCCAAAAGACCCTCGTTAACAGCCAGTTGGAGGGTGTGAGCGACACACGGCAGGCTGGGGAGTCCCGCATACAAGGCGGTGCGCCGTGACCGGCTCTAGGTCGGCTTGGAGAGGGTCGGGGCGAAGGTGGCTCGCGGCCGCAGCTTTACAGCGATTCCCGCCCGGACCTGGCCCGTTATCCCGAAAACAAACAATCATTGTTCCTAATTACCGTTGTACCGACAATACACACTCTCCATGCACCGCTGTCTTAATGCACGGGCTAACCGGGGCTCAAGCCCCCGGACCCGACCACGTAAAAGGGCCCACGATGCTCCGGGGGAAGAAAAATAAAAATATAATTCACAGGCCAACTGGATGCTCCATGGTGTATTTTACTCCACGCAACGGGAGGCTCCATGCGTAAAGACGCAACTGCGGTGGTGTTTTTTTACTCCGACACAACCTGCCAGGAGAGAGAGGGATTTTTTTTTTCTAGCAGCTGACTGAAATTTGTTTGTCTTACCGACTTACTGCCTGACTGATAGACTGATATGAAGGGATCCGAGGGAAGGGTCCAGTAGTTGAGCCAAGAAAGGATGACATCATTCTGCATAATAAAGTAGCCATGTGCTTCTGTTTGTCTGAGAAACGATGGAAGATTCAGTGTGAACAATGGACAGATGGAGAAAGATGAATCTGATTTAGAGTACATTCACTTCATTCTAATTATTATTGTCAATGTTTCTTGAAATGATAGTTAACCTATAGTTTGTTAGCTTGTTTCACATAATAAAAAACACCAGCGCCATTGCGTCTTTACGCATGGAGCCTCCAGTTACGCAGAGTAAATACACCATGGAGCATGTTTTCTTTATTCTTGTTCTATAATTTTATAAATGCAACAAACTATAGTCTTTGTATATATAACTATATATAAAACTAAACTAAAGCTGTGTTATCAAATATGTTTTGCGGCTCCAGACAAATTTTATTTGGTGGAAGAGGGAGCAAAATGGCTCTTTGGTTAGTAAAGGTTGCCACCCTGCACTAAGCAGTCTGGTATAATCCCATTCAGCCATGTCTCCATAAAGCACAACATACTGGACTCTCGGTATTCTCGTTGGTCTTTCACCAGGGCTGATAGCTCGTCCGTCTTGTTGGCCAGTGATGTCACATTCCCCATGATTACCGAAGGCAGGAAGGGTTTAAATCTCCTCCTTTTCTCCCTCCTTTCCCTTACGATCAGGCCGGCTCTTGTTCCCAGTCTGTGTGGCCGTATCTCGGCAGGTAAATCCTTCGGTGGCGCTGCTACTCGGTCCTAATGGGCGAGGAGCGCTTGACGCAAATACACTGTCTGTGTGCCGCCGGTCATGTCCATTGCTCTGGCTGGACTCGAAGTTAGCATTTAAACTGAGTAACACGACTATGAAAAGAAAACTAATTACATGTAGTGTGCAGTATACTATCACTAACAAAAACTAAGCACAGTAGAAAGTTAGAAGTCACGATAAAGTCGCGAAAAAAGACAAAGAAAGTAGAAACACAGGAGTCAGGAGGAGGAGTACTCAAGGCGGCGCCGGAAGTACACAAGAAAGGTAGATGATGGTTCGACTGAAGCCATCAACACAGCCGTGGAACACCATCCTCCATCTCACAAGTTTATGGTTTCCATCTATGTGCCTAAAAGAAATTGAAATCAGAGTAAATTATGTTTAGGAAAAATATAACATCGCCAAGGTTATGAATCAATAATTTAACACTAAAAGAAACAATTCTTAATAATGAGCTCTTCTGCTTTTGATGCTTAGTCCATTTTGCTGTAGACTGAAAATTGTGAATGGAGGACTTATTCTTGTTATCAAGTGTTTATTTGCTTTCATTCAAATAAAGGATTTAACCCTTGTACATCACTAGGGACATTTTGGCTTTTTAATTTTTCAGTCATTTTGGCTTTGTTAAAGCATATGGCATATATTTTAACAAGGGTGTGAGTTTTTTGGCTGGACCGCAGAGGGCCAGCCCTACAAACGTAAAAGTCTGTCACTGAGTGAGTGACTGACTGAGTGATCAATCAACAATCAATCAATCAACATTTATTTGTATAGCTCTTTACAATAACCAAAAGGTACCCAAAGTGCTTCACATTAACAACAAGAAATAACAGGAATAAAAACACGACATAGCATATCATAAAATCATAAAAAGGTACATAAAAAGCACGGGGAAAAGGTCACAGCGCTACTAGGTATTAAAAGCCAATCTAAATAAAAAGGTCTTGAGCTTAGATTTAAAAAGTACTAGGTCAGTGATAGTGCGTATATCAGGGGGTAACTTGTTCCATAGTTTCGGAGCAGCGACAGCAAAAGCACGATCACCCCAAAGCTTATACCTCGATCTCGGGACTTCTAAAAAAAGTTGACCCGATGATCGCAAAGCCCTGCTATGCTTGCGAAGAGTTAAAATCTCGGACAAATAAGGTGGAGCGAGGCCGTTAATGGCTTTAAAAACAAACATCAAGAGCTTAAAATCAATTCTAAAGTGAACTGGAAGCCAATGGAGTGAGTAAAGGACGGGTGTAATGTGTTCACGTCTGGAAGTGTTTGTCAAAAAGCGAGCAGCAGCAATTTGCACAAGTTGGAGGCGCACGAGGGAAGACTGGTTAAGACCAACATACAGTGCATTACAACAATCAAGTCTCGAGCTAATAAAGGCGTGAATTGCCTTCTCGAGATCGTGCCGATTGAGGATGGGCTTTACTTTGGCCAGAAGACGAAGCTGGAAAAAGCTCATTTGAACAACAGAGTTAATCTGTTTATCAAATTTCAAACAGCTGTCAAATGTCACCCCCAAATTTTTTACAGTTGGTTTGAAATAAGGAGCCAGAGCACCAAAGCTTGATACTGCTACATTAGTCATGCACGAAGTACCAAACATAATGTATTCAGTTTTACCTTCATTTAAATGAAGGAAATTTTGTGACAGCCACTGCTTTATGTCACTAATACAGTTCGACAGAGAGTTCAGTGCATCACTTCTATTAGGCTTCATAGGGAGATAGATTTGTAAATCATCCGCATAACAATGAAAAGACAGATTGTGCTTAACTATAATTGACCCTAGAGGCAGCATATATAATGAAAAGAGGATAGGTCTTAGAATAGACCCCTGTGACACCCAACAAGAGAGAGAAGTCTGTGATGAGGAGAAGTCACCAATCATTACAGAAAAGTTCCTGTTGGCCAAATAAGAGCTAAACCACTTAAGTGCGGTGTGGATGCCTACATGTTGTTTAAGGCGAGAGATAAGGACTGCATGGTCCACCGTATCAAAAGCAGCTGTGAGGTCCAATAGCACCAGCACAGCAGGATTCCCAGCATCAACAGTTAAGGCGATTTCATTGTGCACTTTACCAGTGCTGACTCAGTGCTATGTCGTGATCTGAACCCAGATTGGAATTTTTCAAGAACAGTTATTTTCTAAAAAGGACTGTAACTGTATAAAAACAACCTTTTCCAAAACCTTAGAAAGGAATGGCAAGTGGATAATACTGAACGGTCGAGGTGAGGTTTTTTAAGGAGGGGCCTAACCACAGTGTTTTTGAAGGCAGCTGGGACAGACCCTAAACTAAGACAGGTGTTAATAAAAATGAGAGACCTGACCCGACAGAATTAAAGACCTCCTTCAACACCTTAGCAGGAACAATATCCAAAGGACAGTTGGTAGGTTTCATGTGTTGCACCACCTCAGTGAGGGACGACAGAGAAACAGGCTCAAACTGCTCAAACACAGCAGAATGTGCAGGGGCAGCAGGCAGGTCGACATTAAATTTATAATTGGTATTCTGTCTGACAGACACCACTTTATCAATGAAATAGTGAAGAAACTTCTCGCAAGTCATGTTTGAAACATCTGTCAGAACAGAGGTGCATGGGTTTACAACAGAGTTTATGGTATTAAATAACACCCTAGGATGATGGCAGCTGCTAGAAATAACAGAGGATAAATATTGACATTTTGCATCTTTCACAGCCTTCTGGTGATCTGCTAGACTGTCCCTCAATAAACCCAGAGACACATGTAAGTTGTCCTTCTTTCACCTTCGTTCAACCTGTCTGCAGTGTTGCCTAAGGGCACGCACGGGTGGTGTCATTTAGCCAGGGATCTGCTTTAGTCTTGATGGATTTGTACCGAAAAGGGGCAACAGAGTCCAGAATCACAGAGCATTTGGAGTGGAAAGAAGAGAGAATGTTATCTGGGCATAAGGGAGAAACCAGACCATTAACCTCAGAGTCCATGAAAGCAGCAGCAAATTCTCCAGCCGTCGAGGAGGTGAATGTGCGGCGCCTACAAGCTGGAGTAAGGGGCTTACTAGCAGATGGGGGAGCAGTGAAATCAAAATAATGGGGAAGTGATCTGAGATAGGAGTGTCAGATATTTCTCTGAGGGAGACAGAGAGCCCATAGGATATGATAAGGTCAAAAGTGTGTCCAAGATTATGTGTTGGTCTGTCCACTGATTGAGCTAGACCAAAAGAGTTCAAAAGGCTTTTAAAATTATTAGCCAATTGATTGGAGGGACAACAAAAATGAATGTTAAAATCCCCACAGACCAAGAGTTTGTCATATTTTGGGATAAAATCTGCTAAAAACTCAGAGAACTCTTGAATAAAATCCTTATTGAATTTCGGTGGGCGGTAAACTACAGCACAGGGCAGGCAAAATCAACAACAAACAGCTGTAGTTCAAAGCTAGAGTAATTATTGTAGGTATTGATCGGCATCTGAAGTTATCCTTGAAGATCGTGGCCAGACCACCGCCTCGACCTGACACTCGCGGGGAGTTGAAGAATGAACAGCCTGGTTTCAGCCAGGTCTCCGTCAACATGAGAAAATCCAGAGCATGAGTAGAAAAAAAGTCATTCAGGACAAAATTCTTATTAGTAAGTAATCTGGTGTTGATCAGCGCCATGTGAATTGAGCACCGGTCAGTCTGCTGGGAAACAAGACTGAGCGGGCGGAGATTCCCCTGCACGCAGCCCCGTCTGCAAATCCTCAAGGGTCGGCAACAGGGAAGCGGCTAACCGGAGTCCAAGACAGCCGGTCGAAGCCACCGGTAACTGTATTCCGAAGAACGCCGCAGGTTGCAGCCGCCGTACTCCATGGAAAATCCGACTTATGGATGGCAAGGATCGTGTGTGGAGGACGAAGCCAGGTAAGACTTGAGTCTAACAAGGACTCCTCCTCTCTTACCGTGTGTTACGGCCCTGGCCGTATATGGAAATGTATTTGTATTTAGTGTCAGAGTGAGTGTCTCTATTTGGTGAGGATCTTTGTGTGACTGTGTTTTGTGTGAGAGTGAGTGTTCTGTGTGTGTGGATCTTTGATTCTCCTATTTAGGTGCTCGCTCTCTGATTGGCTGGAGGTGTGGGTTCGGTCTGGGCTGTGTCGGCTGCTGATTGGTCCCTCCATCATCTCGGCAGTTTAAAATGCTCTGGTGCCCAGCAGTCCAGTGACAGCTAACTGACAGCAGCTCATTCTGTCCTCGGCCTCCAAACCTTAGTGTAAACTTGGTATTTAGCGTGTCTTTAGTAGCCTTGGTGCTATAGTGTTTTTCTGTAAGATTGTATCGTATTTTTCGTTGTTTAAGAATAGCAAATTGTTTGGTATGGGTGAACTGCCATTTTTCTTTTATTAACCTTTTCTCCTGTTTATCTGCTGTATCCTAGGGAGCCAGATTTAGTAACTGTATTTTTGTTTGTTTGATTATTTTGTTGAAGGTTAGTCAGGGTATTTAAAAGATAGATTTTGTTTGTTGTTTTGGCCTTTGTTCACCTTGAGTTATATTGTTTAATTGTATTGCTTGTTAAAACTTGAGTTGGTAATAAATCTTGTTACTATACTCAAACATCTAGTCCTGAGCTTGTGGTTTGGGGACCGGGGAGGGAATATCCTTTTTATATTTATGTTGCGCTCCGACCCCCCTAGACAGGGGCGTAACATAAATTGGGGGCTCGTCCGTCCTTTTTTTTTCGGGCTTGCAGTGCTCATTTGTTCGGTGAGTAGTTTCTTTCTTGCTTTTGGTTGGCAGTTTTTTCTCTGTGTGTAGGGGTAGGCCTACAGTTAAAACATGGCATTTGAAATGGATGACTTTGCAACAAGTCCCACCCTTGAAAAGTTGGACCGATGCACAAAAGCAGATTTAATTCTGATCGCAAGTTTTTTTGATATCTATGTCCCTTTAAATGCCCGTAAGGACGAGATTAAAGGGACACTTTCAGAGAAGTTGGTGGAAAAGGGTGTGGTCACCAAATTAAGGCCTCAGACTGGTCTTGCCCCTGAGGGTTTACATGTGGGAGTAGGAGCGGTGGCTGCTACTGTCACCCAGGCCCTCAGCAGCCAGGTGAATGTGGGAGCGGAGGCCCCTACAGTAGCTCAGGCTGGGAGCATAGACCCATTGAGTCTGTTACAGGCTGGGGTAGATACGGAGGATTTTAAACTAGCGCTACGCCTTAAAGAGGTGGACCTAGAAACCAAGATCCGTGAGGTTGAGCTTATGCACCTCAAAATAAGGGCGCTTGAGTTGGAAAGATCCTCTGTGCACTTAACCTCTACTCCTTTTAGTGTACATTCCCCCACTGCTTCTTCTGACCAATTTGATGTAAGCAGGCACAGTGCTTTAGTTCCTCCTTTTAGGGAGAGTGAAGTGGACTCTTATTTCAATGCTTTTGAGCGCATTGCTGCAACTTTAAGGTGGCCAAAAAATGTGTGGAGTTTGTTACTGCAGTGTAAATTAGTGGGAAAAGCCCAAGAAGTGTGTGCAAGTTTGTCGATTGAAGAGAGCTTGGATTATGATATTGTTAAGGCCACAGTAATGCGTGCCTATGAGCTAGTGCCTGAGGCATATCGACAGAAATTCAGGACAAGTGAGAAATCTGCCAACCAAACACATGTGGAGTTTGCAAGAGAGAAAACTGTTTTATTCGACAAGTGGTGCGCAGCCAGCAAAGTGGAAAACTTCGTACAAATCCGTGAACTGATGTTGATGGAAGAATTTAAAAAATGTCTTCCAGAGAAAATTGTTGTGTATTTAAATGAACAGAAGGTGGAAACTTTGTCCAAAGCTGCAGTGCGAGCGGATGAATTTGTATTAACGCACCGAGCTGTTTTTCCTTCTGTGCGTCGTGAAAACGTGCCGTACGCCAGTTCAGAAAGAAATCAATTTGTTTCACCCAAAAGCCCACGCCGTGCTTTTCCTGTTTCTTCTGAAAGCCGTGAATGTTTCTATTGCCGTGAAGCAGGTCACCTCATTGCGGTGTGTCCTGCGCTCCATAAGAAAGAGCGGTACAAGGGCCCTAGAAGTCCCAAAAGTGTCGGTTTTGTCCAGTCTGTGTCTACGGTGCCAACTCCGCACACAGCAGATGCGGATAAGCCTGACTTTGATGAGAGTTACCGGCCTTTCATTTCACATGGCTCAGTCTCTCTGACAGGGGAAGAGAAAGATCAGGTGCCAATCGTTATTTTGCGCGACACTGGAGCAAACCAGTCTCTTCTGCTCCAGGGTATTTTGCCTTTTTCGAATGACTCATTTTGCGGTTCAGATGCCCTCTTTTGGGGTGTTAAAATGAGCTTTTTGAGAGCTCCTTTGCACAATGTCTTTCTGCGTTCTCCTCTCGTATCCGGCCCTGTGAAGGTTGGACTTCGTGCGCGTTTACCAGTACACGGTGTAGCCCTGATACTGGGAAATGATCTGGCAGGAAAAAAAGTTTTTCCGTCTCCCGAGGTGGTTGAAAACCCCGTTGCCGACTCGTGTGTTTCGGTTCCCGCTGCTGTCAGCCTGTCCTCTGTGTTCCCTGCTTGTGTGGTTACGCGCGCCCAAGCGCGTAAATTTGATGGGGTAACGGATTTATCTGAGTCTTTCATGTGTTCTGAAGATGGTCCTGAAAAAACTGAACCACTTTCAGAAAAATCAGAGGAAAAAGTGTTTGATAACTTGTTACCTGCTGAGGCCAACCTGTCTTTTGAGGTGGATAGGGCTGAGTTTATTCATGCGCAACAGACCGACCCGTCTCTGGTTACATGCCTATCGTCTGTGTCAAAATCAAACGCTAAGAGTCCCTGTGTGTACAGTTTTGGTGACGGCGTGTTAATGCGCAACTGGTATCCTCCCTCATCCGGAGATTTAGGTTGGAACTCATTCCAACAGGTAGTGGTGCCGAAAAAATTTCGTTCACAAGTCCTTAGCCTGGCACATGATAGTTTTGCTGGTCATTTAGGAATAAAAAAGACTTACCATCGCATCCTCCGTTACTTCTTTTGGCCAGGTTTAAAATCAGATGTAAGAAAGTACTGCCGTTCTTGTCACATCTGTCAGGTCTGCGGAAAACCAAACCAGGTTATTCCCCCTGCTCCGCTGCAACCAATCCCAGTAATCGGTGAACCATTTGGACATGTAGTCCTCGACTGCGTTGGGCCGCTTCCCAAAACAAAGTCAGGACATCAGTATCTTCTGACGTTGATGTCTGCTGCCACGCGATATCCCGAGGCTATCCCGTTGCGCACGCTCAAAACCAAAGCCGTTGTGAAAGCCCTCATACAGTTTTTCTCCATTTTTGGCTTGCCAAAATCCATTCAGACAGACCAAGGTTCAAATTTTACTTCCAAACTTTTCGCCCAGGTCATATCCTCGTTGTCCATAAAACATCAGAAATCCAGCACGTACCACCCACAGTCTCAGGGCGCGCTTGAACGTTTCCACCAAACGTTAAAGTCAATGCTAAAAAAATACTGTCTCGAGACAGGAAAAGAGTGGGATGACGGGTTACCCCCGCTCCTTTTGGCTGCACGAGAAAGTGTACAGGAATCCATCGGTTTTAGTCCCGCGGAGCTAGTCTTTGGACACACCGTGCGTGGTCCTTTGAGGTTGCTTAGAGAAAAGTATCTTTCCGACTCTGTTAGCTCCAACCAAAATGTGTTGGACTATGTGAGCTCCTTCCGAGAGCGTTTGCATAAAGCCTGTGACGCCGCGCACAGCGCCCTTTCTGCATCTCAGAAAAAAATGAAAAAGAACTTCGATAAAAAGTCTGTGAAGAGAGAGTTTCGAGTTGGTGACAAAGTGTTGTCTCTCCTTCCAATCCCTGGTGCTGCCCTTCAGGCAAAGTTCTGTGGTCCATATGTTGTTGAGAATAAACTAAGTGAAACTGACTATGTTATCGGTACCCCCGATAGAAGGAGAAAGTCCCGGGTATGTCATATTAATATGTTGAAGCCATATTTTGTTCGCGATGGTGGCGTAATTGCTCCTTCGTCCCCCGCTGCGCCCGCCGCCGCTGCTGCGTCAACCTCCGCCGCTGCTGCGTCGTCCTCCGCCGCTGCGCCCTCCGCCGCTGCTGCGTCCTCCGCTGCTGCGCCCTCTGCTGTTCTCACTGTTGCGCCTGTTCCTCCTTCTCAGTATTGTCCTGAAAGTGATGGTTTGCGCTTTAACAGTTTTGAACATTGTCCTCGTCTCCAAAACTCGGAGATTCTGAAAAATTTAAAGTCGCATCTGCATCATTTGGATAATTCGGCTCGGGAAGATGTCAAGTGTTTAATAAGGGATAATCTCAGTCTGTTCTCAGACACTCCGTCCCGCACCACTGTCCTCTCGCATGACATTGATGTTGGTGATGGTTCCCCGATTAAACAGCACGCTTACCGCGTTAACCCTACTAAAAGGGCACTCCTCCAGCAGGAGGTTAGTTATCTGCTAGACAATGGTTTAGCTGTTCCCAGTTCCAGTGCGTGGAGCTCCCCGTGTCTGCTTGTGCCCAAACCGGATAAAACGCCGCGGTTTTGCACAGATTTCAGGAAGGTAAATGGAGTAACAAAACCTGACTTGTATCCTCTGCCCCGAATGGAGGATTGTGTTGACAGAGTTGGTTCGGCTAAGTTTGTCACCAAACTTGACATGTTAAAGGGCTATTGGCAAGTCCCTTTGACTCCTCGTGCGTCTGAGATTTCCGCTTTTGTCACCCCCGATAACCTGTTACAGTACACCGTTATGCCGTTTGGTCTCAGAAACGCACCCGCTACATTCCAACGCCTTATGCACATAGTCTTGTCCGGTGTTCGGAACTGTGAAGTGTATCTTGATGACATTGTGGCACACTCAAGCACTTGGTCTGAGCACATTAAAACCCTTCGTGTAATTTCTGAGAGGTTGAAGAAAGCTTCCCTCACTTTGAATCTGGCCAAATGTGAATTTGGTAAAGCCACTGTTACCTATTTAGGAAAAGAGGTCGGCCAGGGTAAGGTGCGCCCGCTCGCTGTTAAAGTCCAGGCCATCCTGGATTACCCCGTGCTGCAAACCCGCCGTGAGCTCCGTCGTTTCCTTGGAATGGCGGGCTACTATCGTGGTTTCTGCAAGAACTTTGCAGATGTTGTTGCTCCCCTTACTACTTTGACTAGTGCCACGAAAGCCTTTGTGTGGTCGCCTGCATGTCAGCACGCTTTTGAGTCTGCCAAAGCTCTTCTCTGTAGCACACCCGTCCTGGGGGCTCCTGACTTTGCGCGTCCCTTCAAGCTGGAGGTGGATGCCAGTGCCAGTGGTGCCGGGGCGGTGTTGCTGCAGGAGGATGAGCGGGGCATTGACCACCCCATTTGCTACTTCTCAAAGAAGTTTAGTAAGCATCAGGTAAAGTATAGTACCATTGAGCAAGAAGCCCTCTCCCTGTTGTTTGCGCTGCAGCATTTTGAGGTTTATGTTGGTTCGAGTTCGCTGCCCGTTGTTGTGTACACCGATCACAACCCCCTCGTTTTTTTGGCGCAGATGAAAAACTCGAATCAGAGACTGATGAGGTGGTCGTTGCTTGTGCAAGACTTCAACCTAGAGATTCGTCACAAGAAAGGGACAGAAAATGTGTTGGCTGATGCGCTCTCTCGTGTTTATTAAATGTTCCTGATTATCAAACATTTTGGGGGAAATGTTTGATTTTTAGGAAGGGGGGTGTTACGGGCCTGGCCGTATATGGAAATGTATTTGTATTTAGTGTCAGAGTGAGTGTCTCTATTTGGTGAGGATCTTTGTGTGACTGTGTTTTGTGTGAGAGTGAGTGTTCTGTGTGTGTGGATCTTTGATTCTCCTATTTAGGTGCTCGCTCTCTGATTGGCTGGAGGTGTGGGTTCGGTCTGGGCTGTGTCGGCTGCTGATTGGTCCCTCCATCATCTCCGCAGTTTAAAATGCTCTGGTGCCCAGCAGTCCAGTGACAGCTAACTGACATCAGCTCATTCTGTCCTCGGCCTCCAAACCTTAGTGTAAACTTGGTATTTAGCGTGTCTTTAGTAGCCTTGGTGCTATAGTGTTTTTCTGTAAGATTGTATCGTATTTTTCGTTGTTTAAGAATAGCAAATTGTTTGGTATGGGTGAACTGCCATTTTTCTTTTATTAACCTTTTCTCCTGTTTATCTGCTGTATCCTAGGGAGCCAGATTTAGTAACTGTATTTTTGTTTGTTTGATTATTTTGTTGAAGGTTAGTCAGGGTATTTAAAAGATAGATTTTGTTTGTTGTTTTGGCCTTTGTTCACCTTGAGTTATATTGTTTAATTGTATTGCTTGTTAAAACTTGAGTTGGTAATAAATCTTGTTACTATACTCAAACATCTAGTCCTGAGCTTGTGGTTTGGGGACCGGGGAGGGAATATCCTTTTTATATTTATGTTGCGCTCCGACCCCCCTAGACAGGGGCGTAACACCGTGTCTTCTGTGGCGATTGTTGCGGGGCAACAGGCACGGTAGACGCCGTAGGTGAGATGGTATGGACGCCAGGAAAGGCGACGGCTTCTTAGATTGTCCGCCAGAGCCACAGTTTGGCAGTTTCTCCACGGAATCACGGATTTTGAGAAGGGTCAGGCGATCATACACTAGTAGCGGTGACACTTTCCGAGTAACAAGTAGCAAGAGCAGGATAAACAATAACAAACTCAGCAGAGGTAGACGGCAAGCCATACACAACGGCGCCATCTTGCCGTTGTGAGCTGCGTCCTATGATGAAGTTACAGGATTGGTCGGCCGACTGTTGGAGTTTCCTCATTGGCCGTTGCTCTTTCAAAATGAAA
Source organism: Sebastolobus alascanus (assembly GCA_916701645.2). Taxonomy (NCBI): domain Eukaryota; kingdom Metazoa; phylum Chordata; class Actinopteri; order Perciformes; family Sebastidae; genus Sebastolobus; species Sebastolobus alascanus. The sequence goes on from CAKAOJ020000094.1 coordinate 594,236, forward strand.
AGGCGGAGAACAGTTATGTGTTTACATTTTCTGGGGAGTGTGTTAGCGGTTCAATGTAACATGACATAGTGCCGTTGTTGTGCATGTGCTATTGTTTATGTTCGTTTAAGTTACGTTATGTTGTGCTTCGTATTGTGTTACCGTGCATTCACACCAAGCGCGAAGCAAATTGCACTGACAATCTCGCAAGCCAAACGTCGCTACTGCAGTATGAACCCAAAATAAACAGACTGTGCTGTGATTTAATTGCAATAAACGGATCAAAATTATGCCGAAATAACACATTATGATATCGATTTGTAAAAAGACTGAATTCATGCTTTGTCAAGTCTGTCCGCAACACAACAAGCAAACAACTTTTAAAATGCTTGTTTTCTGAATGGAGTTCGGATCGATCAATGCCAGGGCTATGCTAACATTGTAGCTACTCCATCCACACTCAACATAAGGTCTAGGCATAAATACAGCAGCTACATTGTTGTAAACAGATCAAAAGTGTGCCGAAATAACTACATAATGATGCAGATTAGTAAAAAGTCTGAATTCATGCTTTGTCAGGTCTGTCCGCAAGATGACAAGCCAACAACTTTTAAAATGCTTGTTTTCTGAATGGCGTTCGGATCAATCAGTGCCAGGCTACGCTAACATTGTAGCTGCTCCATTAACACTCTATCTAGGAATAATGTGATGACAGCGGGGATATCTCAACGCTGATAAACTTTCGCTAAGTATGTATATATTGTTACACACCACTTATATGATGAATGCTTTTGATACACATGGTTTATTAAAAACTGAAATACTTTTAACCTTGCATACTGTAGCCTATGTCATGCTCCTATGCATTTACTATTACTGAATGTCATTTGCTTCATTATAAGTTGTCTTTTAATCAAACATTAAGATGTAAGTGGAAAAAACTGTTTACAAAACATTATAGACATGACCACTGACTATTTGTGTAACAATTTAGCCACAAATTCATATACTGACCATACGGTTCAGCCATATACTCGGTTTTGACCGAGTCTTGTTTTTTTTTTTAATTTTGGAAGTTGAACCTCAGCTCCTATAATAAGAATATAATAAACTGTGTCGCTAAAATACAGACACTCAGACCCTTAAGGAGAAAAAATCCCCATTGAAACCCATTAAATCCACAATTTTTGTTCCCATGGGCATTACAGCATAAAATCATGCATTCTATTATATAAGGCCCTGGCTTCAAAATTGTGCTTTTTACTATTTTGCACCATTTTCTCATGTTTGCCCTATGGGGCAAATATATGCTATTCTCCTGGTTTCCACAAGGTTTGTCGCTTCTCTATCATGATTTTGATGTAATGCATCAAAATCAATGCTGCCAATAACTGACATATCCCAGACTGTGAAAATCCCCCTAGTATTTAGTATACATAACATAGTGTGACAGTGGCATTATGTAAGCAAACTGTCATTTAAAGGGTTAAAATTCTGAAAATGAATGAATATTTGGTCGTTATTATTAGGACTGAAGTTGGTTAAAAGATTTAACTCACTGAAAGTGAAAAATAATAATATATAATTTTATGGCTGTTTTTTGACACAGACATTTTTGTCCTCTAAGGACATCAGAGCAACTGTGTTAAAGTGAGGCACAAGTATTAAGTGCTTCTTCCACCATGTCCAAGTCGATTGTAAGAAAATAATTACTTACTTTGTGCTACTTGTGTAACTAAGTTGTTCTGTTGGGAATTTACTTACCATAATTGATTGGGGGTTGAAACACTGTAAATTCGTCGACGTATTGTATGGCGTCTTCTGAAGGACCGTCCAATAGGGTTGATTTCTTGTAGACTCTGTCTAACACGCCGCCTTTGAATGCGTAACCCGCGTGACCTCAAGCTCCCCTGCACATATTGTTCACCTGCATTTGTGGTAGACTGAAGAAATTTCACCAACAACTCTGTTCAGGTTGTCATTTGATAGTGTTACACATGTCAATGGCTGAATGCCAAGACGCTGTCTGTGCCTGTAGAGAGTCCGACAGCTTACCCCTAAGCAAGTTGCAATGCTTTGCCAGTTCATTCCAAGGGATAGTAAATGTGAGATTTGCTCTCCTGAAATGCTGTATTGAGGTCTGCCTTGATGTCCAATCGTGACAGGTGGAGGCAACAGGACATTACTGTTCTCAGACCTGTTTCTTTGTCTGGATATGAGGGGCCGTACAAGACATAATTCATTCTTGCACTCATACACACATACATTCTCCTTTCACATACATATATTTTCACTCGCACACACATACATTCTCCTTTCACATACATATATTTTCAATCGCACAAGAATATATGTATGTGTGAGAAGAATATATGTATGTGTGAGAAGAATATATGTATGTGTGAGAAGAATATATGTATGTGTGAGAAGAATATATGTATATGTGAGAAGAATATATGTATGTGTGAGAAGAATATATGTATGTGTGAGAAGAATGTAAGTATGTGTGAGAAGAATATATGTATGTGTGAGAGAGAGTATGGTTGAAATGGAAGGAGTATAGTGGAAACGGATGGTAGGGCATTTATCGCGCTGGGATTGGCTGAGAAGCTCGAGGAGGGAGGGTCATGTGCAGGCCAGCATGGAAGGGGGAAGAGAGACGCCAGTGGGCCTACTGCAGCCACAGTTGCAAAGTCCACTTATTATAAGTGACTTTGAGCTTATTTTCCTGAAAAGTCGCTTACAAATATTGGTAGCTGCGGGTTTTTGTTTCGAAAGTGTAGTTGCTTATTTGGGCTCCCATCTCTATCCTGATGCCTCCTCTGTTGCAGGGTCTGTACACAACCCCGATCCCTCCGCTCCTCCCGTCCCCCACCACACACAGACGACAGTCGCTCACCGGCACTCAGACAAGCTGCTTTATTTCCTCATTCATTCTGTCCATATCAAAGTGCATTAATTAGCGGAGGTTCGCTTCAGAATTTAAAGATATTAGTTACTCAGTACTATCTAAAGTTACCGCTTTTATGCGCTGTCAGTCTTCTCTGAACAGCGGTTTTTGCCCTCACATTCAAATATCACACAGAATCAAGTCACCGTTATCTCAGAATAAAACCTCTGCTTGTTCTTCTGTTTGCGAAGTTCATTTTTATAACACTGTGACTGAAACAGCGGTCAGTTTGTTGGAGCAGTTCCACTAACTAGTTCATTGCACATAATGTGTATCTCAGTTTAAATGTGCTGGTAAAAATCATTATATATCTCAGACACAGGATCAACGAATAATGATTTCTGTCACTCACGGTGTGATTGGTCGCACTGATGGAACATAATAATATTGTAGATTATATCTTAATATTTGTGAGTGAGCAGGATGGTGGTGCAGCTGCAGAATGGAGTTATAAAGTGAGTCACCAAACACATTATTACTGGATCAGACTGTGAGTTTACAATCATGTCTCTATGTTTAAATATATTTTCAAATCTTCAGCTATATTTTTCATCTTCAGTTGCTGCTCCTGTGTTTTGTCCCCATCAGAGCTGAACAAATATATTGTAGATGTAATGTAGGCTACAGTCTAATACATAGTCAGATTCCACCACTTTATCATTAAGGAAATGTAAGTCTGGTATAAGATGAATTGATGGACCACACTGAATAAAACTATATTATATTATTGACACTTTTCCCCGCTCTGACTTTTTTATACATAAATGTGCACAGTCAGCATATACTGTACATACATGTACTGCAATCTCTACGTCGACTGGATTCAAATGGAGGCTCTGCCTCTTATTTACCTGTCGCCATGTAAATCGAAAAGTCCAAAAGTTACGTCCTAACGTCTTTTCCTAACCATTTTTCCTTGACCTCGATGGAAAACGTCATGAGGTCAAGGAAAGATGTGAAGGAGAATTCATAAGGACTTAGGAAAAGACAACCGTGGCATTAAGAGAATCTGACTGCTCTAACACTAGGCTCCGTAATTATGATGGGACAGTGGCGAATGTTAGTGATGTGGGTCTGCTGCGGTGAAACTACAATGTTCTGAAGATGGACTACAAAAGGCGCTGCTTCCCCCCGTGCATTATTAAATTTCTGTTTTTCAGTGACAGGCTGTCCCAATTTTTGAGTCACAAGCCACCACTGGTGAAAGTAAAGAATACATGTGTATAAGTGTGAATATGTGTATGTGAGAGTGAAATTATATGCATGTGTTGAAAAGTAAAGTATATATGTATGTGAAAGGAGAATATATGTATGTGAAAGGAGAATGTATGTGTGTGTGAGTGAAAATATATGTATGTTAAAGGAGAATGTATGTGTGTGCGAGTGAAAATATATGTATGTGTTGAAAAGTAAAGTATATATGTATGTGAAAGGAGAATATATGTATGTGAAAGGAGAATGTATGTGTGTGAAAGGAGAATATATGTATGTGAAAGGAGAATGTATGTGTGTGAAAGGAGAATGTATGTATGTGCGAGTGAAAATATATGTATGTGAAAGGAGAATGTATTTGTGTGAAAGGAGAATGTATGTGTGTGTGCAAGTGAAAATATATGTATGTTAAAGGAGAATGTATGTGTGTGCGAGTGAAAATATATGTATGTGTTGAAAAGTAAAGTATATATGTATGTGAAAGGAGAATATATGTATGTGAAAGGAGAATGTATGCGTGTGAAAGGAGAATATATGTATGTGAAAGGAGAATGTATGTATGTGCGAGTGAAAATATATGTATGTGAAAGGAGAATGTATGTGTGTGAAAGGAGAATGTATGTGTGTGTGCAAGTGAAAATATATGTATGTGAAAGGAGAATATATGTATGTGAAAGGAGAATGTATGTGCGTGCGAGTGAAAGAATGAATTATGTCTTGTACGGCCCCTCATATCTTGATTCATAAGCAGTCAGCAAAAAATTAAGACATCCATACAAGGACTGTAATATATTGACTGCTTCTCTATTTCTTGAATCTTCAACAAATCTTGAGCTTGACAGAAATCCAGATAAGGTTTGAGTGTGATCACGAAGTTCTCCATACAGCCTCTCGTGAACAAAAGAATCCGTAGCTTCTCTTTGAATTTGTTCAATACATTCTATGACATTATTAAAATAATGCCTAATGTCATTTTCATTGCTACTTACTCCCAAAAAGAAAAACTTTAGTTGATAAGAAAGCAGGATGACTTTGAATAGCATCATTGTGTAGTTCTGCTATTTAACATCAGGTTAGGATAAGCTGAGCAAGTCTTCCACATGTATTTCCTGGTTTGAGAGTCAGTTCCTGCTTAAGGAAGAACTTCCGGTGTCAGTGAAAGTAATGGATACCAAAAACATTAGAAATACATATACTGTATGTGTGTAAGTATAAATATGTGTAAGTGAGAGTGAAGGTACATGTATCTGTTGAAAAGTAAAGTGTATACGTGAGTAGAAATATATGTATGTGAAGGGAGAATTTGTGTGTGTGCCAGTGAAAATATATGTATGTGAAAAGAAAATGTATGCGTGTGTGAGGGAAAATATATATATGTGAAAGGAGAATATATGTATGTGAAAGGAGAATGTCTGTATGTGAAAGGTGAAAATATGTATGTGAAAGGAGAATGTACATGTGAAAGGAAAATGTATGTATGTGAAAGGAGAAAGTATGCGTGCGAGTGAAAATATATGTATGTTGAAAAGTAAAGTATATATGTATGTGAAAGGAGAATATATGTATGTGAAAGGAGAATGTATGTATGTGAAAGCTGAATGTATATGTATGTGAAAGGAGAATGTATGTATGTGAAAGGAGAATGTATGTGTGTGCAAGTGAAAATAGATGTATGTGAAAGGAGAATGTATGTGTGTGTGAGTGCAAGATTAAATTCTGTCTTGTACGGCCCCTTATAAATTGTGGTTGGTAGACAGGCAAAAAAAAAGAATATAGAATATATAAGAATATATTAATTATGTTAATAAATGAATAAATAAAATTAAATTAAAAATAATATTTATGAGGCTGGATAGAATCAGGTTTGTAAAAAATGAATGAGGGATGACCAGATGGAGTGGGTTTCTATTGCCGTGTTTGTGATGGAGGTGGATAGATTTTCCATAGTGATGTAGTCCATAAGAAGGTTTTTCCAGTGTGCGATATGTATGGTGTTCCTTTATTTCCAGTTCATGAGGATAGTTTCTTGGCAATAGTTAGGGCTACCAGGAGTAATCTGTTGTTTGTTATGTTGAGGTTGACTGTTGCTGTGTCTCCTAGTAAGCAGAGTGAGGGGGATAATGGGATGTGGCAGCCCGGGAAGACGGACAGTGACTCTGTGATTTATATCCAATAGTGTTTAACGGGTGTGCAGTGCCAGGTGACGTGAAAATAACTATCCGGGCTTTTCTGTGTTTGCCCAGTGAAGTGAGTTCTGTTAAGTATTTTATACTGTATGAGTTGTAGGTTAGCATTTTTAGTCATGAAGTAGAAGTTTTTGCATTTTTGGTTCCAGAAGTCGGCATCAGGAGTGATGGATAAATCTAGTTCCCATTTTATTGATGGTAAGGATAGTGTTTTGTCAGATTGTGATATTATTCTATACATTTTGGAGAGGAGTTTTTTTTGATGAGGGGATGTTAATTAACTCTGAGGTTGAGGGAGGAAGATCAAGGTTGGTGGTTATAATGTTAGATTTGGATTGAACGGATGATTTAAATTGTAGATATTCCAGAAATTGTTGGCTCCCGATGCCGTACTTCTGGATCAAGTGGGGGAATGAAACCAGGATATTATTATGGAAGATATGTTTGAGGTGTGTGATTCCTTTATCTGTCTATGTGCGGAAATGAAGTGGTTTCTTGTTACTTAGAAAGTCAGGGTTGTTCCAGATGGGGGTAAGATTAGATGGTGCAAAGGTGGAGTATGTGATTTTGTGGAATTTCCACATGGCTGTCAGAGTTTCAGCTATTGTTAATATTTTGAAACAAGGATGACGTTTGATAGACTGACTGAGAAATGGTAAATCTGAGATTTGAATGTCTTTACAAACCGTTTGCTTGGGAATAGGAGGTCTGATTGGTTGGGGTGGATCCATTTGATTAATAATTAATTAAAAAATAAAAAAAGTAGAAATTCAGAGATGATTGAGTCCAGAGATTTAAACAAGGTGGGGGTGGGTTGGGATGGGATCATAGTGAATAGGTAATTTATTTTAGCGAGTATTGTCATTTTAACAGTAGCTGCCCATGAGTAAAAGTGGTAGGTTCATCCAGCGGAGGAGGTCGTCACTTGTTGTTTTGAGTAGTGGAGTGAAGTTGAAAGTGAACAGCTCTGACAGCCTGGGGGAAATATTAACGCCTAAGTACGTGATGTGACCTGTGCATAGAGGGATAGGTGGTGGATGGGCTGCCACATTCCAGCTGCTGCTATCTAATGGAAGGATTGAAGATTTGTTCCAGTTATGGAGTAGCCAGAGATGTTGGAGTATGATTCAATGAGTTTGATGGTTTCCTGTAGTGATGAGTGAGGGTTTTGTAGAAAAAGTAATATGTCATCCGCATAAAGACTGATCTGTGTTGACTGTTTGGATTCCTTTTATGTCGATGTTCTGACGGATGGCTGCAGCTAAAGGTTCGATGAAAATGGTGAATAAAGAGGGAGAGAGTGGGCATCCTTGCCTAGTCCCCCTGTGCAGTGTGAAGCTTTGTGAGGTTAGTCCATTGGTGATGACGGTGGCTGAAGGTGAAGTGTATAGAATGTTGACCAAGTTAATAAATGATTCCCCAAAGCCAAACATTTTTAATATGGATAAAAGAAATTTCCAGTTTACTCTGTCAAAGGCTTTTTCTGCATCTAAGGTGGCTATGATGGTTCCTGCTTGCTGTAAAGATGAATAATGAATTCAATTTAAAAAGTCTGCGTGTGTTGTTGGATGAATGTGTACCTTTGATAAAGCCGGTTTGATCTGGGTGAATTATGAATGGAGTGACTTTTTCTTTTCTGTAAGTGCCTTTGTTATGATTTTTATATCTACATTGAGGAGAGAAATGGGACGGTAACTTGATGGCAAGGTTGGGTCTTTGTTGGGTTCGATAAAGAGTGAAATTGTGGCTGTATTCATGTTTGCTGGAAATCTTGAATTTTGTTTTATTTCAGTTATCATTTTGTTGAAAAGCGGAGCCAGAATGGACCAGAAGTGTTTATAGAACTCAGCAGGGAAGCCATTGGGTCCTGGTGCTTTGTTATTGGGCATGAGATTGAGAGCAGTGGAAAGTTCGTCCCGTGTTATTGGTGAGTCCAGTATGTTGGTTTGGTCTTTACTAAGTTGTGGTAGATCAATGCTTTTGAGAAATTAATTGATATCTTCTTGACTTGGATCCTTTTCCGATGAATAAAGATTAGCGTAAAAACTTATGAAAATGTTAGTTATTTCTTCGGGTGAATTTGTGGGCTTCCCTGCTGTGTCCTTGATGATGGAGATTCTTGTTTTTTCTTTATTTCATTTATTTGGAATTTATACTTTCTTAATTCATTCTGGGTTTCCTCTGTTGGGTTGCTAGCAATAATATTTTCGAGTTGATTGATTTTTTGTTCCAGTTCAGCTTCTTGTTCTTTCTTTTTTTTTATATACGGAGAATGAAATGTTTATGCCTCTTACACTGCCTGCCCTCTTTCCCATAGAAGTGTTGGTGATGACTTTGGGGAATCATTTATTTCTAGGAAGGATGCCCACTCTTTTTTAATGAGACTGTCAAACTGAGGGTCTTTGAGGAGAGATGTATTAAAGTGCCATCTGATGGCTGGTTTGTTTAGACTGACTCTGTTCCATGTAAATGTTACGGGGGCATGGTCGCTAATAATGATGGGGTGGATCTTTGATTCTGAAATATTAGATATTGTATTATTATACAATTGTATTGCTGGTGAGGAAGAAGTCAATTCGTGAGAACCGGTGAGAAGAATGTGTATTCTCTTACAGCTGGATGTTGCAATCGCTAACTGTCGCAAAGACCAAAATCACTCATGAACTGTTTTATTGTTTCTGTGGACTGCCAGGTGCGTTTATTGTCTGAAATGTTAGATCTGTCTACTGATGGGTTGATAACTGTGTTGAAATCGCCTCGTATTATAACTGGGCAGCTGGAAATGTTTGAGATGGTGGAAAAGAAATTACGAAAAAAGGATGGGTCATCGGTATTTGGGCCACATTACAGATTGTGACTGTGTTATTGTAGATTGATATGTCTATTTTTGTTGTGGAATTTCTGAATTCTCAAGTTAATTCAGTCAACAGGAAGGAAGAGGCCCTGGAGCTGTTGATGTCTTACAAATTAAGTTTATTGAAGCTTGATCAAGGAGAATTGTCAGGTCTCCACCATTGATGTGTTCTCTCCGTGAGGGCCTCACAACTCTGCCCTGTCTCCCTGGTGCTCAGTGTTTTACCCTTATCATGCGGTTCCTCTGGCATCTCTGACCCTGGTTTCCCCAGCGACTGGCTCTATGGTCCCCACTACAGACACAGCTGTACAGATAACGGTGGCGCCCCTCGACAGCAATCCAACCCAATAATGTGGCGAGGGACACTCTGAGAGACACTCTGACCTCCCGACCAGGGAGAGAGGAATAGATAGAAAATTCCGTCACAACCCCTCCTTTTTGATCGACAGATCAACACTAATTACCCCCCCAGTGTGACCAATTAATTGAACAATTGATCACCAGAGCATTGTCAGGGGTGATCCACTTCACACATTAATGACTAATTTAAACAGTCAAAATCCAAAACAGTCACATATCATGATGTTTATTGAGATTCAGATTCAGATTCAGATTCAGATTCAGACAACTTTATTGATCCTAAGAAGGGCAATTCACTTCACAGCTTACCCCATCACAAACACACCCAGACAACATCCAGACAAACATCCAAAATGTTGTGTCAATCACAGGTCAGTAAAACTGACAACGAGAGGTCGGTAAGGACAGCAGATAAGTTAATAAAAATATAATAAATAGCAATAGAATAGATAAAGAGAAAACAAATAGATAATAAATAAATAAATATACATTATTACATGATTATCATGTAAGGGAACTGTGAATAAGAGTCTCACATGAAATGACTACTATCTGAGTTTAATAACCTGATAGCAGAAGGAATAAAAGAGTTGGAGTAACGGTTAGTTCTCCTCAGAGGTGCCTGATAACGGCGGCCTGAAGGCATCAATGAGAATTCAGGAGACAGAACATGAAGAGGTTGGCTGATAATATTCTTAGCCTTCTTTACCACTTGATTCTCCCAGAGGGAACACAAGTCTCTTTGTTGGACTCCAGTGATCTTGGAGCAAACCTTAACAATGCTATACAGGCTGTTCTTGTCCTTAATGGTTAAGCCACTGATCCAACAAATAAAAGAAAAGGTTAAAAGACTTTAGATAAAATAACAATAAAAGTTACTTAAGATCCTCTCACTGACATTAAAAGAGTTCAGCTTCCTCAACAAGTAGATTCTCTGTTGACCTCGTTTGACGATAGACTCGGTATTAATATGAAACTTAAGTTTACAATACAACACAGTTCCAAGATATTTATACGATTCCACAATCTGATCATCTACGCCGTGTATGACGCTTGCTTTGTTTTAAGTCTTGTGTCTGAAGTCAATGATCATTTCTTTTGTTTTGGAAACATTGAGGTCAAGATAATTATCATCACAACATTTAACAAATTCAGGTAATGCAGGACCATGATCAGACTCTGAGCCTTGAAGTAAAGATAACAGGACAGTGTCATCAGAAAACTTAACAACAAGCCTGTTCTCCAAGACCTGCAACTGTCAGTGTACATGATAAATAGGAGGGGTGACAACACACAACCCTGAGGTGAACCTGTGTTTGATAAGGACATCTTGGACATTTGTCCATTCACAAAAACCTGCTGGACCCTCACAGTAAGAAAATTTAAAATCAGCATGAGAAGCTGGTCTGGGAGATTAAAATGAGAGACAAGTCTCTCAATCAGGATGTGAGGCTGCATTTTGTTAAAAGCAGAGGAAAAGTTTGCAAATAAAAGCTTTTATGCTGAATGTCAGACGGAACAAATGGAATAACATACAAACATATGATGAATTTAATTCAATCGAAAACCCTTTCATTAACCCCTTCCATGTAGCCATTTGTTAAGTATTATTTTAGTTGCATATAGTGATGATAATAAAACATGAATGATACATGATTATCAAAAGGCTCACCCTTAACCCCCTAGCAATGACCTACGAGTTCCGTCTTCAAGCAAATTAAGGCCTCCAAAGGAAAATTACCTCTAGACCTCCAAAACCCTATAAAGGTTTAGAGGTCTCTTTGACAGAGGTCGCAGGTCAGATGCATCTACTGACAACTGGCCAAAAACTCAGATGACAAAAGAGGGAAAGCCCATATTGCCCCGTCCATCAAAACCAACTACCTTCAGGGTGATGTAGGGTGATTTACCTGATTAAGTTTCAAATATAACCCAACACACTTGATTAAATGACATACAAAAGCCATCTTCGTTCTTATACAAGGAAACAAGATAGATAATAGAATAAGAAATAAATGGAAAAAATCTAAGTAAAGAAGTAAATCACAAATCATAAATCATTTAATTTTTACCCTTTGAGATGGAGGTATCCTTACCCACCGAGGTACCCGGAAGCAGGATGCAATTTCACCCTCCTTTCGGACACCATCAATGCAGCTCGGACACCCCCCCCAATTCTTCAGGTTTTTTAATTTCTCTTTTTTTTTTCTCAATCAGTCATGCAGGATACAAGTTCATCTTAAAGAGTATACACTTTTACTATTAATCCCTACAACCTGTAATATCAGGATACCATGATTCTTATAAAATTCACTAACTGAAAAGTAAAAAAATTGAACAATTAAACCTTGAGAGAGTAGAAGATCCAACTCATTCTCCGTGTATTCTGTCATCCATGTGATGAGTGTGCGTAATGTGTATGCAGTATCTTTATTGAAAATGTTGTGAGGGTGTGTCCTGAGGTGTGTGGGTTAATGTGATGTGTATGTAATGCAATATAAGTATGTGTGTGTGTCATGACATGTAATATTGCTTTGATTTTAACACACAGAATCATAGGGATCAATACCACTGGTCAAATAATGAATAAGGTTGATTATATTAGATTAACACACATTTTAAAATGATTATCTATAACTGATTAAGTCTTCTCTTCAGCTCAGGTGCTTTGCGCACCACAGAGCCATCACTATGGAGAGGTCTCAAGACATACGATGCACAGTGATATGGGTGTCTTCCTTGCTGGCAAAATCAAATATCAATCAAACACAAACATGGAAAATAAAAAAGAGACGGCAGCATAAACTCTGGTACTGTTAAAAAATACCCATCTGAGTCCTTATCTGACTGCCTGATCACATTTGGAGAATTGTGCTCTCATTATTGACAAGATGGTGTCGCGTGTACAACGCAAGGCTCTGCGTCTCCCCAGTTTTTGCGATATAGATTCATACAACTCATTCTTATATGTAATGTTCATCCTATATAATATTCATTTAGTCCCTATGGACATCTCGTCATCTGTACCAACCTCTCCTGTATATATATATGTATATAACCTATGACTCAACCTGTATATATAATATATTCTTTATAATACTCTTATACAACATTTTTATACAGTATTTCACCAGTATGCAACTTATACTTAATTCTTATTCATCAGAATATAATATGTATACATCTATTTACGTATATACAACACATATATCCTAATTTGCATAATTTGTCTTAATCAGCAATTTACTAGTTTGCACTCTGGTTAGATGCAAAACTGCATCTCATTGAACTTGTACTATGTGCAATGACAATAGCGTTGAATCTAATCTAATCTGTAGAATTGTGGTATTATAACTACATGTTTCCTCCTGCTCTTCATCCTCCTGCACTAGAGTAAAGTCGTCTAACTAGACCTGTCACTTACTATCCCCCTGCACGACCTCTACTGCTGCAGGGGGCGCTGCTCTGCACCTCGTAGCATGGACCCATTCTGCTCTGCCCTCGACCTTCACCGTTGTTCTGGTCACCAACAGCACCTATGGGCCTTTCCACCTAGGAGACAAACAGAGAACACACCTTGTCCAAGGACTTAATTAATACTTTATCACCAACTTTGAAAAGGGTAAATTGACTCGTCCGAGGGTTTTTGGAGCCGTTCTACCTCCTGTAAGTGATACCTTTTTAAAACTTTGGTTAGTGCTTTAACATAATCAACCAGGGATTCCTCAGCCCAATGCAGCGAAGTTTTATGCTGTGTCAACGGGGGACTTGACCCTGTTGATATTGCTCTTCCCATGAGCACCTCGTGTGGGCTTAGCCCTGTCGTAGCACTTGGTGTACTGCGAATAGAGTACAACACAATTTGTCAGGCCATTTCAGACCTGTTGTCATCATTGTTTTGGTCAACCTCTCCTTGATTGTGGAGTTCATTCTCTCAATTTGTCCTGAGCTCTGTGCATAGTAAGGAATTTGTAGCTGCCATGTGAACCCTAAGACTGCTGCGAGACCCTGTTAATTTGGACACAAAACATGGACCCCGGTCGCTCTTTATTTCCCATTGGCACCCCAAATCTTGGGATGACATCTTTTAGAAGACACTTCACGACCGTTCTTGCGTCCTCTTTCCTTGTTGCGAACGCCTCAGTCCACTTTGAGTACTGATCGTTGATCACCAACAAGTATTTGAAACATTGTGAATTTGACATATGTACAAAATCGATCTGTATATTTACAAAAGGCCCCGATTGTGGCGGTAGATGGTCATGTTTTATCGAGCTGCTCTTTCTCTGCCTTCTCTGGTTTGTTGGCGTGTTATGCACCTGTCTACAAGTGTTTGTGAGACCTGTGTGATGCCTGGCGCAAACCATTGTGAACAAATTACCTTATTCATCCCCCCTCTTCCTACATGTGCAGGCCCATGTGTCATATGTGCTAGCACATGTAGAACAGAACGAGGACAGATATGGCTTTCATGGTAATTTTTATAAGTGGCTCAGAAACTATGTTCTTAACAGAAATCAATATGTTTTTATTAATCACTTCTCAGCCATTCACTATGAATGAATGAATTAATTAATAGTTTTAGTTCGGTCATACATCAAAAAGTACAAAACATTACAATCTGTGTAATTCCAATAAACCAACACTGTATCCTTTTCACACAACAACGTTCATATAATCAAAGACTGAAAAAGGAATAGGCTGAAGCCCCAGAATATCAGCATTACAAAGGAAAGAAAAAATAAAATTTACTCTAAATTGTAATCCTTACTTATTTCACATTTTAATCATTTTACACTGTGATCCTTAATTATTTTACATTTTAAGGCTTTTTTGAAGCTCAACAGAGAGCTACAAAATGTCAACTCATCACTAAGCCTGTTACATAATTTCACTCTCAAAACTGAGACTATATTTAACATTGGTTCTCACTTTACCTGTTTCAAAAATACACAACCCTCTTAAATCATAATGTCCTTCTCTTAATTTACATGTTTTTGGCTGGACCGCAGAGGGCCAGCCCTACAAACGCAAAAGTCTGTCACTGAGTGAGTGACTGACTGAGTGTTGAAGTTACAGGATTGGTCAGCTGACTGCTGGAGTCTCCTCATTGGTCGTTGCTCTTTCAAAATGAAAAGGCGGAGAACAGTTCTGTGTTTTCTGGGGAGTGTTTCAGCAGTTCAATGTAACATTACATAGTGCTGTTGTTGTGCAGGTGCTATTGTTTATGTTCGTTTAAGTTACAGTTATGTTGTGCTTCGTATTGTGTTACAGTACAAATTTTCGCTTCGCTTTCCTCCATTTCCGCCATGAACTGACTATCTAGCAGCCACACGTCACTACTGCGGTATGAACCCAAAATAAACAGACTATGATGTGATTTAATTGCAATAAACAGATCAAAATAATGCCGAAATAACAACATAATGATGTCGATTTGTAAAAAAGACATAATTCATGCTTTGTCAAGTCTGTCCGCAACACAACAAGCAAACAACTTTTAAAATGCTTGTTTTCTGAACGGAGTTCGGATCGATCAATGCCAGGCTATGATAACACCAGCTACTCCATCAACACTCAACATAACATCACCTAGGCATAAATACGGCAGCGACGTTGTTGTAAACGGATCAAAGTGTGCCGAAATAACTACATAACGATGCTGATTAGTAAAAAGTCTGAATTCATGCTTTGTCGGGTCTGTTACCATGACGACAAGCAAACAACTTTTAAAATGCTTGTTTTCTGAATGGAGTTCGGATCGATCAGCGCAGCAAGTATGTATATGTTGTTACACACCACTTGATGAATGCTTTGGATACACATGGTTTAATAAAAAACTGAAATACTTTTAACCTTGCATACTGTAGCCTATATCATGCTAATACATTTTCACCTTGTATAAAATGTATAATATACTGACTAGTAAATGTTACCATTTACATTACTGAATGTCATTTGCTTCATTATAAGTTGGCTTTCAATCAAACATTAACATATAAGTGGAAAAAACTGTTCACAAAACATTATAGACGTGACCACTGACTATTTGTGTAACAATTTAGCTACAAATTCACATACTGACCATATACGGTCCAGCCATATACTCGGTTTTGACCGACTCTTGTTTGAATACTAACAGGAAGGCTTTTATTCCTAACTCGAAAAAGTATTTCTAATGTCTTTACATGCACAATATCCAAAAATGTTAAGATACCTGACTTTGTGAATAATGGATTTGTAGTTTCACGGTAAGAAGCTTTATGTATTATTCTAATAACTCTTTTCTGGATTTTAATTATAGGGTCTATATTTGTTTTATATACATTTCCCCAAACCTCAATACAATATGACATATATGGCATTATAAGTGAGCAATACAATATATACAAACACTTCTTATTGAACAGATCCTTTGATTTGTAAAGAATAGCGATAGATTTGGATAATTTCCATTTGATGTATTCTATATGTGGCTTCCAACAAAGTTTCTGATCTATAATCACTCCCAGGAATTTTGTTTGATATACTCTTTCAATTTCAACTGCATTTAGATTCAATTTTATTTCACATTTAACCCTGCCACCACCAAACACCATACATTTTTTCTTAAGTTTTATTTTCATTTAGGGATAATTTATTAATATAGATTGGAACCACCTTAGCCATTTTAATTTTATTGGGAAAAACACCCGTTAGAAAGGATTTATTGCATATAAAGGTAAATGGCTCTTTGACACAATAAAGTACTTCTAACATATTCTCTCTCTGAGCAACACAGAGAGACTGATGCACGCTTTTATAACCAGTAGGCTGGACTACTGTAACGCTCTGCTTTCTGGTCTACAAAATAATACAATAAATCGGCTACAATTATTCAAAATTCTGCAGCACGGGTGCTGACAAAAACCAAAAGGAGAGCACACATTACGCCTATTTTAAAGTCTTTACACTGGTTACCTGTTAGTTTTCGTATTGATCTTAAAGTTATTTTATTAGTTTATAAGGCACTACATGGCCTTGCACCAGATTACCTTGCAGAAATGCTTTTGGTTTATGAACCAGGAAGAACCCTCAGATCCTCCGGCTCTTCCCTTTTAGTTGTTCCGCAAAGCAGAACAAAAACATTTGATGATGCTGCTTTCAGCCATTACGCTCCCAGCTGCTGGAACAAACTTCCAGAGGAACTGAGAGGAGCTGAAAACATTGATATTTTTAAATGTAAACTAAAAACCCATCTATTTTGTCTGGTTTTTATGTAGTGTTTTATCATTTTTTAAATGTTATGGTTTTATTGTTTATACTTATTTTATTTATCATCATCTATATGGTGTTTGTTTTACTCCTTTGTTTTACTATTTTGGAATTTTATTGTTTAATACCATCTGCTTACTTTGTGTAGTTTCACGGTTTTTATTTATTTATTTATTTTTATTGTTATTTCCTTGTTTTTTAATTTATCTTTTGTTATTTTGGATGCCCATCTTTGGTTGCTTTCATATTTGAGGAACTTTTGTGTTGTCTGTTTTGGTGTGCATTGGTCTCTAGGTCCATTTTGTCAATCGTCTGTACAGCACTTTGAATTGCATTAAGCTTGTTTGAAAGGTGCTATATAAATAAAGTTTTGATTGATTGATTGATATCAATGGTGTTACCATCGGTTGATTTTTTATCCTTAGACTTTCTGAGTACTTCGAACACATCACTCTCACAAACTCCAACAAGGAACATTGAATTGCTGCTGTTAGATGCAAAATCTAAATTTATGTGTTCATGTCTAGGAAGGTTAATTTCCTTTGCCAAATTTGTGCCTACATTAACAAAAAAATCATTGAAGCCATCAGCAATTTCCTTTGTATTTTCGATAATTGAATTGTAATTTTTTACAAATATGTTGGAAAATCCATTTTGCTACAATTTTTAATTATCTCATTAAGTACACTCCAAGTAGCTTTAATATTATTCTTGTTTTTTCAACATTTGATCATAATAACCTTTTTTTTTTTTTTGTAATCTCATAATTAATGTCAGTCTATTTTTTTTAAATATTTTTTGTACTTGTCCTCCTTTTCCTTCCTTCAATATTTAATAAATTCCCTGTAAAGCCAATTTTTTCTTTCTACAAGCTTTTTCCAACCCCTTTGTTAACCATGGTTTCCCCCTCTTTTTTGGAATTTGGCTATACTCTTTCAATGGACAATGTCGGTCGCAAATTGTGAAGAATGTCTCTAAAATGCTTCATATGATTCATTAATATCATCTACATAAACTTCTTGCCAGACATAATTCAAGAGTTCTGTCTTAAAAGCTATAATTGCCTCTGGTGATTTATTTTAATCAAATTGTTCTGTTTCTTTCTTCTTAATTTTGACTTATTGTTATTCTCCAACACTGTAAAAACAGGCAAATGATCACTTACATCAGTCACTAACAGTCCACTTTTTATCTTCCCATCAATTACATCAATGAAAATATTATCAATCAATGTTAAACTATCCTTTGTTATTCTACTTGGCTTTACAATTAATGGATAGAAACTCAAGCTAAACATAACATTAACAAATTCTGTCATTTTTGTTTTATTATATTTCAGTAAATCAATATTTAAAGGGACTATTTGTAACTTTTCACGCGCATAAATCCTAACGGGTCGGTATCCCATGCGCGCTCGCGTGTGGGTATGCGAGCGCGCAGCAGCGCTGCTCCTCCTGCCTGCTTGCACACCGCGCTCGGCTCGCTCCAACTCCACGTGCACACTACACACTGCAGAAGAGTTAGTTTAGCTCTGAGAATATCTAGTGAATGTGCAGTGGACGTTTTTGCAGAAATAAATGCTGCAGCTCCTCCAGACCAACAGAGGTTTCCCGTGTCTTGTGAAGTGACGGGGCTCCGCAGCGAGTTACGTTATCGTCCCGACCGGGTGTCGGTGTCTCCCCCCCCCCCCGACCGGGTGTCGCTGTCCCCCCCCCCCGCTGTGACACAATATCACTCTATATTTCACCTGCTTGGCAGTAATGTTAGCTGACCAGAGGAAGGTCTCTCCATGAATCAATGCTGATTCTAGTGTTGACTTTTCTTTTCTCAGCCTGCCGACCGCGGAGGGAACGGGGGGAGAGACCGACACCCGGGGGGGGGGGGGGGGGGGGGAGACACCGACACCCGGTCGGGACGATAACGTAACTCGCTGCGGAGCCCCGTCACTTCACACGACACGGGAAACCTCTGTTGGTCTGGAGGAGCTGCAGCATTTATTTCTGCAAAAACGTCCACTGCACATTCACTAGATATTGTCAGAGCTAAACTAACTCTTCTGCAGTGTGTAGTGTGCACGTGGAGTTGGAGCGAACCGAGCGCGGTGTGCAAGCAGGCAGGAGGAGCAGCGCTGCTGCGCGCTCGCGTACCCACACGCGAGCGCGCATGGGATACCGACCCGTTAGGATTTATGCGCGTGAAAAGTTACAAATAGTCCCTTTAAGTATGGCATAGCCAACCAACCATTTAACGTCAGATGGTCTGCTAACAGAGCCATCAGCGTCGAAAATTACATCTGAATTTGGGATTGGTGTCTGCTGGAGGTCTGGCCTTGGAGAGGAACATGTTGCAATAATGGTATCGCAGTTATGATCATCGTCGGTCTCGATCAGTATGAGGAGAGTGGCTGGATTTAGTGGTGCTGAGCGTTTCACTGTAATGTGTGGGCTGGACATAATGATAGCCTCATAACCTGAGCGACATGCTGCTGTCATGTGTTGTGTTGATGTGGTGTTCAAAATGTGTAAAACTGCATGTGGAACGTGGACTACACAGTACACAGTACACTATTTTTCAATCATCCTAGCAACAGAGGCCACAGCTCTCAAACAACCTGGCATGCCCAACACCACAGGTCCCAATCGAGCCGAATAGTACGCAACAGGACGGTAATGCAAACCATGTTTCTGTACCAGGATACCGGTAGCAAAGCCCTCCTTTCATGCATGTGTAGATGGTACGGCAAGTTGTTGTCCGGCAGGCCCAATGCTGGGGCCTGTAACAACGCGTGTTTCAGATCTTGGAAAGCTTTCAACATAGCTTCAGTCCATTCCACAACGGATGGAGTCGTTTGCAATGTAGCGGCTCGCAAAACAGAGTCCAAGGCTGCATACTCAAAAACCCAGTGCCTGCAATAAATACCCATCCCCAGGAATGAATGCATTTCTTTCTTAGTCCTCGGGGGAGGCATGTCCACCAGTCTCACTCTTTCTGGCGACAACAGCCGCTGGCCGTTCTCCAACACATGTCCCAGATACAAAGATGGCTAATTGGCCCTCTTTGTCTATGCGGAGGCACAAACATTGGCTCACATTTATTTATAAGTCCATTCTTGGTATACTCCCCTCCTATCTGTGCACTCTCATATCGCGCAACACTGGCAGCTATAGCCTACGCTCGTCTGACTTGTACTTATTATCTATACCTAAGGTCCGCACAGAACTGGGTAAGATGGCCTTTAGCTAGTCCGCTCCCTTTTCCTGGAATACACTGCAAGCTAAGTTGAAACTAGAAAATCTGATTACTTTTGATGAATTTAAAACAATAATGAAAGACCTAGAAGCAGACTCAATCGGGAGATGTCTGTGTTTCTGAATATTTTCACTTTAACGTTGGCTTCAAACACTTGATTTTAATGTGTTCTGTATGATATTATGCTATGTATTTATTTTACATTTGTTTTATGTTGTGGCGTGTGAAACTTTAATGTATGTTTAAATGCTGCTGTCTTGGCCAGGTCCCTCTAATGATGGGGACGCCACCAAAAGGTCATCTGCATATTGAAGAAGGCTTGATCCTCCTGGCAGATCGAGATCTTCCAGATCAGCCAGGTCAGCTGTCGACCTTTAAAAGTAAACGCAAACAGATACTGGCTGTCTGGAAAACGTTGTTCATGTTCTTTTCCTGTTTTCCCATGGCCTCCCTATGATTGACTATACTGCCTTACAAAGCTTAACTGCAGTGACCATGTATTGTCTTAATAGTAATCTATATCAATCAAATCTAGCCAATTTCTGAATTGTCATAAAAACTTGTTCTAGCCTATATCAAGTTAAGGTTATATAAACCAACACTTAGCTACATATATTATTAAGTAGGCCTATGATTTAACATCAGGTTATGGTCAAAAAATAAAAAAAATAAAATCAACAGGGAGTTGCACAATTGTTATAATTTATAGATATACAAAACATACAATTAATACGCTCTCCTCAAAGCCACCAGACTATTGACAGAAAGAGTAACTTTACCCACTGATAAACGCACTTTTTCAAACTGACAGAAAACATATAAAAATTCATCAAAACTGTCTTGGTCAGTCTTGCAACAATTACCATCTCTGGTTGCTTTCTACAGAATCTTGGCATTCGTAGTTTTAAGTATGTTTTATAAGCTGCTTAGAGCTACTGTTAAACAGCCCTCTCTATTATCTATTTTATATTGCTGTGAACACATCTCCTTCAAACAACTGGATTTATTCAACTTTCTTCACCAAAACTACATTTTACAAGATTACATTTGAACACATCATGATAACATTAGTAAATGATTTAGCTGAATTAGCCATCGTTCAGCTTCTCCCCCTTACTCTGGACACAAACCCTGCAGCCTGTAGGTGTGTGTGGTTGTGTCAGTGTCTTGGTGTGTTTCTTGGCCCCGCCCCTCTGGGTAGATCATCAACGAATTATGAGCCAGATGCTCTGCTGCCTCCTTGCAGGGCGGCCACCCCTGCTCCTCTCCGTCTTTCTCCCTTTAAACTGCAGCAGTGATCAAAAAACATCAACTCTTCTGTCTGCTTTTTTACTAACTCTGCCTCTGAAGCCTCTGCCTTATTGTTATCTTGGGGTAAAGTGAAACAGTGAATTTGTTAAATTCAATTTAACTGCTCTGAAAGTGGGATTTTAGCTTCAGTCAACACAACAAACACTGAGGGGACAGAGTTTTACCTTGGTGTTTAATCCTATCATACATCATCGCCTTAACACATTTTTTCAGTGTCTGATTCTCACTATCTCAGCCGCTTTGGTCTGCAATATCAGCTCTAACAATGGCATGTGACATGTTGCAATAAATGGTACGCATTCATCCACCATTTTTTTCTGAATTTATCCGAATACCTTTCACAGCCATTCTCACTCACTCTCCCACCACATCTTCCTCCATACCAGCACACACTTTCTCATAAATGCAAAATCCCAGGCTGGATTTCCAATATCGCCATTAGGGTTAATAATAATAATAATAATAATAATAAATTTATTTATATAGCACTTCTCAAAACAGATGTTACAAAGTGCTTCACAAGACAATAAAAGCAGATAAATAAAGTAAAAGAAATATGGTAACTGCTAAAACAGAATATCACAGAACATAGCAATAATAATAAAAGTAGTAAAATGGTAGGACAAGTTGATAAAACAAATATATATATACATAAATGTGTATAAATGTACACAGGCGTCCACAAACAGATGTATACATATATATATATTTATACCCAGTCTTATACTTATAGGAATGCTATCCTAAAAAAATGTGTTTTCAAAAGTTTTTTAAAAGTGGATACAGAGTTAGATGATCGTATCTCTAGAGGAAGTGCATTCCAGAGTTTGGGAGCCCTGACAGCAAAAGCCTGATCGCCTCTCGTCACAAAATTGGACCATGGAACAGCAAGAAGTAGCTGATAAGATGATCTCAGACCACGTACAGGCGCATAGGGTGTTAAGAGATACATTATATATTCTGGGGTCAGACCAAGTTGTGCTTTAAAAGTGAGTAATAACATTTTAAAATTGATTCTAAATTGTAGGGGAAGCCAGTGCAATGATGCTAGGACCGGTGTAATGTGTTCCCTTTTATTAATGCCCATTAGAAGCCTGGCAGTAGAGTTCAGCAGTTGTAGTCGTGAAAGTTGCTTCTGACTGAGGCAGGAATACAAGGAGTTACAGTAATCAAGTCTGGAAAAAATGAAAGCATGTATGACTTCTCCATATCGCTGAATGACAGAAAAGATTTTATTTTGGAGATGGTTTCGTAATTGTAGAAAACAATTTTGAACAACTGTCTTGACCTGCTTTTCAAAGGTAAGATTTGAGTCAAATATGACTCCTAACTTTCTGGCAGAGTGTGTGGCATAGGGTGCTAAGGAACCCAGCTGGTGTTTAATCACTTCAGTTGTGGAGTCTGGACCAATCAATAAAACCTCTGTTTTGTTATTGTTCAGCTGCAGGTAGTTTTGATGCATCCATTCTTCGATCTAAGTTAGGCAGTTTTGCAGAGCAATGAGGCCACTGGGGTCGTTGGGGATGATGGGCAAATACAACTGGGTGTCATTTGCATAACAGTGATAAGACACGTTGTGTTTTTGCATTATATGACCCAATGGAAGCATGTAAAGTGAGAAGAGGATCGGACCTAGAATAGAGCCTTGTGGCACTCCGCAGGTGATGTGAGCCGAGGAGGATGAGGAGTTGCCAAGTATTACTGAGAAGGTTCGATTGGACAAATAAGATTTAAACCCGTTAAAAGCAGGACCTGTGATACCGACCCAATCCCTCAGACGATTTAAAATAATTTCATGATCTATCGTGTCGAAGGCCACACTGATATCAAGAAGAAGTAAAATAGAGCAGAGCCCTGCATCTGCATTTAAAAGAGGGTCATTAGTCACTTTAAGGAGAGCTGTCTCTGTACTGTGTGTAAAACGAAAGCCTGATTGGAATTTATCTAAAATACTATTGTCATTTAAAAAGGAAGTTAACTGATTTAAAAATGTTTTTTTCCAAAACCTTTGAGAAAAATGGCAGTTTAAAGATTGGCCTATAGTTGGCCGGATCAACAGGGTCAAGGCTAGATTTTTTTAAGAGGGGTTGTACGACAGCATGTTTAAAACTGGACGGAAAGTTTCCAGTGACTAGTGAGCTGTTTATGATTGATACAATGGAGGAACCCACAGTGTCGATGACCTCTTTAAAAAGATGTGTTGGAATAACATCTAGAGAACAAGTTGTAGATTTCATGCCTCTTAAAGTTTCTTTCAGATGTATCAGAGAGATGGGCTCAAAGTGAGAGAAAATAGGTGGTCCTGAGGGTTTAAGAGAAATAGCCTTAGCCGGTTGAATAAAAGTAGCTCTGATATTTGTGACCTTATTTTGAAAATATGTAAGAAATTCTTCACATCTAGTAGGGCTATACTGAAGTTCAGAGTGGGAAGAAGGATTAACAACACGGTTTATTGTGCTGAATAACACCCTAGGGTTATGGTGCTGGTCTGCAACTAGATTTGCAAAGGAAGTCATTCTTGCATTCTTAACGGCTACTTGATAGGCACGCATTAGATTTTTGAGATTGTCAAGAGATGACAGCTGTTTATCAGATTTCCACTTTCGCTCTGCTCTACGACACTGTCTTTTTAGGGTGCGAGTGTGCTCATTAAGCCATAAACATACATTTGGTTTACGTTTCTTCAGTTATAGAGGAGCAATAGAATCCAGAATAGAGGCACAGTTGTTATTCCAGAGTCTAACTAAGTCATCGCAGTTAGTAGTATCAGTGATAGCAGCTGTGGTGCAAGCCTGAAGACTGGATGCAAGAAAAGAATTTGAAAACTGATTTGCAGAGTTTGAATTAAGAACTCGAGAGTAGACATCGCAGTCCGCTGTCGGAGGTGATTTTGTAATTGACACATTGACAGTGATAGTTTGGTGATCAGATACATAGTTATGTCATGACAGATAAAAGATTTATTTGAGAGGGACCTTGTGTTAAGAAGACCAAAATTGGTCTTACTATTACAGACTCCAGCGTGTCTGTCAGAAAGATCTACAGGGGCACATTTCAGTCACTATTTTTCTAGTCCCTCTGCGTTTGTGTACTGTAGTGTTTATGTTACGGCCAGTTAAAATATTTTGATCAGAAACGTTGCCAGTAGAGACCCTGCTATTGCATAGAACAGGTATATTAAAAATATCTGAATTTAAAATGTCAGTTTGAGCAGGTGATATAAGTTCAGAAGGGTCCAGCTGGTTTCTGCATCAGTCAAGTCCTGCAATGAGCAAGCAGTGAGTGAAGTTGTTTATCAGCAGCCTAGTGCCTTTTCCATTCGGATGAATTCCATCTATTCTATATAAATCAGTTTTGGTCCAGAAAGCGTCAAAATTACTGATGAAGCCCACACCGGTAGCAGTGCAGAAGTTCATCAGCCAGTTATGCAGGCTGTAGAGGCGGCTAAAGTACTCACAGCCCTTCCTCCGTGAGGGAATGGGCCCAGACACCACACAGAATTTTCCCAAATTCTCAATAGTTGAGCATAATGATTCAAAGTCCTGTTGAAGTTTAATGGATTGTTTTAGCTTGATGTCGTTTACGCCGACGTGTACAATGACTGTGTGAGCAGATGGATGTAAGTCAATAAGAGGAGGGCTGTGTTCCATAACATCCAAAACCTTAGACCCCGAGAAACGATATGTGATGCCCTTAGGGATTTCCATGAACTAACAATTGAATCTCCAATAATTAAAAACTCGGGTTCGCCATTTTGACAGCCACCATCATAGATAGCCGGCAAAGGTGACGGGGGGTGATGTGTGGGCTTACCGACAACGACCGCTGCAGGTGCCGGTAGCCGAGAGGACGCAGCATTGGGCACGGAGGTTGACGCTGGACCAGCGTCAACCTAGCGTTAACACACCATGTTAATGTGTTAACACACATTAACATGGTGTTTATCAATGGCAGGTTGACTTTTTTTCTGCTATTTTACTCTCCCGGTAATTTGAGTGATTTGACCCTTTAATTTCTGGTTTTAGGAATGGTTATATGTGTAAAATTCTCTGGTTTCTTTGCTGCTTTGGACTTTTGGGCACCTATTTTGTTCAGCACTTGTTTTCACACAGTTATTCAGCAAAATTCAGCAGCGTAAGCCCGCAAAGCACTTGCACATCAGTAAACAAGCAGCAGCCAAAATTCAACAGCATAGACACACAAAAAGGGCGCATGCACATCAATAACACTTATCAGCATCAACAGCTTCCCCTCATTTCTTCCCTTCCCTTCCAGCAGCAGTGTTGGCTCTTAATTCTTTTAAAGACGGGGCCCCTAAAGCCCTTCGCCTCGTGTAAACAAAAACAATAAACGGCGCCTATGCTCCGGGTCTCCCTCGGAGCTTCACTCTTTTCTCTCTGGACACAGAAGGAGATAGTCACCAATCTTGGTTCTAGCCGAGGTAGTTCTTTTAATACTACTCCGGAAACGTCTTTCCCCCTGGACCAGACCTCATGGGAGTCTCCCCCTGTTGGGTCTAGCCCGGAAACTCAACCACCCCTGTGGTGGTGCTGTGGTAGACCCAATCGACCAAAAACACACAGACTTCTACCTTCAACACCACCCACCCTGCTGGAAGTGTATTATTACCTTTTTTAATATTACCATTTTACCATGAACATAGAGTTTAACCTTAATTTAATTTTCCGATTATCCATTAAAATGTTCCTGTTCAAACTTCAGAAATTAATCAGCCTTGTTATTACTGTACTCCCTTAAGGCTGAAGTGGGCGAGATTGGAGCAAATATGATTAAAAAAAGTTATTTTTATAAAACGGTCGCTATATCGTGACAGTAGTACAAGAAACAGGTAACCTGAAAAAAATCATGTTCCTCTGTGTCCTACTGTGTCCACCGATGCTCCTAACGGCATCTGAAGGATTTCACTTACCGGAGGAAAACAAGGTCCGCTGTCCAGCTGCAGTCTATGAGAGTTGTTTGGAGATGAATTCCTTGACTGATTTTTCCGGGTCTTCTGTGGTTTGTTCGGGTATGCCGGTGAAACTAGATTGTCCCTCATACTGCGTGTTTGTAAATTTCGTGAGTGTGAGTATTTGGTCCTGACTGAATTCCAAGCTGTGGCGGAGTGCCTGGAATTCCACATGTAGTGTTTCGATGAGTGAAAGTCCGGCGTCGAGTCCGGAAAATTTATTTTCGATGGATATGAGAATGTTGCTTACCTCTGTGCAGCAGGGTGGTTTCAGAGATGTGGATGGATTTGTACCTGAACTGGAGAGTGCATCCTTGCGTGATCTTTTATTGTATGGAGTGGTGGTCTTTTCCGTATTATCCGTGTTGCTCTTATTCATGGTGCAGAATCTGTTAAAATACTCGTCGGTGTAATTTTCCAGATGTTCCAGGTCGATTGATGGTATAGTCCGGGTTATGAGAGAAAAAGGTGCGGAAAAGTGAAAAAAAAGAAGGCTTTGTGTCCGAAGGGAAATGTTTGTTTTAGTCAGTCTAGCAGCCGGGAGCCGCCATGTTGGATCTCGCACCGTCTCGTGAGAGTTGCCTTCTCAGTGGCATCACAGCCTCCTCCACAGTGGCATCCTATATATATATCTGTTACATTTCTCACACACTTAAGTATGTCAGTGGGCTATGTGCATTTTGCTATTCATTGTTGCCATCTTATGTAGCACAATAGCGACCCAATAACTTGAACATGTAAGATTTTACATTTAGATGACAGCAAGTGACGTGCAAACAGCTGTCCATTTGGAATAAATACATGGGTGGACACAATAATATGAACACCTACTATATGGCAGAAATCAGTTGATTGAAAGCGTCTCGTGGAATTGCCGTGGAAATATGTAAATATAGGCTTAAACTGCTATTGTTATAGGACATGAGTATTGAGACCTCAGCAATAATGTTATTTTATCGTAATGGTATGGTATGTGGTTTTCTGTGAGAGCATTAAGGATTTATATTAGCAGTTCTGTGTCCTCCGGTGCTCCTGACGGCATCTGCAAGATTTCACAGACTGGAGGAAAACAAGCAGTCAGAGCTGATCTGAGGTCTATTGTCCATCTGCTGTCTATGAGAGCTGGCTGTCAATCACTCGCGAACTCGGACCAAACGGTCAAACTAGGCAGCGCTGATCAAATATGAATCAATATTATGTTACGTTAATGCCTATTTCTCGCCTCAAATGTTTTCAGAATTATTTGTAGTGCATGGTTTAGCTGTAAAATTAGAAAGTTTGTGACGCGGCAGCCATGATGAGATCTCTTGAAGGAACGGTAAGTACCGGTCACATGACCAGAGCACAGCCAATAGGAATGCTCTCTTTCTGAAATGACCAATTGGTCAAAGTCTTCCATCACGGGCTAGATTTTTTAAAGCCTGAAAACAGAGCCATTAGTAATAGTCTATATAATGTCTTCATGGATGGATTATCGAACAGGCCTACGGGGCACAGGCCCAGGGGCCCAAAGTCTTAATAGATTTTGAAAATGTGAGAGAGCCCACACATAACGAAATGTTGTGTTCAATTTAACAGTTTTGTTCCTATAGTGTGTGGAGAGCAACAATTTGGCCAAAACAGCACACCACACACTAACAGATTCATTCATGAACAACAAGACACCCGACTAAAAAAAACGTAAATCTTGCAAAATCTCTCGAGCTCAAACGTGACTTTAGTGTAAACAAACATGGCGGACAACGATCAGGAAGAATTAGCGATGTTAGTGTTTGTACTACTTTGTACTGAAAATTCACGAAGGATGGATGGATGAAGTCATGGAGACACGTTAAATACTTGTGTACACTTGTGTTGTTGCCACAAAACAACATTTTGTCCTCCATTTCTGAGGTCCATCTTACTACTACTTTATGCTTCATGTTTTGCATTAGCTCATGCATTAGCCATGGCCACCATGGCGGCGGTGATTGTCCTTACGTTTCAGTCAGCTAGGTTCCCACTTGGCTATCGTTCATTCACACGTGACTGCATCATCGGCTGTCCTCGACAGGATATCCGATCGTAAATATTGAACATGTTTAATATTCACGATTTGAAATCGGTGCGGCCAGGATAGACTTCCTGAGCCAAGGGGATGTAAAAAACACTCCTCATATACAAACAAACATACCTCACACCACAGGAATACTTGGAAAGATAATCTTTAGAACCGTCAAAAAATCACGGCTTTGCTGACGATTGTCGGGAGGGGGGAAGCGGGCCCAAAATTGTCTTGATTCTCGTGTTATTATGATTCTGTTATTTTTGGTTTTGTTTGTGGATTCTTTTGTGTTTTGTCCCCTCTCTCTTTCCCTCCCCTCTCTGTCTTTTTCTCCTGGCAGGGCATGTGTGTGGCAGGGGGTGTTGCTGGCTCCTCCCAGGGCAGCAACGAGGCACACCAGGTTTCTATCAGCTCATCAACCTCTCCATAAAAAAGCCTGGTCTTCACTCCACTACTCAGATAATTCCGTCTTGTTCGATTATCCTGTGTGCCTTGCTGTTTCGCCAGCTTCCGTGTCTTCAGTGACTCGTTTTTTTCCATGTGCTCAGCCCTGGTGTCCATTCTCTCCTCACCGGTTATTCCTCCACGAGTCAGCCAGCGCCCTGCCTCCACTGACTGTGTTCTTTTTGGTTGGAAAATAAACTCTTTTCATTTTTTTACTTACCTGTGTCCGTCTCTGCTTTGGGGTCCAAACAAAACCTAAACCTCACACGTTAGATTCAGGTGGATACGTTGGTCGCTAGTGATTGGTTAGGGAAATCACTAGAGACCCCCTGCCCCACAGAAATCCGTTAGAGTGGACTCAATTGTCAGACTGAAGATGGAAACTGAATTGGCAATTCTGTCTGATATCAGGCAAGTCTGGCACACAACCCCCCGCAAAACCACGTGTTGTTTTTAACTTTACTTTATATTTTCGTTATTGGTTTAATAAAAGACCCAAATTAGTGAGCTTTAGAGGTGCTGGTAGGCAGACTTTGTTACCTGGACAGAGCCAGGCAAGAAAGCAAAAAAGTGCACTTCCCAAAAATGTGGATCTATTTCTTTAATAAGGAATCTTAGAAGAAAAAAATGCATGTCTCCTTTTAGGATGCAGAGACTGACTGTTCATTATATGGATGGATGGTTGAATGGAGGAAATGCTCATGAATAGTTCCTGCCGTCTTTGCCTATCTGCCTTCAATCTGAATATCTTTCTCCATCCTAGTTTTCTACACACCTATTAGTTACTTTCTCCTTCTGTCTCCACACATCTTTTACTCCACCTACCACCCTGTCATCCTGTCACCACATCCATCCATTACAGGGGCAGCTATTACAGTCTGATGGGCTCTCTATTTCAACACCAGCTCCTGCACAGCACCGTCTAAAATGGTTTCGTGGAAACTGCAGGGTGATTTAACTTTGGGTGAAGGCGGCTATGACAGGAACGTTAATGGGGAAAGTGTATGATTTAGTACTTTCGAAAATTTGTCTCTGCTGCTGAGCAACTTATAAATATGAAGATAAGAGTTGGATATCAACATGGTAATGTTCACATAACAAAAACATTTAGATATAGTATATTAATGAATTTGAGGGGTGGAAGCAAGCGATTTTTGTTACTTCCAACCAAAATGTCAATCAAAAACCACGCCTACTGACTAACTGACTGCCGGGAGGAGAGCAGCCGGAGACGGACCGTTAGTTAGCATTAGCTGTTAACTCAAATTCAGCCAGCGCAAACCCCAGCGCCGGGAGTCACAGCAGGCTGGTAGCCCAACATGTTCTCATCCCACCTCGTCGCATACTGACTCTTTGTCAAATCCCTCAGCGTAACTTTTTACGTCGCACTAAAGACATGTTTAATGGCCCTTCAGCGTCACTTTTTACGTCGCACCAAACATGTGCTCAAGACTCCTAGGTGTCACTTTTCAGTCGCAGTAAACATGTGCTTAATGTTGTGAATTAAACAAAAACACTTTCTTAGGATTAGGCAAAAAAAACACTTAGTTATATTTCATCCAGATACAGCTGCATGTCTACACATTTATGAGGGGTGGATGTAACGAAATTGAACTGATAAAAATAGAGGTGATGAAAATGCATGTGAATTGAAAAAAGGAGTGGTAAAAGGGGATGTGAAATGAAAAATTGAGTCATAACTTATCATCATTATATCATTTGATTAATATACCTATATATTAGGTATAGGAAAAAACAACATGGTTGGGCTTAAAATTATTATGCTTTTACAGTGCAAATGTGACGTTACATTGTGAACACAGGACACGAATGAACAGCTGATTGCAAAGTGAAAGTGAAACGTAACACACGGGACGTGAACAGCAGTCTCCTGGATGAACGCCTTGTGTTTGTTGGACCCATCCATCTTGTGTGTGATACAAATAAATAAATCACATTATATAAAAATAAAAAATAGAAATTAAAAATATACAGAAAAAAACAGTTATTTATATGCAAAAATAAATGAATAAATATATTTTTAAAAATACATAAATAAATGTATATTGAAATAAATAAACAAATACATGAAGTAAAAAAAATGAAATGCTTACAATTATTCTTTTATGTTTTGATATTTGTCTTTATTTTTCCACATTTTGTATTTACTTATATATTCTTTTATTTATTCTTCATTATATTTCTACATTTATTTATTTACTTTTATATTCAAGTTTATCAATTAAATTGACAATTTATCACTCTATTTCATCACTTCCATTATTAATTCGTAAGGATTTTCATCACTTCCATTGTTTTTTCAATTCATTTTTGTTACTCCCACTCTCCAGGCAGCTTTCCTTAAATGATAAATAGCAATTTTGTGTTGTGAATGATGAATGTAATATGGGGAAAATGATGACACATGGCTCTATTTTTATCATGTTTTAATCAATCAATTTAAATTAATCAAATGATATAATGATGATAAGTTATGACTCAATTTTTCATTTCACATCCCTTTTTACCACTCCTTTTTTTCAATTCACATGCATTTTCATCACCTCTATTTTTATCAGTTCAATTTCGTTACTTCCACCCCTCATAAATGTGTAGACATGCAGCTGTATCTGGATGAAATATAACTGTTCACATTTGGATATAAAATGAATTATCTGTATGGATTAGATAATATCTCACAACTGGATCTTCTTGCTTCTCACTCCCACACTCCTCATCATGCATCCTTGTTATCTTATCTCACCCTTCTCCTCACTGCATCTATGAATGAATCTGCCAGAGAAAGCGAGTGAGCAAAGGAAGAAAAAAGAGAGATATGGAGATAGAAAGAGCGCGAAGGGGAGATGGCAAGTTTAATATTAGACTCAACACGGTAATTCCCCCTATAAATAAACTTTGCTCTCTCTCACTCAACCCTCCTCCACCCACGCAATCACTGTTTGATGGACTATAAGAGACGGGGAGGGAGCGAGGGAGGGTGAGAGGGTGTTGCTTAGCAACCATATCCTGACTTGGCAGGTCATGTGATCGGGAGATGATGACTGGCATGGAATATGGTAGTAGCACACTTGTGCCTGGGAGCAGGGCACATAGCAACGCTCCCTCGCGCACGCACACATGCACTTGCTCTTCCTCTCATATCAAGCATGTATACCACATTTTATACATATATTTATACATACAGTTTATAGCCTGTATTGATATGATCATTAACTTATCAACAGCCATGCCATTAATAGTTGAATTCATTGATAATTCAGTAAAACACAGCAGCAGAATAACACATAACTGAAAAGTCTCCTCCAACTGGGACTGCCTGATGCTTTCAGAGTCTGGTTTAACTGCAGTGTGATGTAACGTGGGTGAGTGGGGAGGGAGGGGGGAGGGGGGGTGGTACTTGAAGCTTTTTTAAAGGGGGGATAATGGGTGTGTTACTCCTTTAATGGAGGACTGAGAGAACAGCACCTGAGCTTCGTAACACATCACTTTACTTAAGATATCCAGGGACTCAAAAACAGGACAGGAAAAGTGACAGGAAATGTGACTCCTACAAATAATGTTGTGTCAGTGAAAATGGAATATTATGGAAGTGAACCACAGCAGATAGGATTTGTTTTTTATTAAACATGAATTTCATAATATACATGTCTTTTTACCAAACCGTTCGCATGAAAGGGCATATAAATGCCACGATAATGCGCAAGGCGTTTAGCGTGCAATAATTTTCCGCGTCTTTTGTACACCATGTATCCTGTACTGACTGCAATGTACACACATCCGCGTATAAATGCTACAGTAAGAGTTAGTGACATACTATAAAAAGAGAGAAAAACCAGTTATGGTGGGTGGTTGGGGAGGTGCATGGGTCCAACAAACACTGAACTTTTAACCTGGAGACCTGTGTTCGAAACCGTTGTTGAGTGGTGTTTTGTTTTGTAAATAAGTAATGTAAGTATAATAGTGACGTTTGTCACGTGACGATTGTCACATGTTTTTATTGACGTTTGTGACTTGTTTTCTGTAGTTGCATTACATTGTTTCCGTACATGTTTTACTTTGTTTACTTACTTATTTTAAGCCCAACGTTTTGATGTTTTCCCTCACCCTAACAAAGTTGTTTTCTTGCCTAAACCCAACTGCGGCCATTTGCGTGGCGTACAAAATGTCGCGAAATGGCTAAAATGCCTACTCATGACATGAGGAATGTCCCGTGAGACTGGGTTGCATTTGCAGAGTTGCACTGAAAAAAAAAGATGGTTTCAGCTTCAGGAGAGTTTCCAGTTGATTGTTGATATAATTAAAGTTTATTTAGGTCTACTGTATACACTGTATGTACATGTCATACACAGGGATTTGTCATCCCAAAGGCAAAAATGAATTTAGAAAATGATTGAAAATTAGAAAAGTGCACTCAGAGTGTATCAGGCGCGTTATTCACTCGCCTGTCTCACTTAACAGATACGCTTTCATTTTAATCTATGCATCTGTCTGCACCGGCTCTGTGCAGCTAAACTGCAATTCACTGTGTAACACTTCATGTTGACTGTTTAACGCTTCCTATGAACAGAAACTGTCAGTCCAGCTGTGTGTTTAGTTCTGTTAGCTGTTAGCTAGATTTGCCCCGTTACCTATTAGCTTAACACATTGCAGGACTCTCACACACACGCACATGACTGCATAATCGCCTGGCAGATATAATAATAAAATGCAAAGGAAAAAATATTTAGGGAAAGCATGGGTGAAAAACTTTTAGGAATATGCAGCAATGAACATAAAAGCATCCAGACAAGATTTAGAGATAGCTACAGTCATGGCAAGCCACAAATGTTATAGCAATTTGTTACAGCAATATGTGGCTCAATGAGTAAATGCTGATTCACTGTGTTGTGTATTGACTCCAGAAACATTTAACAAGACAGTTCCAGGGAAGTCCGGAGGGTGTTTAATATTGTACAAGCAAATCAGAGATGTTAAGTGTTTTGCCCTTAAACCACTGAATGAGCTGCAGCAGTTTGAAATGAGTGCAGAGATCTCACAGCTCGGGTAATGTGTTCATCTTTATTCGTCCTTGATGAAGCTGTGATAGCAGTGTTCTGTATGAGCTGTGTTTGTATAAAAGCTTTTTTGGGAAGATTCGAGAAAATGACTATCACATGGCAAATGTATTAGTCTTTTTAAGGTCTTGTAATAGACTTGAAATGGAGGCATGAATCAGTTTCTCAAGCTACAGTTGGCAACTTTAATTAAAGTAACTTTTTGTCGTGTTTGCTCAAACTGTCACTATATTCTGACAGTAGTACATGTTACATATAATCTGTGAAAAAAATCAAGTTCCTCTGCCTCCTTTTAGTGCTCCTAAGGGCATTTGCAAGATTCCATCGCACCCGAAGAAAAACAACCAATCAGAGCCGAGGAGTCTCTAACACAGCTGTCAATCACTGCTTGCGAACTCCAATCAAACTGATCAAATACAAATCAAGTTTCTGCAATGGCAATTTCTGGCCTTAAATGTTTTCAGAAATATATTTTAGTGGACTGTTTAGCTGTCTGTAAAATGAGAAAGCCTATTACCCGGCCGCCATGCTGGAAACAGTCAAGCAAAAACCAAGCACCGCCCACCGGCCACATGGATGTATTAAGAGAAGTGGATACAGCATTGGAGGCGGGGCCCCATTGATTGAAAGTTGCTCAGAGGCGCATGATGCCAAAATGGCTCGGTTTCCGAGTGGAAAAGTACCCGGATCTTCCGGTGATCTTCCGCGTCCATTGGGCCCATGGAACAGGAGCAGTAGCGTCCGCTCAGTTACATGGCTCGGTCACGCTGTCGTCACGCTGTCGTCACGCTGCCGTCACGGCTTGCTAACTCTGCCTCCCAGCCCTCGCTCCAGGCTCGGCCTGGGGCTCATTCACATGAACGGAGGAAGGAAAATAACTCTGGATTCGGCTATTAGTGCATTTTACAACTTTTAGGACCTAATGATTTAAATAAGTTTCAGCTTTCTGTTGATTAAAATCCTACTATATATTTAGTTGCAGGAAATTGGCACACAATAGTTATTCATTTGTTCAGTTTGGTTATGCAAAAACTGCAGGATTATAGTAATTTGATGTGTCTTTGTATTTATTGTATTACAGTTTGTTGTGAACAAAAATGTCCCAGAATTGAATATTGAGTAACTCCACTCTAGCTGCTGTATGCGAGATCGGCGCAAATATGATTTAAAAAAGTTATTTTTAGATAATGGCCGCTATATCGTGACAGTAGTACAGGAAACAGGTAACCTGAAAAAAATCATGTTCCTCTGTGTCCTACTGTGTCCTCCGGGGCTCCTAAGGGCATCTGAAGGATTTCACTTACCAGAGGAAAACAAGGTCCGCTGTCCAGCTGCAGTCTATAAGAGCCGGCTGTCAATCACTCGCGATCTCCGATTAAACAGTCAAACTAGGCAGCGCTGATCAAATATGAATCAATATTCTGTTACTGTAATGACTATTTCTCACCTCAAATGTTTTCAGAATCATCTTGTAGTGTACTGTTTAGCTGTAAAATGAGAAAGTTTGTGATTCCGCCGCCATTATAAAATCTGTTGTCAAGTTCTGGTCACATGACCGGAGCACAGCCAATAGGAACGATCTCTCTCTCTGAAATGACCTGTGATTGATCAAAATCAGCCGTCAAGGGCTAGATTTTTCTAAAGCCTGAAAACAGAGCCATGAGGAGGAGCAGTAGTCTAGTTTTCTCTCAGAACACTTTAATTACAATATGCTGAAAGGTTATTATGGAATTTTTGCCAAATTATGCCAAAAAATTGTTGCCTACTGCCGCTTTAATTTTGCCCGAATTCAAAGTTGCCAATGGGGACAAAATTGTAAATTTGACTTGGAGCAGTTTAGGACAGCACTGGCTGATCTTAAATACAGCCTTGGTGCTGTAATATTCCACTTGCCTTCTAATTGGTTATTCTGACTGATCATCTGTATCTATTGTTTCCCAAGCTTAAATGAGATGTTTCATCAATTCCATTCCACAGTTGCAGTGGCATAAGTGACAGCTAGCTGAACTCTGGGCAGTTTAATGTTAATTAGATGTAAGCTTTGCCCTCCATTTCCCTAGTTGGCTGCCTTTTAGCCTCTTCGTCTATTGATCCTAGAGTTTCACTGTCTGAAATGACTAACTGTCTGCATAAATTTTGTTTTTTCCCGCATGTTTGTTTTAAGCTCTGACAGGAACGTGGGATCTGTTAAAAAAGATTTGCTGATCTTTCACTGTTGGTCCATTCTCTACAGAATGACACATACAAGTGTTTTCTGATCTGACAGGACGACATTGCGGTTTCAAACATAAAACCATCTTCAGATCTTACATCTTACAAGATTTGGTTAAGTTTAAGGTTCAGATTTGGATAAAATAACTACTTGGTTAAGGGGAGGTTGAGGTTAGAATCCCCGACTCCAGCCGTGCATGGTCTTTACCTTCAGCACTGAGTTCCAGAGGTCCCCCTCACACGAGTGATCCTGCCGACAACGGCAAGTTTGTGGTGACAATTTCTGTTTAATAAAGCATGCACACTGACACTTGCAATGTCAGGGAGAGATATTAAATTAATCATTATCTCTAAGCTGGTATGGAACAGCATCTTCACAAACAGCAGAGCAATTCAGGACATCTTATCGTGGCCTGTCATGACTTGTCTCCGGATATTAAGTAAGACACTAGCAGTTTGTTATTTGCAGAGGATTAAAACGTAGGGTCTCGTCACATTTTTGTGCTGCTTACTCAGTGACAAAGTCCATATGGGGTTGTGAGGTCTTTTCAAGTACATGGTTAACTTATACTAGCTAGCACCTAGGGGTCTGGAAATTTCTACTTCAGATATGGAAATCTTCATCACAGGAACTTTGTTGTCATGGTCACAATAATAAAAAACCTGGTCAGGGTTATAAAACAACATTGGTCATGGTTTGGTCATGGTTAAAAGAAACAAATGTGACTGTCGCTATGAAACAGGATACAAACAGCGGTCTCCCGCAAAAACATTTTGTTGACATCTCTAGCGAGGTGGCGCCAATTCTACAGTTGGAAAACCATTACACCATTGCAGATGAAGACGGTGCACCAAGATTTTGTAATTAAAATGAGGATTAGATAAGGAGACTGTTAATCTGCTGCAATTTTTCGCCTCTTCAGCTGAGCAAGTTGAGGTCATGTACTTCATGTACGTCATCATTTATTCACTAAATCTGTTCCATTGCACTTTGTCTATATATATATATATATTAAGATTTTTTTTATGTTTGGCGTTTCTACTCATTTTTTTATGCGCAAATTGAAAATATGCATAGACACATGTAGCGAGAATTGATGCGTGCTACTCTGAGAAGCATCTTATCTCATCTTGCATCTACTGGGACGAGAA
The DNA here is from genome assembly GCA_916701645.2 of Sebastolobus alascanus. Classification (NCBI taxonomy): domain Eukaryota; kingdom Metazoa; phylum Chordata; class Actinopteri; order Perciformes; family Sebastidae; genus Sebastolobus; species Sebastolobus alascanus. Next base: position 631,486 of record CAKAOJ020000094.1, read on the forward strand.
AAACACATTCTTGTGTCCAAAAAGATTTGGTCTCTAACAGATGAAAGTTTCCAAGCAAGGGACAATTGTTTGGGTAAATGGCCATGAGTTATTTTATCGACCATCGAGTGTCAGTTTTGACACTGTCCAGGAAGGTGATAAACTTTTTAAACTGTGGTAAGAAGTCTCTCCCCGCTTAAACCAACAAAGAACTTTTAACTCTTCTTGACTTCAAAGTGATCTGTTTGGTCAAAACACCCACACACCCACACTCCCCTTTCCATCTGGCAATTCCACAGCCTAAGTTTCTTGACCTTTCGGTGACCCAGAGATTCACCTCCAGCGGTGAAGCGTCACCCCCACCTAGTTTCATCTGTGGTAATGTGAACAATAATTGAATTGTTTAGAAGTCATCATGTGTTAGATTATTGACTTCTTTGTGTATAATCATTAATGGTATTGTAATATGTTTTATCAGAGATGTTAAATAGATAGATAGATAGTTTAAAGTTGTTGAGAATGAGTAATAACTTGAATTTAGAATTCAATTTTGACAATTTTGATACTAATGTTTGACCAGAATATTAGGGGTTATATAGTTTTGATATGCGTCTGTTTCGTCCAAAATGAGGGACTAAACTAGTAACGAGGGAATTCTGATTTTGCGCGTGTAAAGGAAAGAGAGGGTCAAAACCACTCCTTCTTCTCTTTCCCTGAGAGGGTTAAAGAAGAGGTGACACAGAGTCACAGAGTTGCGTTGTCCGCAGGAGGAGAAGTGGTAGGCAGGAGTTGCCCGCTCCAGGACGAGGTTTCCTCCAAAACTTCTCCATTTGATACACACATTTCATTTAAGTGTTTATTTTTCTACCTCATGTTAATTTTCTTAGTCAAGTGACTTCTAAAGGACAGCATTTTTAAAGATCTTTTTTTTATCTCGCGTGATTTAAATGATAAGTGTTTTGCCAGCATTTCGAATTTTTACGTTGTATAGATAAATTCTCAAAACTTCAGAAGATAATCCGACTTCAGCTTTTTGATCTCTTTCAACGAGTGATCAGCCAACGGAGAAAGTTGAAGACTTCCACGCCGTAGTATCCAAAGGGCCAGCTGAACCCATCTCCTTAAAAAAGTCCATCCAAAGGGATTGTCTATCCAGACAACATTTGAAGAAGCTGCCTCTGGACCAATCGGAACCAACTGCAGCAAGAGTAAGAACTTTCCGTGGCTGACTTTGATCAAGAGTTGTTTGACAGATATATTTTCTAAATTTCCTAATCTTCCAAATTATTAATTGCAATTTTTTTATAGCTTAGAGAGAGAATAATCGGACTTCCTTCACTACTAAAGTTCCAATCAGAATTGTGTCATTGAATTTTCATTTCATTCATTCATTCATTAATTAACAGTGTTAATTATTCATATGTATATTCATCACTTCATTTATTCAATTATCACAATTTATGGTAAATAAATGTGTCACTTTATCACTACGTCATGGTCTGTGTGTGTATTTCAAAGCAGAGCTTTAGATCAATGAAATCAGAACTTACACTTCAGACTTGAGATTGATTAATAATCAATACTTATATGAAAATAGTTTCCTCTTTTTCTATAAAAAGTGGTGGTGCCCCGAATTGAGTATTTCTTTATTTTACGAGTGCAAATATTTAATAACATGTAAAGTGGTTAAAAGCTACAGTATATTGGTGCCCCGTCTGAGGCAAAATCAAATCAGAAAGTCTCTGCTGCTGAAATGAATACACAGACATTTTCCGCTGATACTGTGAAATAGTGAATTTATCCCCGTTGAAAGAAATAGGTTATATCAAACTTCACCTAACTTTAGAAAGTTAATTCTTATCTTGCTGTCAACTTGACGATCTATAATGCTGCTACTTGACTTTCTGCTGATTACTGTGTGTGTAAGCGTTCAAATTTCTTATTGATTGTTACATTTGAAACATTTGTAAAGTTGAATTTACAACGGCAAAGGCCCGGTTGTAAATGCGCTGTGTTTCGAGCGCATAGCTTCATTGACAGAAGAAAGTGTTACTAATTAGCCTGGAGCTATTGTTGAAATTGCATGCAAAAGTGTATTGATACGTTTATTGATAAGGCCTTGACAGAAACCAATATCTTCCGCGAAGCCCGGTAAATCATATGGTTCTGTCTTCTGTTCCTGGGATTGTGGATTAGCCAGTTCATGTTTCCTATCTCTACCAGATGACCATGTTTAGCCGGATAAGATTAGCTAACTTGTCGCTAAATGCTAAAATCTGCTTGTTTGACTGTTGCGAACAGTAAAAGTGCCCTTGTGGTTTGATGCAGAGAGATTAAGTGCTTTGATGTCCTTTGCAAGTCCCGAAGAGGACTTTTGTTGTAAAATAAAATCTTGCTCCAACTGTGGAGTGAGTTTTCAGGCCGCTGTGCCTGTTTGAAAAATTAGCTTCGCTAAAAGTTTTTTTTTTTTTCGGGGACAACTTCCCTGTTCTGTGTTCAGAAATTGACTGAGCTCGTGTGAGCGCAGAAGCTCTCAGCGGGCATTGCTTAGAGACGTCATCCAGAGCTCCTCCCTAGTCTGCAAGGGCGAGCCTTTTTTGTCTCCATCTAGTGGACGATTTGCTTAACTGAGTTTGAAGATTGGAACTTGTCCTTTGTCTCCATCCAGTGGACAATGGCTTAACTGTGTTTGTGGACTGAAATGCTCTTTGGCTCCAACTTAGTGGACGATTGGCTTATTTGACTTTGTGGACTGAAATGTTCTTTGGCTCCATCTACTGGACGATTTGCTTTACCGACTTTGTGGACTGAAATGCTCTTTGGCTCCACTTGGTGGACGATTTGGTTAACGAAACTTGGGGAGTGAATATTCAAACTTTTCTCTGTGTACCTAACATACTTTGTAAATGCAAACTTACCACGAAAAATTTTAATTAAACAACAACAATAACCATTTCTCCCCACTAACTACTATTAAGTAGTGAGTTAAATCCATATTAATTCACCTTCCTGCATGCTACCACTTTGGAATATCAATGCTATTTGCATTTGGGATTTAATTAGTGGTCTATGTGTTTGCATATACTAACATTTTTTTTATTTTTTTTTTAAGCCTGTCTTATTTAGAACTTCAATTTTAACAACAAACTCCAGACCAACTTATAGTCACAATTTTGTCCCTTTATCTTGACTTGCTTCAAAGATTGCATGACTGAATGCATGTACTTAATATAAGCAGTGCTAAGTGTGATTGCTAATTGCAGCTTCTGTTTGATTCCTGTTAAGTGTGATTGCTCCCTAATAATCACCTGTGTTCTAATAAATAATAACCACTCATTTACTAAGTGAATGACCAACATAATTAAATAACCATTCGAGTTTGCTTGCTCACAGATTTTATTAATTGATCATTTATAACGAATGAACAACAATAAAACACATAGGATTTGATGATTCATTCACAGGACAACTTGAGAGTTGTTAACAACCTGTAAATAACTGCACGCAAGATTAACCCACTCGTTTGTGGTATGACAAATAATCCGCTTAATTAATCAATTTCAATTAACTTTTCATTTTAATTACTTTATTTCAATTTTTTTTTAAATTTTTTTTTCTCTCCCTTTTCTTCAAATTACATCTTTATCTTTATTTTTTTTAATTTCATTTCATTTTCCTATTAATATCCTTCCTTTTCTTTTCTCCTTTTCTAAACTTAAAAGCAATTAACCAAGTTCTTTAACCAAACCACCTGTCAAAATGTCCAATCCTGATCAACCCGGTCAAACTAGTTAAGCCTCATCTGATGGCTCAGACGGTGGCGATATTCTGGACAATTTAGAGATTGCGCTTGTGGACTTGACTGAAGATTTATTGCTTGGGTATGTAGCACACATCCAAGGTAAAGACTCCTCAGAGCGAATACACATAATGTCAGAACTCATCCATGAAGCCCAGTCTAATCCACTAAAAGATAAAGCACTAGCTAAGATGCTAGGCAGCATGTGTGCCGTGTTAACAGCGCAGCTTAAACACACTCAGGGACTGCTCGAACTTGCAGCAGGCAAGTTGAAATCGCGCACGCAACAGATGGCACAGCTACAAGAAGGAAACAAATCCCTTCAGCGTCAACTTCAAACTTCAAAACAAACTTTGGCTCAAGCGGACACACGCATTAATGAGCTGACAACTCAACTCAATGCCCCCGATGAGGAAAAGGCAGAGTTGGAAAAACGAAATCGAGATTTGAAGCAGTCGCTTCAAACGCGAGAGCAACAACTGGTTGCCATACAAGATCGATTTGATGAGGTAAGTAATGACAATGATAAATCCAAAGAACTACTTGATAAAGCATTGGCACAAGTAGACGATTTAAAATCCCACAACAGGGTCTATGAACAACACATGTACGCTGATCAAAGGCAGTTACGGCAGATGCAACACCTACTAACAGAAGCCAAGGAGGAACTGGCTGATGCCCGCCATCGACAGGAAGTGAAAGATGAAGAATTAACATCTGCTAAAAGAGATCTCAAATATTCTTTGGAGATGAATAGAACCCGACAATCACTTTTCCATGATGCTTTCCTCAACGAGACGTGGCTGTGCAGTTTCATTCGCCATACCCTCCAGATCTCTTTGGAACCAACAGAATTCCAGCAACCCCGGCAAGGCCGGCTTCTCCTTTACAACATTATTCACCTCCGGGTCCCCAGACTTTACCGGGCCCATCGGACTGCAATTTAGATAAAATCGCTCGTAACGTACCACGCTTCAAACCCAAACCTGGTGTCTCTCAGGACACCAGAGCCTACTTGAAAGACATCGACTTCTACTTGCGGAAGATCCCAAATGTCACCATCGATGAAAAGATATACCTGATCAAAGGTAGCTCTAGTCGTGACGTTAGCAGGTTCATCGAACGCCAGCCAGATTCAGTCAGAGCTGACTATGACCTGCTCTGCCAAGCATTGGAAAAATAATTCTCCGACTGCTTATCGCTGACCGGCTTAACAGCTGCTATACCGGTAAGACATGGGAGACATGAATCCCCTCAATAATTTCACTACCGCCTACTCAACGCTTACTTTGGTTCTCGAAATGAACCTGGGATGGAGGAAGACTTGAACTTCAAATCCCTCTTTGTCCAGAACCTCCATCCCACCACGAGTGGTCAACTTGGTGTACTGGCAAAACCCACTCACCTCAACCATCCAACACCTGCGTGACCTAGCCTCTCTGGGATTTGCAAAGCAAAAGCAAGCCCTAATCAAGCCGGCAGAGCCCAACACCATCCTGAGTCTTAACACTAGACACTTGTCCATGGAGCTAGAAGGAGCCCCCGGCGGTGAACTACATGGTTCACCCAAGCGTCCTCCACACACCTACTGGCGTGTTGAGAAGCAGAAACCGTCTGTACCACAGCGAAACAATCAGAACCACGGGTACTCAAAACAACCTCGGTCTAACAGACTCCAGGGCCGCTCCAAGTTCGATCAGATCGCCAGTATAGATTCCAATCAAAACAGTGGGAAAATCGCAAGACTTATGACGGCCAAGGAAAGGGGCGTTATAAATCACCGGATAATTACCCACAGTACAAACAACATCAGAAACCATCCCACCATGACTCCCCTGAGGAGGATAAAATGAGAGATGGTAACAAACCAGCTTTCCAGCGGATGAATAACAACTCCAAAGGTAAGTTTAATAAACCTAAGCATGCCAGAGAATACCTGGAATCCCTAAAGAGTCTTCTCCATGACATTTGCGAGGATAACAGCAAGAAAGCTGATCTTTTGTCTGTGAATCCAACAACCACTAGGACTACTCCACAAAACAACCCCTCCAACCTACCTGAGGAGGTGGTTGGGGAGTTTCGACTGATTTCCCGTGACCCAAAACCTGTTCCCCTGCAGAACCAGAACCCTGCTCCCCAAGGGAATGGAGGTCACGAGTCAAAACAGGGGGGTGAAAAGTCTGTTCCCCCCAGCTCAGTCTTGTTGATGCAACTAGACTCCGAGAACAAGTCCCCTAGCGACGACGAATCAGTCAGTCAGGGTAAACCACCCCTTCAATACTTGTGTGACCTCGAGGAAAAAGGAGTTGCTCGGAAATTCTACCTGTCTACGACTCTTGAAAATATGCTTGTTCACGAAGCACTCCTTGACACGGCTGCAGACATCACCCTGATGTCATCAAAGCTTTTCAGCAGGTTGCAAACAATAGCACGCCGATCAAACAAACACTTGAAACTCCAGAAATGTTCCCTGGATGTTCAGCCGTATGCCCCGTTAGGCACCACATTGACAGCAGTGTTGATGGTGCACATAACCATCGGGCCAATGCGTTGTGTTCCTTTTCTCATCGGCAAAGACCTGCTTAACCGATTCGAGCCGTAAATCGACTTCAGGCGCTCAAAGATCTGGGCACAGGTTCGCCAACCTCTGCCTATCTCTTTTCCCCCAAGCCATGGACCTCTATCCCTTTGATCCCTTGGCACTCTGAGGTGCCAGGTTCTTGGGTTAAAACACAATAGGAAAATCATAAACTCTAGTACGAGTTGTGCAGCGAAAGCTGTATTGTATGAGAGTCAATTCAAAGTCAGGTGCCTTGTCTCAAGTCAAGTCCACTGTGTATAAAACTCACCACCATTTTAAACTTGCTCTGCAATAATCACTCACTCAAACCACTTGGTTACAAGTGGGGGTTATCCAATAAATTACAAACACCAAAAGTTCACCATCACTCGATTGGAAGTGAGTGGTACCCAGAGGAGAGAAAAACAGTTCATTGGAGGCTTGCTAGCTGCAGCCTCCATCGTCGGTTCTCTTTTCAGGTCTTTTAAGTCTTACTTCTGTCAATGCAAGCGTCTCCTTGGTGAACTACAGGCTGAAATTCCCATAATACAAGAACAGATGGGAAAACAGCCAAACCAGTTAGAAACCCTACAGGGCACGGTCTTAGTACGTAATACCAACGGTGAAACATTACTCAAAACACCCACACACACACGACTAGTAATCAGGCTAATGTACGACATCGTGACATCGGATCCTCAGTCGACAGCCTAGCCACGGGTAGGATTTTCCCATATCTTGTCCCAGGAACATTAGTTCAGGACCTCTTCCACCGCTGACAATGTATTCCACGCCCCGCCATTTTAGAACTGGTATACAATTAAAAGGTAGACCTCATAAATAAGTTTAATCCTAAGTAGTTTAGAAGTTTAATCAACCGAATAGTATTCAGAACCTTTTGTTTTAAGCCATATGTGTATTTAAAAATTAGATACATCATTTTTTTTCTAACCCACTAAACTAAATGCTCCTCAACAAGGATCATCCCCTTTTAGACCTAAAATTCACCAAGACAGTGATTGATCCTAATAGAGGACGACTAACCATTTAACAGTTATCTATTAATTTTTGTTTAAGACAACAACTCTGATCATAAAGCTATTCTGCCACCTGCCATCCCTGTCTATCACCATCATCGCTTCAACAACCTTAAATCCCTAGACAGCACCATCCTCGTTTCAACGGAACGATACTCCCTGGATGACGAGTATCGTTCCGAGTGGGGGATATGTAGCGAGAATTGGTGCGTACTACTCTGAGAAGCATCTTATCTCATCTTGCATCTACTAGGACGAGAAAAACACATTCTTGTGTCCAAAAAGATTTGGTCACTAACAGATGAAAGTTTCCAAGGAAGGGACAATTGTTTTGGTAAATGGCCATGAACTCTTTTATCGACCATCGAGTGTCGGTTTTGACATTGTCCAGGAAGGTGATAAACTTTTAAAACTGTGGGAAGAAGTCTCTCCTTGCTTAAACCAACAAAGAACTGTTAACCCTTCTTGACTTCAAAGTGATGTGTTCGGTCAAAACACCCACACACACACACTCCCCTTTCCATCTGGCAATTCCACAGCCTAGGTTTCTTGACCTTTCGGTGACCCAGAGATTCACCTCCAGCGGTGAAGCGTCACCCCCCACCTAGTTTCATCTGTGGTAATGTGACCAATAATTAAGAGCTTTAGATCAATGAATTCAGAACTTACACTTCAGACTTGAGATTGATTAATAATCAATACTTATATTAAAATAGTTTCCTCTTTTTCTATAAAAAGTGATGGTGCCCCGAATTGAGTATTTCTTTATTTGACGAGTACAAATCTTTAATTACATGTAGAGTGGTTAAACGCTATACACAGGTGGATGGAAATCCACCTTCTGTCACACTCGTCTCCTCCTCTGCTCCCTACAGACAAAAGTCATAATTACAACGGTCAAAAAGAGCGCCAGGCTTCGAAGAAAATTTTCGTAGTGGTCAAACAGCGGTACTACAACTTCTTTGTCTGTCACGGGATGCCATTGGGCCCAAAAAGACTTTTACCCATAGGGGTTAAAGGAAACAGTACTGTGCCTGATCTATGGGCCCAATGGATGTGGAAGATCCGGGTACTGTATCACTCAGCAGTCAAACAATTTTGGCTTCATACGCCACTGAGCAACTCTCATAGGAATGAACGGGAGCCCGCCTCCAACGTTGTATCCAATTTTATTTATACAGCCATGCAACACCCAGACTAGACAACGCCGTGGTAGTGACCTGTCAATCAGAAGGTAGCCACGCCCTAAAGCATCCCCTGCTTTATGGTCTATTTAACTGTAAATGGGACCATAATTTACTAAATGAACATCATGCTGTATTGAAGAAGACTTGAAACTGGCGATTGAGACCATAAACTCACGCTGTGACGTCATATATCAGCTTCTGTGAGGACAGCTGTATACCAACACGCACCAGGGTTCACTTTAACAATGAGAAGCTATGGTTCAGAGCCAAACTCAAACAGCTTAGTTTGGTTAAGGAAGAGGCATTTAGGAATGGTGACAGAGAGGGCTTTAAAGGGGTTAAATACGCGTTTGGCAAGGCGGTGAAGGAAGCCAAACGGCAGTTTTCTGAGAAATTAGAAAAACAATTCTCAGCCAACGACTCTGCCTCAGTCTGGAAAGGGCTGAGGCAGATGACAAACTACAAGCCCAAACCGTCCCACTCCACAAATGACCTCCGACTTGCAAATGAGCTGAATGACTTTTACTGTAGATTCGACGGACAAAGTGCCAGCCCAGACCGCATCTCCTCTCCCCACAACCATCAGCCATCAGCAGTTAACACAGTTAACACCAGCACCCCCCAGCTTTCACCACAAGCACCCAGCCTGTGCACACCCCTCCCCCCATTCACACCTCTTTCCATCAAGGAGGGGGAGGTCAACAGGCTTTTCAAAGCACAAAACCCCCGCAGGGCAGCCGGCCCAGACGCTGTCTCACCTACAACCCTGAAACACTGTGCAGACCAGTTGTCTCCAGTGTTTACAGGGATCTTCAACACATCTCTGGAAACCTGCAGGGTGCCTGCCTGCTTCAAACGCCTCCACCATCATCCCAGTCCCCAAGAAGCCAAGGATCACAGGTCTTCAGGATTACAGACCCCTCGCTCTGACCTCTGTGATAATGAAGAGTTTTGAACGCCTTGTGCTCCACCACTTAAAATCAATTACCAACCCCCTACTGGACCCACTGAAGTTCGCCTACAGAGCCAACAGGTCTGTAGACGACGCAGTAAACATAGCCCCCCATTACATTCTCCAGCACCTTGACTTCCCTGGCACCTATGCCAGGATCCTGTTTGTGGACTTCAGCTCCGCATTCAACACCATCAGCCCAGCTTTGCTACAGGACAAGCTTTCCCTGCTGAGCGTGCCTGACTCCACCTGCAGGTGGATCACAGACTTCTTAACTGACAGGAGTCAGCACGTAAGGCTGTGGAAGCAAGTCTCCGACACACAGACCATCAGCACCGGTGCCCCCCAAGGCTGCGTTCTCTCACCACTGCTCTTCTCCCTGTACAACGGCTGCACCTCCAGACACCAATCTGTCAAGCTCCTTAAGTTTGCGGACGACACCACCCTCATCGGCCTCATCTCCGAGGGTGATGAGTCTGCCTACAGGTGGGAGGTTGACCATCTGGCATCCTGGTGCATCCTGGTGCAGCCTGAACCACATGGAGCTCAACGCTCTGAAGACAGTGGAGATGGTGGTGGACTTCAGGAGGAACTCAGCCCCACTCCCCCCCATCATCCTGCTTGGCTCCCCAGTCAACACGGTGGAGTCGTTCCGTTTCCTTGGCACGACCATCGCCCAGGATCTCAAGTGGGAGCTAAACATCAGCTCCCTCATCAGCAAGGTCCAGCAGAGGATGTACTTCCTGCGGCAGCTGAAGAAATTCAACCTGCCACAAACCATGATGGTGCACTTTTACTTGGCCATCATCGAGTCCATCCTCACCTCCTCCATCACTGCCCCGGTTCGCTGCTGCAACCGCCAGGGACAAGGCCAGGCTGCAGAAGGTCATCCGTGCTGCAGAGAAGGCAATCGGCTGCAACCTTCGTTCCCTCCAGGAGCTGTACGCCTCAAGGACCTAGAAGAGGGCAAGAAAGATTGTGGCCGACCCCTCCCATCCCGGACATCATCTCTTCCAGACTCTGCCATCTGGCAAGAGGTTAAGGTCCATCAGGACCAAAACCTCACGCCACAAGAACAGTTTTTTCCCCATGGCAGTGGGGCTCTCCAACAACCCCTCTGCCCCTTGTGACTGTCTCTCTCTCTCTCACACACACACACACACACACACACACACACACACACACACACACACACACACACTTCACATTACTGCCCCCCCACTCTCTCTCTCTCTCTCTCTCTCTCTCTCTCTCTCTCTCTCTCTCTCTCTCTCTCTCTCTCTCTCTCTCTCTCTCTCTCTCTCACACACACACACACACACATCACACCACTGCCTCCCCCGACACTGACTCTCCTTCCCTCATACACACTCAATACCCCCCCCCCATTGTCTCTCTCTCTCTCTCTCTAGTACTTAGTACTTGACTGTTTGCACACCGGCAATATTTGCATCTGTTTATATTTTTATACTATGTTTTTATTTCTTGTTTATATCTTATATTGTATATTGGTAGAATTTAAATTTTTTACGTTTGATGACGTAGGCCCATTTTCTCATATACTTCGATACAATCAGACTTCTTTTTGCAACTAGAGGAGTCGCCCCCTGCTGGCTATTAGAAAGAATGCAGGTTTAAGGCACTTCCGCATTGGCTTCACTTTTCAGAACCGGAGGATACTGTTTGGAACCTATAATTTAAAGTGTTAGTAGGCAGTATATTTTTGGCATCATTGGGCAAGAAATCCATAATAAACTTTCAGCATATTGTAATTCAAGTGCTCTGAGAGATCATTAGACTTCTGCACCTCATCATCGCTCTGTTTTCAGTCTTTAAGAAATCTAGCCCATGACGGGAGACTTTGTACAATCACAGGTCATTTCATTGAGAGAGCGTTCCTATTGGCTGTGCTCTGGTCATGTGACCGGACAGATTTTACATGGCACAAACTTTCTCATTTTACAGCTAAACAGTACACTACAAGATGATTCTGAAAACATTTGAGGCGTGAAATAAGCATTAACGTAACATAATATTGATTCATATTTGATCAGCGCTGCCTAGTTTGACCGTTTGATCGGAGTTCGTGAGTGATTGACAGCCGGCTCTCATAGACAGCAGCTGGACAGCAGACCTCAGATCAGCTCTGACTGGTTGTTTTCCTCCGGTCTGTAAAATCTTGCAGATGCCGTTAAGAGCACCGGAGGACAAAGAGGCACATGATTTTTTTCAGGTTACCCGTTTCATGTACTACTGTCACGATACAGTGACCGAATTATAAAAATAACTTTTTTTAATCATATTTGCTCCAATCTCGCCTACTTCAGCTTTAACACCTCACTCTGTTCATGTTGAGAGTCTGAAACATATGAAAGAAAAGGAAGATATCTATATCCAAAACTATATCATTGTGAAGATCAGTTCCATCGGTTTAAAGATCCGAGTTAAGAATTTCAGGATATGTTGATATTTTGGAGCAAAAGATCTTAATTGACTGCTGAGGTGAGGGTAAAAAACCCCCAGAAAAACCACATTCCCCTTTCAACACACACGCTCGCATGAGTGCAATGCACCATTGGAGTGGTGTCTACATGTCCCATAATCCTTTGCACAAGGCTTCCCCATTACTTGATCAAAGTCCCAGCCAGATTCAATGAGCCTGCCTGAAATAAAATCATCAGCTCTAATGTGTATAATCCAACCTGCCAACTGGCAGGTGGTGTACAGTAACTATTTTCCCATTAGTAAAATCATAGCTCAAAATGTATTTTATATTGTTTTAAACTATCAAACGACCACGTATAACAGAAAAGTCCACTTATTTTAATATTTTGTTTTCATTAAGAAATGTGTCTCTTACACTAAAATGCAGAAATTCTCAGTCCAACCAGGAAGTAAATGTTCCTGATAGCGCCTCCCTGAGCATTCACCTTGATGGGCCCACAAAGCCCCAGTACACCCCCCTCCCCTGCCTCTCCCATTGGATGAGACACAGATCCAGAGCACGCTCTGATTGGTTGCCAGGACCCAGCCTGTTGCTGGGCTGTTTCCATGGAGTTCACTATCACTGTTCATTCCCTCACTTCAAAGGAAGAGAAAGAAGGATGGAAAGGAGAGACAAATGATGACAATGACTGGTGAGAAAGATTAGATTAGGGAATGAGGGGATTAATATGAGTGAAGGGAGTGTGTGTGTGTGTGTGTGTGTGTGTGTGTGTGTCAGGATGAAGTCAGTGAAGCTGTAAGGGGATGTAAAAAACGCAGAGCGATTAAATGGTGAGGATTTTTTTGGGAGTGCTGCAGTTAAGATGTCGCACTTTTCTCAGATGTTGTCTCACTCTGCATCCTAATTTTCCTCTTGCAGAATCCAACACACTGAATTTGTTCACAGGCATGCTCTCATTAATTTTATCTTTTGTAAAATCAGAGTTATTCTGCTAATATGTGTGCAGCAGAGCACTAAACAAGAATCATTAGGATTCAAAGGTATCATAGAAGTGTCCAACATCCTTGTTTTTCTACTGTGCAAGAAACTAACTGTTAAATCAGCCAAGGGTCTGTATTTTACCAGAGAGATGAGTTCTGCTCTTAAACTCACACATATATCAAATAAATGGGCGTCGAATGTACTAATATTAGACAACGGAGGAGCCAAGCCCACACATCGATTTGCCAGAACATAAAACTGTCTACAGAAAACTGTGCCCTGGGTGTGTCTTTCGGTAAGAGATGGTGGAAGTTTGTGCTTAAAATATGAGAAATCCTGAAAAATTATCACATTAAGCTTTTCAATTTATTAGGCAACATCATCGTGCATTTTCTTTTGTGAGCACTATTTCCACCATCAGTGCTTTTTTCTGTATCTCAGCTCATTGAGTGCCTGTATCAAGGCATTTTAATGGCTGGTGTGAATCATCTGAACCCACGGTGCAGTACATCTTAAAGAAACCAACAAGACAAGAACAGTCTCAGACCACAGATATGGCTGCTCAGAGATATAGAGGGAGGGATAAGGAGTGACATATGGATAAACGGATGAGCAGAAGGCAGGAGGCAGTGATCGATGATACACTACGGAAAGGTGAGAGAAAATGAGGGTGTGACTGAGAAGAGGAAGAGTCCATATTTACTTACGAGCAGCAGCAGATATCTGATTTAGTGTCACTTCCACTAAAACAAACACACACACACACACACACACACACAACCAATCCAGACTTTTTGCAAAGCAGACAATTGCTATGCCACCATAGAGAGGCTCACCATGCAACTCCCATACTGCAAACTAGCCTGAGATCAGCACCACAGACAGCAGCCGGAGGTAACACTAATCTAACAGCCTGCCCTGGACTCAGCCGCCAAATGATATCACAGACACAGATTTCAGTAAGTGCACATCTTCCAACATATGAGACGTAACAATTACAGTGCTATATATTTAAATCCCAGATCCCACTCCATAATAACAAAAAGAAACCAGAACTCACCCATTAGAAGTTTATCCTACAGGTCTTGTGGTTTGCAAATTCATAAACACTGCTTTATGAACAGTGGCCTTTTTTATTGGAATGTCCTGGCCGTGAGTGACATAGCGCGACGCGGCACGCCGTTTTCAATTCAATTCAATTTATTTTAATCTGTGTATATCTGTGGTATAGCGTCAAATCATAACAGAAGTCATCTTAATACGCTTTTCATATAGAGCAGGTCTAGACCATACATATAATTTAGAGACCCAACAAGAGAGCTGAACTTTTGCCAGACGTCAAGCTATTTCTATTTATTCCTGTTGCTCGAGTTGAAATGAAGAGTTATATATACGATACCTCGTCATTTCACTACAAAAACCTTAATAAGGTGGCAGCTGGCTGGAGGTAGATGGCGACAGAGCTGAAAGTTTCCTACTGCTGTCGGCTATATTATATGTCATTTCCAGAAAATCTCACAATATTAAATGTGTGTTTTCTGTTTAAAAAGAACAAACGTAGGAAGATAAGTGGTTACGTCTCCAGTCTGATCTAGAGCGCACAGCTGATAGGTAGCCTACGTGGTTTGTTTACATGATGTATCAGAAGTGCATATAACGGATTCAGTGTGGACACTGACAGCTTCGCGCCGCACCGGTTGCACCCTCGATATTTACGCCACTGAGAAGTGTCCATCAGCTCTTTGAGTCTTGCTTTGTTAGAGTAAGCATGATGTTTTTTTGTGTTGTTGCATGGATAGATGAGACACCAGTCAGCCTTACTCACAGGACCTTGTTGGGGATTGTTCTGGAAAATGAGAACATTGCTTATTATTTTTTTTCCACGCAGACGTTCCAGCCGATGTGGAGATTTGCAACATAACCAAGATTTAAGGCGATAGCGATAGACCTACTAATAAAAAATGTAATTGTTAGATGGATGAAAAATAAACGTTGTAAAGTTTGGCCTTAGGTTGGCGCAACGTGGAAGGGTACATTGTTACCTAAACATGTTAAGCAAATATGGCGTCACTATATCCTGACAGTAGTGCATGAGACAGGTAATCTGACAAAAATCATGTGCCTCTGGTGTCCTCCGCTGTTGCTAATGGCATCTGCAAGATTTCACAGACCGGAGGAAAACAACCAATCAGAGCCGAGCTGGAGTCTTGCCATCTCTGAGCAGCTGTCAATCACTCGTGAACTCCTATCAAACGGTCAAACTAGGCAGCGCTGATCAAATATGATTCAATATTCTGTTACTGTAATGCCTATATCTCACATAAAATGTTTTCAGAAATTTTTAGCTGTAAAATGAGAAAGTTTGTGACCCGGCAGCTATGTGGGCAGCCTGAGATCAGTTGAGGAAATACCAAGCACCGCCCACCAGCTGGAGCAAACTTTCTCATTTTACAGCTAAACAGTACACTACAAGTTGTTTCTGAAAACATTTTAGGCGAGAAATAGGCATTACAGTACAGTTGACAGTTGCCTCTGTTAAATGAACAGCCAATAGGAACTCTCTCTCTCTGAAATGACCTGTGATTGTCAAAAGTCTCCTGTCCCGGGCTCGATTTTTTAAAGCCTGAAAACACAGCCATGAGGAGGTGCAGATGTCTAGTTATCTCAGAACACTTGATATGCACAATATGCTGAAAGGTTATTACGGAATTTTTGCACAATGATGCCAAAAATATTATGCTTACTGCCGCTTTAAATTTCTTCGGTAGAGCGGCCATTTCGGAACATATTACCTTGTCAAGATTACCTGTGGCCTACACCAATCCAAGCTGCAATTTGTCAGCTGCAGTCAACTTTTTAATAAGTTCGGATGTTAGTATGCAAAATTAAGGCTGGGACCTAAAAATCGCACCACGATTACTTCCTTGATGTTGGGTCTTAAACTTGCAATAGGTGTAACCTTTTTTTTGGCCTCTTGGGGGTATCTGTGAACACAACACTGATGTCATCTTTTAAGTCGATATGGAGAACTTCTTAGCAGGCAGTTACCTATTTAGACATAAGGCAGATATAGAGCAACATAAACATTCATTTGGAGTAGTGTTTCTGCCCAACTGACCAATATTCACTCTCCTTTAACCACCCATTTCAAATGTTATCAGCCAATTGAATGGACATTTTCAGCGGTTATCACTACCATTCTAATGCTTCAGATTGTCAGGTACTCTCAGGGATAACAGGTTGGACCAGCGGCTGGGACAAGCGGGCACAGAACCGAAGAATGGGGGATGGGCAGGGGTGGAACAGGGGATCTCGGACAGACGCCCTGTGGGCAAAGCAGAGACTGAACAGGGGATCTCAGGCGGACGGCCCGGGGGCAGAGCAGAGACTGAACAGAGGATCTCGGGCGGACGGCCCGAGGGCAGAGCAGAGACAGAGCCGTAAACTCAGGCGGACGGCCCGGGGGCAGAGCAGAGACAGAGCCGGGAAACTCGGGTGGACAGGGTCTTGGGACTGCAGCCCAGCAGGGACAGGGACAGGGCATGGCTGAAGCTCAGGCAGAACAGGACGTGACTGAACTCCAGGTGGGACTAGACGTGGCTACGGAGACGACCCAGCCGGAACAGTTGATGGCTGCGGAGACGACGACCCAGCCGACACAGGTGATGGCTGCGAAGACGACGACCCAGCCGGAACAGGTGATGGCTACAGTGGTGAGGACCCAGCTGGAACAGGTGATGGCTGCGGTGGCGACGACCTAGCCGGAATAGGTGATGGCGGCGGCGACGACGACCCAGCCAGAACAAGTGATGGCTGCGGTGGCGGCCTTCGGTGGCGGCCTTCGGTGGCGGCGAGGTGGTTCCGGCCCGGCCGGAACAGGAGGTGGTTGCGGCCCAACCGGAACAGGAGGTGGTTGCGGCCCAACCGGAACAGGAGGTGACTGCGGCCCAACTGGAACAGGAGGTGGCCGGACCGCTGACAGGACACGTGGAGCAGGAGTTGGCCGCACCGCCGACAGGACACGTGGAGCAGGAGTCGGCCGCACCGCCGACAGCACACTTGGAGCAGAAGTCGACTGGACCATTTGACTGCTTAGATCGCCGTCTCCGAGACCCACGCTTCGTTCTAGGGGCTCCAGCCCCAAAAAGGGGAGTGAGACTGGTAGCAAGATTGCTGGGGCATGGGCTGAGGCTGCTGGGGCATGGGCTGAGGGCCAGCAGGCTGGGAAGCACACTGGAAGCTAGCAGACAGGGGTATAGGCTGGAGTGAAGGCTGGAGACTAGCAGACTGAAGGCAGGCTGATGAGGAAGCAGGCTGAGGGCTAGCAGGCTGGACATTAAGGGTGTTTAAAAGTCCTTAATCCATACAGGTAAGGAGCTCCTCAGCCATGGCGTGGATGACACTTCCCTGTGTGCCACCTTCAAAGCAGCCTCCTTGTGCTCCTTATTAGGAGCTCCCTTCCACTCTCCATACAGGCAAATCAGGTTGTATGATAAGTCAAAAAGTTCTTCCTTCGGCAGGTTAACAAAAGGCAATCCAAAAGGTAAAGTCAAAAAGAAACTAAACACAGGAAAAACTCTCTCACAGGAGGAATTGCATGAGGTATGACGTCGAACTGACACTGAGTGAGGGGATCACACAGACTAAAAACACAAGGGTGATTAGACACAGGTGGAACAAATCAGGGCGGGATAGACAATCACAAAAAGGCGGGAATCAAAACCAGGAAGTAAAACCAGTCAAGACACAGGAGGAGTGAATTTCAAAATAAAACAGGAAACACTAGAAGGAATGAATATAAAAGAAAACCCAAATCCAAGAAACCAAAATGACAATAACAGAACTAATAACCACTAAAAGGATGAACACAAGATCTTAACCAAAGGAAAAAGTCCAATGTCCTCTGGGCACAGCCAGACCGTAACACAGATGGGCCAAACTGCACCTACCACTACTGAAAGTGAAACGTAACATTGTGTATTGAAACAAAACGATGCTTGTTACGTAACTTGGTGTTAGTGTATTTCATACGTTACGTTACAAAAGTACAGTAAAATAAGTAGAATTGGTTTCACACGGGACACAAACAACAGTCTTCCAGGTCTCCCAAGTCCTGTGTTTGTTTTACCCATCCATCCACCCCGACCTCCTCAATACGTAGACTTTGTCGCTCTTTATGCTATGTCACCTGACTCCCTCCTTTAATCCCATTATAATTATTATGGCCACTAGAGGTCAGTGTTGTGTCTTTGTCAGAGCGAGGGGGCTGCCCCTGACAGGCGCCTCAAGCAGTTGGGGGTTTGGTGCCTTGCTCAAGGGCAACTCGGCAGTGCCCAAGAGGCAAACTAGCATCTCTCCAGCTACCAGTTCACACTCAGTACTTGGTCCATGCGGCGACTTGAACCGGCGACTCTCCGGTTCCCAAGCCAAGTCCCTATGGACTGAAATACTGCCGCCCCCAGCAGGCAGAGTTCAATGATGTAATAATGAAAAACTTACTATGTGCAAGAATGCAGCTGGTCCTGGAGGCAGGTTACAAAAAGCCAATCCACAAAGAAACTCAGACACTGGGAGAAAAATCACGAGAGGGAAACACTACACACAAGGAGCGACGACAAACTGACAGAGACATAGGGGAAACACACACTAAATTCACCAGGAGGTGAGGGATGATTAAAGCTTCAGTAGGCAACAATTTTTTTGCATCATTGGGCAAAAAATCCAAAGTAACCTTTCAGCATATTGCAATTCAAGTGCGCTGAGAGAAAACTAGACTTCTGCACCTCCTCATGGCTCTGTTTTCAGGCTCTGAAAAATCTCCCGTGATGGATGACTTTGACCAATCAAAGGTCATTTCAGAGAGAGCGAGCCTATTGGCTGTGCTCCGGTCATGTGAGCTGTGCTTGGTATTCCTTAAAGAGATCTCAACATGGCTGCCGGGTCACACACGTTCTCATTTTACAGCTAAACAGTACATTACAAGATGATTCTGAAAACATTTGACACAAGAAATAGGCATTACAGCTCTGACTGGTTCTTTTCCTCCGGTCTGTGAAATCTTGCAGATGCCTTTAGGAGCACCGGAGGACAACCGAGGACACAGAGGCACATTTTTTTTCCAGGTTACCTTTTTCATGTACTACTGTCAGGATATAGTGAAATAAATTTTAAAAATAACTTTTTTTTTATCATATTTGCTCCTATCTCACCTACTTCAGCTTTATACACAGGTGGAACAAATCAGGGCGGGGCAGACAATCACAAAAGCTGGAAAAATACAATGACAGGAAGTAAAACTAGACATGACACACAGTGAGTATATCAAAATAAAACACTAAACGAATGAAAAGAGGAATATAACAGAAAACCCCAAAACCTAGAAATCAAAACTCTCGAGACCAAATCAGAAGCCACTAAAAAGATAACACAAGATATAAAGTCTTAAAGCTGCAGTATGCGATATTGGCGCAAATCTGATTTAAAAAAGTTATTTTTAGAAAACGGCCGCTATATCGTGACAGTAGTACATGAAACAGGTAACCTGAAAAAAAACATGTTCCTCTGTGTCCTCCGGTGCTCCTAACGGCATCTGAAGGATTTCACTTACCGGAGGAAAACAAGGTCCGCTGCCAGCTGCCGTCTATTAGAGCCGGCTGTCAATCACTCGCGAAGTCCGACCAAACGGTCAAACTAGGCAGCGCTGATCAAATATGAATCAATATTCTGTTACTGTAATGCCTATAACCCGCCTCAAATGTTTTCAGAATCATCTTGTAGTGTACTGTTTAGCTGTAAAATGATAAAGTTTGTGACGCAACCGCCATTGTCAAATCTGTTGAAGGAAGCCAAGTTCTGGTCACATGACCGGAGCACAGCCAATAGGAACGCTCTCTCTCTCTGAAAGGACCTGTGATTAGTCAAAATCTGCCGTCAGGGGCTGGATTTTTCTAAAGCCTGAAAACAGAGCCATAATGAGGAGCAGAAGTCTAGTTATCTCTCAGACCACTTGAATTACAATATGCTGAAAGGTTATTATGGAATTTTTGCCAAATTATCCCAAAAAATTGTTGCATACTGCCACTCTAAGTCCAATGGCCTCTGGGCACAGAGCTAGACTGTGACACTATAGAGCTGAGAGGGAATTCAGAGTCTGGTGATCATTTGTTATTGGTTTGTCACTGCAAGTGCCCCCGTTTACATACATGCAATTAGTCATGCGATCCATTGTTGATATAAAAATATCGATTATAGTCGCTTTACAGTTCCTCAAGGTGGTCTGAAATAATTTTCTTTTTAGCCAAAGCTAATTTTTTTCGTTTTGTTTTTAAATGTGCAACGTGTTATATCGAGCTACCTGTTCCAAAGAAATAAGAGGCAGCATTTCACCCCCACTACTGGGTCAATACAATCTAAATTTACAGTCATCAGATATATAACAAAAGCCAACTACTATCTAACAGCCGGGTAAAAATACGTAAAATTAAAACCAAACTGCTGAAACTCTGAGAAAAGTGTCAAAATATCACTGCTTAACCTATAGACCTAAACCTATAGTTGATGTTAGCCATCTGTGTGTTTACTGTGCCAATAACCGGAGGCTGTACGATCTGTGTTACTTTATGTTTTAGTAGTTTGTTTATTGGCTGGGGTCCGGGGTGGCAGAGACAAGGGAATGACCCGTGTTTTTGCTTCATCGGGACGGGAGCGTGCGGTTTCCTATGAATGTCCAGCAACACATGACACACATATCAATTTACGTTCCAGTCTTTTCAAAATAAAACTACTACTATTTAGATGATTTCCACAACGTGGATGAGGTCTTTGAATTCGATGGCCGCTCGTATTTATTTGAGCCTAAGTATACGGATATTCAGATTTCACAACGAGACTTCTTCTTGAGCGGGACTTGGACACAATAACAAATAGAAAGCGAGAGGTAAGAAAAAAGTTTTATTTCTCTGTAGGGTCCTTTCAATAATGTTGTCAGACTCTTATACTAACAATCTGAGCCCGTCAGTGACAAAAACAAACACTTTTAGTGGACATTACGTTACATTGACACTGCTCATTTGCCCTCGCAGCTTGTTTCGTGGCTGCCAGTTACTGTGTTTTCCCTAAATACTGGAACAATTCCAGAAATTGTAGTCCCCATTCGTCACTTAGACGCAAAAACTTGTGCGAATAGGGTCCAGGTTTTGGAATTTAGCACCTTTAACTAAGTTACGTAACAAACATCCATATTTCAACCCAAACCACAATCATTTCCTAAACCTAACCAAGTAGTTTTGTTGCGTATAACGGGTTCTGCACTGCAGGGGCTCGCGCAGGATCACTCGTTTCACTGGACATTTGTAGGAGAATGCACAAAAACTAATTTTTCATAAGATATCATACGGACTGTTGTAAGAGGATACGTTAAATGGACACATTGAGAAATGGTTATAGGCTGCTAGGAGATAATTAAAGGGTCAATACAGGTGATTTTAGTGATCGCCAGTGCAGTTATTCTTGTTACAGTGCAAAATGCTACTTTTAATGCTCTGATTAAACAACATGATAATTAAAGAGCCTGTTTGAAGAGCAATTTGAGAGACACTAAAATCGATTCATAGTTTGCCTCAGTGAGCATAAGAGCATGAATTCCCAAACCTGCCTTCTGCTTGCAACAATGTGAGTTAAATGTGTTGCATAATGTTTTACATCACAAGGTGGAGCCATCACTTCTGCTGCTCTGCAGAAAGATGTCGGGCTGTAGGAGGGAATCTCATTCTACAACGCAGCTCGTATTACTCACTGAGATGACTTCACCTGTATGTAGTTAATATAAACCGTAGGTGGCTGTGAAATGATGGACAGGGACAACAGAGGAGGAGAAGAAGGATCCCCCTTGTCCTTCCTGTTAGTGTCTGTGACCTTCAGGCTTACCTGAAGAGACAGTGTGATGAGGTGTGAAGGAACTCTCCCTCGATTCCTCCCCTTGACATTTATCCTCCCCCTCCTCTGTCTCTTTCTGTGACACTCCTCTGTCTCTTCCCCCCTTATACTCCCTTGTCTGTCTCCATCTCAGACACAGTATCTACTCTGTAGCTAACTGCTCTCTCTGCTGGAGGACTGTTGAAACAACATATTGGCCCTCTAGATACAGTAAAAGGTGCTAAATCAAATAGATTTCTTTAAGTGTGAAATTTTAATTAAAAAATTATTCATAATCCAATGTCTCTAATTTTAATCCTAGCTATAGACTTTACTTCTCAGTTTCCTAAGTGATGCGTTTCTTTGAGTTTCTAAAAATTGACAAGGTGACAACAGATTAAATACAAACATGAGTAAAACGTTTCTCACAATTTAAAGCTTCACAATGAAATTTCATATTTAAAGGAACACTGACCACGATATGGATGAGAACATTAACGTTAGCTTTCTAGCTAACATTTGACCAGCCAATAAGTTAGCTAAAAAGACACATTCACGTACCTTTCTTTGTGAATTTTGTAGTGACGGATGAAGTTGGATGTTGTGGTGGTCGTGTCACTGATTTTTGAACCGCAGACCTTGCATACCGCTGTTCTCTTCTTACTACAGTCATCGACAACATAATCCTTGAATCCAAATTTAATAATTTTTGGACTAGACCCCTCCATGATAGCTGTCTGCCTCCTGCGTTGGCCTCTGCTGGTCTGCTGCATCCTAGTAGGTTGCCAGGTTTGCACGCATTGCACTAGAAATCACCCAATCATGTTTCAAAAACAAAACGTAACTTCTCAATATCTAGAAAAATGCAAATATTTAATAAAAATAAAAAAGCCAAGTCCTTTCGAGTCATCTATCTCAAGTCTATGTCAAGTCTCAAGTCATGAATACCAAATCAAAGTCAAGTCGAGTCTTTTATCAATGTTAGTCAAGCAGGTCTCAAGTCCTCAAATTTGCAACTCGAGCCTGACTCGAGTCAATTGATGTGACTCTCGAGTCCCCCACCTCTGATCAATACCACTCTCATATCTCTCCGTTCAACAGCCAGCAGCCGGTTAGCATAGCTTAGCATAAATAATGGAAACAGCTTGCCCTGCTCTGCACATAAATCTGCATATAACCCATAGACTATATAAGAAGTGGACGTAGTCATCGTGACGTCACGGTTTTGAGGCCGTCGCCATCTTTGGGTCATTTTCTCATAGACTTCTATACAATCAGACTTCTTTTTGCAACCAGAGGAGTCGTCCCCTGCTGGCTATTAGAAAGAATGCAAGTTAAAGGCACTTCAGCATTGGCTTCACTTTTCAGAACCAGAGGTTGCTGCCTGATATAACCCCTGTAAAAAAGCTAATAGTCGGTTCTACATTTCGGTTTTTGTATGGATTAATAAACAAACCAGATATAATGTGTTAATGAGTGAGTTTAAGAGGTGGATTTATTATTTTTTTTGCACCATTTGGACAGAACCAGGCTACTGTAGCCGTTTGCTTAACTAAGCTAACCAGCTGCTAGCTCCAGCTTCATATTAAACGGAGAGATATGAAAATGATATCGATCTTCTCATCTGACTCTAGGCAAGAAAGCAAGTAAGTGCATTTACCAAAAACTCAAACTATTCCTTTAATGTAAATCTTACTTTACTATTTTCATTAGTCAGAAAATAAAGCGATAATGGTGAAGATGCCAGTAAGCTGCTGTAGCGTGAATGGTGCCTGCTACTTTGAGAAGCATCTTATCTCATCCTGCATCTACTGGGATGAGAAAAACACATTCTTGTGTCCAACAAGATTTGGTCATTTACAGATGGAATTCTCCAAAGAAAGAACAATTTGTTTGGGTAAAGGGCCATAAACTCTTTTATCGACCATCGAGTGTCAGTTTTGACACTGTCCAGGAGGATAATAACTTTTAAAACTGTGGGAAGGGTTTTCTCCCCACTTAAACCAACAAGAACTGATAACTTTTCCTGACTTCAAAGTGATCCGTTTGGTCAAAAACACACACACACACACACTCCCCTGTCCATCTTACATTCCACCGCCTAGGTTTCTTAACCTTTCGGTGACCCAGAGATTCACTCCAGCGGTGAAGCGTCAACCCCACCTAGTTTTCATCTATGGTAATGTGACCAATAATTAAATTGTTTAGAAGTCATCATGTGTTACATTATTGACTTCTTTGTGTATAATCATTAATGGTATGTAATACGTTTTAATGTTCTATCAGTGATGTTCAATAGATGTAATACCTTAAGTTTAAAGTTGTTGAAAATGAGTTATAACTTGAACTTAGAATCCAATTTTGACAATCTTGATACTAATGTTTGATTAAAACATTAGTGGTTTTATAGTTTTTGATATGTGTCTGTCTCGTGCAAAAGAAAGGAAAAATTAGTAAAGAGGGAATTCTGATTTTGCGCGTGTAAAGGTTTTTCAATAATGAATCGATCAGAGAAAGAGAGGGTCTCGACCCCTCCCTCCCAGAGGGGGTTAAAGAAGAGATGACACAGAGTCAGAAGTGCTGTTGTCAGAAGAAGTTGAGAAAGTTGTCCGCAGGGAGATGACTCCAGCAGGAGCTCTCCAGAACTTACATACATACATTTTTTTTGTGTGTTTATTTTCTACCTCATGTTCATTTTTCTGAGTCAAGTGACTTCTAAAGGACAGCATTTTTAAAGATCTTTTGTTTATCTCGCGTGATTTAAATGCTAAGTGCTCGGCCAGCATTTCCAGTTTTCCGTGAAATAGATAAATTCTAAAGCTTCAGAAGATAATCCGACTTCAGCTTTTTGATTTCTTTCAACGAGTAATCAGCCAACGGACTTCAACTCCCACATTCAATGTTCTGACGAGAAAGTTGAATGTTCTCCACGCTTTGCTGTTTGGTATCCCGGGCCAGCTGAACCGATCTCATCCAACCCATCCAAGGGGCTTGTCTATCCAGACAACGTGTGAGGAAACGGCCTCTGGACCCACAGAACCAACTGCAGCGATAAGTGAATGTTCCGTGGCTTTATGATCAATAGTTGTTTGTCAGACATATCTTCTAAATTTCCTAATCTTCCAAATTATTAACTGCAACTTTTATAGCTTAGAGAGAATAATCAGACTTTCCCTCACTACTAAAGTTCCAATCAGAATTGCTTCATTGAATTTTCATTTCATTCATTCATTCATTAATTAATTAATTACCAGTGTTAATTAGTCATTTGTATATTCATCACTTCATTTATTCAATTATCACGATTTATGGTAAATAAATGTTTCACTTTATCACTACGTCATGTCTGTGTGTGTATTTCAAAGCAGAACTGTAGATCAATGAATTCAGAACTTATACTTCAGACTTGAGATTGATTAATGATCAATACTTCTATCACAATAGTTTCTGCTTTTCCTATAAAAAGTGGTGGTGCCCCGAATTGAGTATTTCTTTATTTAACGAGTGCAAATCTTTAATTACATGTAGAGTGGTTAACGCTACAGTATAATTGGTGCCCCGTGTGAGGCGAAATCAAATCAACAAGTCTGCTGAAATGAATACACAGATATTTTCCGCTGATACTGTGAAATAGTGAATTTATCCCCGTTGAAAGAAATAGGTTTTATCAAACTTCACCTAACTTTAGAAAGTTAATTCTTATCTTGCTGTCTGCTTGACGATCTTTAATGCTGTTTTGACTCTCTGCTAATTACTGGATGTGTGTGAGAATTCACATTTCTTATTGATTGTTACATTTGCCTGCGAAGTTATGATTTGAGCTCAGCGTTTAAATTGTAAAGTTGAATTTACAGCGGCGGAGGCCCGGTTGTAAATGCGCCGTGTTTCGAGGCGTATAGCTGCATTGACAGAAGAAAGCGTTACTAATTAGCCTGGAGCTATTGGTGTAATTGCATGCAAAAGTGTATTGATACGCTTATTGATAAGGCCTTGACAGAAACCAATTCTATCTTCTGTTCCTGGGATTGTTGAATAGCCTGTGCATGGTTCCTACCTGACCCAGATGCCTATGTTTAGCCGGATAAGCTTAGCTAACTTGCCGCTAAACGCCGCCCGTGTGGTTTAAAACTCTGCTTGTTTAACTGTCGCGGACAGTAAGAGTACCCTTGTGGTTTGATGCAGAGAGATTAAGTGCTTTGAGGTACTTTGCAAGTCCCGAAGAGGACTTTTGTTGCGAAAGAAATCTTGCTCCAGCCGTGGAGTGAGTTTTCGGGCCGCCGTGCCTGTTTCAAAGTTTGTTATTGTTTGCAGAGACAACTTCCCTGTTCTGTGGTCAAAATACAGACTGAGCTTGAGCGAGCGCAGAAGCTCTTAGTGGGCGTTGCTTAGAGACGTCACCCAGAGCTCCTCCCTTGTCTGCGAGGGCGAGTCTGTTGTCTCCATCTGGTGGACGATTTGGTTAACGAAACTTGGGGATTGAATATTCAAACTTTTCTCTGTGTACCTAACATACTTTGTAAATGCAAACTTACCACGAACAATTGTAATTAAACAACGACAATAACATCTCTTCCTACTAACTACTCTAAAGTAGTGAGTTAAATCCATACTAATTCACCCTCCTGCATGCTACCACTTTGGAATGTCAACACCATTTACATTTGAGATTTAATTAGTGGTCTATGTGTTTGCATAAGTGTGATTGATAATGCAGCTTCTGTTTGATTCCTGTTCAGTGTGATTTCTCCCTAATAATTGCCTGTGCTCTAATAAATAATAACCACTCATTTACTAAATGAATGATCAACATAATTTAATAACCATTTGAGTTTGCTTGCTCACAGATTTTAGTAATTGATCATTTATAACGAATGAACAACAATAAAACACATAGGATTTGATGATTCATTCACAGGACAACTTGAGAGTTGTAAACAACCTGTAAATAACTGCATGCAACAGACTTGTTTGTGGTATGACAAAGAATATGATTAATTAACTAATTTCAATTAACTTTTCATTTTATTACTTTATTAACCAAGTTCTTTAACCAAACCACCTGTCAAAATGTCCAATCCTGATCAACCCGGTCGAACCAGTCCAGCCTCATCTGATGGCTCATATGGTGGCGATATTGTGGACAATTTAGAGATTGCGCTTGTGGACTTGACTGAAGATTTATTGCCTGGGTATGTAGCACACATCCAAGGTAAAGATTCCTCAGAGCAAACAAACATAATGTCAGACCTCATCCATGAAGCCCAGTCTAATCCACTAAAAGGTAAAGCACTAGCTAAGATGCTAGGCAGCATGATTGCCGTGTTAGCAGCGCAGCTTAAACACACTCGGAGACTGCTTTACCTTGCAGCAGGTAAGTTGAAATCGCGCGCGCAACAGGTCGCACAGCTACAGGAAGGAAACAAATCCCTTCACCAAAAACTTGAAACTTCCAAACAATCTTTGGCTCAAGCGGACACACGCATTAATGAGCTGACAACTCAACTTAACACCCCAAATGAGGAAAAGGCAGACTTGGAAAAACGGAATCGAGATTTGAAGCAGTCGCTTCAAATGCGAGAGCAACAACAGGTTGCCATACAAGATCGATTTGATGAGGTAAGTCATGTCAATGATAAATCCAGAGAACTACTTGATAAAACATTGGCACAAGTAGATGAGCTAAAATCCCGCAGCAGAATCGATGCACAACACAGGGATGCAGATCAAAGGCAGTTACGACAGATGCAACACCAACTAACAG
This sequence comes from Sebastolobus alascanus, assembly GCA_916701645.2. NCBI lineage: Eukaryota > Metazoa > Chordata > Actinopteri > Perciformes > Sebastidae > Sebastolobus > Sebastolobus alascanus. Next base: position 659,101 of record CAKAOJ020000094.1, read on the forward strand.
AAGCCAAGGAGGAATTGGCTGATGCCTGCCATCGACAGGAAGTGAAGGACGAAGAATTAGCAGCGGCTAAAAGAGATCTCCAATATTCTTTTGAGATTAATAGAACCCGACAATCACTTTTCGATGATGCTTTCCTTGAAGAAAGGAAAAAGAGCCACGCCCGAGAAGCTCAACGAGACGCGGATGCGCAGTTTCGTTCACCGTACACTCCAGATCTCTTTGGAACCAACAGAACTCCAGCGACCCCGGCCAGGCCGGCTTCTCCTTTGCAACCTTATTCACCTCCGGGTCCCCAGACTTTACCAGGTCCATCAGACCGCGATTTAGATAAAATCGCTCGTAACTTACCACGCTTCGAACCCAAACCTGGTGTCTCTCAGGACACCAGAGCCTACTTGAGAGACATCGACTTCTACTTGCGGAAGTTCCCAAATGTCACCGTTGAGGAAAAGATATACCTGATCAAAGTTACCTCTAGTCGTGACGTTAGCAGGTTCATTGAACGCCAGCCAGATTCAGTCAGAGCTGACTATGACCTGCTCTGCCAGGCATTGGAAAAAGAATTCTCCGACAGCTTATCGCTGACCGGCTTAACAGCTGCTATGACGGTAAGACAAGGGAGAAACGAATCACCTAAAGAATTTCACCATCGCCTTCTCAAAGCTTACTTTGGTTCTCAAAATGAACCTGGGATGGAGGAAGACTTGAACTTCAAAACCCTCTTTGTCCAGAACCTCCATCCCACCACGAGTGGTCAACTTGGTGTACTGGCAAACCCACTCACCTCAACCATCCAACACTTGCGTGACCTAGCCTCTCTGGGATTTGCAAAGCAAAAGCAATCCCTAATCAAGCCGGCAGAGCCCAACACCATCCTGAGTCTTAACACTAGACACTTGTCCATAGAGCTAGAAGGAGCCCCCGGCGGTGAACTACTTGGTTCACCAAAGCGTCCTCCACACACCTACCGGCGTGTTGAGGAGCAGAGACCGTCTGCACCACAGCGAAACGATCAGAACCACGGGTACTCAAAACGACCTTGGCCTAACAGACTCCAGGGCCACTCCAAGTTCGATCAGAATCGCCAGTATAGGTACCAACCAAACCAGTGGGAAAATCGCAGGACTTATGACGACCAAGGAAAGGGGCGTTATAATTCACCAGATAATTACCCACAGTACAAACGACATCAGAAACCATCCCACCATGACTTCCCTGAGGAGGATAAAATGAGAGATGGTAACAAACCAGCTTTCCAGCGGATGAAAAACAACTCCAAAGGTAAGTTTAACAAACCTAAGCTTGCCAGAGAAGACCTGGAATCCCTTAAGAGTCTTCTCCATGACATTTGCGAGGAGAACAGCAAGAGAGCTGATCTTTTCTCCGTGAATCCAACAGCCACTAGAACTACTCCACAAAACAACCCCTCCAACCTACCTGAGGAAGTGGTTGGGAAGCATCGGGGGATTTCCCGTGACCCAGAGCCTGTTCCCCTGCAGAACCAGAACCATGCTCCCACAGGGAATGAATGTCATGAGTCAAAACAGGGGGGTGAAAAACCTGTTCCCCCCAGCTCAGTCTTGTTGATGCAACTAGACTCCGAGAACAAGTCCCCTAGCGACGACGAATCAGTCATTCAGGGTGAAACACCCCCTCAATTCTTGTGCAACCTCGAGGAAAAAGGAGTTGCTCGTAAATTCTACCTGTCTACGACTCTTGAAAACATGCTTGTTCACGACGCACTCCTTGACACGGCTGCAGACATCACCCTGATGTCATCAGAGCTTTTCAGCAGGTTGCAAACAATTGCACGCCGATCAAACAAACACTTGAAACTCCAGAAATGTTCCCTGGACGTTCAGCCGTACGCCCCGTTAGGCACCACATTGACAACAGTGTTGATGGTGCACATAACCATCGGGCCAATGCGTTGTGTTCACCCCGTGTACATCTCTCCTCTTAATGCCATTCCTTTTCTCATCGGCAAAGACTTGCTTAACCGCTTCGAGCCGTTAATCGACTTCAAACGCTCAAAGATCTGGGCACAGGTTCGCCAACCTCTGCCTATCTCTTTTCCCCAAAGCACTGGAGCTCAATGCTACGCCGTGGGAACCGCAGAGACCGAAACCCTGGTTCAGAATGTTCCACCCGACCAACCAGAAGCAACTGAAGTTGGTGAAATCCCTGAACCATACGTCGTAAAGTCACAGGGCGCCCTCAAGGCCCCACTTTGGACATTCAACCCGGAATCTCTGCCAGACTCCACCTCTTTTCCCAGCCCTCCCACCCCTACGGTCTGTGCAGTCACTCAGTCTCAGTCGACGGCCGAACCACCGGCAGACCCTGTCACTCCGGATGCTGTCTCTGTGACGCCCGAGTTCTCTGGCTCTAACCGGGTCTCACTTCAGACTTTGAACCCGGCGGTCCAAGCCATGGACCTTTATCTCTTTGATCCCTTGGCACGTGACATTTTCGATGCTGAATTTGAGTCTATGCTAAACTTGCGACACCTGTTCAAATTGCGCTCTTCCCTGCAGGTGAATACGGGCCTTTTGGTCCATGTTTCCGACGCACTCACTTCTCCTGCGCTCGTGGTGCCTCGAAACCACAGGGGGGTGATGCTGATGCACGCCCATGATTCACTCGGTGCAGGCCACACAACTGTTAAAGCAACACTCGCACTGAAACAAGTCGCTTGTTGGCTACAAAAGCAGGAAGACGTGGCGGATTACATCAAAGGCTCTTTAGTCCGTTGCCAATGCCAACCATCAAACCACATAAAATTCACAGGGAAAGCTTACCGGACGTATGCGTCCCAGACAGATCATAGACTGCAGAAAATTTAGAGCACCCTGAGGTGCCAGGTACTAGGGTTAAAACACAAGAGGAAAATCATAAACTCTAGTACGAGTTGTGCAGCGAAAGCTGTATTGGATGAAAGTCATTTCAAAGTCAGGTGCCTTGTCTCCAGTCAAGTCCACTGTGTATAAAACTCACCACCATTTTAAACTTGCTCTGCAATAATCACTCACTCAAACCACTTGGGTACAAGTGGGGGTTATCCTATAAATTACAAACACCCATTTGGTTACAAGTGGGGGTTATCCAGTAAATGACAAACACCAAAAGTTCACCATCACTCGATCGGAAGTGAGTGGTACCCAGACGAGAGAAAAACAGTTCATTGGATGCTTGCTAGCTGCAGCCTCCGTCGTCGGTTCTCTTTTCAGTTTAGGTCTATCTTCTGTCAATGAAAGCGTCTCCTAGGTGAACTACAGACTGAAATTCCCAAAATACACGATCAGATGGGAAAACAGCCAAACCAGTTAGAAACCTTACAGGGGTTTATCACTCAAAACCATAAGTGCGATAGACACCCTACTCTTGGTCTTGTCGGTTGATTCTGCACACACAACTAGTAATCAGGCTAATGTACGACATGATTCGTGACATCGGATCCTCAGTCGACAGCCTAGCCACGGGTAGGATTTTCCCATATGTTGTCCCAGGAACGTTAGTTCAGGACCTCTTCCACCACTGACAAAGTATTCCACGCCCCTCCATTTTAGAACTGGTGTCCAATGAAAAGGTAGACCTCATAAGTTAGTTTAATTCTAAGTAGGTTATTTAATCAACTGAATAGTATTCAGAACCTTTTGTTTTAAACCATATATGTATTTAGAAATTAGATACATCATATATTTTTTCTAACCATTTAGCAGTTATCTATCATTTTTTTTTTTGTTTAAGACAACAACTCTGATCATAAAGCTATTCTGCCACCTGCCATCCCTGTCTATCACCATCATCGTCTCGACAATGAGGCTCCCTTCACAGCACCATCATCGTTTCGACAACGAGGTTCCCTTTACGCACCATCCTCGTTTCAACAACGTAACGATACTCCCTGGACAGCGAGTATCGTTCCGAGTGGGGGATGTGTAGCGTGAATGGTGCCTGCTACTTTGAGAAGCATCTTATTTCATCCTGCATCTACTGGGATGAGAAAAACACATTCTTGTGTCCAACAAGATTTGGTCATTTACAGATGGAATTCTCCAAAGAAAGAACAATTTGTTTGGGTAAAGGGCCATAAACTCTTTTATCGACCATCGAGTGTCAGTTTTGACACTGTCCAGGAGGATAATAACTTTTAAAACTGTGGGAAGGGTTTTCTCCCCACTTAAACCAACAAGAACTGATAACTTTTCCTGACTTCAAAGTGATCCGTTTGGTCAAAAACACACACACACACACACTCCCCTGTCCATCTTACATTCCACCGCCTAGGTTTCTTAACCTTTCGGTGACCCAGAGATTCACTCCAGCGGTGAAGCTTCAACCCCACCTAGTTTTCATCTATGGTAATGTGACCAATAATTAAATTGTTTAGAAGTCATCATGTGTTACATTATTGACTTCTTTGTGTATAATCATTAATGGTATGTAATACGTTTTAATGTTCTATCAGTGATGTTCAATAGATGTAATACCTTAAGTTTAAAGTTGTTGAAAATGAGTTATAACTTGAACTTAGAATCCAATTTTGACAATCTTGATACTAATGTTTGATTAAAACATTAGTGGTTTTATAGTTTTTGATATGTGTCTGTCTCGTGCAAAAGAAAGGAAAAATTAGTAAAGAGGGAATTCTGATTTTGCGCGTGTAAAGGTTTTTCAATAATGAATCGATCAGAGAAAGAGAGGGTCTCGACCCCTCCCTCCCAGAGGGGGTTAAAGAAGAGATGACACAGAGTCAGAAGTGCTGTTGTCAGAAGAAGTTGAGAAAGTTGTCCGCAGGGAGATGACTCCAGCAGGAGCTCTCCAGAACTTACATACATACATTTTTTTTGTGTGTTTATTTTCTACCTCATGTTCATTTTTCTGAGTCAAGTGACTTCTAAAGGACAGCATTTTTAAAGATCTTTTGTTTATCTCGCGTGATTTAAATGCTAAGTGCTCGGCCAGCATTTCCAGTTTTCCGTGAAATAGATAAATTCTAAAGCTTCAGAAGATAATCCGACTTCAGCTTTTTGATTTCTTTCAACGAGTAATCAGCCAACGGACTTCAACTCCCACATTCAATGTTCTGACGAGAAAGTTGAATGTTCTCCACGCTTTGCTGTTTGGTATCCCGGGCCAGCTGAACCGATCTCATCCAACCCATCCAAGGGGCTTGTCTATCCAGACAACGTGTGAGGAAACGGCCTCTGGACCCACAGAACCAACTGCAGCGATAAGTGAATGTTCCGTGGCTTTATGATCAATAGTTGTTTGTCAGACATATCTTCTAAATTTCCTAATCTTCCAAATTATTAACTGCAACTTTTATAGCTTAGAGAGAATAATCAGACTTTCCCTCACTACTAAAGTTCCAATCAGAATTGCTTCATTGAATTTTCATTTCATTCATTCATTCATTAATTAATTAATTACCAGTGTTAATTAGTCATTTGTATATTCATCACTTCATTTATTCAATTATCACGATTTATGGTAAATAAATGTTTCACTTTATCACTACGTCATGTCTGTGTGTGTATTTCAAAGCAGAACTGTAGATCAATGAATTCAGAACTTATACTTCAGACTTGAGATTGATTAATGATCAATACTTCTATCACAATAGTTTCTGCTTTTCCTATAAAAAGTGGTGGTGCCCCGAATTGAGTATTTCTTTATTTAACGAGTGCAAATCTTTAATTACATGTAGAGTGGTTAACGCTACACTGCTCACCCCTTGACTCGCAAATGTCCTGTTTTGCAATATAAGTGGATACGTCCTACATTGCAGCAGGAGAAACAGAATAAGATGATGTGACTTTTTCCGTTAAAACTAAAGACTGAGCAGATGTGTAGGCTATATTTTGAGAGGAAAATCTTGATTTATGTCACTTTAAACTGAGGGTTTTCTGTTGTAGTCAATATTCAATTTGACCAATGCACCATAATGCAAAGTGCAATGTGATGTTAAAGCTGAAGTAGGCAGATTGGAGCAAATATGATAAAGAAAGAGTTATTTTTATAAAACGGTCACTATATTCTGACAGTAGTGCATGAGACAGGTAATCTGAAAAAAAAATCATGTGCCTCTGTGCCCACTGGTGTCCTCCAGTGCTCCCAATGGAATCTGCAAGATTTCACAGACTAGAGGAAATCAACCAATCAGGGCCGAGCTGCAGAAGCTGTCAATCACTCGCAAACTCCGATCAAATGGTCAAACTAGGCAGCGTTGATCAAATATGAATCAATATTCTCTTACTGTAATGCCTATTTCTTGCATAAATAAGAATATGAGACGAACATAAGAAAGTTTGTGACCCGGCAGCCATGTTGAGATCAGTTGAGGAAATACCAAGCACCCCCCACAAACCAGAGCACACTTTCTCTCATTTTACAGCTAAACAGTACACTACAAGTTGTTCCTGAAAACATTTGAGGTGAGAAATAGGCATTACAGTAACAGAATATTGATTCGTATTTGATCAGCGCTGCCTAGTTTGACCGTTTGATTGGAGTTTGCGAGTGATTGACCTTGAATTAACAGCCAATCGGAACACTTTCTCTCTGAAATGACTTGTGATTGGCCAAAGTCTCCTGTCACGGGCTAGATTTTCTTAAGCCTGAAAACAGAGCCACGAGGAGGTGCAGAATTGTAGTTTTCTCTCAGAACACTTGAATTACAATATGCTGAAAGGTTATTATGGGTTTTTTGCCAAATGATGCAAAAAACATTCTGCCTACTGCAGGTTTAACTGATATACAATTGCAGTTGTTTTCCTCTTTCAGATCAAACTTTTAAAAAACTGTAATCTGTTAAAGTTTCTTGCAGAGAGCTGGATGAGAAGATAGATACCACTCTCATATGTGTCCGTTCAATATTTTCAAGAATATTAAGGAATTGGAGACAGCATCTGGTTAGCTTAGCATAAAGACAGGAAACATGGGATTTGCATGAATTAAACAACTGAGATACAACTTGTTAATTATTGAGCTTTAGAGGGGCTGGTAGGCAGGCAGGTTTTAACTTTGGACAGAGCCAGGCTAGCTGTTTCCCCGTTTCCAGTCTTTATGCTATAGCTTCATTATAGCTTCATTAGGCTGTGGCTTCATTTTTATCGTACAGACCTGAAAGTTGTATTGATATTCTCACCTAACTCTCAGAAAGAAAGCAAACAAGCTTATTAGCCAAAATGTCAAACCATTCCTGCAACGGTAGACAATACAAAGGCCAGTATGTTAACGCAAAGTCAGTAAAGTTAGTTTTATAATGAATATAATTCAGAGTGTGTCGCTCATACTTAGTGTTGTTCCTAAGAAACTTCCTGCATGCATTACAACTGCAATCTAAATGACTTATTCACAATATGAGTATTTCATTCAAGGCTGGATTAACCAATATAAATGCTCCCCTAACCTTGACATATATTGTGAATTATTCCCTCCATAACCTCTTCCCCAAGAGAGTCATTAAAGCAACTGTTTCAGGCAGAAAATGTAATTCATGACATACAGTCATTTTCCTTCTCATTTGAATAAAGCTGACTGATGGTTTACAGCTGAGTAACGGCTCAAGCAAACAGAATGTGGATTACTGTCGCCATGTTAATGACTCAAACTTTGAGCTATGAAGAAGAAGCAGAGAGAGCAATTAACCCGTTGAAATTAGCAAATGGGGAGGCATCAAGAGATAGCAATGGCTCTTAGATGGCAGAAATGACTGCGCAGTAAAGAGGGAGCCATCAGAAAACTCCCAGTTTCAAAGCCTGTGTGTCAGTGTGCGTATGAATGCCTGCTGTCGTTTTAATCTGCTAAAGCTAATATGCACCAGCCAGAAAATTAATTTATGGGAGGAATTACTGTTTAATGGTTGGAGTTTGTGATGTGATGACGAGCTTTCAGTTATTTTACTGGACGTTGTAGATCTTCAGGAAACGGGCAAGGAAGCCATTTATGCAAAATGTTTGGAGCATCATTTCAGTGGGTTCACATGCTGGTCAACCGTCAACATCTGGGATTCTGAAGTCAACTCATTTTTAATTTGCATATAAATACTTAAATTTTGCCTCATTACATAAATGCTCAGATGTATTGAGCTTGCAGCAAAATACTTAGCCCTCTTTCACTCAACTCGAATTTTGAAACAGGGTATCATAGCATATGCATTTAACATACACTACCTTTAGTACCTATGCATGGGAGGTGAATTGGTGAGGGTTCACTACAAAATACAATAGGGAAGTGTCTACGTACAAACTTGGGTATATGACCCCGACAAGGACGACAGAGAGGCCTGGTTAGCTTATTTATAGCTATACTGTTAATGTGAGCGGCAGCAAACTTTCATGCAGCATATTTACCAAATGAAACCTCTATTTAACACAGTAATCATATTTACATCACATATGAATACATACCAACAGAATGTTTAAATTTCAATCACAGCAAAACATTTATTGCAACGTGATTTTCTGACTCAAAGAAACACAACAGAATAATTAGCCCAGGACCTTATACTCAGTTACCATCAATGTCTCTTCAAACCTTCTGTCCATCTACGTGACTCCTGTGGTCCTCCATACTGTCCATCATGGATTTTCTATGAAAATATGTCCTTAGACTCCGTGGCAGACTTCTCCGTAAAAAGCGGCAGAGTCCCGAACACCTCCACTATGAAAAGACGTCCTTAGACTCTGTGGCAGACTTCTCTGGAAACAGCGGCAAAGTCCTGAACACCTCCACTATGAAAAGACATCCTTAGACTCCGTGGCAGACTCTCTTGAAAAAGCGGCATTTGGGGTGCCATCAGAAGCACATGAGTGTGTTCCAATCCGCGTACTTCTGTACGTACACTTACTATTTTGAGTGCATAAGTGCGTTCACACTGTGAAGTACGGCAAAATGCAGTGCTCTGTAAGTACCCGGATGTTGTACTCAAAACGGTCAAATCGTTGAGTGTGGAACGCTGGACACTTCTCACCCTCAACGGTCGTCATCTTGGCTAAGTGGCGGAAGAGGCGGGACCACGACCACCATTCAAACATGTGAAAATGGCGGCAGATGATGCAAATGCTTTTGCGGAGCTGAACAACGTACCTTATAGATGCCAGCTCATGTGCCAGCTGCCGTAAAAACCCTAAGAAGAAGAAGATATTTCGTCTGGTAGCGAGCCGCGGTGAAATGTTGCGATTGTCATTTCCGGTAAGGGCGCCGCAGAGTATTCGATTTGAGACGACCCTACCCCGTTGAAATTTACGCACTACTCAAGTAAGTACAGAGTGCACACAGTGCACTACATTGAAGTGTACTTCCAGAAGTACGTGGATTGGAACACACTCTCTGTATTGTACAGAATTAGTAAGCCACCAAACAAGTCATTTCGTCGGTAGTTGTTGCTCCCAGAAGAGTTCAGAGAGACTGAGCTCAGATCCTTGCATGATAAATCTGGTCATCTTGGGTTTGACAAAACCTTTGGCCTGATAAGAGAGAGGTTTTTTGGCCTCGCATGAAAACAGAGATCGAAAGATACTGTAAAAACTGTCCTAGGTGTATTCAGAGGAAGACATTGCCTAAGAGAGCTGCAGAGTTGTCAAGCTGTACAAATGCCCTCAATTTGTACAGAGACAACAGAGCTAGGTCCAACTAGACCCTCGGGCAGATTAGCCTTCCTTTCTCTTAGCGTATCACACTATGTGGAACGTATCTTCTCCGGAGCGTGAGGCTGTTCTTCTACTGAGCCCCTGGGAAGTTTCCCGGTGGCTGTTTTCTTTTCAGGAGACACTTGTTCACTTTTCTGAGATTTTCTGGGTTTTGACACTCTAGCTGGAAATGTCCATCTTCTCCACACTTATAGCAAAATACATCAGCACAATACTGGGGTTTGGGAGTTCTCTCCTTGCCACATGCATATGAGTTTCAATTCACTTTCTGGGTGTGGATCTGAGTGACATGCTGTGGTGCGCTCTCCGATGCAGCTACAGAGGCGGAAAGCAGGCGATCAACATCAGTCTTGAGCCCTTGAAATGCTTTCCTGAGACTCTCTATTGCATGGTCAGTCTGTACTACAGGTACAGGTACTGGTGCAACAAAGGTTGTAGCACACTCGGCAAGCCTAACCATAGCTGCTGAAGCAACATTCTTTTCACTTTGTCTTTCAAGAATCATCTCCTCTTCTTCTCTTACATCATGAAGCAACTCAGTGAAACCTGGAGGAGGTTTGAGTTTATAAGTCATTCTTATTCGAAGGGCAACGAGATCATGAGACAGAGCACCTCTTGCAACTTGTTCAACGTGCGCTTGATTCATGTCAGCTACTTCAATTCCACCCTTACGATGGACTGCATGCAACAACTTGTCTAGTCTGAGTAGGTATGCTGATAGTCTCTCACCTTCTTGCTGAAAAGTGTTACGGAACCTCACCATGAGATCAGCTGCCCTGTCCGTGGTTCCAGAAGCTGTTTCTAGTGCTTTGAGATAATCATTGGCAGTGGCACGGGGATTTGTGACTCTCAGCCTGTGGAAAATATCTGCTGCTGGCCCTTTAAGACTCTCAGCAATCCTCTGTTTCTTCATGATATCAGAACACTGCCACTCATCCAGCATATGGGTGGTCTGTTCTGCCCAGGCGTCATACTCCTCTTCTCCATGTGGAGCAGGTTTCACACCTGAGAACAACCAAAGTTTATGATAGCCTTGTCCTTCTGCAGGCGTAGCTTGACATTTCTCAACTAGTGAGGAGATGGCATTCACAAGCTCAGTGTTCAGGTCTGGAGTAGTGGGTGGACCATGAGAAGGTGTGAGCAAGCATGTGACATCAGCCAAAGTCTTCCCTTCATTTGCCAGGAATGACAGTAGCTTGGAGTGGAAGCCTTCTACTTCACTGGGTACATGGTAACTTTCGGTTTCACTGACGTTAACTACCCAAGGTGCAAACTCATCTTCAGCCACTAACTGTTCTGGTATGTCAGTCTTAGTCATGTCATTTGAGGTTCAACTAGAACTAGCTGTCTTTTACCAGTGTGTTCTAGACACCGTCCTCTTATTTTGCAATGACCAAATATTGGAACTCCATCAAGCACTTCAGATAGTCTCATCAGAAACGTCAACAGAAACCTCACTGAGCACAATTGCTTTACTTACATCAATACCTCTGTCGTCACACCATTTGACTATCTGTTCTGACTCCATTTTACATTGGTTCACAAAATCACACCCTCTAATCACTTAAGCTTCAACTATCTCATTTAGCATTGACTTAACTCATTACATCAATATGCTCACAAATACAAAGAAACAGCCCCCACGTGTAGCCCTCGTTCACTCAACTCTAATTTTGAAACAGGGTATCATAGCATATGCATTTAACATACACTACCTTTAGTACCTAAGAGTGGGAGGTGAATTGGTGAGGGTTCATTACAAAATACAATAGGGAAGTGTCTACGTACAAACTTGGGTATATGACCCGACTAGGGTGACGGATAGGCATGTTTAGCTTATTTATAGCTATACTGTTGTGAGCGGCAACACACTTCCATGCAGCATATTTACCAAATGAAACCTCTTTTTAACACAATAATCATATTTGCATCACATATGAATACATACCAACACAATGTTTAAATTTCAATCACAGCAAAACATTTATTGCAACATGTGATTTTCTGACTCAAAGAAACACAACAGGATAATTAGCCCAGGACCTTATACTCAGTTACCATCAATGTCTCTACAAACCTTCTGTCCATCTACGTGACTCCTGTGGTCCTCCATACTGTCCAGCATGGATTTTCTATGAAAAGACGTCGTTAGACTCCGTGGCAGACTCTCATGAAACAGCGACATGTGGGTCGCCATCAGAAGCACATTTCTTTTTCCAGCTAGCAAGGGCAACAGCTAGATAGCTAGCACACAGTCCACACGCCGGCTTAATTAAACAGCTCCGAACAAAACTCACTTTCCCTTTCCTACCAAGGTACACAGTAAAATATATAAAACTCCCGTCTGTTAACTATTTGTAATCTTAAACACTTACGTAGCTTCTCTACTCTTCTGCCTCGTCTCTTACACACCGTCTCTCATCGATCTTTTCCTTTCCTTTTTTCAGTCCCCCCTTCTGAGAATCCGGTAGGCTACATTAATTATCATCTGATACTCTCTGATTGGCTAATGACATTGATTGATACCTGGCTGCCCAATACACACAAAAGAAACCCGATATGAGGGGTTCAAAGGCTACTCAAAACAGAGGACATTTCAACACAATATACATTTCTCCATGTAAATGAAAAAGTTATTACACTAGAAATACACTGTATAATTGTTAACTGATCATATATCAGAGAAACATTATGCAAACAAAAAATAGTAAGGTACTACATACTTCAACTCAATAAATATTTCAGAATCCATATTTATATCATTGGGTGTTTAGGTGACCTAATTGGAGAGGGATGGAGTCTTGGGACACTCAAGTATCATCCATCCATCCATCCATCCATCCATCCATCCATTATTTGTATCCAATTCAGGGTCGTGGGGGGGCTGGAGATGATTCAATTTATTTTATTTTATTTTATTTTATTTATATTCTGATCCCAGCTGACATTGGGCGAAGGCGGGTTACACCCTGGACAGGTCACCAGACACATAGAGACAGACAACCATTCACACTCAAATTCACACTTACGGGTCATTTAGAGTCAACAGTTAACCTGCATGTCTTTGGATTGTGGGAGGAAGCCGGAGAACACGGAGAAACCCACACTAACACGGGGAGAACATGCAAACGCATCACAGAAGGGCCTCAAGCCGGATTCGAACCTGCGACCCTCTTGCTATCAGGCGACAGTTCTAACCACTCAAGTATCAGACACGAGGTAACCAGAATTTGGGACAGTGAGACAGATATTTCCACCAAAAAAGGACTTTTTAGTTGAACTTACCCTTTAATATCATCAAGTGATGTATGCAATAAACCAGTGGTGACCTTTTTTGCAGGGCCCCCCTTTTGTAGATGAAAAACATTTGCCCCCCCCCGTTGGTTTGGACCGAGTCTTGTTCATTTATTCTCTACATTTTCATGAGCACATGTAGAGTTGTACTATAGCTGAGATGATGACAACATTCACATTAGTGTTGTTATCTTGGATTTAAAAAAGAAAAAAGACAAAAAACTCACTGATGTTTGGTTTATTTTCCACTCAGCCAAGAATTTAAACACGTTTTACCTGATGAAAACCTTTTATTCAGCAGTGCTGTGCATAAAACAACCTTATATAGTCTACATTTCGTTGACAGGTTGATGCACTAATAGTTTTTGATAATTTTTAATTGTAACACTTTACATATTATTGCTGCTGACAGTTTTTATTCCGTTTTTAATTTTCCCTGGAATGATTTATGATGACTATTTTCTTTAATCTCTGTTTTTGTTTTCATTATTGCTCCCACTAGTTGTACATGATGACACTTCAGTGTCATATCAACTTTGAACAAATTTGATTTGACAGCATAACTAGATGTGAAGCACCCCGAGGTGGCAACAGCTCCCAGCTGCACTTCCTCAACTGGGACACAGGGGGGCAGTGTTCCCACAGATGGCTGCTGAGAGGATTGACTGACAACTACACACAGGAACAGAGACACACACATGATGTGAGCACATTCGCGGACGATAGTGTTGTGTGTGGGTCCATTATGGTGCCTGACAGCGCGTCGCCCTTGTCCTCCTTTCTTTACTCAAATTGCTCCTGCAGAAGAGAAAAACAACTCTGGGATACGTGTATGTTAGGAGTGGGTGTGAATGTGTGTGTGGGTGTTTGTATGTGCCTGGGATGGTTTCCACATTGTGAACAAGTGTGCTTTACTGTGCATGCGGGACTGCTGCATGTGCAGGTAGGTGGAGTGCTTGTGTGTTAGAGTGTACTTTTGTGTGAGTAAATGCTGTTAAGTTTATGAGAGTGCGTGAACAAGTGTGTTGTAGGAGGATTTGTGAGTTTCTGAAAATGAATGATTTTTATGGGAGTGTGAATGTCAACATGGTGGTGTGTGTGTGTCTGTGTGTGTTTGTTATGGCACCTGAGAGGTTTCTGTACCTAACGATTTCACGTGTTGTTCCTACTGAGACAGACCGAACTAATCTACCTGGATTTGTCAGAGAGAAAGAACAGCAGCCTCCCAGTCTGTGATTACTTTGTACACACACACGCACGCACGCACGCTCGCACGCACTTTAGATTCTTGGCAGCCACTGAATTAAATTATAATTTACAACAGGATTAAAACGTTTAGCACACACATTTTCTCTTTGTTTGGGTTGTCTGAATTCAATTTGAGTTTGAACAGCGTCCTGGTATTTCACACACACACACACACACACACACACACACACATACACACACACACACACACACACGGAGAGAGCTAGAGGTAGCGCTGTATCCACCTGACAGCTGTAATTCAGTGACATTTAAACAAAAGGAAGACACACCTGAGAGACGTCAGTAGACGTGCTTTTGGAAATGGAGATTCACTGCACAAACCACTGGGACTGACTGCTTCCCCCCCGTGAGACTAAACTCACAAATCACAACGGAGTCCACAATCCATCATCGATTTTACCCGTTAAATCACGAAGAGGAGATGTAAAGACAGGAAGAGACGGCTTAAAGGAGGACTTTTAAACTTTCAGATAAAGACTGCCTCCTCCTCCGACCGGGGACTTCTCTGATGATAGCATCGCTGCTGAGGAGCGGCTGTTGTTCTGACTGCAGCATTTTCTTTTTCATTTCTCTCATCAGTGTCGACAGAGAGAAAATGTCAGCCAAAAAGTGCCAACATTTCAGCTAATTGCATTTCTAATAGGTTATGAAGCCTGCATGGACAGAACTTGACAATAAACTGCTTTTTATAAATATCTTTTTTATTAACAAATGATCTGTCAGGCTCACGCTCACTTACATAATCTACTGACTAGTTTTTTTTTGATGAATAACTTCTCTAACATAAAAGCAAAAGTGGTCAAACACAGGATATACACCGATCAGCCATAACATTAAGACCACTGACAGTTGAAGTGAATAATTTTGATTATCTCGTTACACTGGCACCTGCTTTTTGGCAGCAGGTGAACATTTTGAACTTTGAACTTTGTGTTGGAAGCAGAAAAAATGGGCAAGCGTAAGGCTGGAGCGATTTTGACAATGGCCAAATTGTGATGGCTAGACGACTGGGTCAGAGCATCTCCAAAACTGCAGCCCTTATGGGATGTTCCCGGTCTGCAGTGGTCAAGACCTACCAAGGGTGGTCCAAGGAAGGAAAACCGGTGAACCGGCGACAGGGTCAGACCCAAGGCTCATTGATGCACGTGGGGAGCAAAGGCTGGCCCGTGTTGTCCGATCCAATAGAAGAGCTACTGTAGCTCAAATTGCTGAAAAGTTAATGCTGGTTCTGATAGAAAGGTGTCAGAACACACAGTGCATCACAGTTTGTTGCGTATGTCAGCCATGGTTCCCTATAGCTGCTGAGTGAGGTATAGATCAATCAATGACTGAGGTCTATTCCGCGAGGCAAATCTGCCTTGTTAGTAGCATAGCTCTGGGGATGGCACTGTTGGTCTGTCAGTCTGTCCACCACTTTGGTCTGGACTTAAATACCACAACAACTATTGGATGGATTGCCATGAAATTTCATGCAGACATTCATTGTCCCCAGAGGATGAAGCCTCATGACTTTGGTGACTTTTTCCTCTAGGGCTATCATCAGGGCAAAATTCTAAATTGTTTGGTTTTCTTTGGTTTAAGACTATATTCGTGCAGACCACAATTACATTTCAATGGAAACGTATTTTCTCCCAGATTACGGTCGCCATTTTAAACCGTTTTAAACATGTGGTTTACATTGTAAATTGAAACAAAACAAAGCAAAAATGCAAGAACACTACTTGCTTAGGTTTAGGCAACACATTTACTTAGTTAAAATCTAAGTAAACCTCAGTTATCTTGAAAAGACGATGTATGCATGTAACAAGCGGAAACTGACACGCCGTATCTGAAGGGCCTTTCACACAGAACACGGCAAAGGCAACACTGTGCTCTGAAACCCATTATTTCCATTGGCTTGCGCGGCACAAAAACAGCTTTTCGCTGCGCTGAGCAAAGCTGAAGCAGCAGCCAGCGCAGCACAAACCGCGTTCTTTGTGAAAGGCCCATGACACGTCCAAAACTGATGCTGGAGGGGTACCTAGAGCGCCATAGTTTGAAGCGTAGGGCCACTGACCAATAACGGTGAGGAAAAAATTGATACAGCATAGTATCGCGATATTTTGTGTGGCAATATTGTATCGATATTTTTTCAAATGAAAAATGACTTGCTCCCGCACACACTTTTCTCTGCTTTATTATTCAACGTTTCGGTCAGCAAGGACCTTCATCAGGACATGTCCTGATTTGAAAAAGTACAAAATAGAGGGGATCTACTCCCAGCACCAGAAACAATTTTGAGAATGTTTACCTCTCCTTGAATATTGTAACGATACACAGGACGTCAAGTATTGATCTTTTATTATATAAACTATTAACCTTGCCGCTATTCTGTCTTTCAGAGGTTGTAACAGGCTCAGTCTTAAAGCTAGAGTGAAGATATTGGGATCATATGAAGTAGAAAACTTAAAGAGATTCCATTGTTACCAACCATGTCATGTTAGCTTGTTGGGAAGAATGCTAAATAATGCTCCAAAGTTACATACAATTTTGGAGAGGAAAAACTGGCATGGCCATTTTCAAAGGAGCCCCTTGAAAATATGTGAATGAAAACTCTCAGATGAACAGAGTAAAAACTGTATCTTATTAGATATAATAGATGTTGACAAACGGCATAACTTGCAGTTGAAAAAAGGCAATAAATCGCAATATGTTTTATCCCAATACTCAGTATATCAGAAAATATATAAAATCGCAATAAGATCGTATCGTGGGGCCTCTGGTGATTCCCACCCCTACTGACCAAGCGTCTGGATTCGACTAGTTGGGAGTGAGATTGTGTTGCTTTGACACCAACATTTTTCAAAACAGTTATAGTTGACTCTACAGTCACCTGAAGAAGATGGCGGTGCATGTTGCTGACACCTTAACAGGCGTGTTTGTGGATTACAGAATTGACCAACAGCAGCAGCAATTACACAGTATCTCACATTTATAGTTTAGGAGATTTTTTTTTTACCATCTCTTTAGAGAGTTTAGGATCATTTTGTTAACCTTGGACATTTCTAAGTTTAGACATATTCGTACAACGGTAGTCTTAAGTTTTTTGATCTTGTAAAACCATGCATTTTAGAAATTTCTAAAATCTTCAAGCATAGCCACTGGTTTTCTAACAGATGAACACTATGATTAGAGTGCTCTACTGAATAAAACATATTTTTCAGGGATGGAATATCTTTTCAACAATTACTTATTTTCACCTACAGACTGGAAGAGCACTTTAAAATCAGCTCACACTTTTATTTTGTTGCTTTTAAAAAAAGGTATTCTCTTTAAGTATCAGTTGTCAACTGTAATAACCTCAGGTACATTTTGTCCGTCCATCCATACTATCTATCTAGCTGTCTGCCTATCATCCCAACAGTAATTAATCTCCTACTGAGATTAAGGATTTATTGTATGTTGATCTTCATCGTTTCTTAAATTGAACATGAAACTTCTATTACCTGATTATTTTTCCTGTGGATCCCTGGGAGTATAACTGTCACCAAATTATCTTCAATCTGTACCTGTTCCAGATGATAAACCAAAATAAAACAGGCTTTTCCAATCACTTGTGGAGTGCCGTGGATTCTCATTTTCTCTGTGGACATTTTTCTCAACGGGGGCTCCAACACAACAGGGGGCGTTTTCCTCCTCCTACTCCATGCCATTTTTCTATCTCATCACATCTCTCTTACTCACCATCGACTAGCTCATTGATTCAGTGGCCCACAGTCTATCCCACTCTCTTAATCTGTCTCAGTCTACCTTTCTACCTGCTTACACTAATCCCTCTATCTTGCAATTTCTTTTCTTTCCCTTTCTCACAATCCTATACTCAATCACTCAACTATTGTTCCTCTTCCTCCACCTTTTTTCTTAAATCTACTCCTCAGTCCTCACTCATGGCTTCGGGAATCAGAGCACTAAGTGGTTTCATTACTGTGAGTAATTGCAGGCTCATAGTGGTAAGCAGAGGTTGGTCGCTACAAAATACAGACTGCATTTAATGTAAGTAAATAAAATAAAACAAATAAATCTCATTAAAGTTGAATCAGATCTATTTCGACCTCACTCTGACCGTCACCACGGTCTTCACCTTGAATGAAGCCATCCTTCTTCCTATCTGCGAGACCATAATATCAACAAAGTCATGTGACTGACCTAAAGAGGCTGGCCCGTAGGCTATAAAGCATCCGGAAACCCTTCCTCTACCTCTTTGCCTTTCTCGCCTCATCTGAGACCGGTAAGTATGTCGGGATGCCAATAATCCGTCACTTTATTGTGCAGGCGCCTTGTGTCCCTGAGGATTTCTGTGGTTTTCCCGTGATTTCTGTACTTACTTATTTTTGTTGTGTTACTTGTAAGTAACTTTTCTGTGTGTTGCAGGTTAGATAAGTGATATCACCTGCCGTTGATTACTCCCATAGCTTGTTGGCGTTTTGGGGAGTAGCCTGTGGCGATATTATTTTCCTCTTGGACGTTATGTAAAACAGTTACAGAGTGACTTCTCTCAGCTGTTTTGCACGTTAAGTTTTATTTTTATCACCTAGTATGTACGCATACAGGAGTGGTGATTTAAATAACTGATTGTAAGTGATTGACTTTAATTTAGACAGTGAGGCACAATTGAGGCATAACTGGTGTTATAGCTCACCCGCTAGAGCGGGCGCCCTCGTAACGGTAGCCTGGGGTTCGAATCCCATACGGTCCACCTTTTCATTTAGCCAAGGATTTTCCTTGTTGTCCCCTTGTGTTTAGAAGGGCGTTTTCATTTTGTGGGCATATATTGCTGTTTTTCCCTTAAACCTCTGTGCGCAGTAGGTGGGATTTATTATTTGTTCCCCCTTGTACGTCCGCGTACAAAAAAGGGGTGATTTTTGTTTGCAGGAGAAGTATTTTACTTATATCTTGGAGCCAGTGAGCGCATATATCCCCATTGAACACTGTTCGCAGTGGGAGGGGTTAATTTCAGTTACCTTTAGTGCAGTTGAGTTTCTACTGACGGCTGCCGGGGAATATCATGGCTCCCCAGACGTGTCGTTTCTGCGGGGCAGCCATGGACATGCGCGACGGTCACCGTGAGTGTCCCTCTTGTTTGGGTATGGCTCATTTACAGGATGACGTGGATTGTCCATGTCCGGCTGCGGTTGATTTGCCCCTGGAGGAGAGGGCTCGACGAGCTAGGCTAGGGGGGCATTCCCCACATACTGCGGCAACTGCTCCCCCTAGTAGGGAACGGGAGCGTCGCACCGAGAGCCGTTCTCGCAAGAGAAAACAGGGGCAGTCCCATGGACATAGTAAAAAACGTGTCTCAGAGACTACTTCTCCGCCACTGCATAGTCCAGCCCCGCCCATAGAAGGGGCAGGGGGGCAGGAGGATACACAATTGCAAATTCTAGCCGCCATTCGTGGTCTGGCAGACAGGGTGAGCAGGATGGAGGCTCAGAGAGAAGCTCCACCGATTGCAGGTTGTTCGGCGGGGACCTCCCCTAGGGACTTGCCGGCGTATAGAGAACCTCAGGCAGATCACCCAGATTCTCTTTCGCTCTATGCACAGGGTTCTCTCTTGGAGGATGAGGGTCACCCAGGGATGGCTGAGGAGTCACTTTGCCTTAGCCTATCTCACACAAGGGAGTCTGCGTCCGTAGACGATGGTACTGGCGAAGCTGTCCCCAGTGATTTGAGTTCCAAAGTTTTGAGTGCGGCTAAGATTATGGGTCTGTCAATCCCAATTGAAACCCCTAGCTCATCGGAAGGAGTCTGGGCTGGCATCTCGCAGTCCCGTCCCTCAGTGACTATTCCTGCAGCTGAGGATTATTGTCAAATGTTAAGGAGGTCATGGAATACTCCTGACGGTGCCCCTCAGTTTAATTCGGGCTGCAGGAGGCTAGCCAAGGCACAGTACCCCCCTGAGTCTGGCTTGGGTGATATGCCGCCTGTAGAGAGGGAAATGGCAGCTTTAACCCCTCTAGGCCCAGATAGAGTGACCGCTAACCCACATTGTCCTCGTAAGGAATGCAATAAGACAGACCGCTTGGTTTGTAGGACTTATAATGCAGCCGCCCGTGCAGTGCGGGCTGGAAATGCACTTGCTATCTTGCTAGCAGCTCTCAGAAGGACTGCTAGCGCGGGTGATCAGGACACCAGAACACTGATAGATGCGGCCCTGTCCACACACTCTCAGCTTACGCGTGACATCGGGTCCACTATGTCGTCAGCCATGATGGCCCGCAGGCAGATCTGGCTAGCTCAGACAACCCTCCCCGAGAATATCAGGAAGGAGCTTACGAACATGCCGGTGGTGCCGGGTAGAGTTTTTCACTCTGACTCGCAGAGTGTCTTGGACAAAGCTGAGCAGTCTCTGCGTACTCGAGAGTGCGTGCAGCGCACATTCAGTCGGCCTGCAGCGTCGAGGCAGAGACCAACGGGCCAGCAGCAATGATACCAGGCTGCTTGGGGTCGTTTGGAGCCCTGGACGCGTGGCAGACGCCAGGGCTCAGGTGCACAAGGTTTTGGCGATACTGCAGGAAGAGTGCCACTGCAGCAGCAGGGATTTCGGCCCCGGCCTACAGCGCGAGGGGCTCCCCAAAGGAGACGCCCCCCCAGGGGTCCAGGGACCCAGGGGGCCTCCCCATAGGACTGGTGGGGCAGCCGCCGAGATTCACTTCCAGCTACGCCTGGCCAGCTGGGAGAAGGAAGTTTCAGACCCCTGGGTATTGGCTACTGTTGCAAGGGGATACAGAATTCAATTTCGGCGGCGGCCCCCACCTTTTTCCAGGGTCCGAATGACATTGGTCAAGGACCCAGTCCAGGCAAAAGTTCTGTCCGAGGAGATTGCAAGGCTCCTACAGCAGAACGTAATTGTGAAGGTAAGGCCCAGCGAACAGCGAGCTGGCTTTTATTCAACATATTTCCTTGTTCCCAAAAAGGAGGGTGGGATACGTCCCATTCTAGACCTCAGGGGCCTAAATATATATCTAAAGGTTCTGCCTTTCAAAATGCTGCACACCCGTCACATTCTGGAGTCGATAGAGCAAGGGGAATGGTTTACCACTATCGATCTACAAGACGCGTACTTCCACGTCCCCATTTGTCGGGAACATTGGCAGTTTCTGCGGTTTGCATTTCAAGGGCAAGCTTACGAGTTCAATGCCCTTCCGTTTGGTCTCTCCCTTTCTCCGAGAGTTTTCACCAGAGTGGTAGCAGCTGCTCTGTCACCACTCCAGAGAGCAGGCTTAAAGATCCTGCCATACCTGGACGACTGGCTGGTCTGCGCTCCATCTCGCGAGAAGGTCATGCAGCATACCGGGAGGGTCTTATCCCATGTCCAATCCCTAGGTTTCAGGGTGAACTTAAGGAAAAGCAACCTCGAACCGAGGCAGGAAACAGTCTTCTTGGGGCTTTGCCTGAACTCACTTGGGATGAGGCCAAGAATCCAGGCGGTCTTGCGCATCTTTCAACTGGGCAAACGCTTACAGTTGGTTCACTTTCAGAGACTGCTGGGGTTGATATCAGCAGCAGTGGTGGTGATTCCACTGGGTCTTCTCAGGGCTTGGCCTCTGCAGCGGTGGCTGAATGCGTTCAACCTCCATCCATGGAGGGACAGGTATGTGAAGCTCAGAGTTACTCGATCATGTCAGCGAGCTCTGCGCCCATGGAGGGACTGCACGATGCTCACAAGAGGGGTGCCCTTGGGCAATCTGCCTTCGAGGCGGACGTTAGTGTCCAAAGATGCCTCCAGGACAGGCTGGGGAGCAGTCTGGGAGGGCAGAATGGCAAGATGTGTTTGGGAACCCCCATGGGACACCGAACATATCAATGTGCTCGAGCTGAGGGCTGTGTGTCTGGCTCTCAAGGCCCTTCTACCGTTCATACGCGGCAAGCATGTCCTTGTGAAGTCGGACAGTTCTGCCGCAGTTTACCATGTCAATCATCAAGGGGGCACGAAGTCTCTGCGTTGTCTCCAGGTTGCACAGAGGCTTCTGTCTTGGGCCTTTCCACGTCTGGCCTCGCTCAGGGCTGTCTATGTACCGGGGGTGCTGAATCGGGCAGCAGACCTCCTCTCCAGATCGGGGCCTCTCCCGGGGGAATGGAGACTACACCCGGAGGTGGTGGCGAGTTTATGGACTCGTTTTGGCATAGCTCAGGTAGATCTGTTCGCGACCGAGGAGACAACCCATTGCCAGTTATGGTTTTCCCTGAGGCCTCCAGGCGGTCCTCTGGGCCTGGATGCTCTGTCTCACGAGTGGCCGAAAGGGTTACTTTACGCTTTTCCCCCACTGCCATTGATTCCTCATGTGTTGGACAGAGTCACCCGGGGGCACTACAAGGTTCTGTTAGTAGCCCCACGGTGGCCAGGAAGACATTGGTTTCCGGCCCTCCTTCGCCTGGTACACGGCCGACCTGGGCCCTTGCCGCTCAGGGCGGACCTTCTGTCTCAGGCGGGGGGGAAAATTTGGTATCCGAAGCCAGCTGTCATGCAGCTGTGGGCCTGGCCCCTTCTCAGTCCATCTCTCATGACCTGAGTGAAGCTGTTCGGGAGACCATAGATAATGCCAGAGCACCCTCTACACGTTATAATTACAAGCAAAGGTGGAAGTTGTTCTCATCATGGTGCCTCAATAAGGGGGCAGATCCCGTCACCTGCCCGGTGGCTTTGATACTCGACTTCCTCCAGTCACTGCTGGAGGCAGGTAGGGCAGCTAGCACCCTGAGGGGTTACACCGCTGCGATTTCTACCTTCCATGACACAGTGGGGGGTCTTTCGGTAGGGAAGCACCCTATAGTGTCCCAGTTTCTGAAAGGTGCTAACCGTCTGCACCCAGGCAGGAGTCTGCGGGCTCCATCATGGGACCTACCTTTGGTGTTGAGGTCCTTGGCTACAGCCCCATACGAACCACTGGAACAGTCAGATTTGAAGTTTCTGTCCCATAAGACTGCATTCCTTTTGGCCATTTCCTCTGCCAAGAGGGTGAGCGAGCTACATGCACTGTCCGTAAGTAGCGAGTGCTTGAGGTGGAAAGCAGAATATGCAGGGGTGTCCCTGTGGCCGAACCCGTTCTTCCTCCCTAAGGTAGTAAGTTCTCAGACAGTGAATCAGGCTATTGATATGGACTCATTCCAACCTGATCCATCTTCCCAAGAGGGAGCGGCTCTTCATACATTGTGTCCAGTCAGAGCACTGAAGGCCTATGTTGATCGTACTCGGCCGCTGAGGCCGGCACACACTCAGCTGTTTGTTTGTTATGGTGGCAAGAAGTTTGGTCACCCCTTGTCTAAGCAGCGTCTGTCCCACTGGTTGGTGGAGACAATTTCTCAGGCTTACTCCAGCCAGGATTTCCCAGTCCCAGAAGGTCTGGTGGCCCACTCTACACGCAGTGTGGCCACTTCCTGGGCAGCTCTAAAGGGAGTTGCTGTTGGGGATATTTGTGCAGCAGCGTCATGGAGTACTCCATGCATTTTTGCAAGATTTTATAGGGTCAATGTGACGTCTGCGGCAATCGGCTCCACAGTTCTGATGACGGCGGCCGAGCGTGTTGACGAGGTGGTGGAATCTTCGGTTCCTCGCGACACTGTTGATATTAGTCATCCAAGGTGAAGACCGTGGTGACGGTCAGAGTGAGGTCGAAATAGATCGTAAGTTATGTCCATAACTATGGATCTATGAGACCGAAGGATGACCGTCACCATCTCTTGTCGCTCGGAACGGGCTGAGGCGTTCCAGGCAGGAGGAAGAGGCAGGGTTTCCGGATGCTTTATAGCCTACGGGCCAGCCTCTTTAGGTCAGTCACATGACTTTGTTGATATTATGGTCTCGCAGATAGGAAGAAGGATGGCTTCATTCAAGGTGAAGACCGTGGTGACGGTCATCCTTCGGTCTCATAGATCCATAGTTATGGACATAACTTACGTTATAAATTTAGATGGTTTTGTTCTTGAAGTACAGCAAGTCTATAGGGCCAATTATTGTATTGACAGCACAACACAGTTTAAAACAGACCTTAAAAGCTGAAGGCTGTAAATTTCTGTACATCTCAAAATACATTCACCAGCACAATTACAGATAAACACACTATAGCACATCTACAGACTATAACTACTTCTACCTACTTCTGTTTAGTGATTTCACACAACTGAATTTCTTGCTGGATAAGACTAAGTGGCTACAAACTAGAAAAATGTTGGAAACACATTGTTATGCATCCTAAGAACAGCAATGCTTTCAAGAGACACACAGCTAATGGTCGCTGGTGAGCTAAACATAGCTAACATTAGCTAGTATAACCCAGTCAGTATGCAGCATTTAGCTACCTAGCTACTTTATGTGGTGCAGTATACAAAGGTGAAAATATAAGTATAGAAACTAGAAAAGTGAACTCATTAGAGTCAGATCTCCACCAGGTGTGTCTCCCTCCTCTCCCAAACAAAGAAGAGTTGAATCTCACTCAATTGTCCCTCCCGGCTCCATTACAGTCAAGATGGTTGGCTAGATAATCATCTCGTATCGTACCTAACTTTAGTGGATCATAACATATCAGGTATAGAATTAATCTGCAGATGCTCCTGTTCAAAATGAGACCACACTTTTCTATGGACGTCAGTTTTTGAGCCTCGATAAAGGCCAAAATGTGGCCTGCAACAGACTAGGCAAGACTGATTTCAGCCTGACCGATTGCTGGAAATGCCCTTTTCTGCTAAAGCAGTTGTTGATCACTTGTGGTCCCTACCGGCTGATTAAGAGGAGTCAGCAGTCAATGACGCTATTAAACAGTCAATAAAATAGTTTTTTCAAAAATTGTTGAATCACTGCAACCACGTGGTCCTTGAGCATACAATCAAAAATGAGCACAAAAAATAGTAGGCTGATGGGTCCAGTAGTATGTGAGCCCTGTTAGCCCTGGACAGACAGACAAATGCACACACATGTCTGAATACATGATCTCCCCAAAGGCTAGAGGAGAAAAAAACAGTTTTGTGAGTTTTATCCTTTTATATTTGTCTCAATATGTTTACATCATCACATTCTCCTGTTAAAACCTTTTTAGAATTACTTTTAAATAAATCTTTCTATTAACACCAATCAGAAAGGACAGTAAAGAATGTCATACAGTTGTACAATTTTCATTGAATTTTGAAGTTTAACTTTGAAATCATAGAGAAAACTGAAATACTTTTATGATACTATTGCATTCTATAATTATTCACATGCCCTAGGCCAGGGGTGTGAAATT
This sequence comes from Sebastolobus alascanus, assembly GCA_916701645.2. NCBI lineage: Eukaryota > Metazoa > Chordata > Actinopteri > Perciformes > Sebastidae > Sebastolobus > Sebastolobus alascanus. The sequence goes on from CAKAOJ020000094.1 coordinate 684,578, forward strand.
CATTTTAACTCATGGGCAACATACAGTCCCATTTGATCTCAAGTGGGCTGAACCAGTGAAACCATTACATTACATTAACAACAGCTCCAAATGTTTCCCTTTCTTTTTGTGTAAAGAAATACAAGTACATTCTGAAAACATTCATAATTAAAGAACGATCCATTTACAAAACAGATGATGAACAACCTGATATGTCTTGCTGATCTCTCGGCTGCTTTTTCCTCAAACCTGCAAACAATTCTTTTATCTTCTCTTTTCTCAGTTCTTTTGATTTCCTTGCAAGTTCTTTTATTTTCTGCCGTGTTGAGATGGATAGTGGCACCGAATATTATATTCTTTGAGCACTGAAAGGAGCTGAACACACCAAGCACAATGGCTTCTCATGTACCTCTGTGAAGAAATAGGAACTGGTTCATTTTTCTTGGAAAACCCGACACTCTGTCCACTTTTCTCCTTTTTGACCAAGATATTTTCCACCGGCGGCTCCTGCATGAACAGGAGCCTACGCTTGACAGTGTTGTGTCAAGTAGCCTGTAATTAAGCATGTGGGATCTATAATAGCTTATCCAGCATAGGGCCTACTACTCTTATATACTACTCAGTCTAATTTTTCAAAACTAGGACAAATCACCCCTCAAAGGTTTGTCAAAAATTAAACCTGAAATACCACCTGAGATTTCAGCTTTGACGGATGCCTGATGTCATCGGATGGAGAACATAAATCAGGTAATGTGCAGTCTCTCTACAGCTGCTGTGGCCCTGTGGTTTCATCATCCATGCTGCTCAACATTTAATATGATCGTCCATCACATGACAGTCTGTGCCTCAGTCTGATTTGAATCAAATCAGTCCTGATGCCCGACCCTCTCCTCGCTCACTTAATATCTTTGTCAAAAGCAGAGCCCAGCAGGGACCAGGATGAACTGAGCGATAAGGCTAATTAGACACAAAAGTGAACAAATGCTCGCTGACAATGAGCGCGTCTCATCTCACCTGATCTGACAGGGCTCAGCTAAAGAGCAGAGGCTACAGTGTAAGGCTTAAAATGAAGTGCACACCTGCTCCCACAGAACAGGAATCTTAAATCTTACCGATTGTCTGTTACTCCACTACATCGGCACTTAAAGCTTTTCCGGGCAACGTTCTACTTGTAAAAAGTCATCTATCTTACACGTCCAAATCATAAAATAGAGTCACCAAACAGAAGAGCATCCCATAGATTTCACCTCAGAATTTTCCACTTTGTCAAAATAATCTTTATTTTGATGCTGCTGCAACGCACTCAGTGGCCTCAGAATCTGCTGTATTTGCTGATAATTGAGAACATAAAAGTGAAATACAGACATTATCCTTAACAGCAGAGTGAGCAAACTGAACTCACCAGCAATAGCTGAACCTCCTCACTGTACCAGAAAGTTTTAACAACATCACATTGTGTGATTTCTGGGGTAACGAGGTCTTCCTGATTTAAATATTTAGCTCCTGTACTGCATTCAGGTCTGCAGGCGTAGAGAAAACGCTTCAATTTGGTATGTAATGCAACTTCCCCCCTCTTTTTCATAGACCCATTTTTGCCTTTTTTAGGGGAGTACAGGGGGTCTTTAGGGGGAGATAGCAAGTCAGCAGTATATGTTACATAGAAGTGGTGTACATCATCTGAAAGCTGGGAACCTGAAGATTAATTTGAGATGCAGCTCAGCACTGTGTCAATTTGTTCTTGTCATAAATCAGAAATGAAAAAATAAATTAATTAATTAATTAATTAAAATACATTTTGAAATTGTGTAAGGACTTAGAACATTACGATAGAAGTATATGATTTCCATGCTCTATTGTGTCTCATAACTTGCTGCAGCAATTTTTGGGTTGATACCATTTGTTACACATTTGGTGCTCAAATGTAATTGATAAAAATGATTAAAAATCCCTCCATAATACCACATTAAGACACCAAGACCTTGAGGAACACCATAGAAAAAGCCATGCTGTGATTTCGTATCAAAAACTTTTGACATTTGGAGAATTGCATTTTTCTGCGATAGATGATGAGCACTTCTGTTCTCGAAACTGCTCAAAAACCCCCTTATTGTAAATCTATCCTCTGAATGCCCTAGGTCTCTAGTTTGTGGCTGTAAAGTTTCATGAGGCTGTGATTATCCTAGAGGTCACCACAGTTCATTTTATACAGTGAGGTCACGTTTCAAAAAATGGTCTCACTATATAAAATGGCTACTATAGGGACTAACATCATCACACGTTAAGTCTCAGCTTTACAGTCAAACCCAATTTATGCAATTTTGTTTCTGCTCTGACCCCTGGGTCTATCTTTAGGTTAGCATTATTGGCAAATGATTTATTTATTCCGTGAATGCTGTTATCCTGACTTCAAATGAAACTTATGGACTCTTCTCGTGAACACGGTAAACACTACCCCATTTGAAGGCACCATTACTTTCAGGGAAACTTGCGAGAGCAGGAATTGGCCTGAGCAGAAAAGGGCTAAACATCTACAAGAAGGGAAGAAACAAACATTTAAAGACATTTTATTGCCTCAAAGCTTCAGTAGGCAACAATTTTTTGGCATCACTGGACAAAAATTCCATAATAACCTTTCAACATATTGTAATTCAAGTGATCTGAAAGAAAACTAGACTTCTGCACCTCCTCATGCCACTGTTTTCAGGCTTTAAAAAATCTAGCCCTTGACGGAAGACTTTGACCAATCACTGGTCATTCAGAGAGAGCGTTCCTATTGGCTATGCTCCGGTCATGTGAGCGGTGCTTGGCATTCCCCAAGAGATCTCAACATGGCTGCCGGGTCCCAAACTTTCTCATTTTACAGCTAAACAGTACACTACAAGACGATTCAGAAAACATTTGAGGTGAGAAATAAGCATTACAGTAACAGAATATTGATTCATATTTGATCAGCGCTGCCTAGTTTGACCGTTTGATCGGAGTTCGCGAGTGATTGACAGTCGGCTCTCATAGATAGCAGCTGAACAGCAGACCCCAGGTCAGCTCTGATCGGTTGTCCTCCGGTCTGTGAAATCTTGCAGATGCCATTAGGAGCACCGGAGGACACAAACGCACATGTTTTTTTAGGTTACCTGTTTCATGCATTATTGTCAGGGTATAGCGACCATTTTATAAAAATAACTTGTTTAAATCATATTTGCTCCAATCTCGCCTACTTCAGCTTTAATAAAAAAAATACTTTAATACCTTTTAAGACTTTTTAAGAATCGGGATACCATTTTTAAGATGAAAGATTATAGAACAATTCCTCAAAAACAGAATCAACTCACTCTAAATCCACTCATTACCATAAGATATTAACAAGATGTTTGAACTTACCAGTAGGTCTCAAGCATGCTGTTCTGCTGCTTCTTCAGGTTCACTCTTGATCCTGGGAAGCTGACAGGGGTAATAATAACTACCGAGACCTCCCGTCCTTTCGGTTTACATTTTATTTGACAAGACAATGATCTGTAAAACATGTACAATAGGTTTCCCCCAAAGCATACAAAATGATAATCGATCAGAGATAAATGAACGAAACAAATGAAAGAAAACCCATAACCACTCTCAACAATATGATTACATCTCCACTGTGTGTGTGTTTTTTAGCATTGCCATCATCAATGTCAAACCCATCTTGTGTTTGTGTGTTTCCCCCTTTCATCATCCGTTCTGTCAGACAAGAAGTGTGAGAATTGAAAAGCTAAAAATAACATAAAGAAGGCACGTCTGGCTCCGTGATGAAAAGCTGTGATGACAATGGTTGAAAGAGAGTGAATGGAGAGGGAGGGTGGGAGAAAGAGGGCAAACGAGGGAGAGGACCGGATTCAAACCGAACAGCGTTATTAAGGACATTCACAGCTTGTGTTTCTGGCATCGAACCCTAACGGGGGGAGACGGGAGACGGAGCAAAGCACCTTGGCCGAAATGCAACCCTGCAGCTCTAGCAGACGGGACGGACCCAGGAGGACCTTGATGTAACAGCTAATCCATCTGAAATCACTGCAGTTCTCCCCAGTTCTCACCCTCTTATAACTGTTAACTCTACTTTTTGGGCAAACAGCGCCTGTAAACTGACTTGGAGCTAATATTTATTAGCTATTTACGTTTTAGTTGGCAGGTTCATGACTGCATTCCTGGTGATGTCAAGATTCTAATTCAAGATACCTCTGAATGAAGCAACTCTATTAAACGTATAAGGCAAACTGAATGAGCCCCCAAATAAGACGGCTGAGCTGAAACTCAATACTGAATGCTTGCTGAGTCATTGGTCTCTGATACAATGGGTCCCAATGATTGTCTTTTCTTTTTGCTCAATCTAGCAGCCGGCTGGCAAACATTTTAAACACATTAATGCACAGAAGACTAAATATTCATTCATTTCAATTACAGACAAGAGCAAAACCACCACATTTACTTCTGCTTCATGATGTTTTTGTTCTGGCAGGGCTATGAAATACATCATACGTGATTGTCTGACACTGCACCATATAAGCGAGTCAGAAAGCCATACACTTGTCATGATTGTCCGACTCTTCTCACAAAACTGGGAGCTTTTATCCCATTGGTCCATGCAGCATGCAGACATTCCCTTTAATCAAAATAAACAGATACAAAAAGCAGACGTTCAAAGGAAGCGTTTACACCGTTAGTTATCCTAGAAGTCTCTATTTATCCTGTACCTGTCCTGAATCTATACTGTGGTTCAATCCTTAAGTGAACATCATAGATGGGAACCAAATAATGCAACTAAACTAACCAACCAATAAGTCAGTTATGTTATGATAGATAAAATAAAATTGGTAAAACAAAGTTGTGTCTCTTTCATGATGGATCGAACGTGTAGCAGTATTTCAGTTAGCATGCAGCAGGAAATGGTACTTCTATTATAACTACAAATATATAAACAAAAAAACCCCATATGATTAACATATGATTGTCATACGGCAGAAAAACTAAAATATTGCATTGTTTGCCAACCTTGTGAAAGCTCTGTTTTCTTGTTGTAATCTTTTCAGTCCTCCAACATTTCCTTCCTATTATATCAATCTGGTGTTATGTCTCCATATGTCTCTCCTTCTGTTTAAATCTCTCTCTGCCAACAATCAACTTTACACCTGTTAAAGGTACTGTTTGTAACTTCTTACACGTATAAATCATTGTGGGTCGGTGTCCCATGCACGCTCGCGTGTGACTACGCTGTTCCCACTCAGACTCCAATACAAACTACATGGGAGCACCAAAACCACAAAGTTATATCTAGTGAAGCCCGTCTTGCAAAACAGTGCTAACTCTTCCTGCTTCAGCCTCCACGTGGTCAGAAGACACAGGGGAGACCGTAGCTTTGTCCTCCAGGGCCGGAGTCGATGCTGTACTCTGCTCCTCTGCCTGCTTGCCTTCACTCACACACCGCGCTCGTTCTCACTCGCTCCACCTCTCACGTGCATGCGCGCACACTACACACTGCAGTAGAGTTAGTTTAGCTTTGAGAATATCTAGTGAATGTGAGTGAGTGGAAGTTCGTGCAGAAATAAATGCTGCAGAAATAAATGCTGCAGCTCCTGCTCCAGTTTCCTGCTGCTGAGTGAAGTGACGGGGCTCCGGAGCGAGTAACGTTATCGTCTCCGACCAAAACTCCGGTGTCTCCCCTGTTCCTTCTGACCACGGTCGGGAGGCTGAAGCAGGAAAAGTTAACACTAGTATCAGCATCGATTCATGGAGAGACCTTCGAGCTCAGCTAACATTACTGCCAAGCATGTGAAATATAGAGTGATATTGTGTTTTAGCTGACGTGTGTCGCCTCAGTGTTTTGACCGATGCTCGTTCATGTCTATGTAGAGCGAGCACAAGCACGAGCACGAGCAACAGGACGCTGACTTTTGTTGACTTAACGGCCACAGGTGTCGCTGTTAACAAGCAATTTCTGATTCTTACATAGAGTCCCTTTAACAAACTGTTTAAAAATCTGCAGTGTATCCACCACCTGACTGTGCTTTTGTGGGTGATTTTACAACCCGTTCTCACTCCCAACTCGCCAAATAGGCTACGGCAGCTTGGTCAGTGGCCCTATGCGTAACGCCGGGGCCGCACTGCCCGCATGGTGGCCGCGTGGCGGCTGCGTCGCGTGGCGACTGCGTGTCAGCTGAAACAGTGAAGGTCAATAGATCACCTTCACTGTCTGCTGCGTTTCTGCTGCTGCTGCTGCTGTCAGCCCTTTCTTTCTACATAGAGTTTGCCTTTCAAAATGGCCATTTCATTTCATTATAAATGAAATTTATATTTATTTTAGACGGAGAAAGGTTAAGAAACGTGTGGTAATTTGTAAATAATAGTAATAATCCACATTTAAAACCCGTACTATATTCATTCATGGAGCTCTCCAAGTCACTGCATGTTCCACAGCACTGTCTGCACATATTTCAGAATAAAAGCCTCGTGTTATCAAATGAAGGAATTCTGTCCACGGAAAAAACGCTTGAGGGCTTTTATTTTGAAATGAAAGCAGGAAGTGTTGATTTAAAAACAAGTCTTCACTTTTTTCATCTCCGTAACACTTTCTACAGATAGAGACATGTAAACTGTAGTAATGTTGCTGGTATGATGTCAATATACAGTCAATAGATCACCTTCACTGTCTTGTGACATATTCTACAGATGTTTAGACATTGAAACTGTAGTAATCTTGCTGGTATGATGTTAATATATTGTCAATAGATCACTTTCTCTGTCTGTTGCTGCTGTGAACCGCGCGCGGCTCGCGTCAAAAATAGGCGAGGCCTCGAATCTCTAGAAGAGACGCAGCTGACGCCCGTCTCACATGCGTCTCACGCGCGTCTCACGCGCGTCTCACGCGGGCAGTGTGGCTGCTCTAACCTGTTAACACGGACGCCGAAATAAAAAACAACAGGTAACGCAGCCGCCACGCGGGCACTGCGGCCCCGGCGTAAAACTACTACGCGACACTCCACCTAGCGTCAGTTTTGCGTGTGCAGGGCTTATTTGACCTTACTTTTGTTACGTAACATACGTACGTACGTGTAACTAACGCTGTGTAAGTAAGTATGTCAGTGTGAAACTAAAAGTCTATTTTATTTAGGTAAGTTAACTTATGTAACGTACTTAACTTGCATGTCACGTACGTATCGTACTTAACTTATGTACGTAACTTAAGTTACGTAACAAACGCACTTATTTTAAACTAAACCATGATCTTTTCCAAAACCTAACCAAGTAGTTTTGTTGCCTAAACCTAACAAAGTAGTAACGTAACGCTCTTAAGCTACGTCACGTACGTAACATACTTAACTTACGTCACATACATAACGTAACATTAACCATGTGTTGAAATCTATCAGACTACCCTGCACATTGAAAAATGACGCTAACTGTGTACCCAGTACGTTAAAAGTGACGTCCTGACCAAGCGTCAATCCTATCGTCCGACTGTAAACATTACACCTCAGGAAGATTTGTGTGCCACAAGGTCTCGAGCATGAGCTCAAAATTACAAAGGAGAGGAAAGACTGCATCTCTGTGTGTATTGCACTCTGTGGCCACGAGAGATGACGATTCCATGCTGACTGCATTTTTCGGATCAGCGCTAAAGACAAAAACAGGAAGCCTGCCGAGCTGTCACACTACAAAAGAAAACTCCCACTCTCTCAACTTAAATTGGACTTGTGCTCGTGGTGTGCGTGAATGTGACAGATGCATTGAGACTGAGATAAAATAAACAAGCAGCCTTCTTTTTTTGACAATCAGAAACATTTTTACAAATGGAGATTATTCCGCAAACAGCCTTGGGAAAGTGTTTCAACAAGCCACCGATCATGCCATGCAGAGTAATATGAACAAGGAGTAAAATCCACACCATTTCTTTTTTAAATATATTCAAATAAAACATTTTAGTATTAAGTGACAACCTCAATGTACCTGTGAAAAGTAAAATAGTTATATACACTTTTTTTTTTTTTTTTTTAAATCGCTCAATTTGACATTTAACAAACTTCCATCCCCTGTACAGAGGCACTGAAAACACCTACACTTGTTGTTTTTTTTGTGTACACATTTCACCAACAATATATTATTCATCAATATTATCAATACTATTTACACTGTTTGTTCATCATTTGGTACCATCTGACATCTATGAAGACCAATTTTTGATTCAGCCAGGCGTAGTTGTTGCTCATCTATTTTTTTTTCTTTTTTAGCTTTAAAGTGGACAATCGGCTAATATGCAAAATGCATATTTTCTACATATGTAAAATGTTCTGCATATATCAGAGTATGTTACCATTTTAATCTGATAAAATGGCTATAATGGCAGTATTTTTCTAATACATGCTGAGCATTTTCACACTCTGAAAATACATTCCTCATAATGTTTTCTCAGCCGTATTAGTGTGATTTATTAGAGGAGGACTGAATACAAACATTGGTGTTTTTGAATGTGTGTGTGTACATGTAAGAACCCTGTGGTGTGTGTGCTTTGCTGTAAACCGAGCTTCATCTCCCCAACACACACAGTCTCACCAACTCTTAGAATTATGAATAATGGTATCTTAATCACGTAATGTTACCAGGTTACGGAGCTTCAAAACGATGTCACTTCGCCTTCGTTAACGCTAACGAGCAAGAGGCTCTTTGACAACATAATAAAGTTGAATGTTTCTTTATTGGACTGTAGCCTGGGCAAGAGTGGGAAAGGCTGTTTTTTAGAGTTGTTGTACGAGTCGATAAATAACTGAAATACTTTCAAACATCTTGAGTGATTAATTGAAGCTGCTTGGAGAGCAGCAGGATTTGGACTTCCTGGGACCAAATTCAGCTGGTATGTAATTCAAATCCAACCAGCCGTGGAAGAGGAGTACTTTGAAAGGATTTCAAATATGGTATTTTTTTACTTTCTCTATAGTACAAGGCTACAACAGGAGCCTGATGTTTTATCCTTACTTAGAGAGATAAAGATGTTCAAATCACTTTCCACGGCTGTAAACAGAAGAGCCCAGGACTGGCAGCTTCACATAAAACAATAATTCTGTGATGGGGATGTTGTATGTTCATGGCACAAAATACATATATGCATATAATATTCCACTCAAAATGCTGCTGTGTTTTGGCTGAAATTTAGATCCGCAAGCATCACACAGGAAGAGCGTGGTGTGTTAATTAGCTGAGGGGAGTGTTCCAGTTCACCTACATTGCAACACCTCTCAGCCATGTAATTAACATATTGTAAAAGCCCGCCTCATTATATGCAATGCACATGATTTCACTGGTTACCTGGCTTGTCAGATATCATGAACTACTGTGTGTGTGCATCCTAAACTGCTTTGAGAAACTTTACTTTTGCTATTTTTACCAGATATTTGATATGTAATGAAGATTAAAAATATGTATAACACACAAGAGTTAAGAAAAAAGTACAGAAAAGAAAAGTTTGTTACCCTTGCTAACATTCCAATTTGTCAGTTTTCACAAGTGGCTTCACCAAAAATGAAAACACTGCTCCTCACTCCTGTTTTCATGGGGAGATGCAAAAACATTTTGACCCATAACACCCACTAAATGTTCCCGGTAAAGAAAATAAACTTGGATGCAAAATGTCACCGTGTGTAGGTTAAACATTTTGAAAAGTTGCATGTACAATAGAAGGTGTGGAAACAAGTGTGCTCGCCTTTGCTTTTCATGCAAATTTAGGTGACCTGGAAACTTGCCCATACGCCCGAGATGTGGTGCTCTGTTTGCCACGGCTACACATACATGGCGGGAGATACGAAGCTCTCGCCGCGAGAGATATTGGCAGCCGGCGGCTCATGATTGGATGAATCCAAGTCGTTGCCGCGGTGACTGTCGGCGGCGTGGTCTTTGAGCTCGTTGATTTTGTCGTATTTGGCCGAGTCGTCCAGGACTGGGGGGGCACCGCCGTTCAGGGCTCCAGTGGTCTCATCATCCAGGTTCTGCGAGATGTCAGTTTATGGGGTATACAAATCATAATATTAATAATAATAATTAATAATTCAATTTAAAGGGCGGGTCCATGATGTATTTATTTATTTATTTTCTTTAGGTTTTTATATCATTCTGTATCCCAGTGGTGGTCCTTATGTATTCAAATTTGACCATTCAAATTTTGGTCGAAGTACGTATGTCTTAGCATCAAAATGTTATTTTCCCAAGCCCTTCTAAAATCGTTTTCCCACGTGACCTGACATAGGTCCTCATAGTCAGTGTATTACATAAAGTGACTTAGGTGGTCGGCATGCTCCCAGTTTGGAGAAGCAGACAGGAGTACTGGCACGGAGGCTAAGCAATGTACTGTTGTGGACGTCACGTTAGTTTGGATCTGAAAGTCTCGCAATAACACAAGCAAACTAACCGATTGAGGCAGCGGTAGACCAGCAACTCCCGAGTTCTGACAGATAAAATTTTAAATTTTTCTGAATGTAGTCTGGTGAAAATATTCTAAATATACTATACACTTAAACTGATATTGATTTTTTTTTTTTAGGTGGCTAAAATAAGTTTTTCTGCTGCTCCCATCCACAGGCGCTTTAGCTCGCCGTCAGACCGCCCTTTCTGACGGGGAACTGAAGCCGTTATATCACTCTCTTCAAAGCCACCAGACTCCATTAACAAAAACAGTAATTTTACCTCGCAGAACACGGGAATATACATACAACCCCACTTCAAAAAATCCGAACCAACCCTTTCAGTTATTTCCAAACTTAGCACAGCTAACGTGACTCAGCTTGTGTTAGCGTTCACATTATTCATAACCTTATTGATAAGCTTACTTTGGTAACCTACGTTACTTGTTTTTTGCTAACAGCTGAGTAGGCATTTCCATTTGAAAAAAAAAAAAAACTTAAAAAAATGCAGATGGACCTGCCCTTTAATGATAGATATCCAATCACATGAACCCTCACCTGACTGACATAACCCTTACAGGAGAATTATGGGATATAAAAGAAAGATACAAAGAGATACATTTTTAAGTTGAAGTTACAATACAGTTTTAGACAGTTTTTGTAATGATATACAGCTTAATATTAATATGATTTGATTGATTGGTACAAAGTACTAACACCATGACGTCCTTACATCACAGTGTGTAGCTGTCCAAACAGATATGGAGCCCACTGTGACAGAATGGGGCTCATGTGTCGGTGAGCCAAAGCCATGCTTTTGTGTTTGTGTTGTGTTAGTTACCGTGACAGGCTCTCCCCCTGTGGGCTCGTAGTAAACCTCTCCTTGGCTGAGAGGTGCTGTCTCTGTGGCTGTGGGAGGCTCTGACGGCTTGTTCAGCTTTATGCACAGAAACCACATTAACACAGGGAAGGGAACAAAACAGAAAACAGTATTACAGCCGAAAAGAGAAGATCTTGAAAAAATGTCTATGTTAACGAGTTTATGTTAACGAGATAAAAGAGCTGTAGATTGGAGTCATAAATAACGACCTTGTAGAAAGACAAAACAACACACTTGTCCACTTACAAATGTGTAGTTGAACTCATAAGACACCCTTGCTCAGTTCAACAGTGGTTCGTATGATATCTTACGAAAAAGTTATTCCTCCTTGTTCGTTCGTTTTCCTACGAATGTCCAGCAACACGTGTCAATTTCCACTCGTTACATGCATACAGTCTTTTCAAAATAAACTTCCGTCTTCACAGGAAACAACTTCCTTAGGTTTAGGCAACCAAACTATTTAGTTAGGTTTAGGAAAAGATCGACTTGGTTGAGTTTAGGCAACAAAACTACTTAGTTAGGTTTAGGAAAAGATTGACTTGGTTAGGTTTAGGCAACAAAACTACTTAGTTAGGTTTAGGCAACAAAAGTACTCAATTGGGATTAGGAAAAGATCGACTTGGTTAGGATGAGACAACACAACTACTTAGTATAGGATTAGGAAAAGATCGACTTGGTTAGGATTAGACAACAAAATTACTTAGTTAGGATTAGACAACAAAACTACTTCCTTAGCTTTAGGAAAAGATCATGGTTTGGTTTAAAATAACCCAGGAAGTGATGCTACTTAAATACATAAATTATGTGACAAATCATTCAATGTTGACTACTGGTTTCACACGGGACACAAACGCCGGTCTCCTGGGTAAAAGTCTGGTGTTTTCTGACTCACCCATCCACTCTTTTCCCTACGTGTCTTTCGCCGCTCTTTATTTTTCCTGCTTCATGATTACATGAATTACACACAAAATGATTTTGTGGGATATATACGAATTACAGTGCATTAGTTTTCGTAGGTATACCTACGAACGGTGTATGAAACCAGCCTGCTCAGTTTTGTCACTACAGCCTTACTTGGTCTGGTATGACCAGTAGCTAATGGTGGTAAATGTTAGCTAATGTTAGCAAACTTTAACTAGCTGTGTAGCATGACATTAATAGGAAAATTCACTGATTTTTCTACCTGTACTCATGTTGAACTTCATTTTAAGACATCAGAGATAAACATGATGTTTTTAAAGGAAGAGTTCACCCCAAAATCAAAAATACATATTTATCCTCTTACCTGTAGTGCTATTTACCAATCTAGATTGTTTTGGTGTGAGTTGCAGAGTGTTGTAGATATCGACTGTAGAGATGTCTGCCTTCTCTCCAATATAATATATAATGGAACCAACCATATTTGAAAAACTCAACAGCAATGTCTCTTTCCAGAGATCATGACCCGGTTAATCTATTTCAGGGGTGTCAAACTCATTTTAGTTCATAGGCCATATACAGCCCAATTTGATCTCAAGTGGCCCGGAAACCTGCAAATTTGTCCCTTTCTTTTAGTGTAAAGATGTACAAGAACATTCTGAAAACGTTCACAATTAATGAACAATCCATTTACAAATCAGATAAAAACAGACTGCTGTTTCCTCAAACCTGCCAACAATGAATTCATATTCTATGTTCTCAGTTGTCTTGCTAGTTCTTGTATTTTTCGCCATGGTGAGTCTGATAGTGGCACAGAATGTTATATTCCTTGAGCACTGAAAGGTGCTGTGAGCACACCAAGCACACTGCCTTCTCATGTACATGTGAAGAAATAGGATCTGGTCCATTTTTCTTGGAAAACCCGACGCTGTGTCCACTTTTCTCCTTTTTGAAAAGACATTTTCCACCTGCGGCTACTGCATGAACAGTAGCCTACGCTTGACAGTGTTGTGTCATGTGGCTGTACGTAATGTGATCTATATTAGCGGATCAAGCATAGAGCCTACTACTCTTATTAGGACAGTGCCACCCCCAGTAGACAAATAGAAATAGCAGTGCATTTTATTGAAAAATTGGAATTATTGACTTCTCTGCAATTTTCACACTTTGCAAAATCATCCAGAGGGCTGGATTGGGTCCTTTGGCGGGCCGGTTCTGGCTAGGGATGCACCGAGTATGAGTACTTACATTTGGGTACTCGCCGATACCGAGTACCGATACGAGTACTTCCCTGTGCCAAAAGACCCTCGTTAACAGCCAGCTGGAGGGTGTGAGTGACACACGGCAGGCTGGGGAGTCCCGCATACGAGGTGGTGCGCCGCCACCGGCTCTAGGTCGGCAGAAAGGCTCGGAGCGAAGGTGGCTCGCGGCTGCAGCTTTACAGCGCTCCCCGCCCGTACCTGGCCGCACCTGGCCCACCGCTCGCTGCGCTGGAGTGAAAGTAAAGTGGTATCGGTGCTGTTGTATCGGAGCCGTTTTGCGAGTACGAGTACGAGTACGAGTACATGAGCACAGTATCTGACCCGATATCCGATACTGGTATAGGCATCGGTGTATCCCTAGTTCTGACACTCGGGCCGTATGTTTGACACCCCTGCTCTAGATAATCTACAGACCTTGTTGTGAGCAGTTTTATGTAGGCACTATTTTCTTTCTACCGAACTACAACCGCCAACCGTATCACCATGCAGAAGGACTTGGCAACCAACACCAAAACAATCTAGATTGATAAATAGCACTACAGGTAAGAGGACAACTATATATATATATATATATATATATATATATATATATATATATACTGTATATATTATATATATACTGTATATATACTTGACTTAACCTTGCCCTCAAACACTAGAGGTTTGATTTGGACTTCAACGTAACACTTTATTTGAATGATGGTGCTCTCTGAGACACTGTGTAGATGTCACTGTTGAACCCTGTGAACCCCATTTCAGCTGGGCATTAACAGGCATTTAGACATCGTTTATACATCGAATCAGCATAAAATCGCAGAGTTTTACTCTCATTACATAATGTGTTACGAGCACAACAAATAAAATGGAATAAAATGGGGAGGAGGAGGAGGAGAGAGGCGCTCTAATGGAGAGCTTTACAAATAAAGCTAATTATTTCGACACACATAAGCCAACTCAGAACTCCAATCAATAGCCATTAGCCCCATTATGACTGCCCAAATGGACTGTGTGTGTGTGTTTGTGTGTGTGGAATATAATCGTGGTGACAATAAAGATTGATGTGATTCATGTCGACCACTCACCATCTCTGTTGAGCTGCCTGCCTTCACGGGGGGAGGGGGCTTGTGCTTGGGGGGGCCCCTGATCGGAGAGAAGACAAAGACAATGCATTACTGACTGTTGCTTCGTTGAGACATCAGATTTCTTTTGTAATAAACAGTTGGGCAACTCTGTGAGAACACAGATATAGAATTCCTTGAAATACTGAGCTCTAAAGACATCCCATTGTGTTGTTATTCAATCCAGATTCTATTACTCATTAATTTGTCTTTTGATGCAGAATGAAAAACAAGTTAGCTGGAGGTTTTGTGTGGTTTAAAGGTTTTTGCACATGCAGTCAGAAGCAGATTTGTATTTTTACAGGCAGAGAAATCTGTATTAAGAGTAAAGAATGAATGCCCTCAGTGACAAGGCACTAGTTGAAAGCCTCATTCATATTTTGGCCACTATGGGAACAAAAACATCATGAGAAGCTGACAGATACACAGTCACCGCAAACTGCAGGTTCGTAACTTGTTATTGTTAGAAAATTGTCAATTAAAGACATTGGCACAAACATAGAAATGGAATAGGAGTAAAATGGACATTCTCATCCAAACCAATGTAGCAGGATGGTCGGAACGGCGACCATTTTTATATGTACTGATGCCATTGCAAATGTTGTAGTGAGCTAACTTCAATAGAAACTGACGTGCTGTAAGTCACAGACTCACTCATGCTGGCGTGACGTGTAAAACAGCAGCGTCTAGTGTGTGTGTACGTGTAGCCCTGCCATGCTGGCTGCCCTTTCATAAGTAGCCTAAGTAAGACAGAAAGTGCAGTATGAAGTGGCCTTAACAGACGTCAATTCAGCTCTGTGACCACCTCTGCTGCTGGCTTAGTGGCAGAGCAACACACTTTATGGCACACTGATGTGTGTTCTGTTGCCACCATAACAACTAACAACAATCACCTTTTTCTTTTAACCTAGTCTAACGACCACGGAGAACAGTTCAATGTCCGTTCTACTCCTATTCTTTTTCTATGAGCAAAACTCTCTTCATTTGGAGTGTCGATGTGATAAATGTAAGGTCACTCTCTTGTTAGTTCTGGTACGATCTCCACCTAGTCCTGACCAATATATGTGGCTCTATATCTGCTTGATGTTTTAAATCAGAGCTTGTATGCCTGAAATGGTTGTTCGCAGAGTATTTGAGGACGGAACCTGCCAAAATAAAGAAATTACTCGATAAATAAAGAAATATGTCATTAAATGTAGCAAAAATAAATAAATAAATAAATAATAATAATAATATAATAAGAAACGTAGCCATTAATTAATTGATAAAATGTGACATAAATTGATATTTCTGTTTATTGTTTTTATTTTTTTTATCTTTGTAATAAAGAAATAAGTACAGAAATAAATAAGTTTGGAGAAATAAATAATGGGTGAAATGCAAAGGGAAAATCATGCATAAATAAATAAATGCATAAATACACATTTAAAAATACAAATAAAATAAATATAAAATAAATAAAAATACATACATGAATAAATAAATAAATAATAAATGCAAAAATAAATCATTACATTTAAAAAGTATTAATTATAAATATATAAATAAATAAAAGGGAAAATTAAACAGAAAAGTAAATAAATAAGGGAATTAATACAAAGATAAATAAATAAATAAGGAAATTAAAACAGAAATATCAATTTATGTCACTTTTTATCAATTAATCAATGACTTCACTTATTTATTTTTAATATTATTTTGCTACATTTAATGACATATTTATTGAGTCATTTATTTATTTTATTCAATTATTTTTTATTTTGTCAGGGTCCGTCCTCCATAGTAGGATTGTAAGAGCAGTTCAGACAAAACCTACCAACCAGGAGCCTAAATGTGTGAGCTTAAATAGGTTAAAAGCTCTGGAGCTGCAGAATCCCAAGAAAATTCTCTAGTGACTCTAGTGGCACTTTTGAAGTTGAAGTTGATAGGTCTGGAAATTCATCCCATTAAACCAATTTTAGACAAATAAGGTGTTGAAGAGTAATGATAGATTTCCTTACTGTGGTTTACATTTTTAGATATTATAAAGCTAGCTAACGTAGATGCTGGCTATATCTGTCAATTTAAGGTTTTAATGTACAGCTTACATTTAAGTGTCTGTACATCTCACAGGCTTGAAATGAAAATCTCAGGAGCTGGTACCAGCCTCTACCAACACAATGCCTTCTCCCTCTGTACTCAGTTTTGTGCTTTCAAAAAAATCCCTAATACAGTAAATTTACTGTAACTCTGTGTCACTGTAGGTCATACAGTATACTGTGTCTTAGGTGGGAACTTTACATTAGCCACAATGGGAACCACATGGACAAACGGCGCTGGAAACAAATTATGGTTTGAGGCTTTAACGTCATTTTCCAGTAATTTTGGTCCAGGGTTCACATCATGAAATATTCTGAGACTTGCTTCCGAATCATTCTGTGGCCATTTATGTATTACATATATGCTTTAACCCTGAACTTTGCAATCATCATTACCAGCCACGACATATTGTTTTGACCTTGTGAGCCTGTGTGTGTGAGTCATCATGACAAAATGTGGTCCTGGAGACACCTACTGTAGCAGGAACTACCATGGAGGTGGTTTTGAGTACTTTGCGTTTATATTTCTGTCTGTCTGTGGACAGATTTTGTCACCATGATAGCACCACAACCGTGCAAGATGCAGTCACGAAACCTTACAGGTGTAGTTGAGATCAAAATGGAGGTCAAGTTCAAACATGGGTGTGGTCTGAGCAAGGGGGCCGGAAGTAGGGGGGTAGCAAGAGGGGAATGGGCCATTGCCCCCCCTACTGTAAGCCCCTGGCCCAGTTTGGCATTGTGGCTGATGTGATCCCATTGCGAGATGGTCTCTAGTTTCTGGTTGCTTACAATTTTGGTAATCGTCACAAATTCAGTCTTATTCTACCATTGAAGTGGCCACACATCAGAGCATCAGCAACATGTCTGCAACATCCACTAGAATCAAGCCCATTTTGGGCCTGATTCCCCCCTCCCGACAATCGTCAGCAAAGCCCCGATTTGATGATGTTCTAAAGATTATCTTTCCAGATATTCCTGAGGTGTGAGGTATGTTAAGAGCGTTTTTTACATCCCCCGATCAGCTCGGAAGTCCATCCTCAAATATATCCTTCGTGAATTTTCAGTACAAAGTAGTGCAAAAACTAACATTGCTAATTCTTCCTGCCTGTTGGCCGCCATGTTTGTTTACACCTAAGTCACGTTTGATCGTGAGAGATTTTGAGAGATTTCCATTTTTTTAGTCGGGACTGTTGTTGTTCATGAATGAATCTGTTAGTGTGTGACATTGGAGGCTGGTCCATAGAGGCAGAAAAGGTTGCTCCTCCTCTATTTTTTGAGAGTAATTACCTGAAATAAGCCATTACCAAATCTCAGTAACATTTATAAAATATTCTTCTCTCTTCTTTGGAAAAAAAATTGATTATTTAAGAAATTCTAATTAAAATGCCTCAGCAGCGACACCTGCAGGGCAGAGAGGAAAGGGCAGCCTGTGTGTGTGAAGTGGTTCTGGGAATTGTGGGGGGTAGAGGAAGACAGCAGGTCCCCGTCATCCCTTAGGGCGGGACATCTTCTATCTATTCGATGCATTTCATTTTTTTCATGCTTATTTGTGATTGGCGAAAACAAATCAAATGACGCTCCAAGGGAGGATAACCTACCTTGGCGTGTTACCAATCAACAACCAGCAGACTACAAGATTGACAGCGCGTTGGTCCATTGATGATGTACAAGTTTCCTCTTGGAACGCAGTAACGCGATAGATGAATACAGTAGTAATACTTGTGCTGGTAGTGTAAGAAGTACTCAGTCCAAAAATATCAGAATGAGATTTCTGGCAAGGAATTAATGAACATTTTGCACGACATTGGTAGTGTGTTTGAATAGATTTACTACCATTTAGTCAAACGTTGTGGATGGTGTCTATAATCAGAGATATTTGAAGGATTGGTTTTGGCCTACTCCACAGCAATAGCTGGGTGTGCTCGGCAAACAACCACCACACTTATACATCTTGGAAGCAAAATCTGCTGCATTAATTCCCACTAAGGGCTGGAGGTTTGGAAAGAGTTGGAATTGCTACATCATGGCAGGTCGCAACAGAAATGCAAATAAAGCAACTCTTAATGATGATCCTGAGTATGTGACAATGGACACTCTTAAGGAATTACTGGACCAGCAGAAGAGCTTTTATGAGGATCTGTTGAAGAGGCAGGAGACTGCATTTTGCAGTTTTACTCAAATGATCCCAGTGTTGGGTGAATTACAGGAACTCAAGGTGAGTCTGAATTACTTTCAAAATGACATTGATGATCTTAAGAAACACCAAAAAGCTCAACAGAGTGAGGCTAAGGACATATCCCGGCAGATTGATGAACTGAAATCAGGACAAGCTGTGAAGGGACATGATGAGCATATGGATTACCTAGAGAATCTGTGCAGGAGAAATAATCTTGTGATCAGTGGACTTGGAACTGATAAAGCTAATGAAACCTGGGCTGAAACAGAGTCCAAAGTACAAGAACTGTTCACCACAAAACTTAAGCTGGATGCCTCTCTGGAAATTGAGAGAGCTCACAGGAATGGAAAATTCTGAGGTGAAAGTGAAAGGCCAAGATCAGTGGTGATCAAGCTGTTGCGTTTCAAGGACAAACAGCTAATCCTGGCGAGTGCAAGATCCAACCTCAAGAACACCTCAGTTTACATCAGTGAGGACTTCTCTGAACGAGTGAGGAAGAGAAGAGCTGAGCTATTACCCGCAATGAAGGAGGCTAGAGCAAGAGGAGAGTATGCCATCATCAGCTACGACCGCCTAATTGTGTCGCCAAGGAGCAGTGCCTGAGCAGAGAGAAGCCCCCCAAATCAGTGATATAAATGGCATTGTATCACTGGTTGATGTGAACTGGGAAAAATATGGCACTGAACCTACCAAAAAAAGGATTAAGAATAGCCCATATTAATATCAGGAGTTTAAGAAATAAAGTGGATGGAATTTCTGGTTTAATTAATAGTGAAAATATATGTACTTGCTGTCTCTGAAACACATTTAGACCACTCAATAACAGACATGGGGGTAGCCATACCAGGTTATAATATTTTTAGAAATGATTGGAATATTTTTGGGGGAGGCGTAGCTATATATATTCAAAGCCATATTCCCACCAAGGTTAGACTGGACCTGATGGTGCCTAGTATTGAATCTCTTTGGTTGGAAGTTCATCTTGCTCACTGTAAAACATTTTTTGTTGGCTGTGTCTATAGGCCCCCAAGTGCAAGTGTGAAATATGTTGAAGAATTATGTTCTGTGTTGATGAAGGCAACAGATATTGGTAAATACATGTTTGTTCTTGGCAACCTTAATATTGATTGGCTGTTTGATTCATAACCATTGAGAAAAAAGTTGAACAATGCTGCACTCATCTGTAATTTAACTCAGATGGTGAACAAGCCAACTAGAGTGTATTGCAATTATGCTGGGCAAACTTCTGCAACTTGTATTGACCACATTACTAATTATTATTATATTATAATTATTATTAATTATGTTCCAATGCAGTATCTGTTCCGGTGGGGTTTAGTGACCATAACGTCGTTGCTACAGTAAGAAAAACCATAACTCCTAAAACCGGGCCTAAAGTACTGTATAAGAGGTCATATAAAAGATTTTGTGAAAATGATTTTGTTAGAGATATAGAGAATGTTGAATGGAACCAAGTGTTGGCAGTAAATGATGTGGAAAAAGCCCTCAAGGTATTTACTGAACTATTTCTCTCTGTGGCTGATCAACATGTCCCATTAAGAAAATGTACAGTAAGATCAGTAAGCTACCCTGGTGGCAGCTAATGGGGATCCGAATAAAGAATAAGAATAAGAATAAGAATAAGTACATTAGCTAACACAACAGTTAGCTTGTTGTAACAGCCCTGAATGACTGTAAACTAGCGGCGAGAATGGATTTGGACTGGGGAGCGCCACAGCGTCACGGCGCTGCCAGGGAGAATGGAGTGCTCTGCTCTTCTGGCACGGACCTCGGGCCCTGCTGCCTCAGATATCCGGGCTAGACTGACGGCGGAACTATGGCGGAAGTCGGTGTCCCGGCCCGACGTGTGCTTCTGTACTCCGCTCACCCCGGACTGAATCCCGGGGCGACGGACCGCTGCACGTGCTGCACTGCATGGAGGGTGTTCCCAATGTAACGTACTGAGGTCTACATCACCGCTCGCTGGACTGACAGGCTTCTAGTGACACAGACGTACAGACGAGGTTCATCCCCAAGCAAAGACTGCAGTGATTGTTTGTTAGAAATCTTGTAAGTCATTGTTCTACTGCTTAATAAGAAAGAGATAAGTCCATCCCAGCAGACTCCCCAGTAGGAAGAATGTTTCTCACGACATCCCCAAATAATAACAGAGCCAAAGCTGCCTTGTTTCAAAGAGATGTTGATATGTCATCATGACATATTGGATCGGTTTGTAAATGATATATAGGCTGTTGGAAGAAGGTCTGGATTCTTCCTCATAAATACCTAATAGTGAATAAGGTTAAGGAAGTGAATCATTACATGCAGAATTTAAAAAAAGACATAAAGACCTTTGCAGATTTGTCATTGATCATATCTTTAAAGACATTATTATGGGAAAATGTGGTGTTTGGTTCTTCAAAAACCCCAAAACAATCTTTTCTTATAATACATTTGATATGTTTTCTTTTAATCTTTTATTCATAAATATAAATTATGTTTTCTTGAAGGATGTTGAGCAATATGTGAAACCACTTTCTAATTTGACTATGAAAAAGGCTATTAAGACTA
Source organism: Sebastolobus alascanus (assembly GCA_916701645.2). Classification (NCBI taxonomy): domain Eukaryota; kingdom Metazoa; phylum Chordata; class Actinopteri; order Perciformes; family Sebastidae; genus Sebastolobus; species Sebastolobus alascanus. The sequence continues at coordinate 705,975 of CAKAOJ020000094.1, forward strand.
GTGTGATATACCCCTGGCTCTTTTGTTATTGTTATACTGAATGTGAATTATGTTGTTATGTTTAATTAAGAAAGAAAGTAGAGTATCCAACTATTGTAAAATAACATGGTGCCGTGGGTTGGTTTTCCCCCTGTACTCCCCAATTTTTGAGTCACCAGCCGCAAATGGTGTGTGGTTTGCTGTTTTGGCCAAATCTTTGCTCTCCCCACACTATAGAAACAAAACTGTTAAATATATCATAACATGTCGTAATGTGTGGGCTCTCTCATATTTGAAAAATCTGTTAAGATTTAAAAAACTTTTAGTGTGGGCCAGGGTAGGGGTGAGTAAAATCTCCAGGCGGCCTCACACTATAAACTTCAGGTCAGGATTTGTGGCCGAGCTACTGCTACTGGGTCCCCTCATGACATGTAATAAGTTTTAATGAGCCATAGTCCCGGAAGGGGAGATTCATTTTGCTCAGGAGGTTAAATAAGCGATGAAGTGTACGCAGAGTTGCTAATGAAGACTTACTCTCCATCCTCCTGGCGCTTGCGGATGTAGAAGATGATGCCGATGATGATGCCAATGAAGGCTAGGGCACCGAGGATGCCGCCGATAACGGCGCCTGATGATGGGCCCGGGGTGATCTGTCTCTTCTCCTCTGGTATGGGTGAAAGACACCGAGAAGGAAAACAGAGAAAAAGAGAGACAATGTTATCACCAATTCATTTAAATTTCATGCAATTGCTTGTGGCACTTTAATGCTGCTCACTTGCAATATTTGTATTTTTATGTGTTTTGCTGCTGGAGTCTGTGTGAGAGAAAATAGTCTGTGGCTGTGTGATTCAGCAGTATTTCATTATTAACCGTAGCTGAGCAAAATATGTAAACAAACAACACAAAAAAAACTATAGTTTAATGGAATATGAGTAAAATGAACCATCACAAGAAATCCCAAAAGGAATGACAATGTGGAAGCAGGTAATCAAAAGTCAAGATTCTAGTCAATGTCACCCTGCATGTGTTTTATGGTGCATTGAAGCAGAGTCACATAAGCATAAAGAATTCAATATGAGATCTTGTAAATTAAAAGCAGTTCAAAGCTCTGTGGTGTGCGAGAACACACGTGGATGCCATAAATCTTTGCAATGCAGCTTCACATCAGCTGAGTCTCACGCTGACCTCGACATCTCCCTTCAATTAAGAGCCTATTTATGATTTCCGGAGAGCTGCGAGGCATCTAAATTGACTGTAAAAGCATCTAATTACAGTAGTGCTTTTATTTGAAAGAAAAAAAAAATCAGGCTGACAGCAGCTGCACACAACAACCACCGCGGATGGTTCTGCACAATCATCGACTATAACAAGGATTTTGGCAGGAACAACAAAGGGAGGGTTGAATTATTTTCACAGGTTGTTTGGTCCTTTTTTTGTAATGAAATCATATTTCATCCCAACCGCTGAAGTAAAAGCACTCCACTGCGTTTGATACGGAGATGATAAAAGGATAATTACCCCTATGATTTGCACGCATTTAGCTTTACTACATACATTTAGCTGATGGTTGTATGATTATTCACCTAAAATGAAGCCAATTTGTTCTGCTGCAAGAAAAAAATGTACTGCAATTGCTGTATATGCAGTAGATTGAGTCTCTCCTTAAATTGCAGCTTGTTAAACACATCAAAATGCAATTGAATACATTTAAAAACACCCTTGCATCAAACAAAAACACACTTTTTCTTCATTTTTACAAAGAACTTTTTAATTAATCTGCAAAAAGTGATATCACCCCTTTCCTTTACTGCCTATAGGCCCTTTTCACAGCAGCTATTTTGACCTGCCATTGCAGGGTGAACACAGGTGTTATCAATAACATTAATTATGGCCCTGTTCCATTTAGGTGGGCCAGGACCCTGGTATTGCAACACAGTCTCACTGCAGTTTGTGAAATAGTCACAAAATTTAATCTATTTGATTCGTGTACATAGACACAAATTTCAAATTTTTTCGTGACGCTCAGCACGACTTTCAACAACGTCTTCTTCAGGCTTTTCCTACGAATGTCCAGCAACATATGATGCACGTGTCTATTTCCGCTCCAGTCTTTTCAAAATAAAACTACTTAGTTAGGTTTAGGAATCGATCAACTTGGTTAAGCTTTGGCAACAAACTACTTAGTTAGACTAAGGAAAAGATCATCTTGGTTAGGCTTAGGCAACAAACTACTTAGTTAAGCTTAGGAAAAGATTGATTGGTTAGGCTTAGGCTACAAACTACTTAGTTAGGCTTGGGAAAAGATCAATTGGATAGGCTTTGGCAACAAACTACTTAGGTTCAGGAAAAGATCAACTTGGTTAGGCTTAGGCAACAAACTACTTAGTTAGGCTAAGGAAAAGATCAACTTGGTTAGGCTTAGGCAACAAACTACTTAGTTAGGCTTAAGAAAAGATTGATTGGTTAGGCTTAGGCCACAAACTACTTAGTTAGGCTACGGAAAAGTTAAACTTGGTTAGGCTTAGGCAACAAACTACTTAGGTTTAGGAAAAGATCAACTTGTTAGGCTTAGGCAACAAACTACTTAATTAGGCTAAGGAAAAGTTCAACTTGGTTAGGCTTAGGCAACAAACTAATTAGTTAAGCTTAGGAAAATACCGATTGGTTAGGCTTAGGCCACAAACTACTTAGTTAAGCTTAGGAAAAGATCAATTAGTTAGGCTTTGGCAAAAAACTACTTAGGTTTAGGAAAAGATCAACTTGGTTAGGCTTAGGCAGCAAACTACTTAGTTAGGCTTAGGAAAAGATCAATTGGTTAGGCTTAGGCAACAAACTACTTAGTTAGGCTAAGGAAAAGATCAACTTGTTAGGCTTAGGCAACAAACTACTTAATTAGGCTTAGGAAAAGATCAACTTGGTTCGGCTTAGGCAACAAACTAGTTAGACTTAGGAAAAGATCGACTGGTTAGGCTTAGGCAACAAACTACTTAGTAAGGCTTAGGAAAAGATCGTGGGGTTATGATAACACCGGAAGTATCGTAACTTAAGTACGGAAGTTACGTGACAAATAAATCAACTGTGACTTGTGGTTTCACACGGGACACTAATAGCAGTCTCCTGGGCGAAAGTCCGATGTTTTTTGACCCAGTCATCCACCCCGACCTCCTCCCTACGCGGCCTTTGCCGCTCTCTATACTTCCCGCTCTCTATACCTCCCGGTTTCGCGATTACGTGGATTACATACGAATTGATTTCATGCTGACCATCACGAAAAAATGTCAAATTAATGTCCATGTACATGAATCAATACATTAAATTTCCTGACTATTTCATGAACTGTTGTGCAACTGGGCTAGGTATTGTGCATGTTGGCTCACTGGAATGGCTGGGACACACCAAATAGAATTGGACTATAATTAATTTTATCAATTATATCTGTGTTTACCCTGCTATGACAGGTCAACATGGCTGCTGTGAAAATAGCCTGTTCTTAGGCAATAGAACCATCGGCATGGAGGGACCAAAAGAAGAAACATCTGGATACAAAACAAAACAATTAAAAGGTTCCGATTGCCCCAAATCAAAGAAAAATAGTCCCTATAAAAACTGTGAACAGTGAGGTTTGTGGATTGTTTCCAGAAAGGTAAGTGGCATTTTGAGTTTTCCAAATGTAATTTCTTTTTTTTTTTTTTTTTTGATAATTTGATTCCTAAAATAAATTCCATTAACCTCCATTGTATTTGGGGTGGCCACAGCAGATTCATATTAATAAATGTTAATTTTCTTTTAAAAATGATTCATAGCTTGAAAATATAGTCAAGTGGGAGAGCTCTTGAATCTATTTTTGATCACAGAGTGTGAGGAAGACTGGCTGCATTTTCTCCTCCTCGCCAGCAGGTGGTGTTCTGCTCCAAGCTTTCTCCTCAAGGAGAAAGAGGATAGATAGATAGATTGGTTCAGGGAGGCTCATGCATGGTCATGTCTGGGTAAATCCACTGATACTGTGAGTTTAGTTAACACGTCTGCCCCAATGGTCACAGACTGAATAGGGACCAAGTTTTGATTATGTGTGATCACAAACACACAGCGAGGAAAGAGGGAGGGAAGAGAATGAAGGAAAAGGAGAGAGAAAATGTTAAAACAGAGGAGAGATGGAGGCAGAGATGTGGGAGGCAGAGAAAGATGGAGGTGGGGAAAGGAGCGAGGTCGGGAGAAGGATGAGGTGAGAAGGGGAAAGGAAAGAAGGATGGAAGGATGGATTCAAGGTGGGGAGAGACAACAGAAGGAATACACCATGATGGCATGAAGAGACAGATGGAGGGAGGAGGGAGGGGGGGGGGGGGGACAGAGAATGACATCGGCCTTTCCTCACAGCTGGAGATGCACATACACAGATGCATGTGAATTGAAGCAATCCCTTCCTCCCTCCGTGTGTGCGAACATGTGTGTGTGTCATTGATGTATGCCATGGCGCTATCAAAGTTCACCCTAGCACTGTTTGCCATTGATGCTCGCGGTCGATAACAAACTGACTTTTCAATAAACAATGAGTCGTGGTGCTGCATGAGAAACGCAACGCAGTCTGATTGGTCAGAGAATGGGGTTGAAGAGTTGAATGCACCCCAGAAGAGTAAAGAAGAGAAGAGACGGATTATCTGAAGGTAGATGCAAAACTGGTTTTAATAATCTCATAGACAACACCTTTCTTTACTCATTACATCCCTAAACAGGCAGGAAGCGTCAGCCACTATCTTCATCAAACGCACCTGTTCTTCTCACTGCAGGCAATCCAGAGGTATTAAACTGCTCATTGCAACAATGAGTGCGCTACCATCCACCTGTTTTTTATGAGCAGGTTGAATTAAAGCTGCAGTGGGTAGAAATGGAGCAAAAATGATTAAAAAAAGTTATTTTTATAAAACGGTCACTATATCCTGACAGTAGTGCATGAGACAGGTAATCTGAAAAATAATCATGTTCTTCTGTGTCCTTCGGTGTCCTCCGGTGCTCCTAACGGCATCTGAAAGATTTCACAGACCGGAGGAAAACAACCAGTCAGAGCTGATCTGAGGTCTGCTGTGCAGCTGCCGTCTATGAGAGCCGGCTGTCAATCACTCGCGAACTCTGCAGCGCTGATCAAATATGAATCAATATTATGTTACGTTAATGCCTATTTCTTGCCTCAAATGTTTTCAGAATCATCTTGTAGTGTACTGTTTAGCTGTAAAATGAGAAAGTTTGTGACGCAGCCGCCATTATAAAATCTGTTGAACGAATGCCAAGTTCTGGTCACATGACCGGAGCACAGCCAATAGGAATGCTCTCTCAATGAAATGACCTGTGATTGGTCAAAGTCTCCGATAAGGGCTAGATTTGTTAAAGCCTGAAAACAGAGCCATGATGAGGTGCAGAAGTCTAGTTTTCTCTCTGAACACTTGAATTACGATATGCTGAAAGGTTATTATGGAATTTTTGCCCAATGATGCCAAAAATATACTGCCTATTGCCACTTTAAGGCAGAAAAACCCTGAATGGAAATGCCAGAAATCTGACTAAATGGCTGAATATAGCTGCTGGAAAAGTTGGGCTACTGATGAGGAGAAGATGTAATATATTTTTTTAATAAATAATGTCATTAAAGGACCAGTTTTTTGTTTCATTTGGACACCCAGCCTCACATGGCTCCCCTCCAACAGGAAGCCTCAAAAATAAAGAATTAAAAAGGCAGCAAATGCCAGATGATATGAATGGACACAAAAGAGAAATTAACTTACATAAGTATGGAAGTTTATTAATTAAAACAAATTTGAACGTGCACCAAAAAAAAAAAATCAAACCAAGCTGCATAACAAGATTACTCAGGGTCAGAATATATTTATTTTATTTCAATGTTTTGGGGATATTTATGTTATTAGTAACATGATTATATGGAAATTAATAGTTTTTTTGAAGTAAAACTTCCAGTAAACAGTCAATATGTAAACAATAAACATGACCAAAACATTGAGACCGCCTGAGTATATCTTTATAAATTGTATCATAAATGTTGTATTTTAGTGTATTGTCATTAGATTTAGATTTTATACTAGGCGAGGATGAAAATCGTATTTTTTTTGCTTTTCATATTCATATAGATTCATATTCCTTAGCTTCTTACCTTTCAAAGGAGACCAGATATACACAGATCAGCCATAAAATTAAGACCACTGACAGGTGAAGTGAATAACATTGATTATCTCGTTACAATGGCACCTGGCAGTGGGTGGGATATATTGGACAGCAAGTGAACATTTGAACTTTGAACTTTGTGTTGCAAGCAGAAAAAATGGGCAAGCGTAAGGATGTGAGCGACTTTGACAAGGGCCAAATTGTGATGGCTAGACGACTGGGTCAGAGCATCTCCAAAACTGCAGCCATTGTGGGATGTTCCCGGTCTGCAGTGGTCAGGACCTACCAAAAGTGGGCTAGAGGACAAAATTAACGAAGTGTTTCAGTTACCTAACTTTAACTACGACTTAACCATAGCTTAGTCTGCCATAACCACAACTTTCCCTCACCTTAATCTCACCATAGTTGCCATGTACAGATATTGTAGAACACGAACATTTAACCACTGTTAGAATTGGACATTAAACAATGTTGCCATTGAACGTAACCTGAGGTTTTGCAGAATTATCCAATACAAACATTCTTGTTTGGTGACAGGGTTGTAAAGAGGACCTATGGTGGAGGACAGCTGATGAAAATTCACACTTTTTCCAATTTTTGCCAACATTTTGACAATTAATTTAGAGTTTGGCTGTTTTTGAAACTGCCTACTACATACTACTGACCAACGCAGTATGCAGTATACAGTACATACTGCGTTCCTCAGTGGTATGCAGTATGAAACGGTTAAAGCGATGTCTTTGCAGTATGCTAGACCAGGCTTTAGCCTTTAAACCAGCTCTTAAAGCACTGGACAAAAAAACTAACTCTTACCACTATTGCATATTATCGAAAAATACAACTTTGATTTTTTTGTTTATGTTATGTTTGTTTACTTTATGAGATACTGCGTCACTGGCCATCTGACGAGCGAGCTACGCCCGCGGGCGATTGTGGAGCTTTTCAACTCAAAAGGCAGATAACTACAGGTTCCTGTTAATTTATAATGGACATTTATGTTGTGATGTTTAAACAAACTATCCGTCAGCAAGGAAATTAAAGCCCCTCGTCTACAGACCGATCTCAAGAGAGCTTCAGCCAGCTCATAGCGGTCAGTGAATGTGACTGCCCGGCTGGCAAGGTAGCGACCCCGGCAGGCGCTAGCTAGCTGCTACGGCAGTTTGTGGAGCTTCTAAACTCCGAAAACGTTGGAGCAAATGTTCGACTCGCCATTTAATATTGTAAAACTGTCAATATTCAAAAACTACACAGTTGATTTCTGTCCTTAAAAATTTTCAGATGTGAATTAAGTGATGAACTAGCTACGAAAAATGTAAAAACGTGCCGTTTTTGGCTGCTGTTGTTGTGACCATAGCCTTAACCATTTCAGCGCTTTGCATTGTGGGATCCAGTATGGGAGGTAGACTGGTCCAATGCCTCCTGGAGATATTTTCCAAATCAGTACGAAATCCGGGTATTTTCGGCAAACTGTAGATTCTGCTTTTGTTCACATACTGCATACTACATGCTACATTTTGACCAAATCAGTACGTACTACTAGTAATACATGCAGTTTGGAATACAACCTTTGTTCCATGTCTTGATCGAAGCATACCTTGAACAACCTTGCTTCTTAGTTAGAGTTTCAAATCTCCCACATGCAGGTTGCGTTAGTGGTGAGTCAACACACCCACTAACACTTTCTGTCTGTCCCAGGCTCAACACATCCTCATCTGTTGCTACACACACAGAGGGACCTTAGAGAACTGCAGCTTTCACTTTCATTCATCTCCATCCATTAGATTCCATCTTTATCTAAAATGCAGCTCAATTTCCTCATCAGTGGTCGCTGCTGGTTCCTGCTGGAGTTAGTGGAATATTTATATGAATTATCAAACATTTATATTGTTAAATCAATAGCCCGGGCTTCATTTTGTAGCACTGCTTTTTAGATGTAAAAATGAGTGGGTGGGAATTCGTTGGCGCACACAGGCACACTACAGCAGACCTTCACTCCCGCTTTGCTCTATCTGTTTCTGTCCATTGCTCACTCCATCGCCTGGTAGCAAAACACCCCAGATATAATGCTATTATCTAAGTGACACTCATGTGGTGAGAAATTGCTACTGTATTACATACAATTTAAATGAAATTGAAACAACAATCCCTGTCTAAAGCGCTCCATTGCTCTCTCTTATCAAACGCTCCAGTGTGTGGGCTGTATTAGCCATCAGAGAAACACATAGTGCCCAAGGCCTGCACTTAACTATGTCTCCCTGATACACATCATGGATAAAAAAAACAAACACATTTGGCAAAAAAAAAAAAATAGATAAAAATAAAACAACCACTGTCTCACCCACACGCACACGGATACACAGATTCATGCACCACAGAAACACAAGTACTCTATTAAAAGGTTGCTTGTAATGTTCAGGAATTAAAGCTCAGTGATGTTATTCCCACGGCAGCCATTAATATTCGACATCACATGTCCTAGAGTGGGAAACATAAACCTTAAAGAATCAAATCAAATCAAACAAGAGGCAAGGCAGTCTTTCAGACTCATTTAGGCCATACTGCTATTTACTCTACCAAAAGGGTGGAATAGTGTGAATCATCTACCTAAGCCTTGATTATACTCCCAAACGGACGCGTACACGGACAGCTGTGGACACCAAGGACTATGCTACCACTTATAATGCAGTGGCTGCGTGGACAAGTCCGAACAGGTCTGCGCGGTCACAACAACTTTGCAGACATTTTACATGCACAAACAACTATATAACACACTAAAGGAAAGGGAAAAAGGACAAAAGCATTATAGGTCCCCTTAAAGAAAACTATCTGTAGATTTATAACAAAAATAGAGCTGTCAATCAATTAACATAAGATTATCATAAAGTGGGCATGTCTATAAAGGGGAGACTTGTGGGTACCCATAGAACCCATTTTCATTCACATATTTTGAGGTCAGAGGTCAAGGGACCCCTTTGAAAATGGCCATGCCAGTTTTTCCTCGCCACAATTTAGTATAAGTTTGGAGACATGGTTGGTACCAATGGATTCCTTAGGTTTTTTCTAGTTTCAGTTGATTCCAGAATCTTCACTCACTTCAAAACTGAGCCCGCTACAATCTTAAAAATCGCAAGTTGCGTTAATGCGTTAAATAAATTAGTGGCGTTAAAAAGAAATTATTATCACGTAAACTTTCACAGCCCTAATTAGAAACCATGTGATCAGACAAAGGTAGACTAACTTTTGGCAACTTAGAGTCTCTCACAGAAGGGGAGGACCAAATAAATCCAACATTAACGTCATTGTTGTGATAAAAGCTGATAAACCACTCATGCACAATTACCACTTCCGACCGTCAAAACGTCTTTCTACAAATAAGTTGTTAAAGGTACTGTTTGTAACTTCTTACACGTATAAATCGGGTCGGTGTCTCATGCACGCTTGCGTGTGGCTACGCTGTTCCAACACAAACTACACGGAAGCACCAAAACCGCAAAGTTATATATAGTGAAGCCCGTCTTGCAAAACAGTGTCAAGTCTTCCTGCTTCAACCCCCCAACCGTGGCCAGAAGACACAGGGGAGACCGTAGCTTTGGTCTCCAAGGCCGGAGTCGATGCTGTAACCTGCTCCTCTGCCTGCCTGCTTGCCTTCACTCACACACCGCGCTCGTTCTCACTCGCTCCACCTCTCACGTGCATGTGCGCACACTACACACTGCAGAAGACTGGAGTCTGAAGCAGGAAACACAGTATCAGCATTGATTCATGGAGAGACCTTCGTCTGGTCAGCTAACATTACTGCCAAGCAGGTGAAATATAGAGTGATATTGTGGTTTTAGCTGACGTGTGTCGCCTCACTGTTTTGACCGATGCTCGTTCATGTCTATGTAGAGTGAGCACAAGCGCGAGCGCGAGCAACAGGACGCTGCCTTTCTTGACTTAACGGCCACATGTGTCGCTGTTAACAAGCAATTTCTGATTCTTACATATAGTCCCTTTAAATTAAGCGAGATAATGGTATAACCATTACTACTGTGTTCTTCATTATATAAGCAGGTGGTTCGATAACATAGTATTGATACAATAAGGTTGATACAAAAAAAAGTCTACATTAGATTGTTTTGGGCACATTAGCTGTTCCGTTTGTGCTGTTGTGAGCATGTGTGCAGCTATCACCTTGTTCAGTTCGTCAAATCCACACTAGCGGTGTACCTGACTAAGAATTTACATAGTCAAATCTGATTGGTCAAGTCTTGCCTATCCTCAACTGATCTTCGAATCACGTTTTTTTCAGGGCTGTCAAGTTAACGCGATAACAACGCGTTAATGCAAATTCATTTTAACGCCACTAATTACTTTAATGCAATTGATCTTTCAGAGATTGTAGCGGGCTCAGTTTTAAAGCTAGAGAGAAGATACTGGCATTATATGAAACCAGAAAACCTACATGTAAACCTAAAGAAAAAAAGGAATCCATTGGTACCAACCATGTCATACTATCTTGTCACACAGGAGGTTAAATAACGCTCCAAACTTACAATAAATTTTGGCGAAGAAAAGGTGGCATGGCCATTTTCAAAGGGGTCCCTTGACCTCTGACCTCCAGATATGTGAATGAAAATGGGTTCTATAGGTACCTACGAGTCTCCCCTTTACAGACATGCCCACTTTATGATAACCACATGCAGTTTGGGGCAAGTCATAGTCAAGTCAGCACACTGACACACTGACAGCTGTTGTTGCCTGTTGGACTTGAGTTTTCGATGTTATGATTTGAGCATATACTGTATTTTATGCCAAATGCAGTACCTGTGAGGGTTTCTGGACAATATTTGTCATTGTTTTGTGTTGTTAATTGATTTCCAATAATAAATATATACATACATTCACATAAAGCAGCATATTTGTCCACTCCCATGTTGATAAGAGTATTAAATACTTGACAAATCTCCTTTTAAGGCACATTTTGAATAGATAAAAAATGTGTGATTAATTTGCGATTACATATTTTAAATATTTTATTTTTGATTGATGGCCCCTATTTTTTTTTTTTTAGCTTATTCATCCATATTCTCATTTGCCACATTGGCTTCCAGTTTTTCCATACCAGACAAAAGAGCTGAAACACCCAATTAAACAATTTGTCTTCTTGACTTGGCATAATAATTTATTGTATAATAGGACGTGTTCCATCCAGTTTCTCCAGGCCCGGCGCCATGAGGGGACAGCTCTGTTTGTTGTGTGTGTGTGTGTGCGTGTGTGTGTGTATTTGTGCGTTGGTGCGGCGCTGTCCCAAGTAGCCTACTGAAACGGAGCAGAGGAGATTTATAGACAGCTTGCTTTTCATGGTTGTAAATAGAACTTTCGGCCTTAATTCCTTGTGACAGGAACCTACAGTAAAGAACCAGATAAGTAATTTAGAAACTGGTGAGGACACAGCGGACATAACAATAACCACTGAAATGATGCTATAGAGAGAACTGAAGCCTGGTGCTGCTGTTCACCCATCCATAAAATGCCATTTTGATAAGTGAGCATTTTTAAATTTACTGCTGATTGAGTGACTGCCTCAGATTTTTTAAGGTCGTGCCAAATGTTTCTGACAAAAAATTCTCAAGACCTCCGTGAGCTTAAGAGAATTTTGCTACAAACCCCTGCAGCGGCGTGCCTGAAATGTAGACCGTGATGCAACATGACAGGATATGAATGAACGTTACCATCAGATTTTAAATTTGCTGCCACACACGCAAACACAAAACAATACACATATTTCCTTTCCTGTTTCTGTCCCTGAACGCAACACGCACGCACAGTTGGTCAATGTATAAATAGCAGCTTCAGTGTTGGAGGGAAAGTGGGAAGCAGGAGGGGAGACAAGAAAAGAATGCAAAGATCTGAGAGTCGGTGGGAACGGAAATGGAAAAGAGAGGGTGAAAAATCAAAGAAAGAGAAGGAGGAAGGAAGGAAGGTAAACAGAGGAGCGTGAAGGTGAAGTAGCGAAGGAGGAGAGCAAACTGAGCAGGGGTTGCAGTTCGAGGAGGGAGGGAGGGAGGGATGAGGAGCGATAAACGAGGAAGGGATGAGGAGGAGTAAGGGGGTGATAGGAGTGTTAGCGGCCTGCGGAAAAGATAAGGAGATTTTAAAGGTCTAAACACTCCCGAGGGAGGCCATGAGTGACACTGGAACAACAACTGCCTCTCTTTCTCTCTCTCAGTTTCTCACAATCCGTCTTTCACTTCCTCACTTTTAAGTTTTTTCTGATTTTTCACTCTCTCTCCTGATACCGTCCTGATATTGTCTCTCTCTCCCATCATCCTCCTTTGCTGCATGTTAACCACTTCCTTTCTTTCATGCCACTCATGCTCATCCTTCAGCCCCTCATCAGACTACTGCACTCTGTAGTCTACTTCTCTATGCCTCCAGTTAAGACGTAGTCTCTCCAACACTTTGTGTTTTTCCCTTTTCACAGCCACTCTGTCTCCTTCTATCGCAGCATGCTGCTCACTTGTTCTCTGTTGTGCCGTGCGAACATGAAAAATGCCCGTGTTGCTTTGTCCTTCCTTTACAAAAACACCTATTTTTCCCAGAGCGTGCCCCCCCCTTCCCTTCCAACTCTGACTCACATACAGCGACATTAGTGTGCCCTCTCGCATTTACCGACTCTGAAAAGACAAATTGACTCTTAATTATTCACAAACAGACAGAGAAAACACAAATCCATAACTACCAGCGAGCGGTGTGTGGCCAACCAGCACTAAAAAGACCACTAAAATTACGAGTTCTCAGAAATGACTGCAATCAACGAGCAATTATGATGAATAAAAAACGAATGATTGTAATCTTAGAGGCTAAAAGCTTCTTCATTCCTTTCAGCAAGGCACTTCAGAAAAGAGGTACGAGAGCTGGAGAGAGAGAGAGAGAGAGCAGGGAAGAGAAAGGAAAAGGTGAGTGGTGGAAATCACAGAAGGAGAGAGCTCTATGAAGATCGGCATAATTGAAACGTGCGTGGTACATTCAAGCTGTTTTACTGTTTTACAATGCAAAACCTCATCACTGCACTGGTCCCCTGCGGTGGAAATCTTAGTTTCAAAGGTTAAACATGTACATCTACAATGTAAGTCAACAAACAGGATAAATTGAGTAAAATTTTGAAACATTTTGCTGGTAGCCTTTGAGGACATTCTTTACCAAAAATCAATCTAATTAGAGGATTTGTTTTCATTTCCCAAAGTTTTAACAGTGATAAGGAATTGTAATAGATGTTAGAAGAGTTTTACGTCTACAACGTCTGCAAATACAGCCATCTCCTACAACATTCCTCCAATTGCATCACAAACAAATACTCCAGGTAAATGTTTGCCGTAGAGGTAAAGTATTAGCAATGGATAAAATATTTTGAAAGTCCCTCTCTAGAGCCAGTGTTAGGAATGTCCGTTCTGGGCTACTGTAGAAACATGGTGGAGCATAGGCTGGACTCATACACTGTTCTTAGCTATACCTACGAAAACAAACTGAACTGCACTGTAATTCGTATACATCCATGAAATCAATGTGTGTGTTATAAACGTAATTGTGAACCAGGAACCAGTCAATGTTGATTCATTTGTCACGTAAGTTATGTACATAAATAATGCCACTTCCGGAATTATTTAAGCAAAACCAAGATCTTTTCCTAAACTTAACAAAGAAGTTTTCTTGCCTAAACCTAACTATGTCGTTTTGTTGCCTAATCCTAACTAAGTAGTTTTGTTACTTTAGCCTAACCAAGTCGATCTTTTCCTAAGCCTTACTAGGTAATTTTGTTGCCTAATCCTAACCAAGTCGATCTTTTCCTAAACCTAACTAAGTAGTTTTGTTGCCTAATCCTAACCGAGTCGATCTTTTTCTGACCCTAAATAAGTAGTTTTAATGCCTAATCCTAACAAATAGATTTTTTCCTAAACATCACTAAGTAGTTTTGTTGCCTAAACCTAACCAAGTCGACCTTTTTCTAAACTTAACTGAGTAGTTTTGTTGCCTAAACCTAACTAAGTAGCTTCATTGCCTAATCCTAACCGAATAGATCCTTTCCTAAATCTAACTAAGTAGTTTTGTTGCCTTAACTTAACTAAGTAGTTTTGTTGCCTAATCCTAACTAAGTCGATCTTTTCCTAAACCTAACTAAGTAGTTTTCCTGCCTAAACCTGAGGAAGTTGTTTCCAGTGAAGATGGAAGTTAATTTTGAAAAGACCGTATACATGTAACAAGAGGAAATTGACACGTGTTGCTGAACATTCGTAGTCAAACGAACGAAAAAGAAAGAATAACTTGTAAAATATCATACGAAACGTTGTATGAGAACACATTGCGAAGGGCTCATTTTAAGCAGACAAAAACACAAAGGATTCTTAGTTTCAGGTGATTATACACTAATGAAAACATAGTTATGAATATTATATTCCACTTCTGCTAATAGATCCCTGAATTACTACACACTGTACCTTTAAGTAATGTTTTATATTAGTGTAGCGATCTTTGTGCATTCTCTACTAGAGGATTCCTAAGAAAAATTGCTTGTGTTGTGTCCTTCATGATTTGTTTGACATAATTCTAAAAGACTGTAAAGCACTTTATCACAGTTTGAAACAGCTGGTAATGCAGCCAGTGGGTCAGGGTCAATTTTTTTGTTGGTGATGAGTTTTTCTTTTCTCTTTGGACAAAAGGCAAAATGTGGAGGACATGAAGTTGTATTGAGCGCAGCTACAGTACAAAGGGGTTTTATGACAGAAATTGTTTTAATGATCTAAAAACATCAATGGTAAATGTCAGGGTATTGGTATCAGTCCCTTGCTAAAGCTGCATTGATCGACCTACAGACAAAGGGCTGATTGAAGATATTCTGTGTAACCGCGTCACATAAGAGAGGGTTGAATTTTCGTTGTAATGTTTTAAGAGCAATTTTAAAACAAAAGAAAAAAGAAGCCGAAGGAAGGATGAGGATCAGAAATTATGTGCCAATCGAGGACGCGTTGGATGATGACTTGGCTGACGAGAACAAGTGGGACGGCAGAAGAATCATAAATAATTTCAAGGCAGCTCCATCACTATGCACTCAGTGTAATTAGCCTTCAGAGACTAGACAAGAGCCATCCAACCCACGGCTTTGGTTACGCTACGTGGCGGTTTTGAGCAGCCTGCAGAGAAACAAAACATGCTGGGATGGGATCTCTAAATGCACTTAAAATGCAATCCCATTGCACAGTGCAGCTCTCACACACACACACACACCACACACACACACACAAGCTCAAGCGCAGCGTGACCTTTTTGAATAAATCTGTCTATCGGTGCTCGCTGTGTTTGTGTGACAGATATCTTTGGATATGCAACACTTCACAACCTTATCTGTAGCCAGAGTTCCCCTTTCATTTTCTGACAGCTCTGTGTGAGCCCTTTCTCCCCATATGTCTCTACCCACTTAACAGATTAAAGAACACACAAATACAGACACACACACGTGCGCACGCACGCACGCACGCACGCACACACACACACACACGCACACGCACACACATACACATACAAAAAGACACATACTGCTGCTTGCTTCCCCAAATAACATCGAGGGTAGAGGGGGATGGCATTGCTCTCTAAATGATCCAGAGCAAATGAGTTTATCTCAGAGACAGACAGCCCCCAAACCATTCAGGATCAAACTAGGTCATACTCACAGAGATAGAGACTGGAGGAGAAAACACAAATGAGGAAAAAAACATAAAGAGGAAGAATAAGAAGAAAGAAAAGGATGAGGTTTAGGGCAACCCCGGCTGAATTTATCTCCTCACTTCAATCTCCTCTCTCTCCGCCCCCCCCCCTGCCTGTCCTCCTCCCCTCTCTCCTGTGTAAACACAGTGAAGCTGACATTTCGAGTTGTCCCCTCTCTTAAAAGAGCTGTCACCTACCTAGTCAAATTACATCAGATCACTTGGAGGAGAGGAGCAAAGCGAGGTGCTTCGAAGGAGGTTTGTCGACGGGACCAAGAAGTGAGGATGTGCTAAGTCTGGAGTGGGAAATCTGCTCTTTAAACAAACAACAAGGTGAATTGTGTCTTTGTGGTGGCACTTGAGTGTTTTAAAGGGATAAGGCCACAGTGTGAGTACAGCGCAGTATCAGAACTTTGCTGTACAGTACTTGAGTAACATATTTATCAGGGTTCCTACAGCTTAGAGCAAGATAGATTTAAGACTTTTTTAATGCCACTCGGAATGAATTTTAAAACCACTTTTACAGTTAACAGAATTGAAGAAAAAGAAAAGAAAAACATGAAGTGACATCAATTACTTAGGGTTAGGGACACTTTTGCCCTTATGTTTATTCAACCCTGTCTCACGGGAAGGCGTATAAATACCAAGACATTACGTGACATTCGGTTTGTCATGAAGACACATTTTAGCCTTTTCGCGTGTCATTTGTACGCCACTCAAACGTCCGCAATTAGGTTTAGGCAAAAAAAACACTCACTTAGGTTCAGGAAAGAAAACCACTTAGTTAGGGGTGAGGGAAAACATCATGGTTGGGCTTAAAATAAGAAAGTAATTTTTAAAAGAAATGGTTAAACTAAAAAGTTCTTTAGTTAGTATTTTATGGTCAGATTTTCATCCTGTTTTTTGTAGTATCAATTCCTCTTATCTGATTTTTTTCTAATTTTTTCACACTTATATAGCCCAATATCAGATACAATGCCTCAGTGTGTTTTTACAGGCTCATATCAGCAGTAATTCCTGACCAACCCTGAGCTCTTTAAGAAAACAGAGATAAACATCCCTGGGACATAAGGGGGAAAAACAAGAAATGTTCAAAGAAGAAATTCAGAGATCTCTCCTCTTCAGACAGCCTGGGGCACTATAGGTGCTTTAGCTGTGAACATTGAGCTTTAGAATGAACAGACAGTGGGTACAGTTTGTAGAAATACAAAATGAAATTGAAAATACACACCAGTTTTAATACAAAGTGAAAACAATAAGCCTTTAACATGTTTAAACCCTCCACAATAGATTAATCCTGCAATAGCTAGGCGAGTCGGCTCGTAATAATCATAATGCATCTTTTCAACTGCTAAGATTGAAATTCAATATCTCTTATTCTCATTTCTTTTAAATACACGCAGCCTTGTACTTTTCTGCCTCCACTCTCTTCTCTCCATCAATACTCTCCAAATCTATCAAAACTTGGCAGAACCTACTACTGCTTGTTCAACTCATTCACAGCTTAGAAAGTAAGCTGGAAGAATAAGATACAGAATGAACAAACAAAATTTAGCAAGGTACCTTAAACAGTAGCCTATGCAGTTGCCTTTAATATGTTGACAGAAACAAGATCGGACAAACTTCCACTAACTATCAAACCTGATTAGGATCAACTGATCCTGCCAGGCTAATTGGCACACAACAAACCCCGGAGCCATGGACAGATTACTGAACGGGCCTACTGAGCTTCCGTTTGAAGTTACTAATGACATTTCTTGTTGGGAAGTCACAAACAGGCGCAAAACTACCAAAAAGGGATGCAAAACTACCACAGAGACATAAAACTACCAAAAAGAGATGTGAAACTACCACAGAAAAATCCGGGTGAAAATCTAACTATAAAATACTACTTAAAGAACTTTTAAGTTGAACCATTTCTTTTTAAAATTACGTTAAGTTTTAATTACCTTATCTATTCTGACTTTTGAAGTTCTCTCTGTCCCTTCTGTAGAACCAAATTTTGATTTCCCTACATGGGTCAAGCCCCCAGGAAGAGCTCCGTGCTTTGAAGCAAATTTTCATAGTGGCCACACGGTGGAAATACAAGTTCCAGGTCCGTCACGTGATGCCATTGAGCCCAAACTTTTTCCCATAGACTTACATTGGAAAAGAGATGCCTGTAAATAAGCGGATCATTTTTTTTGAGGTGAATCAACTTCCCAGTACGAACACTTGAATAGCCCTTATCTAAATCATTAGGTCCTAAAAGTTGTAAAATGCACTTTGGGCGGCTGTGGCTCAGAGGGTAGAGCAGGTCGTCCACCAATCGGTAGGTCGGTGGTTCGATCCCCAGCTGCTCCGGTCACATGTCGATGTGTCCTTGAGCAAGACACTTAACCCCAAATTGCTCCCGATGGTGTGTGAATGAGTATTTAGATAAGATCCTGATGGGCAAAGTTGGCACCTTGCATGGCAGCCTCTGCTATCAGTGGATGGGTGAATGCTGACATGTAGTGTAAAGTGCATTGAGTGGTCAGAAGACTAGAAAAGCGCTATATAAATGCAGTCCATTTACATTTACTATTCACTAATAGCCGAATCCAGAATTATTTTCCTTCCTCCGTTCATGTGAATGAGACCCAGTCCGAGGCTGGAGCGAGGTATGACTTGACTTCATGCGCCACTGAGCAACTGTCATAGGAATGAATGGGAGCCCGCCTCCAACGCTGTATCCAGTTTTCTTTATACATCCATGACATGGGTCCATATAGTGCTGATAATGGAGGATGCAAGTCGCCACAACTGTCCAATGAATGAGTCCATATAACTTCATGCTTACAGGTTTGATTGTACCAAATTAACAGAACTGCAAGTGTGAAATAACTATTTTGTTCTACCAGAAGCAAAATGAACATGTGCTGATATCGAAATATTGCAGACTTGAAATTAAGTTTCATCTATTGTATTCTCAGTGGCCCCAGTGCGAATGATTTCTTCTCCATGTCAAGCTGATAATGAAGAGATCAGACCAGAGTCACACTGAATATCTGACTCTGCGTTTGCAAACTGCACATTCTTCCACCCCTCTTCAGCTTCTCACTCTGGCAGGTGTGAGAAAGAACTCCTGAGTCAATTTGGCACTCAATACCAGCTGGCTGAGTAGCACAGTTTAGAGGTTAAGCTACTGGGGTAATACCTGCACGAAAATGTGAGAATGCAAAAGTGGGTTGGAATATATGAAGGACTTGGGGAGCGCTCAATATGAGCCTCTCCAGAAATTTGGAATGGCCTCGAGAGTGGAGCAAAGATCAGTTATATCAAGCGCTCCCCGGGTTATTTCAAGCGTTTGGAATATATTCAAGTGCTATTTTGCCCAGGTCTGCAGCCAAGGGAGCACTTTTAATATTCAACCTACTTCACCGCTCAGTTCACTCACTCCTGCACACACACGCACGCACACACACACACACACACACACACACACACACAAACACACACACACACGTCACTTCAAGCCACTTCAAACACACTTCACACTACAACTTCAAGTCCCACAGGCCCAAATCAGGGTCATGTTCTCCTGACAGCCAATCATCACGCCCCTGAGTGTGAGGATGTGACTCTGTGTGTGTGTGTGTGTGGGGGGGTGTGTGTGTGTGTGTGAGTGACTCCCTATCACTGGGACTCAGATCATGTTTATATGCATCTGTGTGTGTGAGAGAGAGAGAAACATAAATAATAGAGCCAATCATTGACAGCCAATCATCATTCATTCAGACAGCTATTTGGACACATGGGTGCCCCAGCAATGCCATGGCAACAGCAGCTGTCTGTTACCAGGTAACTGTGCATAGGTAATGAGCTCGGGGTGTAGGCAAGAGCAGAGAGGCATTGTGGGAGAAGCAGAGGTCAAGAGAGGGGCGCACGCACTCACACAGGAGAGGGTGGAAGGTCAAACATGCAGACAGGTGGCGTGTGGAGGTCTGAATATTCGAATGCATCTGTGCACAATAGACAGACACACACACACACACACACACACACACACACACAGATAGCATAGGCACACACATGCATAAACATGAAGACAACAACCTAAAAGCCCAGAAAATACACAGATTAATGGCGAGGCCCGAGCATGAACGAGGACAAAACACACACACATTGTGAGCAGGAGAGCGGATACACACACACTTTTAAAATTATACAAACAAAATAAAAACACAACCATGAAACATACACATTTGTACGAATGCACACAGCTGAGCTGACACCCTTGCAGTGAATACACTGTACAAGCAACATGGCACACACACTCACAGATTCACACACTCACACGCACATCTGTATACACACACTCTGACTAATCTTCTCACCCTTTTAGATGGTCTGTCGCATTTAAACTGTCTGGGGACTGGGTATTACACTGATGGCTGCAACATAGTGTGTGTGTGTGTGTGTGTGTGTGTGTGATACAGAGAGGGAAGGAACATTAGACAGAGAGAGAGAGAGGAGGAGAAAGAGATACAGGCTGTTTTCGTGAGTGTAAGTAACATTTAGGGTGTTTGCATGCACACTAGAATTCTGGTTATGATCAGGATTTTGGAAAATGGTTATGTTTCTGCATTTGTAAACATCATATCAAGGTTTATCAGGTTATATATCAGGCATATCAGGTTACTGGGGGTGGTGGTGGTATTGGGTTTTTATCTGTTTACTGTTTATTAGCAATCATAGAGAGCTGAAGATCACATCTGGGCTAGCCTCTGTTCTACTAACTTCTGTAACTCAATGCAATCTCTCATTCAGCACTTCTTTCATATGAAAAAATTAAGCGTGTTCCAGCAACCTGTTGCACCTGCTGTATGTTAGTTCTCTCTTAAGTTAGAGTCTGAAGTCCACACTAAACGATGCGTTGAAACTATTTAGTTTGATCCTAAAGCTGTGTCGATGTTTGGTTGCACCACAGAGACGTATGGTTCATTTTAGTTACTCTGCCGTAAAGTTCACTAACCAAAATATTGTCGCAGAAAATGACGTTTTCATATTCTGTGGCCAGTCAGTGAAAAGCACTATTCTTGATGCAGTTTAGCGAAGAGGTAAACGGCTAAACATAGCTAACGTTAATCACCAAACAAAAAGGTAGTAAACTAGGACAAAGCCTTATGATTAGGTGATAATTATACAACCTTAATCTACATTTAACATGCAAAATAGAGTAATATAGTAAAACGTTACTGGGCAGATGAAATTGTGATAAACACATCATGATAGCGTACACTGGCAAACTGTTATAAATTAGTTGCTGTTAGTTAGAAAATTATCTAAGCCAATATATTTGCTTGTCAATGCGGCACAGAGGATATTTATATACCATTGCCCACTTTCCGTATATCTTATTTTATATGTGTCGTGACATTATGTTCTTTATTTTGCATGTTTACAGAGCGCTGACATAACGATAGTGCGACTAATCATATTGCTTTACACACACAGTAGATTTATACAGTAATCCTCTGTATCCACTCGTGGAAAACGAAAGCGGGATGTATAAATCAGTCATCATCAATGGCCAAGGGGTGTAATCTATCACAGAGCGCATCGCCGCCGGCAGTATAACAATCAGTATTATTCGCTCCTTCTCATCGAACAAAGTTATCCCACCTTTCAAAACAATGCGCCATGCCAACCGCTATTTTACGGAGGACTTTACATCTACTAGGGGCTAGGTGTATTTAAGTTTTAACTTATGCCTACGTTGGAGTTGGAAATGTTTCAGCTGGTGCAACCATTAAAATGTTAGTAGCTCGTAAACTCTGACTTAAGTTATACATTATGTTCAGTCTAGGCTACTTTTGAACTTACGCATAGCTGTTACAACCCGGTGCTGGAGTCCAAAAAACAATTACTTTGTGAGCACAAAAAAAAAAAATACAGCTCCTATGAAAATTTCGGTTTCCTAAGTCATTGCAACTTTGTTTTGTCCATATTAGGGCTGTACGATATTGGAAAAAACTGCCATTGCAATATATTTTTTTTTTGCAATATATATTGCGATATGAAAAAACAAGAATATTCCCCCTCTAGGGGGGTCCGGGGACGTGCCTACCCTGAAGAAAATGTTGTACATCTTAAAGTTAAATCCATCAGATCTGGTGAATTTTGAGAACAAAATTAAGAGGCTAGATCTTCGAACTTTGTGCTCTAGTAAACAATTTAATCATAAACACAGTGGTTGTATAGATATGAATGGTGAGGACATGGCAAAAAAGTCACAACCACAAAGCATGGTAAACGAGACGGGGTCCATGTTTCAAGACGGGTTTGATGGGTTTGCCGACATAACCGCAGACTCCTGACGCACTGAAGACAGTCCATCCCAGTTGACAGTTGTGCCGGGAGCCCCGTTCTTCCCAAAACAAACGTCTATTTCTCCGAAGGCCCATTGGTTAACGGGCTGTCGGACAAATGGGCTTTCGGCCCATTGGGACATTTTTCAGACTATTCGGGATTGGAATAATGGGCCGTAGAAGTAAAAAGGGATACAATTAACCAGGTTTCCATGTTCCAAGTGAACGTCATATCCTGAATAGGAATGGAACCAGGACACTAGTGCACATGGAAACACACTCATTAACAAGAGTCATCACCTTTGCTTCCATTAAATATTTACACATAGGGTGACTGAAAATATACAGAGGCAAAAACGAACACATGCACAGTCAAGTGAAGGCTTTGCAGAGGTTTTCTGGTACTGTATGCCTGCTTGGTATTGACACAGCTGGAAAACACTCAATGCCTAGAGAGACATAATAATATAGATTTTACCGTTTATAGCTTTTGCGTCATCCCATTCAATTATCTAATGATTAAAGGGCCTGCAGTGTTAAGATGGTGGGCGGTGTCAGCCGCATAATTACAGACTGCATAAGATAAGACATTATAGAACACTAAAGGAAGTATTTGTGCCGTCTTCAGTTCCCCTCTGCTAATATTAAATGCTTAGAGTGCTGACCTTTTGTTCGTGTGTTGTGTATGAGAGAAAGAGCATGTTTGTCTGTTCACCACAGTCAGCTGAGTGTTACACAGGTGTGTGTGTTTGTCTAGTGTGTTTTTCAGCTGCCCTTCCATCTGAATGAATATGTTTGAATGATGGTTCACACCTCTGTGTGTTTGTTTCTGTTTATTGTGTATTTGTGTCCTTTCTGTCTCTATGATTAAAGTTTGTGTGTTTCTGTTTGTGCGTCAGTGTGTTGTGTGTGTTAGCTCCAGTTCCTGTGACACTGTTCTCTGCTCGCGGGGAACCGTATGCTTGCTGCCATCCACTGCCACACCGAATCACTCGCGCACACACTCACACACACACACACAAAGCCCAAGGCCCCCATGGCCTCCCTGTCCTTGGAACCCTATCGGTCATCTGTCCCCTCGATGCTGACCTACACACACTCTTTCTCATTCACACACCCACACTACCAATCCATGTATGCACACAACAACGAGGTGAATAAACACACAGCCACAAACCAAAAATAGCACACATCATAATATTATGCACAGATACACACTCACAAACACACATGCACACAAAGGGCAAAGAGATAAACAGAAATATGAAAAGGGACAGAGACAATGTGTGCACAAACATCAACACACAGCAGCCCATTGTATTCCAGATTTAATGCATCCTCATAAGAGAAACACAACCCGCTCTAAACCACTGGAAGGTGCTTAATACTAATGAGCTTGATTTTATTAATATAAAGAAAATCGATTGCAGACACAAAATTCTCCAGGTATGACATGTAGAGTCAAAGTTTTAGTGACTAAAGCCCCTTCCTAGTACAAAGACTGTGTAATGTCCGATTGAGTCCATGTGTGAATTGAGCTGCTCATTGTCGGAGAATTCCCGGCGAGCGAGTGGGCGTGTTGATGACTTTTCTATCATGCGGCTGGCACGAAACTGGAAGAAAACAAACATCCGAGGGTAAAGCAGAAGGGTCATTTATACGAAGACACCGACGAAAATGTTTAATTTGAGAGATGATGCAGCCCGTTCTCAAACATGGGAGCCTATACAGAGAAAAGAAAAACCTCTGTGTGGAGTTTGCATGTTCTCCCCGTGTTAGCGTGGGTTTTCTCCGGGTACTCGGGCTTCCTCCCACAGTCCAAAGACATGCAGGTTAGGTTAATTGTTGACTCTAAATTGCCCGTAGGTGTGAATGTGAGTGTGAACGGTTGTCTGTCTCTATGTGTCAGCCCTGTGATAGACTGGTGACCTGTCCAGGGTGTACCTCGCCTTCGCCCAATGTCAGCTGGGATAGGCTCCATCCCCCCCACGACCCTGAATAGGATAAGCGGTTACAGATAATGGATGGATGGTTCCTCGTTAAGACCAGGATACTTTAAGGCATCCAATCGATGGATCTAAAAAGTTTCCCTCTGGTAAAGTTTTTGGAACCAGTCTCCCCCCCTGACCAACGGTTTAATATGTTCAATGCCCTCTATGTGCAACAAGGGATCATTAGCATTGTGATACTCACTAAAGTGTCTAGCCATGGGGAAGTTGCGATTCCTGATTCTGATGACATATTTATGCCCAGCGAGGCGATCCCTCAGGCGTCTTTTTGTGCGACCTGTGTAAAAAAAGCCCTCCTCACATGGACAAGACAGGCGGTATATGACAAAGGTAGTATTACAGTTAACCCTCTGAGACCCACAATAGTCCCGTTTTTGTCTTTTTTAGAGTGGACAGGGGGGTCTTTAGGGGGACATAGCAGGTCAACAGTATATGTCACATAGAAGTGGTGTACATCATCTGAAAGCTGGGAACCTGAAGATTAATTTGAGATGCAGCTCAGCACTGTGTGTCAAGTTGTTCTAGTCATAAATCTGTAATAAACATGAATTAATTAAATACTTAATTCATTATTTAAAATTAATTGTGAAAGTGTTTAAGGGCTTAGAACATTGTGATTGAAGAATATGATGTCCATTCCCATGCTCACTTATGTCTCATAAATTGTTGCAGCAATTTTTGGTTTGATACTATTTGTTACACAGATTGGTGCTAAATAACCATTGTTTTTTTACCACTCGAGAATTGATAAAAATGATCAATAATCCCTCCAGAATACAACATTAAGACACCCAGACCTTGAGGAACACCATAGAAAAAAGTGATTTGGGATTAACACATTTTTACATTTGGAGATTTCTGCAAGAATAGCATTTTTCGGCGATTGGATGGCAAGCACTTCTGTTCTGGAAACTGCTCAGAAACCCCCTTTTTATCAATCTATCTAGGAAAGCCATCCATCCTCTGAATGCCCTAGGTCTCTAGATTGTGGCTGTAAAGTTTCATGAGGCTATGATCTTCCTAGAGGTCACCACAGGTCATTTTATACAGTGAGGTCAAGTTTCAAAAAATGGTCTCACTACAATGAAATGGCTACTATGGGGACTAACATCACCACACCACACATAAATACAGTTGGGCTCATTGGATCCACAAGCGTCTCAGCTTTACAGCGATACCCAATTTATGTGATTCCGAGACTGTTTAGGGATCCCAGTATGCAGAAACCATTTTATAATAGGCAAAAATAACACATTTATACTACATGCAAAAAAACTGCATTGTTTTTGCCCAACACTGCATGTGATTATCATAACAGACAGACATTGGACATGTCTGTAAAGGGGAAACCATGACCATGCCAATATTTCCTCGCCAAAATTTAGCCCAACTTTGGAGCGTTATTTAACCTCCTTCCCAACAAGCTACCATGACATGGTTGGTACCAATGGATTCCTTCGATTTTGTAGTTTTAGTAGTGATATCTGTACCTTCACTCTAGCTCTAAAACTGAACCTGCTAGAGCCTCTTAAAGACAATAAACACTCTTTCTTATTCACACACCCACACTACCAATCCATTTACGCACACAACAACGAGGTGAATAAATACACAGCTACAAATCAAAAATAGCACACATCATAATATCATTCACAGATACACACACACACACACATGTACACACACACATGTACACAAAAGGGCAAAAAGATAAAAGAAATATGAAAAGGGACAGACAACGTGTGCACAAACATCAACACACAGGGGACACAGATAAACACACAGCAGCCCATTGTGTTCCAGATATCGGTATCAACGGATTCCTTAGATTCTGTAATTTTAGTAGTGATATGTGCCTTCACTCTAGCCTACTCTACCTACATTCTATCAGTCTAAAACTGAACCTGCTAGAGCCTCTTAAAGCTGCAGTATGCGAGATTGGCGCAAATATGATTTTTAAAAAAGTTATTTTTAGAAAACGGCCGCTATATCATGATAGTAGTACATGAAACAGGTAACCTGAAAAAAATCATGTTCCTCTGTGTCCTAATGTGTCCTCCGGTGCTCCTAACGGCATCTGAAGGATTTCACTTACAGGAGGTAAACAAGGTCCGCTGTCCAGCTGCCGTCTATGAGAGCCGGCTGTCAATCACTCGCGAACTCCGACCAAACGGTCAAACTAGGCCGCGCTGATCAAATATGAATCAATATTCTGTTCCTGTAATGACTATTTCTCGCCTCAAATGTTTTCAGAATCATCTTGTAGTGTATTGTTTAGCTGTAAAATGAGAAAGTTTTTGACGCCGCCACCATTGTAAAATCTGTTGATAGAAGCCAAGTTCTGGTCACATTTTCTAAAGCCTGAAAACAGAGCCATGATGAGGTGCAGAAGTCAACAAACACACATATAGGGTGGGCTTTCTTCCAGAAGACCACTGTTCGTGTAACCTTACACGGCAGCTGGATTCTCGCAATGTCACAAGGTCACACGAGAATCGCGGTATCAAATGTGGCACGAAAATCCATCTTGTAAGGCTTCAAGTAATGCGTTTGTGTCCGGCTCGCCAGACAACGGACCAATCAACGTCCTGTGAGGAGCTACTGTAGCTACGGTAGCTATGGGTGTGGCTTAGGTGTGTGTAGTCTGAGACAACACAGAGAGGCGACTGTTGGTTCTAAACAACAAAGAGGTTAGCGTAGATGCTGCAATAGCATCAGTTCTATTAGAACTGGAGAGTATTTCTTCATTGAAAGAAGAGCAAAGAATGGCACTGAAAGCGATGTTTTGGCTTTCAGTTAGTTACGCTTTCATTAGTTTGATTGACAGATGGTTCATCTAATCACCTGCCAAGTATTTTTTGAAAGTGCCTGCCCTTTTCCAAACAGTTTCCAATGACGGCTTCTCTGATGGTTCTGTGAAACAAACCATCTGACAGGGTCAGGTTACTGTTTGTGTGCTGTGTGTTAAGTTTCACTTTCACTTTGTAATCAGCTGTTCGTTCTTGTCCCGTATTCACAACGTTCAGTTTAATTTTAACTGTACAAACGTAGTAGTTTTAAGCCCAACCATGTCGTTTTTTCCTAAACTTAAAGTGATGCCAAGGGTAATTATAGTGGTTTTGATGCCAAAAATAAAGTGACACCAAGGGACGTGACAAAGCAGCAGTATGTGACGAGTTGGGATGAGAACGTGTTGGATGATGAGATTCGGGAACTTCTGTCGGTAAGGGCTGACGCCAGAATCGTCCGACAAATTCAAGGAACAGCAAGAGACTCGGTTGTTTATGACTAAATTACGAACCGGAACACGAACAGTGGTCTCCTGGTTGAAATTCTTGTGTTTGTTTGAACCATCCACCAACCCTCCCTCCCGCCCTGAACGGACTCTCATGCTATTAATACTACGTAATTTGCTCCGGCTGTCGAATAATGCTGCAGGTGGGTTTAAATTGGAGTTAGTTAAAGGCCCGGTCCGTCACAAACTGTGGCTAAAGGATACCTCCATGCGTCGGTTTCCGATGCCGAGGGATGCTGCCCAATCGGCGGTGTTTCACGAGTTAGGAGTGAGACTGGATTGGCCTCCTTCACGCTCTACCCAGGCGCCACCCCTCGCCTAAACCAAACAGAGTATTTCCAGTAGGTGAGAACACATCTGACACGGACAATCTCTTGTTGTGTGCTGCATGTGTGAAAGGGGAACCCCGAACATGTCCGGACCTGATTCTCTGGACATTGTCTGCCGTTCATATGTGAAAACAGCTTATGAAACAGATTATAGGATGTGGGGACTGCAGGAGGAAACCACTTCATGAGAAACTTTCCTTCTCTATCATTTTTCGCTGCAAACATATTCTCAACATTGGAAGTTGAACATTGAAATAACTAATTACCTCAATAAGCGTATAGTTGAAGCCAAAGTGAAATGCTTAATGTTGCTCAAAAAGACAGTGTGTGTGTTTGGTATTGCCTGGTTTGGTTGCTATGCAGCAGCTACCAGTATCACATTTAAAAAGACAGTACATCAAATGGACTGTAAGTGGTTTATTATTATATTTGTTATCTCATGGCAGCATGAAGCACTTCAACAAACCAAGATGTCCATCGGTGTGTGTATAGTATACACACGCTGATACACGTTGCCCCAAACAAAACAGACAGGCCTTTTCTTTTTTTTTTGCTGATATACTCTAACATATGATATACTTCATAAAATCACACAATCAGTGCATAAATTATAACTTACGATAACCATGGCAACAATATTTCTGCTTCCTGCATGCTGCAAGTTAACTCTCGCTGGTGAAACAGGGAACCTTTCATCGATAATGACAATGTGATTACTTTAAAAAGCTTCGTGGGGAATTCTCTTCTTTTTCAGGGCTGGAAACATTTAATGAGAGAATAAAGTTGCCGTTCTGAGCTATCTACGCTTTTAATTAAATTCCACATTTCCAAGGACAGAACACTCTTGAGGCGGTCTGATGAAAAAAAGCTCTACGATTGACTATGTTTACATGTACACTAATATAGCAATATTATTCCAAATATGACAATATTATGAATTTCATGTGGTTCACAAAAACAGCATATTATGTTTGGATATGCCAAATTAGACCTCATTCCGAATTGAGGATTTTCCGATTAAGACACGTGGAATATTGTGATATTATTCAGGTTTTAGGAGCGTTCTTTGAACATGTATACAGCGCATTCGGAATATGCGTCTCAGTTGGGTGTTTTACGGCAGTTTGCGAGTCGTGGCCTCTTGCCTGTTTACGGCCAGCTCTGTGCATTGTACACAAACCAACTAGCCGACAGTTTGCAGAGATGCATGCCCAAAAGAAAAGCCCACATTTCTGGTGGGAAGGAGAAACACACCTACTTTAAACATTATTAAAGACGTCAAATACCGACGCTTTGCCCACAGGCCCAGTTTGCGTTGGTTCAGGGGATTCACTGAACCCCTTAGAAATGCATCTTATATTTTTTTATAATAACACAGAACTAATAATTTATTGTAATGATGAATAATATCAACCTTGTTGTGTCTTCTTATTTACAGAATAAGAAACCAACAAGATAAGAAGATAGACTTGTGGTCTTTATATTTACTTATAGCCAAATAACACTGTCCACACACCATTTTCTGTTACGCCATGTAAACAAACCACGTACCTATCAGCTGTGCGCTCAAGATCAAACTAGAGACGTAGCCACTTAAAAGATGGGTGAGTAGTACTTGCTATTGTCCCACATTTGGGTTTTGTAAAAAGAAAACACAGGTTTTATACTGTGATATTTACTGAAAATGACAATACAATACAGCCAACAGTAGCCTCAGTAAACTTTCAGGCAATCTCCCTCCAGCCAGCTGCCTCCTTACTTAGGTGTTTGTAGTAAAATGAGGAGGTATCATATAGATAACTTTTCATTTCAACTTCACCAATCAGCCATTCCTCGTCTGTTTCAGCACTTTCAGAGTGATAAATAGAAACAGTCAAACTGATTTTGTCACTGATGCTTGCTTGGTTGCATAATGTTTGGAGGGTGTAGGCTAATATGTAGGCTACACGCATCCCAATACATTACAACTCTCTGCATTACATTCCCTCTAGATTTTTTTTTCTGTGAACCCCCAACCTTAAAGTCCAAACTGCGCCTATGGCTTTGCCATGGCCGTCGGCGTTCGATACCGCACCAATAAGGCACCCTTTAGTGGTGGTAGGAGATGCACAGGGCTTTCCATTAACTACAATGTAAACCCAGAACAGAAGTGCTTGCCATCTAACAACTTATGAGACATAATAGAGCATGGTAATGCTCATCATATACTTCTATCATAATGATCTAAGCCCTGATACACTTTCACAATTTATTTTAATTGATTACTTAAAGGCAGGGTTGACGATGTTATCCAGTATACACTATTTGTTATGTTGGTTGAAATAGTCTTTACACCCCAACAGCGATCCATTACTTATGACCTCTGAAAAAGGACCGGAAAAGAGCCGTCATCTGTAGCTGCTGTAATCCTGTAAAAACGTCTACCAATCACTGCCTCAAGGTCCGCTTGGAAAGAACCAATCAGATGCCTCCCTGCCTCCCTGCTTGTACTATACCCTTGGCGTGCACCAGCCTGAACTCAAAGCGCGTCGCTGCCGCACGTTTCCTGCAGAATGGAAGAGAAAACTCAGCCAAAAGTAGCACTGCCGCGGTTACTTGTCATGAGGTAGCGTTGTTGAGTTGAGGTCCTCTCTCCGCTCTGTGTCTGTGAAGTAGTTACAATGCGGCGGTGCTCGTGCATGTGTGTGGGGGGTGTTGCCTTGGAAGGAGCCCCGAGGGGAGGGGGTGGGTTTACACGGAGCTCCTGAGGCAATGCTACTTTCAAATTATGCTAGCTTTCCAACATCGTCGACCCTATCTTTAATTAAGTAATTAATTCATGTATATTTCTGATTTATGACTAGAACAACTTGACACACAGTGCTGAGCTGCATCTCAAATTAATCTTCAGGTTCCCAGCTTTCAGGTGATGTACACCACTTATATGCGGCATCTACTGTTGACCTGCTATCTACCACTAAAGACCCACTGTCCCCCTCTAAAAAAGACAAAAACGGGTCTAAGTGTTTAAATGCTATTAGGCGCTAATATTTTCACCCCTCTCAACCTGATTGACAAAGAGAATTCCTTCCGATCGGGTCAGATCGGGCCAGTGTCTTCCGATTGAGGTAGTTACATAAGGCATTTTTTATTCTAACTTGGTTATTATTCTGATTATTAGTGGAATATTAGGCTCCATGTAAACGCACCTACTGTTAATAACTTGGTACTGTAAATGGACTTGCTGTGTGTTTACAGGTACTATGTTGGAATTTAAACCTCTCTTGCTGTATTTAATGTCACTAAGTGTGACAGCATTGACTCACAAACATGCGAGTTTACACTTAGCGCATGTCTTCTTAACTGCATGCTTTAGAATTCACAGCATATTTTTACATGACAGGTATGTAGGTATTTGCGTCTTTAAAAAACATACTCACACTGCTGCTGTCTTGGCTTCGGTGTGTGTTTGTGTGTTTGTCTGGAAGTGATTTGTTGCAGCCCCAACAGCTAGCAAAGATCTTTTTGACCTCAGACAATATCCTCCCTTGACTCAATGCTCCTGGGTGAACACACACACACACACACACACACACACACACACACACACACACACGCACACAAAAGACACACACACACACACACGCACACAAAAGACACACACACACACGCCGCAGGGCTAACAGCTGACTTTTCTTCCCTGGCTTTCGGCGCCAAGGCAACCATTTTCTCATTCTGTACACTTCCTACACACTCATCCATCACTTCGCACCTCTGTTAAAGACTCTTCATCTTAAGTCTTTTTCTACTCTCTCGCCCTTCCTGACCTAATTTCCTCCCTTTATCCAGCCTCCTCCTCCTCTACACCTCCTCTCCCTTGCCCTCTTCTTTTTCATGTTTTCTCCCTTGGTGTCCTTCTCCCTCCCTTCTTCCTCTACCTCCTTCATTCTCTCTTTCCTCTCCTCTCCTTATCCCTTTTCTGCATTTCCTCCGACCCCTGCACCCTCCACTGGCCTATGTCCAACCTTCTCCAATAAAACATGTTCACTGCTGATAAATAAATTATGTACTAAAGTGATGGAAACCCATTACTCAGATAAATAATTACGCAGGTCCTTATGAATGGCCCGGTGTCATCTGAAAATGTGCTTCGAGCGTTGTGAAATGTCATCTGTAAAATATCTGTCCATAGCTTACTCTCAGAAATGTCTCTACTTTCATCCTTTATGCTGCACCTGATGTGTTTATATGACTATCGATGTTTTTTATTGCCAAGCACATTTATTTGTCTTTCCTCTTTGATAAAAGCATAAAATATGGCCCCGATTAGCTGACATTAAGGAACAATAACAAAATGAATACCACAAATCTTCTTGAAAGGGTTCCAGTTTCAAGTGGCAGTGGTTCTTACTTTATGTTTTGCACAGAAATATGCTTGTCAGCTGAATGGAAACATGCAGAAACTCACTATAGCTTCGTAAGGAGATGCAAACTCGAGTGACAAGGGAGTAAGAAGGAGATAGAAAGATGAGGGAAAAAGTTGCAGAAGAAGAAAGTAGAAAGAGATTACGATAGAGGGATCAAGAGACAAGACAGAGGAAGAGTAAAGCCTGTACTCTTCAGTACTTAAAAGAAAGTAAAGTATTAAGTGTGAGCTTTGGAAGAAGAAAGGGAGGAGAAGGGGGAATAGAAAGTAGACAAAAATAAGTGAGAAAGAGAGAGAGAGAGAGAGAGAGAGAGAAAGAAAAGAGAGGAGCAGAGGGAGATGAACTCTTCCCTGAGAGCTTTTAAGCACTTGTGTACTGTGATGAGCGATAGTGTTTGCAGGGTTAACAGCCCAAAGCCCTGGGATGGAGGGAATATACTACAAAAAACACACACACAAACCTAAAGGGAGGGGGACAAGATAGCACACACACACCAGAGAAGGATGAGGGCAGCAGAGGAGGCTACGACCCCAGAGGATGCGACTGAAGACCATCTAAAGGATGATTTATAGTTAGGCAGAGCAAATGCTGTTGCTGCCTGCGTCGCCACGACATGTAGTTCCATTTCTGGGGAGTTGCACGTTTAATTGGAGCAAATATGATTTAAAAAAGTTATTTTCATAAAACAGTCACTATATCCTGACAGTAGTGCATGAGAGAGGTAATCTGAAAAAAATCATGTTCCTCTGTGTCCTCCGGTGCTCCTAATGGAATCTGCAAGATTTCACAGACAGGAGGAAAACAACCAGTCAGAGCTGATCTGGAGTCTGCCGTCTCTGAGAGCCGGCTGTCAATCACTCTAGAACTTCGATCAAACTGTCAAACTAGGCAGCGCTGATCAAACATGAATCAATATTCTGTTAGCGTAATACCTATTTCTCTCCTCAGAAACATATTGTAGTGTACTGTTTAGCTGTAAAATGAGAAAGTTTGTGACCCAGCAACCATGTTGAGATCTGCTGAGGAAGTACCCAGCACCGCCAAACAGCTGGAGCACAGCCAATAGGAACGCTCTCTCTCTGAAATCACCAGTGATTGGTCAAAGTCTCCCGTCACGGGCTAGATTTTTTAAAGCCTGAAAACAGAGCCATGAGGAGAGAGTCTAGTTTTCTCTCAGAACACTTGAATTACAATATGCTGAAAGGTTATTATGGAATTTTTGCCAAATTATGCCAAAAAATTGTTGCCTACTGCCACTTTAACTCACTGCTCTCTTTTAAATCATCTCTCAAGATTTACTTTTACCATTTGGCTTTTTCTTAATGATTTTATCTGTTATGTATTTTATTTTATTTTTGTTGTATAATGTTATCCATTAGTTTTACTTCTGCTGTTTCATGTGTTATGAAGATTTGTTGACTGTGATCTTGTATTTGATTGCTCCTGCTTTATTTTATTTGTTCCTGTTTGTGAAGCACTTTGTAATGGTAGTTTTGTAAGGTTCTGTATGAATAAAGTTATTATTATTATTCAAACTTAGTCAAACTTAACGCGATAATAACGAGTTAATGCAAATTCGTTTTAACGCCACTCATTTTTTTAACGCATTAACACAATCAATCTTTCGGAGGTTGTACTGGGCTCAGTTTTAAAGCTAAAGTGAAGATACATACTGTATATCATATGAAACTTGAGGAATCCATTGGTACCAACCATGTCCTATTAACTACTAACCAAACATGACATGACATTGGTTTCACACTATTGCCCTGACCTGCAGGTGGTGGTAATACATTAAGAAATGCAGAAATGTGCTGGCAAAGGAAGGGAAGAAGAAGACTGCAAGCCAGTAAATATGTTGGTAAACAATCCAGTTTTTTTTTTTAAAAATACAAAAAATCGGCTTTGCAAGTGTTTTGTGAGGAAGGATGTTAAGTTAAGTAGTGCTTGTAACTAGGGCTGTCAAAGTTAAAGCGATAATAATGCGCTAACGCCACTAATTTCTTTAACGCATTAATGCAACTTGCGATTTTTAGGTCATAGCGAGCTCAGTTTTAAAGCTAGAGTGAAGATACTGGCATCATATTAAGCTAGAAAATCTAATCAGAATTGGTATGTAGTTGTAGAATTTTGAATTAGAAACTATATAAAAGAAGCACTAAAGGAAGAGATAAAAAGGAAAACTACAAGGAATATATAGAGTTACATATATTGTATATATATATACACTAGGGCTGTCAAAGTTAATAAATAAAACGGTAACACAAATTCGTTTTAATGCCACAAATTTCTTTAACGTGTTAACGCAATCGACCATGTCATACTAGCTTGTCGGGAAGCAGGTTAAACGACGCTCCAAAGTTACACTAAATTTTGGCGAGGAAAAACTGTCATGGCCACTTTCAAAGGGGTACATTTACCTCTGACCTCCAGATATGTGAATGAAAATGGGTTTTATGGGTATCCACGAGTCTCCCCTTTACAGACATGCCCACTTTATGATAATCACATGCAGTTTGGGGCAAGTCATAGTCAAGTCAGCACACTGACACACTGACAGCTGTTGTTGCCTGTTGGGCTGCAGTTTGCCATGTTATGATTTGAGCATATTTTTTATGCTAAATGCAGTACCTGTGAGGGTTTCTGGACAATATTTGTTATTATTTTGTGTTGTTAATTGATTTCCAATAATAAATACATACATACATTTGCATAAAGCAGCATATTTGCCCACTCCCATGTTGATAAGAGTATTAAATACTTGACAAATCTCCCTTTTAGGAATATTTTGAACAGATAAAAATGTGCGATTAACTTGCGATGAAATATTTGAATCAATTGACAGCCCTAATTATTATTAATTATTATTATTAAATCAGAATAAATTAAAACAGATGAAATGAAGTGTGTATGTGTGTGTTGTAGGTGTTTGAATGATTGTTAGAGAAATGCCAACTTTTAATTAACCATGAAACAAAAGCTTTGAAAAGCATCAGACTTGGTTATGAAATGTGTTGAAAGCCACATTCAGTGGACACGGAAACACAAGAGGAAATTGATTTTAACGAGTTCTATGTTCTCAGTCTGTGAGCATATTTCGGGGTGCAGTTATAGCCAGAATGACAAACACACTGATGCAAATCCAAAATCAATCCTGAGACTGAAAATGCTGGCAAGGGAGATTCATTAAGTGCAGCGTCTGATGTTGCTGATCAGTGAATGAAGCACGAGAAAAGAAACAGAAAAGCAAACAGCTCGCTAGTCATTTTGTTTCTTCTTTTCTTCCATTTCCAAACCCTTTTAAAGTCATGTCAAGTGTTTAATGTGCACTCCAATGATGCTCGTCTATAAAAGCCCATCTTGCTCTGAGCTCGAAGATTCAGCAAATTACACCGCTGTCTTTAACTGTGTAAAACAATGTTCCCTTTGCAGTAACCTGCAACAGCTGTGGAATATTAACAACCTGATTGTGTGGAAGGAGAGGGTTACAGTAATGGCAGGGATGTTATTTATTCATCCTGTGGGGATTAGCTGTGAGCTCACGTCTTCTGCTAGCTAGAAGAGAATAGAGCAGAAAACATGGAAACCAAGAGACCAAAATAGAGTGTAGAAATAGAAAAGAGGAGTGAATAAGATCAGCAGCAGGTTTGTTGGCAAAATATTTTAGCACATACAAAAAATTCAACGTGGTGGTTTCCCTCCCTGTAGGTTCCCACTCCACAAAAATTGATGCAAAATTACACACCACAGCTGGAACCTGAGGAAATGCACTGGTGGGAAGCCATCAAAGACAGGAGAGGAGAAAATGAATAACAGTGAGGGCAATAAAGAAGACAATGCACTAAGAATCCAGTGTAAACCTGCAAAACACTGAATAGAATTGAGGAATAAAATACAGTGTTTGTAGGCTTTGAATTGAGCTATAACTGCTGATTCTTGGTAATTCATACCATTGTGTGATGATGGCTACAAACCAGGGTTGATAACGGATTTAAGATCCCGGTACTTCCTGGGAATTCTCGCCAAAGCTGACACCTTTATGCCTGCAAATAACCTGGCTATTGTATGTATAGAAGTAAAGACACCTTCTCCAAACCTCATTAACATTCCACACAACAGATGTAGATGAATACAGTGGAAACCGCTTAAAGTGATCACGTCTGTCCAGGTAAAATTGATCACTATAAGCGAATGATTATTATAACTGAATTTTTGTTGGAATACATCATTTCTAATGCAAATTACCATCTAATTGACATTTGTATATTTATTACATGAATGGAAAGTAATGAAACGGACCGCTTCGTTATTTACTGTCTCGCTGCCAAGTCTTCTGCCCTTTCCCTCAACGAGGGTGAGGCATTGCCGTTTTTGGCCGGCTCTGCAGCGTGAGTGTGAATGCAGAACTCCTTTCCTACGACCCTCTTATTTCCTTTTTTTTTTAAGCTGAAATCCGTTATTTGATTTCATAGATTTTTTTTCTCTCTTTTATTATTTTATTTTATTTTCTATTTATTTACTTTTTTAAATTATTTTATTTTATTACTATTATTTTTATTTATTTATTTACTTAGTTATTATTATTATTTGTACCAACTCAGTTCTGCTGTATTATAATACAATAAGATATTGGGATGAAGGTTTTGTAATGTTATTTCAAGTCAAATGGAGGGTCTAAAAATATATTAATGATACTACGGATGGCTCTGCTTTTGTAAAAATCAAAACATAAAGGTTCATCTCCCCTCCTCCCCCTGATCATTTCTCATACTGTCCCTAAGAGCATTTTACAACAAAATCTAACAGAAATGAAAGATTTGCAGGTGAGGTAAAAACAGTTCTAAGCTACATGATGTTCTTAGTCTCTATTCGTATATTTACATAGAATAAATGACAAAGTTAATAATGGCATTACTAATCCAAACTATGCAAATACACACCTACATCCTGCTGGCGTGCACCCAGTGAACCACAACACACACGCTAAAGAGTTTAACTTCAAAATAGAAACTCAACAAAGGCTAATAACACTAATCACTTCCCCGGGGAAAAACACAGAAAGGACGAAATATGCTTTCTCTCTGTATTACACACGCACACAATACACACACACACACACACACACACACACACACACAGCTGCATACAGTCACATATGCTAATGTATTGACACACTAATCAACAGCCAAACACAAACCCAATCCCCAGCTAATCGACATGTTTCTAAGGAGGAATAGAAGAGGAACCGTTAATGAATACCAAAAGAAAACTAAATTTAACGGTTGGTGGGGTCTAGCAAAAATAACATAAAAAAAAAAAAAATAAATAAATATATAAATACATGTTGGGACTTGGACAAACTTTAGTGTAATTGAGATTAAAAATGCTCCATTTTCCCAATTGATGACCATGTAATTATCACGTTACGACGTATTAGCGATGGCTTGGTTTGGTCACGGAAAATTTCATCCACATGGGAAATAATTCCACTTGTTAATTACAGTGAAAAGGGGGCGAAATGAAAAGCTGGAGATAAAGCACCAAGTCTCTGCACTGAATTTAGAAAATATATGAAGACATAAATACCAGCAAATGCACTCCAATGTTTCCTTGTGCCACGAGGCTTTGGTATGATCCCAGTGCAGTTGTTCTTAACCTTTTAATCTGTGTTGGTTTGGGAGCCATGTCCTTGATTTGGTGCTCTACTTGGGGTTTACATATATGTTTATATGTAAACATATTAAATATATTTACATATATACACATATAACTTACTGTATGTGTTGCATTTGCAACACGGAGCAAAGTTGTTGTTGCACCTAGAGGAATAAATAAAAAGATGTGTGGAAACAAGCTATTTTGTGAACACGTGCCAGCAACAACATCAGCAATAAGTCTCGCGTATGGTATCACATCATTTACCGTGTATTTCTCGTGTGTTTTCGTGAAAAAACATAGTTTGGAGACCTCATCAGGGATTCCTCCTGGACCTCCTGTCTCCAGTCAGTCATGACTACTTCAAGACTCCTGATTACAAGACAGCAAGTCATGTAGTGTGAACGGTACAGCGATCTGACGACTTTGAAAGTCGTGTGCTCTGAACTAGGCATTAGGCTACTTGTTTACTTAGACTACCACCTTAAATCAAATCAAATCAATTTTATTTGTATAGCCCAAAATCACAAATCACAAATTTGCCTCGGGGGGCTTTACAATCTGTACAGGATACAACACCCTCTGTCCTTGACAGTGCAACCCTCACAACGGCTAAGGAAAAACTTAACCACAAAAAAACCCTTTTAACAGGGAGAAAAAATGGAAGAGACCTCAGGAAGAGCGGCAGAGGAGGGATCCCCCTTCCAGGATGGACAGACGTGCAATAGATGTCGTGTGTACAGAGTAACAACGTAATGAAAACACAACATAGACAATTCATGACAAAAATGAATACATATAATGTGAATATATGTGAGAAGGTGGATCCAGGAGGATGTCAAGCAGCTTCCAGGCGACGCCAAACAGATAGAGCCAGAGCAACACGACCTCCTCTCGACGTCAAAACCTTCCAGGTCAATGATGCAAACATCTTTTATCATGTCCATAGCGCAGAACCAACAAATACTAATACTTCAACCCAGTCGGCAGAAAAAATGTTGGCATTGTATTTTTCTGCAAACCACGGGATACGTAGAATGTTGACGTTTCTGAACCAAAAATATGTTTCATGAATATGTTTCCTATCAGCCTCGTATCACGCTTGCAGAAACACAGAATGACACGTGCTTAATGGTGTGAAACGATTGGTTAGGTTTAGGGAACAAAACTCCTTGGTAAAGGTTAGAAAAAAACATCTATTTTTTTAGTTTTTGTTAAAATAATAATGTAACAACGTAATGTAACAACCGTAAAATTAGGGCTGTCCATCGATTAAAATAGTTAATTGCGATTAATCGCAAATTAATGCACATTTTTTATCTGTACAAATGTACCTTACAGGGAGATTTGTCAAGTATTTAATACTCTTATCAACATGGGAGTGGGCAAATATGCTTTTTGCAAATGTATGTCTATATTTATTATGGGAAATCAATCAACAACGCAAAACAATGACAAGTATTATCCAGAAACCCTCAAAGGTACTGCATTTAGCATTTATTCACATATCTGGAGGTCAAAGGTCAAGGTACCCCTTTGAAAATGGCCATGCCAGTTTTTCCTCGCAAAAATTTAGTGTAAGTTTGGAGCATTATTTAGCCTCCTTCACGACAAGCTAGTATGAAATGTTTGGTACCAATGGACTCCCTGGGTTTTGTAGTTTCATATGATACCAGTATAATCATCTAGCTTTAAAACTGATTACATTAATGCGTTAAAGAAATTAGTTGCGTTAAAACGGATTTGCGTTAACACGTTATTATTGCGTTAACTTTGACAGCAAGCATTACTTAACTTAACGTGCAAAGCAGATGTTTTGTAATTGTTTTTTAAAAAGCCTACATTGTTTACGAACATGTTTATTGGCTTGCAGTCTTCTTCTTCCCTCCCTTTGCCGGCACATTTCTGCATTTCTTAGTGCATTACCACCACCTGCAGGTCAGGGGAATAGTGTGAAACCAATGTCATGTCACCTGCGTGTATAACAAACAAAACGGGGACCCAACTTGAAAAAATACACTGCTCCATAGCGCTACTAGTGGTCAAAATCTCCATAGGGTGCCTTTAATGTTGTGAAAAGATCCCCTTGATGGTTAAATATCCCATGAAATGGGCACAGTATAACTAAAATATCCAACATGCTCCAAGTCAGCAAAACAATTTCCAACTATCCCACCTTTCTGTCCCGTTCTATCAAACCAGACTGCTTTTCTCTCCATAAATAATAGCCCATTGGATTACATTTAATATTGATCCATTACTTTCTAATGTCCGGTCTGAAGGAAATACATCAGATTAAGATGGTGATATAATTTCATGGGAGCTTTAAATGAAACCAAGTTAGCATGCTGGTATGAGACAGGGTGTGTACCCTCAATGCATTATACGCTCATTTGTCTTCCCTGACTTTCCTCCTAGGACTTTTTACTGCGGTATAAAAGTGTCCGGCTACTTCCTGCTTTACTACTGAATGTAAACATTGTAAACATGCTGTCATTATTCTGGAGAGAACAGAGAGGAGACAACCTCAAGAGGTTGAAAATGTAAACAGGGTTGTTTTCGGCCATTTGAACAAATGATGAATGCTGTCGTTTTTCTGGCGAGTACAATCTCACAGAACACAAGAAGTGCATTTTTACATCAGTTCTCACTCTGGCTCTTGTTCTCTCATTTTCTATCTCTGCATCTCAGTCCTATTACCTATTTATCTTCTCTATGCCCTCTCTCCATCTTTCTCTCTAACTAACTATTTGTCATGCAGAGAGCACAAAGCAGGGTTGCTGCTCGGTAATATCTGCATTCCTCCACCTCTGTTTTTCATATCTATTACTCTGTCTTTCTCTGCATCACGCTCCCTGTTACTACGATGCCAGAAGTGCAACAGGCTTTATTATGACAGAATGAAAATCAGCACAGTGGAGCTGAGCGCGCTGCACGCACACATCCCACACGATCACATCACACATGCATGTACATACAGAGCGACATGCCACACCTCACACACACACGTACACACACACACGCACGCATGCACGCACGCACGCACGCAAGCACGCGCACACAAACACACACACACACACACACACACACACACACACACACACGCTGAGAGAGGTTGAGTATAAACAGAAACAGTCCATTAGTCATTCTCAGAGCACATTAGAAGGAATATTGTAATCAGTTGGGAAGCAGAAACACATACAGACCACACATCTGAAATATCACACAGTGGGACTGATCTGTGAGAAAAAAAACACTGAATATGTATTTAGATTCTAAAACATTGAATATATAACTGAAAACAAGACAATATGGAACACTATAAGAAAGTACTGGGATGTAGAGCATACCTGTAGGGAATAAATTCCAGTAGAGCATATACATATGAAAGAAAAGAGGAGAAGATACTGGTATATACCGGACATATGACTATAACACTGTAAGATAATGGTATGATAGGACTGTAGGAAAGAACTGGAAAACAAACATGAAATTCAAGGCTAATTCTCATTTCACAGACTTCACAGACCGTAGGAAAGCAACCAGTCAGACGCGAGCTGGAGCCTGCTGTCTCTGAGCAGCTGTCAATCACTCTCAAACTCTGATCAAACGGTCAAACTAGGCAGCGCTGATCAAATATGAATCAATATCCTGTTACTGTAATGACTCTGATTTCTGGCACAAAATGTTTTCAGAAACATCTTGTAGTGTACTGTTTAGCTGTAAAATGAAAAAGTTTGTGACCCTGCAGCCATGTTGAGAACAGTTGAGGAAATACCAAGCACCGCCCACCAGCCGGAGCACAGCCAATAGGAACGCTCAATAGGAACGCTCTCTCTTTGAAATGACCTTTGATTGGCCGAAGTCTCCCGTCACGGGCTAGATTTTCTAAAGCCTGATAACAGAGCCATGAGGAGGTCCAGAAGTCTAGTTCTCTCTCACAATACAATAACAATATGCTGAAAGGTTATTACTGAATTTTTGCCCAATGATGCCAAAAACATTCTGCCTACTGCAGGCTTAAGTAGGCTACGTTAAGTAAGGTGACTTAGACATGTTACTTAACCTATGTAGCATTGTTAAGTAGGCGACGTAACGTAAGGTGATGTAGTAAAGTTACATAACCTATGTGGTATTGTTAAGTAGGCTACGTAACGTAAGGTGACATAGTAAAGTTGCTTAACCTATGTAGCATTGTTAAGTAGGCTATATTACGTATGGTGACTGTTTGTAACTTCTTACACTTCCAACACAAACTACACGGAAGCACCAAAACCGCAAAAGTTATATCTAGTGAAGCCTGTCTTGCAAAACAGTGTCAAATAATCCTGCTCCAGCCCCCCGACTGCTGCCAGAAGACACAGAGGAGACCCTAACCCTGGTCTCCAGGACCGGTGTCTCTGCTCCTCTGCCTGCTTGTCTTCACTCACACACCGCACTCGTTCTCACTCGCTCAGCTCGCTCCACCTCTCTGCATGCGCGCACACGACACACTGCAGAGGAGTTAGTTTAGCTCTGAGAATATCTAGTGAATGTACAGTGGACGTTTGTGCAGAAATAAATGCTGCAGCTCCTCCAGACCAACCGAGGTTTCCCGTGTCGTTTCCTGCTGCTGAGTGAATAGACTGTACTCCGCAGCGAGTAACGTTACACTCCAGTGTCTCCCCTGTTCCTTCTGAACACGGTCGGGAGGCTGAAGCAGGAAAACACAGTATCAGCATTGATTCATGGAGAGATCTTCGTCTGGTCAGCTAACATTACTGCCAAGCAGGTGAAATTTTGAGTGATATTGCGGTTTTAGCTGATGTGTGTCGCCTCACTGTTTTGATCGATGCTCGTTCATGTAGAGCGAGCACAAGTGCGAGCAACAGGATGCTGACTTTCTTTGACTAAACGGCCACAGGTGTCGCTGTTAACAAGCAATTTCTGATTCTTACAACAGTCCCTTTAAGTAGGCTATGTTACTTAAACTTAAAAAAACAAACTTAAAAAAGTTACATAAGGTGACGTAGTAAAGTTACATAACCTATGAAGCATTGTCAAGTATGCTAAGTTACGTAAGCAATGTAGTAATGTTATGTAACATTACGTAACTTAAAATAAGTCAACGTTGACTTTTGGTTTCACATGGGACATGAACACCAGTCTCCCGGGTGAAAGTCCTGTGTTTTTTGACCCAACCATTCACCCCAATATCCTCCCTATACGTGGAATTTGACTTCCTCATTTACTCCCGCCATAACTACAGCCAAGAAGGGCAACGCAGTTTGAAACGTAGGGCCACTGACCAAGCTGCCGTATTTGACTAGTTGGGAGTGAGAACGGGCTGTTTAATAATGTTCTTTGTGCGGTCTGTCTAGTACGAGTTGGACTGTTGATGGTGTATCTGAAAGTGTGTAACTGTGACTGGAGAGTGCTTTTCTTTTTTTTTATTAAATTAGATGTTTTTTTGTTTTTTTTTGTATGTTGAAATAAAGATGTTAAAAGTCTGTCACCAATGTCTCCACTTCCTACTTTTTCCATTCCCTTTCCTTTTTGGAGAATAGTTAGAGAACAGTTTAGATTATGCAGTTTAGCTTCCCAAATCTGGCAAACATATGAAATATATGATGACAGTGACTGCAAGTGGCTTACTGCTGCTGTTTTTGTGGTTAAAACATCACGTTGTAGATGACAACAAACTTGCCCTCTGAGGGTTTGAATTCAACCAGAGGTGATACTACTGGGAAATTGATACTGTGAACTAGAGATCAAGGATATACAGTTCTTCAATAGTTGATTAAGTTTATTTATGCTTTCAGAAATGTTACGACCCTGAACGATTCAGTGAGGAATA
This sequence comes from Sebastolobus alascanus, assembly GCA_916701645.2. Classification (NCBI taxonomy): domain Eukaryota; kingdom Metazoa; phylum Chordata; class Actinopteri; order Perciformes; family Sebastidae; genus Sebastolobus; species Sebastolobus alascanus. The sequence goes on from CAKAOJ020000094.1 coordinate 749,724, forward strand.
TAAAATAAATGAACACTTGAACTTGTAGAGAATACTGAAAGAGGCTGAAACTAAATGTGAAAGAGCACATAGTGAAAACAGCAACTGGAATACAAAATGGAAGCACGGCAGCACATTCTGCACAACCTGACGTGCTCTACATTACAACACAATACATGTGGAAGCACAGGGAAGGCAAGACAAATGAAGAACTGGACTCTCTCCCAAAATGCGCCTCTGAAATCCCTCTAAAGCATTTTAATACCCATAAGAAGCTCTTTTTACTTGCTTAGCTAACATCACACAGAGGAGGTTCGCCACAGCAGAAGGAGAGCAGGTCCTGCCTCGAGCCCTTGGCAGCTCAAATCTCATGTTGCAGGAGGCAGACAGTAATTAGCTCTTCAACTTCAGAAGACAACACTTAGCCAGCCAGACAGCCTCGGCCCGCTTAACAGAGTGGAAAAGAGTGGTCCACTGACACGATTTAGATGCATTCAGACAACAGGCATACACCCACCCACACATGCATATAAATGCACGCACAGTTACACGGATGACATACAGTGTGTGCAGGCAGTGACGCAGCTGTGAAAACTAAAGAGGCTTCAGGAAAATCAAGCTTGAATTAGTCCTAAAACCCAGATATGAGTTAGCATTTTAGCACATCCGGTTCCCTCGTCTGGAAGTCAATGGGTTTTTTGAATGGGTTAACACAAGCTGAAGAGATTTTAACGTTTTGTTTACGACATAAAATACATCGATAAATACCCCACTTGTGAATTTTGAAGCCTTTATGTGTTTTAAAAAAGGCGATTAAATGAGACTACTAAACATAATCATGCCGACTCGTTCGCCTTTACAGCCTTGTTGTTTATACTCACGCTCATGCGACCGTGGTGTAGTCCGTTTATAGTCTAACGTTAGCTTTTTACTTCTGGCGATTGCATTCACACTTCATAAATCATGAAAGTGATGTTCATTTGTGAAGATTATCTTGCTGAACAAAACGTGTAAGTATCATAAACGTGTGTTTGCCAGAGAGCTTATTTTCTGCAATAATCCAAAACCCAATGGAAAAATCCCATTGGCTTTTTATCGAGGGACCCAGGGCGATGCTAACTTCCTGTTTGGCCTACAAAAATACGTCATCCCTGGAGCACTCTCTTTCATTGCACCAAAGTTTTTATTAATGAGGGACTTGATGAGCCCTTAAGCCAAGTTCACACTACATGACTTTCAAAGTTGTCTGTACTGCATCTCTGTACTGTTCACACTACACAACTTGCTGTCTTGTAATCGGTAGTCGTTGTGGTTTTCACACTATGACTGAACGGCGACAGGGTGTCACACACTACAACATCTTTCACCAGGAGGAATCCCAGATGAGGTCTCCAAACTACATTTTGTCACGAAAACATGCGCGAGTGACACAAGAAAATACCATGCTAGAGACAGGATTTTTTGCAAGCAATCTGCGGAACTTTCCTTGAAGTCATGCTTGTTGATGTTGTCGTTGGCACATGTCTTCACAAAATAGCATGTTTCTACTAGGGGTGTAAGAAAATATTGAAAATAATGAGTATCGCGATATTATAATTCTCAAAAACACTGTATCGATTTTTAATTAATAGTTTACATGCAAAGATTAACTCAATATCAATGTGCGAACGTCAAGCCAACGTGGATTTGCCTCTGATCTGGGGATTTTGTTGGGGAGCTCTAAAAACTGTTGGCGAGTAGAAAATCAGGGCTAAAGTTGTGTAGTGTGGACTATGTGTGTGTGTGTGTGTCATCAAGGCTTGTATGATGTTAATGGGGGGTAATGATACGGACTATAATTGTTATGGTGGCTAACCTAGCATAAAGGGAGGCATCTTCTCTGAAATATATACTACCCCAGGCCCCCCCCCACACATATACACACACACGCACACCAAACCACTGATGACCCCCCCCCCCCCCCGCCACAGTCACACATAACATACAAACGTGCTCAATATACATATGCACACACTGAAGTCTTTCCATCCTTAAAGATCTTTTTTTTGTTTTTTGGGCCTTTGTTCAAAGCGTATTATGTTGGCTGCTACAGAAAAATCTATATTCAGATTTTGATCTTTTTTTCAGTCTTTCAGATCAATAAAATTATGATAATTATAGAATAAGAGATCATAAAAATTAAAGAAAATGTTACAAAACAATAAATCAGTGTCAAAACAAATCAGAGCTGATTATACACTGTAGAAACAGAAATAGATAAACCTAAGTTGATTTTCAGGCATATTTATTTAAAAAGGAAGAGAAATATACATATTTACAGAATGTATATTCTATACTATAATGAAACATCAAATTCAGTTTAATGTTAAAGAATAGTATACACGAGCAGATTAATGTTAAAATGGAGATTAAAATAGTGCAAAGACTTGCAGTATTTCCTTTTCTCTTTAACCAAAATTAAGTTAATATTTTCTGATGTTGTTAAAGCCACTATGTTAAAATGTTCCGTTTTTGAGGCGAAAAACAGGTGGCAACCCCCAGTTCTGAGAAGTGAAGCCAATGCTGAAGTGCCTTAAACCTGCATTCTTTCTAATAGCCAGCAGGGAACGACTCCTCTGGTTGTAAAAAGTCTGATTGTATAGAAGTCTATGAGAAAATGAGTCTACTTCTCACTTGATTTATTACCTCAGTAAACATTGTAAACATGAGTTTATGGTCTCAATCACTAGTTTCAAGTCTTCTTCAATACAGCATGATGTTCATTTAGTAAATTATGGTCCCATTTAGAGTCAAATAGACCATAAAGCAGGGTTGGTTTAGGGCGTGGCTACCTTATGATTGACAGGTTGTAAAACAACAGCGTTGTCCGGTCTGGGAGTTGCCTGCATTTTCGTCTTAGAACTTTAATCCTTTCACAGTGTGTTTTCAGTTCATCAAAGTTAATTGTAACATTTTGGTCACCTAAAAATGTCTTATTCAACGTTCAGTTGTACTTAGCTCCATTCACTCAGTAACAGACCTTTGAGTTTGCAACTACCCTTCCCTAGCCTATACTAATCCAACCAAGGGACGCTGAGATGAACGGGCTGAAAGCAACACACAGACATAAACTTCTATGAAACAGAAACAATTGCCATCAGGACAATTTTAAAGAAGCTGTAGTGGCTTTGAAGGTTGGTTTACACTAGTAATTTCTGTTCAAACAGTAATAAATGTGCCTATATTTACATAATTGATCATAATTGAAAATATGAATCAAATCCTTCAGTAATGTAGGTGAACATACTTCACATTTGTGGTCAAATCAATTACACATTTAAAGCAGCGGCTTTTAATGCAGCCGCTTCAACCAGCCCTCATTAGACCAGTTACAGCTGCTAAGTGCAGCATTTTAACAACAATAAATCATTACCACTTCCATAGAGGCATTAGTGTTATTACGATATACATACAAACAAGACCATCAAGATCAGCAGCCTCATTGATCGTGTTTCCCAGCCATAGCCAGTGGCAGCGGGGTTATGGGAAACTTGGCGTTAATTCTGGGAAACATGAGCATTGATAATGCCAGTGTGGTGAGATAGAGGCGTCCAATTTTCTCTGTTGGCGTCTCTTTTGTTTACAATAATTACACCAAAATATCACAGCTAATTTGACAATGACATACTGATGTTTGGAAAGCGGCATTTAGCACCTTCAATGTGATGAGAACCAAAGCTGGATGAGCAGATCAAATCAAAACCTCTGCTGGAGTTTTGCTGACATGACCTGCATATGTGCGGTAATGTATTGCAAGCGACAACTGACGGGTCTATTTTTTACACATGCATGGACAAAACACACGCTTTGCAGAAGGTAAACATACTGCGAGTAGAAATGCTTAATGATATAAACACAGCCCTGAATCTCAGCAGAAGCTTATACAAGTGCATCTATATGAAAACCAGCAGGTGTGCATTAGTGGAGAGTTTCAGCTGACAAAGAAGGACACACACACAACACACACACACACCTTGTCTATGCTAATCAGATGGTTCATTAACATAATAAAAGGGTGTGGTGTCAATTGGACTAATGTATGCTGACTTATCCTCTGGTCACCTTGTCACCTTGCTGAGAGAAGGCGTCCAGAAAGGTTAGGGGTCTGTGTGTGTGAGCATGAGAGAGAGAAGAATGCAGATTATTTAAAAGAGGGGCAATGTTAACCATATGGTCAATTTTTGCCAACTAAATGGTTATTTTTTCTTTTATGGGCGAAAAAGACAGAGTGACAAATAGAAAAAAAGAAACGGAACTGGTGCTCCGCTCTGGGCTCAGGTGTTTTCCTCTCCTTGTGTGGGCACAAGTTTTTCCCCGCACTACCCTAAGGGTGAAAGCCGTTCAAACTGCCAGCTTGTACAGGCTGTAATCACAACTCTCAACCTGAGAGACACGGAAACACACAGATTTAACAAACACAGTAGGAGATGTCTATATAGTGTAGTCATACAGACAAAAAGGAAGCCATACAAACACAGAGGCAAACAGCCGATACGTATAGGCTAAATATTCACACCAACACACATTAATGTGAAGGATTCGAGCCGCAGCGTTGACAAGCCCCAGAGAGTTGGCTGTTTTCTGAAAAACCTGTCAAACTGTCTTTACCTGTATTCTCTGGAGGTACAGGATGTGATAAGACAACATGACACACACACACACACACACACACACACACACACACACACACACACACACACACACACACACACACACACACACACACACATACACACACACACACACACACACACACACACACACACACACACACACCGAACGGAGAACAGGAGGATACATGCATGGCAGACAAGCACAGACAAAGAGGCGCATTCTTAGAAAGTCAAGTATAATGTAAAACACATTGAAAACATGCACAGTACACCACTTGTTGGCAAAACAGCACACATTGATTTCTGCTTGAGGCACACATACATTTGTGTAAAAAAAAAAAAGTCACAGGTATATGGAACTCTTGTGTGAGAACACCAACCCTGTCTCCTACAAAATTGCGTTCCCATTAGGGCTGTCAAAGTTAACGTGATAGTAACGCAAATTCATTTTAACACCACTAATGTCTTTGACGCATTAACACAATCAATATTTCTGAGGTTGTAGCGGGCTCAGTTTCAAAACTAGTGTGATACTTGCATCATATGAAACTAGAAAACTTAAGGAATCCACTGGTACCAACCATGTCATAGGGTACATCCCAATTCTCTTAATTGCATCCAAGTTTCCCTTACTTGCGTCTTTTCCTTGCGTCTTAGTCCCTCCCTCCAGAGAAGCATGGAAAGATGCAAGGAAACCATGTAGGAGAGAGGAAACGAGGAAATATGTTTTAAGAGAAATGAGATGTTGTTTCCTCTAAAGCGTCACGTGAAGCGACGTCCGTTTCTGATGACAGCAGCAGCTGGATCAGCTGTCAGTCGACTTTAACAGCTGTAGAGACTTTTGCTGGAGTTCGTGTGTGAACTGTACTAATACTAATAAAGGCACAGTTATTATCAGTGGCAGAGCAGCAGTGTTTTCTCTCTGTAGCCTGTTACCTGTTAAACAAACACCTGCACATGAATAACAACCTGCAGTCTGTATTTATACTGTGGTCTGTGTCCTGCTTAGAGGCTCAGGAACCATTTCTACTGGCATAATGCCTTTATATTATTTATTCATTATTAGCGTCTGTATTTATTGATATTCTGATTGTGAATTCATTATTTAATAACCCAGAATAGTATCGTTGTGTCTTTTGAACACTGGACATTTTTTATAAGGCTGAATGTTTCAAGGAAAATGTAAATGATAGTTAAATATACATCTACTGATGCACATCGTCAGTGATGGAACCTGGGATCATTGGGTGTTTCGGGTCTTTCAACATCATACACCCTCCCCCAGGTGACCCAGCCGGGATTGATCAGGTCCCAACTTGTGTCTAAGTAGCGTGTACCCACGGATCGCCCCTCTTGATTCACAGCCATCTAGAAGCCTTTTCAGCTGCCTCTGAGATGTTCTTGATGGCCTTCCTCTGGCTTGCGCCTGTGATGCCCAGCAGGCTGTAAGCTTTACAGAGAGATCGAGCTGCGAAGCCTCTACAGCCCACCTCTACTGGCACACACCGTGCACGCCACCCCCGCCTGCAGCCCTCCTCCACTAATTCAGCGTATTTGGCGCGCTTCCTGTCATTTGCTTCTTCCATCCGCTCCTCCCAGGGCACGGTCAGCTCCAGCAGGACCACCCGTTTTGAAAAATCAGAGAACAGCACTATGTCTGGTTTCAAGGTGGTTTCCGCAATGTGCTCTAGGAATCGGAGCTGCTTCCCCATGTCTGCCAGTCCGGTGCGTTTCCAAAGAGTCCCACTGCCTCCTTTGGCTGGGGCTTCTCCCCTGCTCGGACGAAGGCAATCGCCTGCCTTGCTGGTCGGGGAGGCTTGCTCTGGGTGATGCCGTTGGAGATGGCTTCTGCTATCACCTTCAGCACCTGGTCGAGGCGCCATGTGTAGCGTCCTTCTCCCAGGGCTTTTGGGCAACAGCTGAGGATGTGTTCTAGCGTTCCTCTTCCGAGGCACGATGGTGTGTCAACCTTGCCGCAACAGAAGAGGTTGGATGGGCTGGGTAGGACATTATAGACGGACGCAATCAAGAACTTGATCCGGTGAGGCTCAGCTTGCCAGAGCTCGGACCAGGAGATCTTGTGGTCCATAGCCTGTTCCCATTTCGTCCTTGCGCCTTGCTGTGTCATCCCCACCATCTGGCTAGCACGCAGTTCCTCCACACCAGTCCCCACCTCCTCTTGGACCAGTCGGCGTCTGTCTTTGCCCTGGGCTTTGTCGTAGCGCATGGTTGGAACGCTGCCGAGCCCTGTTCGTCCAGATACCACTGGGCCGACCAGCACGCTGTGGCGCAAGCGTGACTCGGCCTGCTCGACTGCCTCCCGCACCCTCCACTTCCTCCCAGTCCTGACTACGATGCCAGCCTGGGAGACTTTTGGGTCACTGGATTCCCTGTACTGCAGCACCTCTCTTGCACGGGTAACCATAAACTCCTCATTCAGGCTGCTAACAGGGAGCTTCAGTTTGTTCTTCTGCCCATACAGCGATGCCTCCAGGTGGCGCCCGCCATCTGGGGTAATGGTAACCTCTATCGGAGGTCTTCCAAGGTTTTGATGGGTTTCTGGTGACAGTTGGAATCGGATGCGGTAGAAGAAGCGGAATTAAATTCACCTTAATTTCTGAGCACCAGGGGCCTTGTTTTGCGCTGAACGCTCCGCGCCCAACGACGATCTTGTCCAACCCCTGCGATCCACGGATTCTGGCCTTGACGTTGTTTGTAACTGTTTGGGTCATCCGAAAGGCTCCAAGGCATCCAGTGATGATCCTCGGTCAGTCGGATCTCGGGTGCGGTCCCAGAGGTGACTCTCAGATTTACCTCTTCTATAGTCCAAGGAGGTTGATTTTGCCTGGCACAATATTGCTGGCCCAGGGCGTTTCCAACCCCTTGGGGAATGAATCCAAGCATTTGGGGAGGTCGAGCCACTACTCAGGTCTCCATTACTGCTCTTCCATGGATCAACTGATGACCACTCCAGGTGCTCTCGGATCCTGGACCTTCGGGTTCTCTCTCTGACAAGTTGTAATGTAATGAGTTTTCCGGAGGAACTCCGGCAAAGACGGATACGATGGGAAGATATCCACCCCTTACGGGGAATGAACCAATGCCATTGGTGAGGTCGAGCATTACTGCCTAGGATCCTTTCCCTTCTGCCATCTCAATTGTTCGGCTATCTATTTTCCCCATCCTAACCTCAGGGGTTTTCCCCCCGGTGAAGGGGTCTGGGAACCTCTTGTAGACTTTGGAGGACACGCCGCGGGTACCGGGGTGAAGAATATCTGCCCCCTCCGAACGCTAGCGCGAGGGTCCTAACTGCTTTAAGTTCTGGTTGGTCCTCCTTGGGAATCCAGACACCTTCTGCGAATCTCCATTGTTCGGCTATCTTTCTCCTCCTCCAGATAACCCTCAGGATCTTCCACAGCCGGTGAAGGAGTCTGGGACACCTCTTGTAGACTTTGTAGGGCACGCCGCTGGGTCCAGGGGCTGAACTGGCTCTGGCTGCCTTGACGACCTCCTGAACCTCCTTCCAACTGGGCTCCTTGCTGTTGAAGTCTGTGGTTGGTCCTGGTGGGTCTATCAAAGGGCCGTAGGGCCCTAGGTCTTCCTCCCTCGCAGAATCGCTGTAGGTGTTGCGGAGATGGTGGTCGATCTCCTCTTTGGAACAAGCGAGGTGGCCGCTTCGTTTCTGTCCTAATAGCTGCTTGGTGACTCCGAAGGGGTTTGCGATGAAGGCAGACCGTTTCTTGGCCCTCTCTTTCCCCCGCCGTCTGTGCCATTCTGCCCTTCGAAGAATGGTGAGCTTCTTCCTGAGGATTCTGTGAAGTTCTGATAGTGCATTCCTCTCTTCTACTCGCGCTTGCTTGTACTGCCGCTTCAGGACCCGCAGCTCATGCCCTGTCTGGCTGATCTTCTCTGCCCTACGGTTGTTCACGTAGAGGGTCTTGGTACCCAGCTTCTCCACTGTACCAAACCTTTCGGCGGCAAGGCTGATGATGACAATTGCCATGCTTTGGAGCTTCCTGTCTGCATCACCTTTGGCTGCTGCTTCTAGGATAATGTCCACATCATCATCGAACTGGAACCACTGTTCGGTACGATGTTCGGTTACTCTGCCTGGGGCTGGGGCTACTGGTACGTGGAGGTTCCGGGCACTGTGGGATGACTCCGGGTTTGGCTCCTCCTGCGTCTCACCAGGGTGCTCCCTGCGCGCTGTATCACTTGCTCCTTATCCAAGCATTTCATCTTGGCCTGGTGGATCTTCAGGCCACGCAGCTTTTTGCATACTTTGCCGAAGGGACATTCTGCAATTGTTGACAATAATTTGTTTGTGTTGGTTGTTAACTGTAGGTTTGTCCTGTTGGGGTGCTCATTCTCCCCCCCTCCCGGGCTCCCCTGGGGGTATGTTTCATTTAGGCTTTCCGTACCTGATTTGGGTACTTCCTCTCAGAAGTTGCAGGTTGGGTTGCAGGCCCTTCCTACCCTGGTTGCCGTCTTTCCGAGCTGTCCACTGTCTCGCCAGTCGTCGCCACGCTATTCATGGTTCATATATCTCATATCAAACCCGACGCTCAGGAATTATCAGCTTCACATGTGACTGAATGGAAATGAGGATAAATTATGTAAAAGGTGTTTGTTACTGACAGACAGACTCTCTTAATCTGTCTGACTTTAACTGTATCCTTAATAAAAGTTAATGGGGGAAATAACAGATCATGAAAAGAAAAATCATTCTAACAAATGCAGAAAGTTGTTTAAGGTCCGTTTGTCAGGTGTTAAATAGCTCTTTCAGTGACAGGCTGCTTCACTCGCGGTGTGTGAAGGAGAAATACTGCAGGTCCTTCTGCTGCTGTTCACACCTACAATTGACACGGATTTTAACTAGATGGTGAATCAGAAAACAACTAAACTATGAAACGTTTAATCTGTGATCTGTCTTCACTCTGGTATAAAACTTCAGCGATGTTGAAAGGTTAAGTTATCAGATCAGTCCGGTCGGCAGCAGCGTCCAATCAGTAACTGATATCCAATAAGGGGAATCAGTAACTGATATCCAATAAGGGGGCGTGTCGGCCGGTAAAAGGCTTCCGTAAAGGCTGCTCTCGTGTATTCTCGCTCATCGCTCCTCAGAGATCCCCCCTCGCTCCTCGCTCCTCCGTGGAGAAATAAGAGCTTTGGGACGGTCTTCAAGATGGAGCACCAGAACAACTTCCAGTTCAAGCAAGGATCGAGGAGCGAGGAAACGACAAATAAGAGAATTGAGATGTACCCATAGTGTCATACTGCTGTTATACTGGCTTGTTGCAAAGGAGGTTAAATAACGCTCCAAACTTACGCTTAATTTTGGCGAGGAAAAACTGGCATGACCATTTTCAAAGGGGTCCCTTGACCTCTGACCTCAATATATGTGAATGAAAATGGGTTCTATGGGTACCCACGAGTCTCCCCTTTACAGACATGCCTACTTTATGATAATCACATGCAGTTTTGGGCAAGTCATAGTCAAGTCAGCCCACTGACACACTGACAGCTGTTGTCACCTGTTGGGTTTGAGTTTGCCATGTTATGATTTGAGCATATTTTTTATGCTAAATGCAGTACCTGTGAGGGTTTCTGGACAATATTTGTCATTGTTTTGTGTTGTTAATTGATTTCTAATAATAAATATACTGTACAGTATACATACATTTGCATTAAGATAGCATATTTCCCGATTCCCATGTTGATTAGAGTATTAAATACTTTACAAATCTCCATTTAAACTACATTTTGAATAGATAAAAAAAACTGTGTGATTAATTTGCGATTGATCACAATAAAATATTTTAATTGATTGACAGCCCTAGTTCCTATAGAACTAAACTGCACTCATTACATTTCAAAGGATTAACGTTGGAAATTGAAGAAATAACAAACAAAACAAAAAAAAAACCTGCAACAAAACTACTTAGGTTTAGTACACATATAATTTGACTTAAAATAAGTACGCTTGTTACGTTATTTAACTTACGAACGTAATAAGTCAACGTTGACTCTTGGTTTCACACGAGATATGTACAGCGGCCTCCTGAGTGAAAGTCCTGTGTTTGTTTGACCCATCCATCCATCCATCCACCCCGACCTCCTCCATACGTGGACTTAAGCGGACTTTGATTAGAAATATATTTGTGATACATCAAAAATGTAATCTGGGAGAAATACGTTTCCCGAGAATTGTTATTGACAATGCAGTTTTGCTGTATGGGAACATAATTTTTTAGGAGACAGGGCTGAAAACACACATGCAAAGTGTTTTCTGTTGTTGGAACTGATCCACAAAATCACACACATAATGCATTCCCTAGCCCCTTACCCTAACATTAGCTATCACAACTGAATTTCTAACCCCAACTCTAACCCACCTAATTCTAACTTGAACCTTAAATCCAAGTCTGAACCCTCAGACTAGCCTTTGAAGAAGCGAGGACGGGCCAAAATGCCCACACTTTTCAAGAATGTCATCACTCTGAAGGTCTAATGGCTCTAACACACCAAGCCGACCGTCGGGTGTCGGACAGTTTCGGGCCGTCTGTCAGCCTAGCTTTTGCGGTGTGTCACCGTCAGCTCTAGTCTGCCCGTGTCTGCCCGTGTCTGAGGCTTTTTGGCTGATTCAGCATGCTGAAGAAGAGAAACGGAATTGAGGAAAGCAAGCCAAAGACAGAAGGCTCTTCTCGTTTTTCATCTTTATCTCATCTGATCAATCCAACACACAGATATTTTCAGAACGACATGGCCATCTGGAATGAAGCTGAGTGGCGAGTGAGGGTGATGTGAAAATGGTCAGCAGACGCCGTTTTGTTTCATATACGTATCATAACAACGGCTTGTATATTCGCAGTCCTCGGTCTTCTGGTTTCCCTTTTTGAATGACGAATACAGACTACCGCTACCTGCTGGTGTGGAGAGTTATTTCCTCTCATGCAGGCACAGAACGTCCGTGCTAACTGGTCGTTGGCTGTAGTCTTTGCGGTGTGTTTGAGTGCAACGACAAAGACGACATGAGGCGACGCAACATTCAGCCTTCATCGCCGCTAGTTCTCTAATGTCGGCTTGGTGTTTTGGGCCTTAAAACTCAAATTGGTAAGTACACACACACACACACACACACACACACACAGAGACAGATGGTGACCTCAGGCTTCACAGGCAGCAGCTGCATTTCAAGCAGGTAACGCTGCCAATGGCCATCGCAAAAATTAGAGGGAAGAAAACACAAAATCAAAACAAGCTAAAGTCACACGCGCGCGCACACACACACACACACACACACACACACACACACACACACACACACACAAACACACACACACACATACACACACGATCTTCAGTCTCCCCGTTTCTTTTAGGATAATGTTTCCGTCACAGAGCTCACCATGCAATGCCTCGGGTGCACCACTGTATATTCTCAACACATGCAGTACACACATAAACATATACACACTACTCACAATTACATCGGGTACCTACTCGAACACACCCATCTGTCATATTTACCCTCATGTCGACCACATTTTAAAACAGCCAGTTCTGTTCTCCAGGTGGCAAAATGTTTGATTCATGAGCAGAGATATTTCAGATCCTCTCCTGATTTCTTTAATGTGCTACTTGTGGCATTTTGACATCAATAAATCATTACAACACTAATATTTGTACAATTACAGGAAAACACGTTTGCCACTGAAAAGATCAGCAGCTCCCATCCGCCCACACAGCTGCCATTATTTGCTTTGACAGACAAATGCAGCTTTATTTCACTTCCTAGTCCACATCCTATTGTTAACTGCTATTTGTCCTTCACATTAGCGCATCTCAGCAGTTATCTGTTTTCCTGCTCTTCAGAGCAACTAAAGGGTGAGATGAGGCACTGGGTCAGCATTTTGTTTGTGACAGGAAGCAGCAGGCATTATGGGAAATGTAGTGTTACAAGATACTTTGCTCTACATGTATTATACTAATTATTTCGTTGCTAATTATTATCTGTCATCTCCTTTTATATAGGGCTGTCTAATCAAATATTTAATCGCGATTAATCGCAAATTAATCAAATTTTTTATCTGTTCAAAATGTCCCTTAAAGGGAGATTTGTCTAGTATTTAATACTCTTATCAACATGGGAGGGGGCAAATATGCTTGCTTTATGCAAATGTATGTATATATATATTATTGGAAATCACTTAACACAATTAACACAAAACAATGACAAATATTGTCCAGAAACCCTCACAGGTAATGCATTTAGCATAAAAAATATGCTCAAATCATAACATGGCAAACTGCAGCCCAACAGGCAACAATAGCTGTCAGTGTGCTGACTTGACCATGACTTGCCCAAAACTGCATGTGCTTATCATAAAGTGGGCATGTCTGTAAAGGGGAGACTCGTGGGTACCCATAGAACCCATTTTCATTCACATATCTTGAGGTCAGAGCTCAAGGTACCCCTTTGAAAATGGCCATGCCAGTTTTTCCTCGCCCAAATTTTGTGTAACTTTGGAGCGTTATTTATCCTCCTACCTGACAAGCTAGTACTACACGGTTGGTACCAATTACCTTAGGTTTTTTGCTGGACCGCAGAGGGCCAGCCCTACAGACGCAAAAGTCTGTCCCTGAGTGACTGACTGACTGACTGACTGAGTGATGAAGTTACAGGATTGGTCGGCCGACTGCTAGAGCTTCCTCATTGGTCGTTGCTCTTTCAAAATGAAAAGGGGGAGAACAGTTCTGTGTTTACGTTTTCTGGGGAGCGTGTCAGCGGTTCAATGTAACATTACATAGTGCTGTTGTTGTGCATGTGCTATTGTTTATGTTGGTTTAAGTTATGTTATGTTCGCAAATTTTCGCCTCGCTTTCCTCCATTTCCGCCATGAACTGACTATCTAGCAAGCCACACGTCACTACTGTGGTATGAACCAAATAACAACATAATGATATCGATTTGTAAAAAGTCTGAATTCATGCTTTGTCAAGTCTGTCCGCAACACAACAAGCAAACAACTTTTAAAATTCTTGTTTTCTGAACGGAGTTCGGATCGAGCAATGGCAGGCTATGCTAACATTGCAGTTGCTCCGTCAACACTCAACATAACGTCATCTAGGCATGAATACGGCAGCGACGTTGTTGTAAACAGATCAAAAGTGTGCCGAAATAACTACATAATGATGCTGATTAGTAAAAAGTCTGAATTCATGCTTTGTCAGGTCTGTCCACAAGACGACAAGCAAACAATTTTTAAAATGCTTGTTTTCTGAATGGAATTCGGATCGATCAGTGCTAGGCTACGCTAACACAGTAGCTGCTCCATTAACACTTCATCTAGGAATAAATACAGTAGCAACAACGTCAGTGATGACAGCGTATGTATGTATATTGTTACACACCACTTGAATGCTTTTGATACACATGCTTTAATAAAAAAATGAAATACTTTTAACCTTGCATACTGTATGTCATACTAATACCTTTTCACCTCGTATAAAATGTATAATATACTGACTAGTAAATGTTACCATTTACATTACTGAATGTCATTTGCTTCATTATAAGTTGTCTTTCAATCAAGCATTAAGATATAAGTGAAAACACAAAGATACAAAACATTATAGATATGACCACTGACTATTTTCTGTAACAATTTAGCCACCAATTCACATACTGACCATATACGGTCCAGCCATATACTCGGTTTTCACCGAGTCTTGTTTAGTTTCATATGATACCAGAATCTTCACTCTGAGCCTGCTACAGCCTCTGAAATCGCAAGTTGCGTCAATGCATTAAAGAAATGAGTGACGTTAAAATGAACGCTATTATAACGTTAACTTTGACAGCCCTACTTTTATATTAAGACAATAGCTTTCTGTAATTCACTGACTTATCGCTTGAAGAAATAGTCAGACTTTTTGGGATACTCTTATTTCAGATTTGTTGCTGAGAGTTTGATGAGAAGATCGATACCACTCTCATGTCTGTATGTGAAATATGAAGCTACAGCAAATAGCTGGTTAGCTTAGCTTAGCATAAAGACTATTTTTTTGTACGCATTAAACAAATAAGACACACAGTGCTAATTAATGAGCTTTAGAGGAGCAGGTAGGTGGATTTAGTTACCGTTGAGATCCAGGCTAGCTGTTTCCCCCTATTTCCAGTCTTTATGCTAAGCTAAGCTAACCAGCTGGTGGCTGTTGCTTCATATTTACCGTTCTGGACATGGGAGTGGTGTCGATGTTTTTATCTAACTTCCGCCAACAAAACAAATAAGCCTATTTCCCAAAGTAAATTTATCTCATGTGTATCATAATGACTTTTCTATTGTTGACCCAACCTGGGCTTAATCCATTCATTTATTCATTTATTCCTTCAGTGATTCAATGGGGCGCTGATCCCAGTGTGCCTTAGTCAGAAGGCCGGGGAACACCGTGGTCAGGTTGTCAGTCAATAAAAGCACATTTAGCACTTGATTTGTGATCTAATAACACATAAAATCTGTCAGCTGAGGTTTCACATGTATCTGACACAAACTGCACCTCCATCTGACAGCGGCGTGATTTTTCTGAAGTTAACTGCAAACGGCCCGCTTAGCGGGCACGAATTTAAATGCGTGCATCGCATTTAAATTCAGCCTTTTTTTTTCGGCGCGGCAGATGGTCTGTGTGTTATGTGTGCAGCATATGAACTGTTGATTGCAACATTTGCATGAATTATTTGACTTCCCGTTCTGCCTGAAAAACTGCTTCTTTCTTTTTTTTCCCCGAGACACAATCTGCTGCATTATAATTCTTCTTGGCAGTCGAAATAACAAAGGAAAAAAAAATACGACAACAACAAAATCAACTTTTTTCAAAATATAGATCAGGAGTGGGGTGATTTGAGCATGTGGGGAAGTTGAGTCACCCTTTGTTTCTAGGCAACCATAGACAAAATTGGCCATGTGACCTCACATTTTTGAGGAGTCATCCATTTTAATGACCCTGTGATGGAGAGAGGCCCATATCACCAGTGGTAACACATTTAGGTTAAAAAACATCTTTTTGCCGTTCAAAGTGATCTTTTTTATGTCATGATCCTTGTGTCTGAACAATTACAGACAAGTTTAAAAAAATCTCACCCATGTGTTAGTGCTTTAGAAAGTAAAGGCTATTGTTAGAATAACGTAAGCTCAAAACTGCTGGATCTTACAAGTTTGTTAAAATGGTGGGGGTGGGGTAATTTGAGCTATTTCTAATAAGGGCCCGAGCACCGACAACGTCGGGACAGCGAAGGCCCTATTGAAACTGTAGGAATTATTTTTCTTTTTCTTAAAATGAATTGCATTTATGAGGGCCTTAACATGCTCAAAAAGTTGTTAAACTTGGCACACTTATCAGACGCGGTGAAAATTGTACTATTTTATGATCTGAGGCTTGGATGTTGCTAAATGGGGCCCCCTAGAAAGTTGGAAAAATTGAGCCCATTTTTAGCGTTTTATAGGCTGTGTACTTTAACGAACTCCTCCTACAGATTTAATCAGATCGACTTGAAATTTGGTCAGGACCATCTTAAGACCTTAAGGATGAAAAGTTATTCAAATGGTGAGTTTTCACTGAACGACCTGACCGTGGCGTGGCGGCCCCTACTGGCAACAGGAAATGACATGTTTTCTATTTTAATGTACTCCTCGTAGCAGGTTGACCAGATCCACCTCAAATGTAGTCAGAAAAGCCTTAAGACCTTGATGATGCATTATTGTGAAAACTGTGAGTTTTCGTTGAACGGCGTTGCCGTGGCATGGCGGCCATTTGGCGTGGTTCGCCATGAAACAGGAAGTTGTTGTTACTTCAGCATACTTTGTCAAATCTGCTCCAAATTTCTCAGCCATGATGGTGGTCCAGGCCTGAGCTCATTTTCCTGTCGATATAGATTCATAGCCCCGCCCTAAGACGTTAGCCACGCCCCCTTTCATAACTCATGAACCGTTTGTCAGTAGAGTCTTTTGGGAGGTGTCATTGTACTCAGCAGAGAGTTCCTTTTCCATTGAAAAGTGATCCGCCCCCCCTACACAATAGCCATGCCCCCTTTCATAACTCATGAACAATTTGTTGTAGAGTCTTGTGGGAGGTGTCATTGTACTCAGCAGAGAGTTCTTTTTTCATTGGTATGGTTATCCCCGCACCCTACACATTAGCCCCGCCCCCTTTCATAACTCATGAACCATTTGTCCTAGACTCTTGTGGGAGATGTTATATAACTCCGCAGAGAGTTCCTGTTTCAATGGTATTGTTATCTCCACACCCTATACATTAGCCATGTCACCTTTCATAACTCGTGAACCGTTTGTCGTAGAGTCTTGTGGCAGGCGTCATTGCACTCATAAGAGTTCCGGTTTCATTGTGCCTGGCCACGTCGATCAGCGTCCCGTCAGTGCCCCCGACGCGCGGGAAGGTGCGAGGGAACATTCATCGCTGCTTGCAGCTTTAATTATATATATAATTAGATTATAGTTTAAACTTGTTCTGTAAATCTCAATGTAAACCACAATGGTTCAATAAAGGATAAATAACAAGCTGATCATATAGGCTAATCAATTTTTAACCTTTTCCAGGACGTGATTGGTTCATGTTTTAGAGTGCATCACCACCTGTCATGGCACACTCCTGAAGCAACCTCTCTCTGAAGAGCCACTGCCTTCAGTCACAATGTGGGGGAGTTCTTTGATAACCTCACTTCAGTGATGGACAGGTATGATTGATAGACCAGGCGTACCAATATGGCTCAATTTATCCTCTCCCTAGGCTCAACTTACCCCTAATCGGGGGCCAGTTGAGCCAAGAGACCAATTTTTTTGGGAAAGTTGTATATTGAAAACTGTCTAATTTAGATCCAAAATGATTATTCCCAAGGAGGCACCACATCCTGAAATATATGTGCATGTTTTAGTTGGAGACATTACTGTCATTCCCGGTAACACTTCATTTTACAGGTCCGCACATTTCATGGTAATTAGGTGATAATTAGCAAATAACCTATTTGAAATTTCTTTGGAATTACTGCCAAATTAACCCAATTTTTGTCTCAAAATTTATGGAAAATTACTTTATTATAAACATTATTTAATAATTATATTCCGCTATTTCCCAATAGCTGGTAATTTATTAAAAACATTTCCAGGAACAGAATACAATGTTAATTGATATGCTTTATTTCCATGTCTGTGGGTAAATAGATGATAATTAGCAAATAACTTCTTTGTAATTTCTTAAAAAACTCCCTGAATCATTACATTAGCTACCAGGTTACGATTTGTGCCTGATCAGAAGTGTCTCCTATTAGTTTTGGTTTTCCACCTCTGATGAAGGCAGCACACAGCTGCTTCTCAAGCCTAAGGGCCCTATTTTAACGATTATATGCTATTTTAGCATATAATTATTAAATAATGTTTATAATAAAGTCATTTTCGATAGATTTTGAGGTAAATATTGGGGTAATTTGGCAACAATTCCAAAGAAATTTCAAATAGGTTACTTGCTAATTTTCACCTAATTACAATGAAATTTACGAACCTGTAAAATGAAGTGTTTATCTTTATCTTTTATTCGGATTTCCATTAGCTGTGGCTGAAGCCCAGCTATTCTTCCTGGAGTCCACTTAAATCACTTTGAACTGTTAGGCTACATTTCAGTACACAATCACATTACAAAAGTCTACCAACAATGACCACAACATAAGCGACAGCAACAAAACACAACAATATTCAAGACACAACCTAACACACAACACAGGACCTAGGTTCAAGTTAACACTATTCACAGAGTATATAGGGAAATATGATTCATTAGTGGTTGGACCATAGCAATTATGTCAAAATACAAAAACAGAACAAGCAACAACTTCTTTTACCATAAATATTAACAGGAGTGTGTATTTATCCAACATTAAACCTTTTATGATTTGATGTTAGCTAAATATCAGCAGACACAGAGAGTTGTTAAGCTAGGAGATGTTTTTTCAATAATATTTTAAATCGATTTTTACTATTTTCTTGAATAATATACCCAGGCAGAGTATTCCATGTCACCACTGCTCTGTACACTACAGTACTTTTCAACATGTTAGTTTTCACCTTCGGAAGTGTGAATCTTCCTTCAGTGGCATGCCTGGTACTATAATCATGTTCATCAGAACTGAAGTGTAATTGTTTATATAATACCCTTTGCAATTTAGTTACCGGTATGTTTCTTAATTAAATTAAGTAACAATGCAGTAAATCTATTTTTTACTTTTAACCATGATAGACTGTTATGCATTTCATTGACATTAGTTCTGTATGAACAACGAAGTAAACAACGCGCTGCCTTATTCTGAGCAATTTGCAACTTCTTTATGTGTGACACGGCAGCACTAGACCAAACCTCTGAGCAATAGCCCAGCTGAGATAAAACAAGTGTTTTAATGACATTTCCCCTTACATTTGAAGGTAAAACATTTGAACATCTCCTTATAACAGCAGGACCCCTGCCCATTTTACTGACCACATTATCAATGTGCTTAGACCATGATAATACACTGTCTAGTATTATACCCAGAAGTTTGGTCTCTTGAACTTGTTCCACTGCCATATCCTTTACATACAGCTTTAATTTCAGCTCATTCATTAACAGATTTTTTGACCCAAATACAATGCCTTTGGTTTTAGAAACATTAAGAACCAATTTGTTATTTGATACCCATTCAACTACCGACTGCAATTCCTTATTTAAAGCTCTTGAAAGTTCATCACTTGTGGATTCTGCGGTATTTATTGTAGAATCATCAGCATATATGGCTATTTTTTGCATTTTTTTAGGGTTAAAGGAAGTTCATTTGTAAATATAGAATATAACAATGGACCCAGGCAGCTTTCCTGCGGAATTCCACAACCAACTGATCTTACCTCTGAAAAACTTCCATTATAGATCGTTTGTTTCCTGTTTATTAAATAGCTCTCCAACCAAAGTATTGCATTTGGGCCGAAACCATAACATTTAAGTTTTTGAAGTAACAAATTATGATCAATTATGTCAAAAACTGCAATGAAGTCCAATAGTACAGCTCCTACCAAGTTCTTGTTGTCAATTTCTCTACGCCAATCACCTGTCATTTGAGTGAGAGCTGTACTAGTGGAATGTCCTTCTCTGTAGGCATGCTGGTAATCCGTATTCAAGTCATTAACTAAAAAATAGCATTGTATCTGTTCAAACACAATCCTCTCCATGATCTTGCTTAAAGCAGGCAACAGACTAATAGGTCGACTATTAAGGCCGCAGAATGGTATTGCTGCATTCTTAGGTAATGGAATGATCTTTGCCGTTTTCCAAGCTTGTGGATAGACACATTTTTCCAAACCAAGATTCAGTACATGGCAAATTGGAATGGCTATCAAGTTTGCTACCAGTTTCAGTAAATTTGTGTCCATATTATTCACACCAGATGGTTTGTCTTTACATCCAAGTAGCAACTTTTCTACATAGCTCACAGTAACTTTAGTGAATTCAAATGTACAGTTTTTGCCTGTCATGATATTATCTCTTATCAGAGCATATGATTGTGTGTTATTTGTTTGACCCATCTCATCCCTAAGTTTGTTTACTCTGTCATTAAAATAATTATTGAGGTGATTAGCATTATTCATTGGTTTCGTCGTAAAATTTCCTTCATATTCGAGAAATGATGGAATAGAATTGGATTTTCTGCCCAACATATCATTTAGAATATTCCACATTTTTTTTACTATCATGCTTTATATTATGAATTACATTTTCGTAATACATTTTCTTCTTCCTTTTATTCAACTTTCTTCCTTTTATTCAACTGTGTTACCTCATTTCCTCACTTTAATGACGCCTCAAGTAAAAACTGGCTCAACTCACCCTACTCTCCCCTATATAGCACACGCAGAAAGGAAGGAAGTGCTGCTTTCTGCCAATCACTTCTATTGTAGCTTGTTACTCCTGAAGTAATTTCTCTCAATTCACTGTGCAAGGCCAAGGCCATCTGACCAAGAATAGGGCTTTCAGTAAGATGAAAACACAGCAAGAGCTTTGTGTGTTTTTACAGGCGTGTATGTGTCATACATGTGATCTGTGTCAGTGTTAGGTCACTTGTATTTCTGTGTTTGTGTGGGTGCCTTAATGTGATCCTGGTTTAAAGGACTGAAAACAAAAACAACTCTGGAGCGTAGTACCTGTATGGTACAAAGTGTCAAATACTCACAATAGAGGGGAAGAAATTGAGTGGGAGGTAAGAGTGTGTGCTGACAAGGCCTGGTAGTGTGAGTCGAGGCAGACAGAGGGACGGAGGATGACGGGAGGAGGAGTATGAGATGGAGCAGGTGAAGGCATTCAACATCAAACAGAGAGGATTTGTGTCTCTCTGTGGTCCTGCTTAATGAACAGCTAACTACGGTTGAAATTCAAGGCTATGTTCAGTTTAGCTCGTGAGTAGCTATGCCCAGGGTCCCCTTGTGTTTGTGTGTACTGCTAGGTGTGTGTGTGTGTTGGAGTGTAACAGGTTGAAGTTGAAGAGCAGGAAATTCATATCTGAAGTTTTGGGTTGTTTTGAAGTTGTGTATGCACTACACACATGCGTGCACGCACGCACGCACGCACACACACACACACACACACACACACACACACACACACACACACACACACACACACACACACACACACACAGTGTTTGGATTCACAGCAGGGGGAGGTGGCAGAAGAGCCGGGATTTAGAAGAGAGGAGAGAAAAATAGAGAAGGTGAGGGGAGAAGAGGAGTTCAGGAGGAAGAAATGTGATGAAATTAGAGCAGATGACAGAAGGGGAGAGTAAAGGAGATAAAAGAAGAGAGAAGGAAAAAGAAGGAGAGAGGAGGCGAAGGGTCGAGAAGAGAAGGGAGTTGAAAGAAGAAGAAAGGTGATGAACTAAGAAGAAGAGAGGAGAGTACATGAAAGGAGGGAGCTGAAATAAGAACAGAGAAGAAGAGAGAGAGAGGAGATGAAATGAATAGTAATTGCGGCTTTAACACTGCCAAGGTTAGGTCTCCCATTCCCACTCTGGCTGCCCATACTAACAACGTACACAGCCCTGTAAAGTGGATAAACGCCTCCACCAAACAGCAACATTTCACAAGGTGCACAAGTGAAAAGATACACGATAAAGAGCTGCAGCCCCGACGAGCATCGTTGTTCGTTGCTGTCATATAATACAGATAAAATGACAAAGTGCTGTGACCGCAGGCTGCAGTGACGTCTCTCTGGATGACAGATGTCCTCTCCTGCAGTTACCTTTTCTAGGCCAACGTCTTTCAACCTGTTCAATCCCTCCATCTCACGCTTTGTCTCCACACATATGTTTTTTTCTCCCCTAGCTCCTAACGCCACACAACAGCCAGATAAAGTGGAGACCCAAACAAATATTTTTTTAACCTGAGAACCTTAAAACAGCCTTATAACATAAAAACTTAGCAATAACACTAGCAACTAGGGAAGTGCACTAAGTAGAGTGCAGATTTCCACCAGGTGTTTCTCCCTCTCCCATCCCAAACAAAGAAAAGTTGAATCTCGCTCAACTGTCTCTCCCGGCTCCCTTATAGTCAAGATGGCATGGGAAATAACAAAAATAGGGATTTATTCATCTCGTATCTTGGCTAACTTTAGTGTGTAGCATAGGTTTAACGCCAAGATAGCCAAAATAATAGTTGGGTGCCAGATAGGAGAATAATCACAATTTCTACTCTGTCACTTTAAAAAAAAATATTGGAAATCATCGAGAGTTAGCCCGGATAGCCCATCAATTCATTTTTAACAAATTAAATCTGGCTGTATTCAACCCAAATAGTATGTAATCAAATAAAAAAGTATGGTTCACACTCAAAACAATTTTACACACGAAATGCCCGTTAAATCAAGAAATAACAAACTCAAATCCTGAGTCCAAATAGGAAAAACAAATATCCTTCAAATCTTTAATCATATCATAAATCATCATTCATTAAAGGAGGACTCTAGAGAAAAAGAAGGAGAAGCCTGGAGAGTGTCAGAAAAAAAGACTTATCTTGATGGCCCAACAAAGGCAAGGAGACCACAGTAGCGTCCAAACAGGTCCAAGCTATACAAGAATCCAGTTATCCACCTGCTCCAGGGATCAGCACACCTCCAGCAGTGCTTTGTTGTCTAAGCCAGTTTATTGAATCCAGCTAGTTCTTAGCCCCTTTGCCGCTCAGTTTACTTTTATATGTATGTCAAATTATCTCCTCCTTTAACTAGTCTCACTCCTCTCTCTGTCCTCCTCCATGCTGCTGTTGTTAGTTGATTCCCCCAGCTCAGGTGTGTCTCATTTTTCTCCTCACCTTCCCCACCTTCTTTTCCTGTCTGGGTGAAAAAAGGGCTATTCTGTGTTTTTGGCTTGACCGCAGAGGGCGAACCCTACAAACGCAAAAGTCTGTCTCTGAGCGAGTGAGTGAGTGAGTGAGTGACTGAGTGATGAAGTTACAGGATTGGGTGGCCGACTGCTGGAGTTTCCTGATCTTAGAGTTGCTCTTTCAAAATGAAAAGGCGGAGAACAGTTCTGTGGTTACGTTTTCAGGGGAGCGTGTCAGCGATTCAATGTATCATTACATAGTGTTGTTGTTGTGCATGTGCTATTGTTTATGTTCATTTAAGTTACGTTATGTTGTGCTTCGTATTGTGTTACTGTGCATTCACACCAAGCGCGAAGCAAATTTTTCACCTTGCTTTCCTCCATTTCCTCCATCAGCCATGGAAGAAATAACCACTGTTGCTGCTTTCTACATGTCGTGGAAGTCCCAGATATGTCAGAAAACCAAACGCTGTTGTGTCTAGGTTCATAAAGAGCTGTATTCACATACAGTGCCATTGCACTGACTGTATCTAACAAGCCACACGTCGCTACTGCGGTATGAACCCAAAATAAACAGACTGTGCTGTGATTTGATTGCAATAAACGGATCAAAATTATGCCGAAATAACAGCATTATGATGTTGATTTGTAAAAAGACCGAATTCATGCTTTGTCAAGTCTGTCCGCAACACAACAAGCAAACAACTTTTAAAATGCTTGTTTTCTGAATGGAGTTCGGATCGATCAGTGCCAGGTTATGCTAACATTGTAGCTGCTCCATTAACACTCCATCTAAGAATAAATATGGTAGCAACAACGTCAGTGATGACAGCGGGAATATCTCAACGCTGATAAACTTTCGCGAAGTATGTATATATTGTTACACACCACTTATATGATGAATGCTTTTGAAACACATGCTTTAATAAAAAACTTAAATACTTTTAACCTTGCATACTGTATGTCATGCTAATACCTTTTCACCTTGTATAAAATGTATAATGTACTGACTAGTAAATATTACAATTAACTATTACTGAATTTCATTTGCTTCGTTATAAGTTGTCTTTCAATCAAACATATATAAGTGGAAAAAAAACAGTTCACAAAACATTATAGACATGACCACTGACTATTTGTGTAAGAATTTAGCCACAAATTCACATACTGACCAAATACGGTCCAGCCATATACTCGGTTTTGACCGAGTCTTGTTTCTCTCTTTTCCCCCTTTCTGCTACAAGTGGATCATAACATATTGGGTATGGAATTAATCTGCAGATGCTCCGGTTCAAAATCAGACCAAACTTTTCTATGGATGTCAGCTTTTGAGCCACGACAAAGGCCAAAATGTGGTCTGCAACATACTAATTAAGGCTTGTTTTTAGCCTATAGCCAATTGCCGGAAATGCCTTTTTCTACTGAAGCAGTTGTTGATCACTTGCGGCCCCTAAGCGAAGTGAAAAGTGAGCTGTCAATGACACAAACATGCTTGTCTGGCTCTTAACAACATAGAAGTGCTCCCTGGCGTGCACTGAAGGGCGCAAAGTGTACGGAACACCGTTAGTCTACGTTATGGGGTTTTAATGGACACCTGTCAATAGAAATGACTATTTTCTATAATACTTCTCAACACGTCATTGGTCACAGCCATAGACTCTATATAAAGATGGACGACATGACAGCTCTCCAAAAGTGAAGCCAAAACATCTCGATCGCCCCCTGGTAGCTGGCTGCAGTATAGGTCATTATCCCGCCCCCTCCATGTTAGTGGATGGAACATGGGCCAAACTGAAAAGTACTTAAAGTACTGTGTTAGTGATGTGATCATAAATGTAGTTATAAAGATTTTATGGTTAGTTGTTGTGTCTTTCTGGCCAAACAGCTACGATAGTGCTAATGTAGCAGCTAGGTGGCTCTGACTAACAAGCCGTTGCCATGTTCAGCTTGTGATTGGCTTGGGCAGTTGTATGGGCGGGCCCTTGATACAGTGGCTCCAGCCCCCCGATCACTACTGCACAGACTCTGGCTCCAAATGACGTCAAAATCTCAAGATGGCAGCTCCCGTATCCGGGATATTTTGGCTTCATTTTTGTACAGTGGAAGGAAGTGGAGATGCATTGTCTGTCTTTGGTGACAGCACTCCCATCAGGCTAACTGGTGTAATGCTTCACCACTACAGTGCTAAAATGTATCACCATCTATTGTGAGTCATGTCTGGATCTGTGGTGGGATCTCTTTTCATGCTCCATTATGAATAGTGTTTTGGCAAAGCATGGATTTGAGCATGAGCAAATATCTGATTCTTTTTGTTTTGTTCTGAAGAGCCAAGACTAAAAGAGGTGTTTATCATTGACTTCACACAGACGGGAGGTTTATGCTGCTTTTGTCTTTTGGTTCCAGGGAGTTCCAGTTTCACATAATTTTTCTACACTCTGCAGAGAGATGAGCGCAAATGTGGAACTGCTGCAGCAGGAAGATGTAATTTTCAGTAACACTGGCTTGTTTTCCTCCATGTTTGCACCCTGTGTACCATGTACGCACATCAGCAGGGAGCTCAATAAATGAATGATGCTACCTTGGATATCCAGTCTGCAGCCAAACCTGTATCCACACTTAACTGAGATGGGAATGCGTGCCAGGAATTCTTGATTGATTTTGCAGCTATGAGATCAGATCTCCATTTGGCCAAACTTGAGTGTAGGGCTGTCCCTTTGTATTTCTTTGAATATGACAAACTAATTCAATTTGTCTGTAATGGTCTGTTCAAACTGTGCAATGGATGATTAGTTTGGCTTGTATTCCAGCAAGCAACCGTGACCTGGTGCGTGACCCCATTGCCCTTTTAGGAAACTAGGTTATTGCTGTTCTCTTCCATAAATTACAATGGATAATCATGACATCTGGGATGCAAAATGTGTTGAAGGACTGATTTTGGTTCATTATGTATAAAGGTAGCATCTGCCTTATGACAACAAATGTGAGGAGTTAGCTGTTTGTTTGTCACTGAAGGGATGCAGTGGGGACGCCACAATTGAGCAAAGCAATATCAATTTCACAGAGCAATTTAGGATTACGATATATTGCGAGATGCAACCTAATTAATTTGAACAGTTTAGGTTCCAATTCCCATTCATCCTAACTTAATTTAGACCGGGACGACAATCACCACTGCAAATAATAAGACATTTTATTGAATTCCATGAAATCAGACCTATATTTCAAACTTTCCCCCTCCACCTGCCATCAATTGTGACCCAATATGTACTTTCATGTCCTGGAAAAGGAAGAAACTCTTACTTTATGGATCCCTTGAGTGTTACAAAGAGCTGACCTGCCTCTGTGCTTTCTCAGCTCCTTTTCCTCCCTTCCTCATCCTCCTCCTCTCCTCACTGTTCTCTTGCTCTATGGCATTCTCACCATCTTCACCATCTGCCATTCATACTCTATGCATGTGTGTTCATGTCACTCCCTGTTATTATTTATTCAGGTTTTGCATGTAATATACAATATGAGCACAAATCTGCTGTGTGTTTGCGCCTTCAGGCACGTATGCATGCTATATAGGACCACAAATTAAGTGGTGTTTTGCCCTCATTCTGTCATTTCCTCTGTCACTCTCGCACGTACACATCACTTTAAATGCAAACAACACACAACATAGACCTCACTGGTCAAAAATGTTAATGGGAATAGCCGCAGAGTAAGACCTCCCATCAGCAAACACACATCTCACTGGGCTTTTATTTTAGTTGCTCTACCGTGCCACAACAAGCACACACCTTTCTTCTCTCACACGTACACACAACCCTCATGAGGGATGCAGATCCTCAGACTCAGGCGTAACTCTCTGCAGAGGCATCCTGATTACAGCAATGGAGGGAGGGAGGGAGAGGGAGATTCGTAAATCGCTCCATAACTTTTTGTTATTTCATAGGCAGCCTTGGGTGAATGGATTATTCATGGGAGGGGAAAGAGGGAGCAGTGCAGGGAGATATAGAAAGTAAGAAAGAAAGAAAGAAAGAAAGAAAGAAAGAATGAAAGTGTAAATAGTAGAAATATGGATAAAAAGCGAGCAAATGACTGCGTTGAGAAGTTATAATCATTACACCGTCGATGATTACGCTGCTCCAGCTCTCAATCACACAAACACACACACTCTAATACACACCTGAATAAACATGATCTACTTTACATCAGATAAATCCATCAAACACAGAAACTAAATACACAGGTGCAACTACATAAACATGACTCAGCTAAAATACATTAGAATTACCTCTAACACTAACACTCATCTGTATTCAGCAGATTGTTGAGTTGCAGTGGACTTTTTTTTTCGTACACAGCCGTGGTTGAAGTGTGTGTCGTGCACACCGATGAATGTTACAACGCCGATAAGGAAACGCCAAGTGCTCACTCGCGCAAACACAATCCAGTCGACGTGGATGCTGAGACCCCGACTGTATCATTCACACACAGCTCGTAAAATACGCTGCAGACACACTCATGCAAGAACACACTCATAACTAAGTCAACACACACACTGACGAGGAGAGTCAAGCAGCGTGGCGAAAACACGTAGTGACATAAACATAAAAAGGCGTGAATAATAAATATAATAAAACTATACAACAATATCTCCTCACACTGCTGCTCATCCTTAAAATTCTTTGCTCAAGTTCAAGATGTAAATCGGCCTCTGTAAACACACACACACACACACACACACACACACACACACACACACTCACACAGACCAGAGAGATTGAAGTAAATAACAAAGGGCAGCAACAGTAATAATCTCATTGTAGCTATGAGTGCGAGGCCCGGGCAGAATGCCAATGACCTAAAGGTATGGCGGCTGGAGAGGGACAAGACAGAGACCGACAGAAACATTACACGTTGCTTTTACATCTCTTTAAAGGACATGACATTGACTTAAATTAATTTCCTGAAGACTTACCCTAACCCCTAAACCAAGTCCTCACCCTAAAATGTATTGATTCATGTTATGGGGACATGCATTTGTCCCCAAAAGGAAGGCGAGTCCCCACAATGTAGTGGGTAAACAGATGTCCCCACAACATGAGTAATACACACACACAAACACACACACGCACGCACGCACGCACGCACGCACGCACGCACACACATATATAAAAATACATCCATGAAAACACACAAACATATACATCCATGAACGTGGACCACAGAGAAATGAAACAAAATGGAGAGAGACATAACACACGTATGCTCATTCACACACACACACACACACACACACACACACAGACACACACACACACACACACACACACACACACACACACACACACACACACACACACACACACACACAGACACACACACACACACACACACACACACACACACACACACACACACACACACACACTCTCTCTCCCACACAAAAAGGTCAATGGTGTAATTCTCTGCTGACAGTGTCAGGGCGACTGTTCTGATCGCTGTAGACAGAGGCGAGCTGACCACTTGTAATTTGTAGTGACCTTTACAGCGCCGGCTAACCCAATGAAGAGCCTGTAGGCTGGCATCTGCTCACATTAATATGTGTGTGTGTGTGTGTTGAACATATGAGGTCTCAACAGCCTATTAGCTGGTGGCAAAATATAATAAAATATTTAGTAAAGTTCCTGGAATGAACTGCACGAAGAGACTGACGCAGTCAGTTCGGGTTGATTTTCTGTTGTAGATCAATGAAAAGAGCAAGGCACCGATACTGCCAGGGTTAGAGGTTTCATTTCCTCTAGGGTCGACCATGATTGAAAATGTGTTTACTCATGATACTGCAAGGCATTGTGGGTAAAACATATATTTTTGCTGGCTTTACCTTCAAAGCTCACATCTGTTTTCTGCTCTTTGGATGACTGTTTAGATCTATTTCAGGATGTAACTGGATCTGATGTCAGTATGAAAAGACATGCATGAGCTGAGAAACAACCAGAGATGTCACATCTTTTTTGTTTATCAGATTGCTTGCTCCTATTTGACTTGTTTCCCATAGTTTGGTTACGATATGCGCCTTTATCTTTTGAGTGAACTTCCACAAGCAAAAACATGCCACAATAACTGTGATCAAAGGTTTGATGATGTGAAAGCAGCAGAGCTGTCTCTAATGGAGTCTGGCCTCCTTTTGGGTAAGCCTAGGTCAAGTCACAAGTCATTATGAGTAAATCACAAGTCTTTCAGACCTCTGGATGTGGCCCATTAGAATCATACATTTGACTATTTTGTTGTTTGTCAAAGCTGTTTCTTTTCTTTCGATTTACATAAATTCTTTAATGCTCAGACTTAAAAATCAAACCAAAACTATACAGCTTTAATAGCTGTATAGTTTTGCAATTTTGCATTGTCTTCCCTATTTTTTTATTGTTCCAGGAAGTCAAAACATTATTACAGCTATTATTATTATGATTATAGCTCTGCTTTCAATACAGTTGTAACATCCAAACTGGTGCTGAAACTAAAAACTCGTTATCTGTGCAGCTCTATCTGTAATTGGCTTTTTGATTTACTGACACGCAGGCCACAGACTGTGAGAATAGGAAAACCTCCCTCATCTACATTAGTTCTTAGGACCAGCGTGCCTCAGGGCTGCTGTCTCACTCCCTGATTGTACAGTGTGTTTACACACGACTGGGTTGCCAAATATGACAATCATACAATTTGCAGATGACACCACAGTGACTGGTCTAATAAGTGACAGTAATGAGAGGGCCAAAAGGAGGGAAGTGGAAGATCTAATCATATGGTGCCATGATAACTACCTCTCATTAAATGTCAATAAGACAAAAATAAATCATTGTTGACTTCAGGAATGTCAAATATAATCACACTCCTAGTCTCATCAGTGATTCTCATCTGTTAAAATTATTGATAGTTTTAAATTTCTTGGCATACACATCTCAGACACCTTCACATGGTCTCTTAACACCAACTCCATCCTCAAGAAAGCACAACAGAGACTGTACTTTTTTAGGTGTCTCAAGAAGTTTGGTATGAGCACCAAATTACTAGTGAACTTTTATATCTGTACCATTGAGGGTGTTCTGACTGGCTGTATTACCGTGTGGTTTGGCAACCTGACTGGTTAGGACTGCAGACTGCTACAAAGGACTGTAAAGACAGCAGGGAAATTCATTGGCACAGAACTACCACAACTTCACAACATTTATTCCACTCGCTGCAAAAGGGAAGCCCAAATCATCATTAAGGACACCAGCCATCCCGCTCATGCTCTGTTCTCACTCCTTCAATCTAAAAAATGTTACCGGTGCATCAAATTCTACACCACCCATCTCAGTAACAGCTTCTTTCCTGAGGCAATCAGTTTGCTGAACAATTGACGTATCCGTATGCACTGCACTTGCACTATGTAATGTTCTTGTTGTTGTCTGGGGATGTGAGCCCCTTGTGTAATGCAGAGAGTGAGCACAAGCATTTCATTGTATTTCATACACGATAATACACGATTTTTTGCTTTCAAATCTTAAATCAAGTCTAAAGTAAAACCATCTCACAGCAATCAAGGCCCAATCAAGTCTAATTTCTTATTTTTGTGACTTAAAGCTACAGTTGGCAACTATTCTAAACATATTTTTTTGTCATGTTTACTCAAAATATCAATCAATATATATATAAGTATAAATATTTAATACGCTTATCAACATGGGAGTAGACAAATATGCTGCTTTATGCAAATGTATGTATGTAATTGTATATTAATCACTGGAAATCAATTAACAACACAAAACAATGACAAATATTGTCCAGAAACCCTCACAGGTACTGCATTTAGCATAAATAAATATGCTCAAATCAAAACATGGCAAACTCAAGCCCAACAGGCGACAACAGCTGTCAGTGTGCTGACTTGACTATGACTTGCCCCAAACTGCAAGTGATTATCATAAAGTGGGCATGTCTGTAAAGGGGAGACTCGTGGGTACCCATAGAATCCATTTTCATTCACATGAGGTCAGAGGTCAAGGGACCCCTTTGAAAATGGCCATGCCAGTTTTCCCTTTCCAAAATTTAGCGTAAGTTTGGAGTGTTCACGAAAAGCTAGTATGACATGGTTGGTACCAATGGATTCCTTAGGTTTTTTAGTTTCATATGATGTCAGTATCTTCACTCTAGCTTTAAAACTGAGCCCACTACAACCTAAAAATCCCAAGTTGCAAATTAATGGCGTTAAAAAAAATGTACGTTAACGTGGTATTATTGCGTGGGTGGGGTGGGACAATTGTGGTTTGCATTCATTCAATCAAATATTCCAGCAGTGGTCGTTGTGGACACAACTGTCAGAGATCTGCAATATACTGAGTGCACTTCTTTAGTTTTGTTTTGTTTCTGTGACTCATCCATTGTAGGGTTGTTGGTTTAATCCCGGCTACTCCTGTCCACATGTCAAAGTGTCCTTGAGCAAGACACTGAATCAAAACTCCCGATGGCTCCCGATGTGTGTATGTGGAAGAAAAATGTAAGACGCTTACAGTAGCATGTGTAATGTAATATTAATCATGTACTTGCTACTGCACTTGATGTAATTATTTATTACTGTATAATGTCAACACTGTCAAAGTCTGATCTGAAACTGAAAATGTAACATCTTGTCCCACATTATAAGGTGTAAGTCTGTGGAGAACACATATGATTTGTGAGCAAATAACACCACAACTGGCACTCTTCCAGCTTAGCACACAACTGAGAGACAACAGCAAAACTATTACTGCTGAAAGCTCATTAGAAAAATAATACACGTCTGATTGATTAAGTGCCAGTTTGAAAATTAACATGCAAATCTCCTCCTTTCATAAAAAAACATGTGATTGAGCTGCAGGTCATTGATCATGTGCTTTTAACTGCTTCTGGGAGAATTTTTCATGCGAGGGGTCGGCTCAGACGCGGACTGCGTAGCTTAAGTATAATGGGCATGAATTCTTCATGTGGCTTTTCATGAACCATTAAAGCCAAAACGCTATGTCCATTTTGGAAGATGGTGCGGCCAAATATTCAATATTTGAAGAACACTGACTATTGTATCTTCAAGGTTAGCACCATTTAGTAAGCAGAGGTTTTTACAAAGACTCCGACCCTTAAAAGCGGCTGACAGGATTTGTATTCATACTATCAATCACTTATTAAATGAGGTCAGCTTCTTACAAATGCTCTGTGTCACTCCTGAATGAAAAGGTCTTTGCATGACTCATGGCTTTAAAAAAATAACCCAGAGAGTGTTTCTCATGTCACCAATAACAATCTCATAGCAGGAAAAAAAAATCTTTTTGGAGATATCTCATTTAGACTTTAGAAGCTCAGGAGAAAAGTTGTCGCTTTAAAGTCAGAGTGAGTCTTTCTGTGGAGTGGAAAACACTGCAGACAGAAACCAATCCTGTCTACTACAAAATATGTTTAAATACTCCAAAATTGTTTTGAAGGAAGCAAAATTTATGCATGAATTGTGTTTGCTCTCAAGGCTTTATCTAATCCATCTTGTACTGCACAGAAGTATCTAATGGTTCAGACTTCTATGACACTTAAACGAGACCATCAGCGAGAATATTGACTGTTATATAGTTATTCTTAATGCCCGTCATCAGGTCCAATTCCCCGCCAAATCAGACGAAACGATTTACAGCACGCAAGTTCACCAGAACTCCTTCAGCTCAGACTCCAGTGGGGCCTCCAGCGGTTCCTCCTCCTGGACTGGACTGTCCTCTTGGACTGGCTCCCCACTGGAATCCAACACCAACACCACGCTGCTGGAGACCCAGGCCATATAGCTTGGCCCACAGAAAGGAAGGGAGACACAGAAGAACCAGAACCAGGACTGAGCCTGCTGCAGTAAAATGAGAGGTTTTCTAAAGGGAGTCTGGTGCTCAGAAACACTGCAAAATCAACTCAAAATGTTCCTCGTAGTAGCTTTAACATTGGATAAAACACAGAATTATCGCCCAACTCTTCAGTTCCCCACACCTCTACGGAGCATTTTAGCATCTTTTAGCTCATTGTTTTGGTTTATTTGTATTGGCAACTCTGTTCTTCAGCTTAAGACTGTCACGGCGGTGCTCTTGTGTTTCCTGTGTTCACCTCTTCCTCTTGTCTCTATGCCCCCAGTCTGTCTCTGTGTAGGTGTGTGTGATTGTGGCTGTATCCGAAATCGCATACTAGTAGTACGTACTGATTTGGCCAACATGTAGTATGTAGTATCCAGTATGCAAACAAAAGCAAAATTTACAGTTTGCCAAAAATACCCAGATGTCGTACTGATTTGCAAAAAATCTCCAGTATGCATCAGACCAGTCTACCTTGCCTACTGTATCCCACAATGCAAAGCGCTGAACGGTACAGGCTACGGTTACAACAACAACAGCCAAAAACAGCAAGTTTTTTACATTTTTCATAGCTATTTCATCACTTCTGAGAATTCTTTAGGCGAGAAATCAACTGTGTAGATTTAATATTGGCAGTTTTATGATATTAGATTGCAAAGCTAACATTTGCTCCAACGTTTTCGGACTTTAGAAGCTCTGCAAACTGCCTTGACAGCTAGCTAGCGCCTGCCGGGGTCGCTACCTCACCAGCCGGGCAGTCACACTTACAGACCGCTATGAGCTGGCTGGAGCTCTCTAGAGACCGGTCTGTAGACAAGAGGCCTTTATTTCCTTGTTGATGGATGGTTTGTTTAAATATCACAACACAAATGTCCATTATAAATTAACGTGAATCTGTGAAAATCTGCTTTTTTGGAGTTGAAAAGCTCCACAATCGCCCCGCGGGCGTAACTCGCTCGCCAGCCGGTGACACTCACAGTCCAGCTACAGACCAGCAGAGTGGCGAGGGAAGTGGCAAGACAAAGAGCTGCCTCTCATGGGGCAGAGAGATACCTGCTGAGACAACTACCCTTTTTAACATAACTAATATCTGTAGGGATCATACCACTATTCTGTTGCTGTAACTGAAAAAGCAGTAAAGCAGTAAATTTTTATTTTAATATTTCCCATCACCCCTCATTGATATCCGGTTTGTCTTACTTCACCGTTATAAATGTTTCAGGGGTGGTGGAGCTAAACCAGACAGTATCTTATAAAGTAAGGCATATTTTTGGATAATATTGCAATAGTGGTACAAGTTTGTTTTTTTGTCCAGTGCTTTAAGAGCTGGTTTAAAGGCTACAGCCTGGCCCAGCATACTGCAAAATAAATCGCTTTAACTGTTTCATAGTACATACTACTGAGAAATGCAGTATGCAGTATGTACTGTATACTCTATACTGCATTCGTCAGTAGTATGTAGTAGGCAGCTTCGAATACAGCCTGTGTCTCCTTGTTCTGGCGTCTACCTGGGCCCAAGCCTAACCTACTCACCTGCCGGCAATCAGCTCATCACTTGCCTCAGCTCACACACACCTGCCATTCATCAGCTCCTCGTCTCTGCAGTATATCTACCCTGGCTCTTCACCCACTCATCGCCAGATCGTTGTTTCAGCTACATCGGTAGAGTCACGTCTCAGGCCTATAGTTATTTCCTGCCAGCATTGTGCTTATTTTTGTGCTCAGTTCACCCATCGCTTTTCCTTGTGCCACAGGATTATTCTTCATCTGCCTGCCTTGCCTGCCTACTCATCAGCCACCCTCCTCGCCTCTGCTTCCCTCCAGCCCAGCCACAACTCGGTGTTTCCCCATACCTCCTCCGGACATCACTCCCCCATCTCCACCTCCCATCTCAGCAATAAATTCATTCTCTTTAAACAATTACTCTCTGTGTCTGTGATCTGTGTCTGTGGTTCCCATTCACTGGTCGTAACACAGACAGAGTTAGCAAACAGCTTGTGAACAAAGTGGAGCGTTTAACAGCTAAAAACTTAGATATGTTCCTCAAGAGTTGGTGGAGCCCAAAACTACTGTAGGACAATAAATATTGACCAGAAACAACACTCCAAATGAATCCCAATGTTGTCTCATATATCTACTGAATGTGTAAATAAATAACCCTTTACAAATACGCTTGCCTTAACAACTTGTTACGTTAATCTTGTGTTTTAAGCTTGGTTCGCTTCCCCAGAGTGGCCAAAAATCAACTAATGCAGCTTTAAATATTGTTGAATTGATGTCAAGTGTCCCCTCTTGTCAGCGTAGACTTTTTCAATGTTTAACCATGCCCATTATCTGTCCTAACCCTCAACCTAGTGTTCTGAGTTGACTACACATAAACATATAAATGTTAATCATGCTCTATATTATCAATTACTCTTAACCAGGAAACAGGTTTTACAAAAATGATTAATAAGTACTAATATTAGCCTATAGCCCATTCTCACTCCCAAGTCGTCAAATACAGCAGCTTCGTTAATGGCCCTACGCATCAAACTATGACGCTCTATGTGGCCGAAGTTATGGCAGAAGTAAAAGAGGAAGTCAGGTAACGAAGTATAAAGAGCGAGAAAGGTTGCATTTGAAATTCCATACTGACATGCTATTTAGTAAGCTAAAACAGCATGTGAGATATTTTAGTACGTCCAAAACCTTAGTATGAAACAAATAGTACGCAATTTACATACTATTTCCGGTGAAATATTACAGTAGGCATCACTGGACACGACGGCAGCATAAATATCCCACTATGCAACGACAACGTTCATAACGGACATTGGTGGACAGCTCTACAACATCAATAACACTTCAATTGAACTTTAAGTATAAGATTTCACTTTGTTAGGCGTAATATATATTTTAAATTGATTCAGAATTTGATTCTCACAAACCGCCGTTTTGGTCACATGAGCTTGGCACAGGTAACCATGGTTACACGTCTCCAACCAGCAAGGAGGCTCTCAGGAAGTGATGACGTAAATTACTGCTCAGTGCATCCAAAGAGATATATTCTTCTATTTATTCACACAAAAGTATGTTGAACAATAGTACACCTGTTGAGTATGCAGTGCATAGTATGCAATTTCTAACGAAGCCACAGTCCACGTAGGCAGGAGGTCGGGGTCGATGGATGGGTCCAAAAACAAAGGACTTAGCATTGACTTATTTTAAGTTACGTACATAACATTACGTAGTGTTATGTAATGTTATGTAGCATTAGGTAATGTAGCCTACTTAAATACATAACAAACTTACTTATTTTAACAATACTTATTTTAACCCAAACCACAATCTTCTCCTCAACCTAACCAAGTAGTTTCCTGTGAACACACTGAAGTTTATTTTCAAAAGACAGTGAGTAACGAGCGGAAATTGACACGTGCAAATATGACACTAGAAGGGTACGTAGAGCATAGAGCCACTGATCAAGCTGCCGTATTTGACGACTTGGGAGTGAAAATGTGTTGAATATTATATTATGCGTAAAAGTATCCTGAGGAAACAAAAACATTCCTATCTAAATAATTTGCCAGGTAGGCTATAGGAGATATATTGTATTTTTTAGGCAATATTTTACCCATAGCGTCTGAATAATATTTCGGTGTAATGAGGTTGCCACGCGATGATAGTAAAAACAAGTTATATACAGAAAAGTCTTTCTGTTAGCTGTGATGTTGTCTGGATTATTGGATTTGAAATAAACAACAAATTGTACGATAACCACACTCCTCTTCTTGCCAGGAGCAGATACTGGAGGGAAAACAAATGAAAAACGTTGATAGTGAACAGACACACAGCCAATACTGCATGCAGGGCAGAACTTGGCCAATACCCTCTAATAATTAAAATTAAAAAACGAGCCATCA
The DNA here is from genome assembly GCA_916701645.2 of Sebastolobus alascanus. Classification (NCBI taxonomy): domain Eukaryota; kingdom Metazoa; phylum Chordata; class Actinopteri; order Perciformes; family Sebastidae; genus Sebastolobus; species Sebastolobus alascanus. The sequence continues at coordinate 786,538 of CAKAOJ020000094.1, forward strand.
AATTATATATACACCTCCTACCAGTACGGGACCCTGCAGTGCCAAGAGTTGAACAAAGATAAGAGTCATCTCTGCCAGCTAGACCTGAAGCTCTTCGCCCATACACCAGGGCTTCAGGACAGACACCAAACGAAACCACCAAATCACAAAGTAAATTAGAATTCTATTTGACCCTAAACAGAGAGTACACGGTGGTACCTGACCACCGTGACTGATAGCGAACTAAGGAAAATGTTGACAATGTACAGACTGAGTGGACACATCCTGGCCATAAAAACAGGCCTTCACAGCCACAACAGACTACCCAGGGACCCAGCCTGTCTGTGTTCACTTTGTCATAAAAGAGAGGTGGAGACAGAATCTCACTTCTTACTGTACTACGAGAAATATAAGGATGTGAGAGATGTTTTCTTTGAAAAAATAAACATATATCCTGATTTTATCCATTTCCCCGATCCTCAGAAAGTACCATATTTATGTGAGAGAAAAATCAATGTGCAACATTTGTTTCAAAATATGTTGACTGTTGCCATACAATAAGAGGTGCTACAAACTCTGAACATGCTTCTGATTTCATCTGTAAAAGAATGTTTGTTTAAAATGTATTTGTTATATTGTGATTATTTCTTGTGTGAAATGTAATTATTCAATAATATGTAATTTAGCTTTGGCAATAATGTAACCTGAACATTCATGCCAATAAAGCCTATTTGAATTTCAACATTTTGCAGATATATACAATATGTTTCCTCATCATATTGATTGAAAAAAAAACATAATGTGGATGGCATTTCAATTCCGAAAGAAAAAATGTATTTGGTGATGCAAATGAGTTGTATCTGAACTGAGATATCAGGAGACTGGTTGATAGAAACACACACCACTCAAGCACGAAGCACAAAAAGACACTTGCCTTCCATAGAGTCTTTGGACTCAAACATCTTCATGTACACACACACTGTACCGCTGTGATTGGGTATTTATCAGTGTGTGTTTGTGTGTCTCCAATCTACACATAGAGGTGATTTCCCCACAGTCTGCCTCTGATTGGATTTGTTTTAATTCAAATAAACTGAGGCCTTGATTTAAATGGAAAGCACTATAGCCTATTATGCGGCAGAGTGGAGGACTGTCTCACTATATCAACTCTGAATTGCATTAAAGCTCTCCCTCTCTCCCTCTCTCCCTCTCTCTCTCAAGGTCGCTGTCTGACTGACAGATTCGCATTAACAAGAGACGGAAATTCTCTTTACAAAAACCAATGTGTTTGCAAAATCCCGCATGCAACTTATAGATAGATGTGTGTGCATTTGTATTGCATTTGTGTGTTTGTGTACAGTATACACCATGTATGAACACACACATGCACACACACACAGACATATATAATGAAATAAGTGCCAGGGCTATGATAGGCTATGATAACTTTGGTGCCACTGTACTCTATTGAGGTTGGGAAGGTGACAGTATAATATAAGAGTTTTATTGCACAATGGGCGCTTGTGTGTGTGTGTGTGTGTGAGTGAAATAGAGATCCAACAGGTGGGTAATTGTCCTGACGAGACAGAAAGTCCCATTAGCCTTCTGTCAAAAAGAAAAGTAGCCCAGTCCAAGCTGGTTGCTGATATAGATCTGTGTGTGTGTGGGTGTGTGTATGTGTCTGTGTACTTGTATAGCTATCTTTGTGAGGACCAATTTGAGTTTTAGACCTTCAAATTGAGGACATTTTTGGAAAGTGAGAACATTTAGGCCAGTCCTCACCTTCGGGCAGACCTTCAAAGGCCTGTTTGAGGGTTCAGACTTGGTTTTAACCCTCTGAGACCTGCGGGATCGCAATTGATACCAACCATGTCATACTAGCTTGTCGGGAAGGAGGCTAAATAAAGCTCCAAAGTTGGGCTAAATTTTGACGAGGAAAAACTGGCATGGCCATTTTCAAAGGTCCCTTGACCTCTGACCTCAAGATATGTGAATGAAAATGGGCTCTATGGGTACCCGCAAGTCTCCCCTTTACAGACATGCCCACTTTATGATAATCCCATGCAGTTTGGGTCAAAAACCATATCGTTTTTTGAATGCCGTGGACAAGTGTGTTATTTTCGCCTATTCTAAAATGATGTGTTAGAATATTTCTGCTTACTGGGGTCCTTAAACAGTCTTGGAATTACATAAATTATCACTGTAAAGCTGAGACTCTTGTGGATCCAATGAGCCCAACTGTATTCATGTGTGATCATGTTAGTCCCCATAGTAGCCATTTCACTATAATGAGACCATTTTTTGAAATTTGACCTCACTGACTCGCCATCCAATCGTCGAAAAATGCAATTCTTGCAGAAATCTCAAAACATCTAAAGTTTTTGATGCCAAATCGCAGCACAGCTTTTTCTATGATGTTCCTCAAGGTCTTGGTGTCTTTATGTGGTATTTTGGAGGGATTATTGATCATTTTTATCAATTCTCGAGTGCTAAAAAATGGTTAAATTTAGCACCAAATCTGTGTAACAAATGGTATCAACCCCAAAATTGCTGAAACAACTTATGAGACATAATAGAGCATGGGAATGGTCATCATATACTTCTATCATAATGTTCTTAGCCCTTATGCACTTTCACAATTTATTTTAATAAATAAATGAATTACTTGACACACAGTGCTGAGCTGCATCTCAAATAAGCTTTCAGATGATTTACACCACTTATATGTGACATATACTGTTGACTTGCTATCTCCCCCTAAAGACCCCCTGTCCCCCCTATAAAAGACAAAAACGGGTCTATTGTGGGTCTCAGAGGGTTAAGGTCAAGGTTAGAATTAGGTTTAGGTCAGGGTATGGGTTGCAGTTGGGGTCCGGCATTTAGTTGTAATGGTTAAGGTTTGGGTTAGGGGGTTAGGGTTAGGGTCAACCCTAACCTTAGGGAATGCATTATGTCAATGAGTGTCCTCACAAAGATAGAAGTACATGGCTGTTTGTGTGTGTGTGTGTGTTTCTGTGTGTGTGTGTGTGTGTGTATGTGTGTGTGTATGAGAGAAAGAATGAGGGAGTGAGAGGGCAAGGGAGAGAGAGTCAGAGAGAGAAACAAGAAGAGAGAGGGAATATTTAAGAGTGTGAAGTGGAGACGAGAGAGAGGGGAGAAAGTCCAAAGCAAGGGAACAGAGAGTGAGAGACAGTGGCAGAGAGAGAGAGAGAGACATAAAGTGAGGGGAGAGAGAGAGAAGGAAAAAGGTGCATAGCCAGAATGAATGAAGGGGACATGAAAGTGAGCTGTTTGATCATCTAAAACTAGGATCACATTACTGTAGCTCCTAATGGACGAGGCCTATCACACACATGCACAGTCGCCATATTCTCTTTGAATAAACATGGACACAGGCCTCCACGCAGTGATACGAGATTGTTTTTCTAATGGAAATGGACTCTGTATTCTATATGTACACACACGCACACACACCAGCATCTTATAGGCTATTCCCTAATGGAACCAGATCCTCTCAAACATCTCTGTCTCTCTCTAACACACATACAAACACACACACCTTCACACCATCACACACACACACTGAGCCTATTTCTCTTCTCTCTAATGGAGCTGGACCCCTGAGAATGACAACCAGGCCGCTACGCATCAGTGGCCATTACCCACAAGGCAGTGCGTCAGGGCCGTGGGGCCGCCCGGCCGCCCACTCTCTTCGCCTTTCACCCCACATCCGTCAAAAACAGGTACACGCTGCTCCCTGTGTTTCTCCACTATCTCTCTTTATCTCATACTTTGCCTCTCTCCTTGACTCTTCCTGCAGGGAAGAAAGTCAAATTTAAGACTTTTTTTTAAGATCTTGTTAAAGCCACCCAGCCAGGTAGGAAAGTACATTTTCTTCCAGAGGACATTTTCTACCCTCTCAATCTGATTTTAAAGGAATTTGTTCCTCTCTCGGGGGATTTTTGTTGACCTATGAATTAATCGGCTTGTGTATTGCCTAGTAAACAGTCTATTTGTAGTCTGTCACTGACATTTGTTTTATTTGAAATCACCATATACCATCACATAAACAGAGATATGTTCTTGTGCTCCAGGCTGCAAACACAGTTTGTTTTCTAATCAGAAACCATTTTATTTTCACAGCCGGAGCGTGCTGGAAATAATCGCCCAGTCATAAGTTATCACACGTTATCTACGATGACCCACAGGGGACAGTGGCTGCATTCAGGAGAAAAGGGCAGAATGTAAAAAAGGATTCGCCTGTTTTTCTGTCCCCCTTTTTAGTCTCAAAGACAGTGTGTGAAATGTAACGTGTAATTTTTGCATCAGGCCTAGTTAACCTCTGATCCTGAGTGAATCCAATACCAATTTAAATGACAAAATAACAAAATAAAGAAACAAAATAATTAAAGGATTCAAAGCAGCTTGTTGTCATCTGAACACGGCTGATTAAAGTCAAAATTTAAATATGGGCAGCCAAAGAAAGCGAACAGGAAATTAATTAAGGGACATGAGCGAAAATGTAAACACAAATCAGGAACAACCAGACAAAATAATGAAATACAATGCAACAAAACCACAAATTAAAGCCTTAGAAATTACAAGAGTTACAGCAAAACCTGAACATAACAGATACTGACCTGATCATGAGATAACTAACACTGAATACAGTTTCTTTGTCAATGTCATTTAAAATTCAGTGTCTCTGCTATCGGTTGTATTTATTAAGTCATGGTGGACCGCCAAATGAGTTTTTAGCACCATAGATTGATTCCAATAAGTTTTGCACAGCGAAGGTAGAGAATTTTGGGAAAGAGAACATCGGATCTGTACTTGGTTTTGGCAGATACCCTGGATCGGTACATCTTCACGAATACTGCATTGTTGCAGGGCTTTTGATTTATGTTGTAAATGTGTCCCTATTACTTTGTCCAATTGCTGAATATTCAAACTAAAGGACAAAATATGGTGTTTGTCATTACCTTCTAAAACTACGTTAGCATTTTTCTGATAAGGGTACTCCGATTGATCGACCACCAATCATTATCGGCCGATATTCGTTCTAAACAGTTTGATCGGTGGTCTCTGTAAAGGCCGATTACAATAAAATGGCTTCACCGAAATTGTGAGTTGTGTCTCTGAAGCCCCTTTCACACAGCTTGTTCAAGGCGAGCCTGTTGCGCCATTATTCCGCCTCGCTATTCTGTATTAAAGGCCGCTAAGCCGGCAGCGGAGGTAGTCATAGAGCCGAACTGATGTATGTGTAAAAGGGACAGCCGGCACGGCGGGACTACACGCACACACACTAGACGACAATGCTGTTTTGTTGCACGTCACGCCGGCAGCTATCTAAAATCACAACTGGGGAGCAGCAGCATTATGCCGGCTTTGTATGGTTCAGTGCAAAGAAGCAAAGGTGGTGTAATGAGGGGTCTTGTAATCTTAAAAAAAGTATTGGGGATCTTTGTATAAAAGGAGCTTATGAGAGAGAGAGAGTGTCTCTAAGAGAGAGAGTGGAATATGTTGCCTGCCAATATATAAACAGTCAATTCATGCTATCCATCCATTATCTGTAACCGCTTATCCTATTCAGGGTTGCGGGAGGGGGGGGGGCTGGAGCCGATCCCAGCTGACATTGGGCGAAGGCACCCTGGACAGGTTGCTAGTCTATCCGAAGGCTGACAGATTCGCTCACATTCACACCTACGGGCAATTTAGAGTCAACAATGAACCTAACCTGCATGTCTTTGGACTGTTGGAGGAAGTTGAGAGGTAAACCCTTGTTTACTTACTTTACCCAATCCATGATTTTGACAACTGTCTTCTCTCCTCATAGCACTTCTTGTGCCCTTCTGTCTTTTTTTTATCACTTTTCTTTTTCTGTTGGTTGTTTCTCTGTCTTAAATGCCTTTCAGTCATTCCCCCAAGTATTTACCCTGTCTCTCTCTTCCTTCGCCCTCCCTTTGATCGCCTCTCTTTTTTTCTCCTCTCCCTGCTGCCTCTCCTCGTCATTTCCACCTGTCAGGCTAAAGGGAGCAGACAAATGGATGAACAGATGAATACCCAGATCTGCAGAGGGGCAAAAAGAGTGATGGAGCGATGAAATAAAGGAGTGACAGTGCGTGACAGCGCTCAGCTGAGCCCTGTTCAGGGCCTGGGAGGGAGCGGGGGAGCAAGAGGGGAAGAAAAGACTGACAAAAAGGAGAAAAATGAAGAAAGAGATGCTGGAGGAGTATGGGTTTTAAGGCCATATCTATTGTACCATATTTAGCAGTAACGGGTAATAATCCATGACAAAATGATGTAAATAAATGTCATATTGCCCTGTCTTACTGTTGCCAAACACAATAGTGATTCATCATTTTGTCATAAAAGCTCTTATATTAGCTGTCTGTAACACCCACTAAGCCTTCGTTTTACATAGGCTGACTGGTCAAAAGGAAGCAATTGCTGCCTTTAAATGGGGTCTTGTTTACCGTGTTCATGAGAAGAGTCCATATGAATGCCCCACTCTTGTGGTATTCACAACCTCGTGAGTGGAAATTTTCTGAAACCTCAGAGTTCACGAGTTGTGACGTGTTTTCTGACATTGTCAGAAATGGCGGAGGCCATGGAAGTTCATTTTTCGGTGCATTGTATTTCTTGCATTACATTTGAGTATGTTGCGTACTCGATTCTGATTGGTCAATCACAGTATTCAACGGTCTGTTTATTTCTTTATAGCAGACCGTTGCTATGTATAACAGACCGTTGCTATGGGCACAGTTCTGAAGTCGGCGGACCGTTTTTGTGTCAAATTATTGATTTCTTAAGTAAGTAGCCATGTAATAAGCGGGGTAATGTACAGCTAGCGGGTCATTGTTGTGAAATAAAACCCTTTAGGGTAATGCAAGACCGCTTCGCATCGGGCTGCCGCATTGCCCTGTTGAGATTTACTTCACAACAATGACTTGCTCGCTGTACATTATCCCTTACATAGCATGCCCCATAGCAAATGTACCTTATATTTTCTGTAATCCTGGAAACAAAAGAAGAACTGGACCAATGATCTTTTATTCAGTCCTGTCCCCCGTATTCCATATTTACTATTGCTAAACCTTTCCTCTCCACAAGCTTTCCGCTCTCTCGCAGCACATATGCCCTTTACAATGTTAGTGGTGGCAGACTTACCACAGGTAAGGTAGACAGGTAGACAAAAGCAGATTATCATTTCTAGCTGGTGCCTATCAATTTTGCTGATATGCTGAAATGACAACTGCTGCTGGCCAATGTGATCTCATCCCTACTCGTCATATATTGCTGCTTGGGCAGAAGCCCCCGCGGTTCTGTGATTAATGCTGTGATTAATGCAACAAAACCATTTCGGTAGGGTTAGGAAAAACATTGTCAGTAAAAATCACTCAAACGTCAGATATCTTCCACAGACAATAAAAAAAACATTCATTTTGGAATCGCATACATTTTTAAAATGATTAATTCACAATCATAATAATTTTTTTCAGGAAAAGCCACACTTTTGTTCAGCACCTTTCTAAATGCTCTGTAGATGTATTTTTTTAAGTGCTTTTAGTTGCCTCATCAAAACCATTTAAACGTTAATCGTTATTAAATTGCCAGGGTATTGTAGGTAAAACAAATTAAGTACTGTAGGCCTACGTTGACAGTGAACATTTTGATGATATTCAGTATATTAAAATAAATGTTTTAGTATACTAAAACAAAGCAAAATGCTATATTTTTTAAAATATCTAACATTATAAATAGATATTAAGGTGTAACTGTGACATACAGTATCTTACTTTTCCTTCCTTACAGTATGAGAGTGTTGCTTTTATACTGTAAGTCTCTTCATGACTGTCAAGGAAATATCTGGAAATTGAAGGATACAACATACAATACAGTAGAATACAAAGCAATCACAAACATCACAGAAAATGGGATTGCTATAAAACTGCTGTCAAATTATCAAGGTAGACCAGAAGTTCTCTTTTGTTTTTCCCAGTCTAATTCATAATGCGCTGCTGCCAACATCAGAATTTATGTGTGGAGAATTTAAAACTACCCCGTGCCATGATCAGTAATCCCTTATGGTATGGTAATCCCATAATTACTGGATTTATGTGCAGAGGTAGCTTCAAAAGCAGAGCCTTGTAGATAAATATGATTCAGAGCATTTCCTTTACTCATTTAAGAATGAAAATGTGTTGGAGTCTCATGAGAGGTGGGCCACATATGTGACATGACACAATACAATTCTTGGAAAAACAAGCGCATTTGTAATTTATCATGTATGGCATTCTGAAATATAACAATAAAACCCAGGAGGATTATTCACTGGGATTACAGGTAGAAAACTGACACCCAAATACCCTTAATCACAGGAGAAAAACATCCTTTAGGGTATTATGTAAGCCTTTGTGTATTATCTGAAAGACTCTCCCAAAAGAACTGTGCAGAAGAAAAGACAGGAAGAAACAAGAAAGTAACTGTGACATTGTTTGGCTCTGACTACAGTGCAGTCTTTATGGACAGTGACATGTTTTCTGTGGTGTTGACTCCAACACGTTAGATTGGAGATGAAACAATGACTATGAGGTTAAAAGCGCTGACTTTGATCTTTAATTTGCAGGTGCTTGCATCCATATCAGATGAACATTGTAGAAATTGTAGACCACTCCACCCAGTTTTAGTGAACGGAAAGTAATTGGACGAGTCAACATAAAGTCAAAAATCCCCTCCAGATATGTTGGACGTTTCTCAAAGTTCTCTGTGAGGACCAGCCAGCACCGGGGAGAGGTCCCGCGAGGACCCCACCCGTTGAGAAGTGTAAAAATATTTTTGGTTCATTATGAAACTGTGGCGGGTCTAGGTAATTAATGGGAAACACTGGGTTACACCATACCAGCACACAGTCTTTAGGGGACAGTAGGCTATTTACATACACATTGGACACAACATAACACTATGTCGCTCAGAGCTGCAACAATTTTAATTGGATGGCAATTCCTAATTGACAGTAATAGCAGTATAAATAGATGCATTTCTTTTAAATGCAGTTTTATTTATTTAATTATATATTCATTGCTTTTTTGATCAGCCTTCCCTGTGGGTGCTCAACCTTTTCGGTGGGTGCTCAAGCACCCACGTGATTGGCGCATATATTTCCAATTTCTCGGATCCTTCGAATTCTACCGAGGACCGAGTCCTTCATTCAAAGGATTTTCAAGGATGTATCCTCCGCGCTCTAAAAACACCCACAATGCTATGCGCAAGATGAATTTCCTGTCCCCAAATTTAGAAACAAGCAACACGTTCTCATCCCAACTCGTCACATACCGCCCATTGGCGTCACTCACGCCCCTTGGCGTCACACAAGGTTTACTACATTTTACAGTGAAAATGACACTGAACGTTCTGAACCTGGGACACGAACGAACAGCTGATTGTAACGTGATGCACGGGACACAAACAGCGGTTTCCTGGATGAAAGCCTTGTGTTTGTTGGACCCATCCACCTCCCCTTCCGCACACCCGATGTGTGTCTTCTCGCTCTTTAAACTACTGCACCACACTCCTGGCGCACTTTTTCGGAGCGTTTACTGTTGCTGTTGATGGGTTTACATTGTAGTTAATGGAACACCTGGTGCGTTTCACACCGGCGCCAAGGGGTGCCTTGTGCACCGGTATCGAATGCAGATTATTGTCATTGGAGTCTTGGGGCTTAAAGGAGAGCATAAAAGGCTGTTTTTTTTCACATCTAACGCTGTGAAATAAGGGTTCATTTCGACCAAACCAGAATTGGTGATTGGTGGAACTGTGGAAAGACTAACCAATATGGGTTTGGTAAGTTTTATTTTGTTTCTGTCGAATTTGAATGAAGTGTGTTTTACAATAGGCGAGGTAAAATTATTGTGTTTTCCAATGGAGTCTGGTAACTTTGAGGAGAGCATATTGATTGTATGTTTTGTACATTAATAAATTATAATAGTTGTCTAAATCCCCATTGATTTTATTTATTTTATAAAAATACATACATACATAATACATGTTTTGAATCTGTTTACATTGTTCTGAGGAATGCAAAATCAATATTCCTACTAGAAATTGTAATGTACTGAATTGTTCTCAATAACTAAAAAATGAATGACCATGTCCATTTCGTCCACACAGGCACACTCGCTATTCCAATGTGTGCTCTCCGAATGCTAGGAAGGAGTCTAGCCTAGCCTCTGTAGGACCCGACTTGGAAGGATCCGTTCTACCAAGAAGGCATCCTTGACTTTGGGAAACACCGTTTTAACCTCTTTTACCCGACAAACCAGGTACCGGGTTCGGCTGAGCTGTGTGTTAAAACACTGCCTTTAAAAACGTCATAAAATGCTGTGGTGGTCTTTTTTCAAAATTGTTTCTAAAAGACGGGGCCTTAATGCTACTAAAACAACACTCCAAGTGTATTTTTTCCAAACAATGTTTGTTTGGCAATGATTTCAATATTTTATTTACAAAATCAACGCATGAGAAATTGTATTTTTACTTATATTATTTTTGACCGTTTTTTTATTAAATGTACATACATGACTTTGGATTATTTTTTGTTATCTTATTTACATTGTTATTGATCTTATTTGTTATTATCTAAGTTTTACTTGATCATATTTCATTATTATAATAAAACTACTCCATTTGGAGTCAAAATTATACAATTTAGCTGTATTTTTATTGATTTTATACTGTGATGATTTTATACTGTGATTTTATACTGTGCACAATGGTAGAATCTGATGATGCACAGGGAAAATGTCATGGCCATTGTGTGCACATAGCATCCTGTAGTGGATATCAGTCGTATTTTATAGCCAGATTCCCTTTCAAGAGGTAGAAAACCCATTTGGCACACTTATGGTATCCAAGCCAAATGGAGAGTCCGCCTGGTCCTATCCTTACTAAAACCTTTGTAGAATCAATGTGCTTTGTGTTTTTTATATCTGCTTTGGCACAGTTATAGTCAAGGAGTTGCTGAATGAATTCAGTGGCATCTCTGTGCATGGCATCATTGCTTCAATGGTGTTATCCACTGTCTAATCTAGAAAACATTTAGGCAAGGATAAAACATTTTTTTTTTCCTTTGATTCATCACAATTTACTCACTTACACTGGGGATAAAATGCTCTGAGGTCTTACCTATCCATAGAGACCAAGTTCATGCATATAGACCTGGTAGTTGTGGAGCTATTTTTGATTTATTTTGGGGATGTCTGTCTAGGCAAACCAAACCTTCCAGCACCCTAGGTCTTAAGAGGTTAAGACATAAAAATGATCAGCTGGATTGAGGTCAGGTGAATGGCTAGACAACTCAGAACATCTCACAGTTTGACCCTAAAAACTCTTTAGCTTCCCTGCCTGCCTGTCCTGATTGTCATGAACTGATTTAAGACTGGAGGAACTATGTATATAAAAGGCTACACTGTTCACCCAGTATGTATGTTACCAGCCTTAAAGCTGAAATTCAGCATATTCACCTCAGTCACTGTTACAATTCAAATGTGCTGGAGAACGGAGCCAAAATGAAATAAAATAAAATAAATCACTACCCATATACAGACTGCACTGTGCTGCTAAATACTAAATAGTTTGCACATGTCAGAGGCTGCCGGTGAAAGTTAGCCAAGAGTAACAAAAAAAAGATTCAATGTTCATTAAAATTCATGAGGAGGTGACAAAGTTTTAAACAGCACCACTGTTTTATGTAATATATTGATACAGCTGGTGCTAACTGTAAATCACACAGCTTCCTGCTACTACACTGCATCTTCTAGTCTGATAATTACTTCAAGACAGTGTAATTCACAACTGTGTTTTACTCCCATTTTACTTTGGGGATTGATGCTCGGCTGAAACTCATAATGTATATCATAAAAACATATAAGTCATATAGGAGTTTGTTTTAAACTGCTTAGCTAACCATATCTTTATATAGTGTTGAAAATGTGTGTAATCGTTACCATAACATTAATTTGACTGGCAGTGTTTATACTCCAATTTGCACGGTTATTTTACGTTATTTGGAAATCTTTGCTTTGAGGGAACTGTTTTTCCAGTTCAAAAAGCCTGTGATATTCTATATTTTTCTAGTTGTCTACAAGTTCTATCAAAATACCCAAACCATTGTTTTCCAAAATCTATTAAAACACATATATGAGCCTCACTGTTGCACTGGGTGGCATGTTCCTTCAAACAATCACATAGTGCACCAAATGTGGATTAATACACAGCTGAAAATAGTCTCCAACAAATTAACTATTTACCTTAGTTTGAGTACTGCTTACTGAAAACTACAGTGCCCAGTCGTTTTAGGAAAATACTAAGCCGTTTAATAAAAATTAAACTATATATTTGTGGCTTGTTTTCAAAGATTTTCATCTTCAGTTGGAACCAATGGGCTTGGGGCTGAATGCAACAGACAGAGTAGGAAAACAGAATGTTCTGAGAGTCAAAGTAATACATTGTAAGTTTAGATCTTTTCATGGGATTTGTGAAAAGAAAAATATCAACACAGTCTCAGGGAAGTTCATGAAATAGTCACGAAATTTGATCTATTTGATTTGTGTACATAGACATGAATTTCCCTTTTTTTCGTGACGCTCGGCATGACTTTCAACAATGTGTTTTTCGCGCGTTTTCCTACAAATATCCAGCAACATGTGACGCACGTGTCAATTTCCACTCCAGTCTTTTCAAAATAAAACTACTTAGTTAGGTTTAGGAATAGATCGACTTAGTTAGGCTTATGCAACAAAACTACTTAGTTAGGTTTAGGAAAAGATCGTTGTTTGGGTTAAAATAACTCCGAAAGTGTTGTAACTTAAATACAGAAGTAAAGTGAAAAATAAATCAACTTTGATTTCTGGTTTCGGTGTTCGCCGCTCTCTATACTTCCCCGTTCGCAATTACGTGGCTGTGCAACTGGGCTGAAAATATAGATAAACCTAATCATTTAAAGGGATCATATATATTACCAAAACCTCAGAGCTTGTGCACACAGGCTCATTAGAATGTACCACCCACAGCTTGAGAACTACCTTTGCAAAGGTGCACAATAGTTTTCTCGCAAGCCAATCAGAGCAGACTGGGCTTTTTCAGCAGGGGGGCTTAAAGAGACAGGCGCTAAAACTAAGCGTTTCAGACAGAGGGGGAATACACAACACATTCTCACTCCCAACTTATCAAATAACACCACATGGTCAGTGCCCCTCGGCATCGGAGACCGACGCACGGGGTACCCCTCTTGCGTTAATTTTGGACGGCTGCTTGTTACATGCATAGAGTACTTTCAAAATAAACTTCCGTTTTAACAGGAAATTAGGTTTAGGCAACACAACCACTTAGGTAGGGTTAGGAAACTTCACTGACTAGCATCTCACGTGACTAACGGGACTAATGATACCGATGAGTCATGTGACTAAAGACTGATGTGACAAAATAAGTCAATGTTACTTTTAGTTTCACACGGGACACGAACATTGCTCTCCTGGTTGAAAGATTTGTGTTTGTTAGACCCATCCACCACCCCTCCTACCCGTTCTGAATGGACTCTCACACTATTAATACTACGCCACTTGCTCCGACTATCGAATAACGCTGTGGGTGGGTTTACATTGGAGTTAGTTGAAAGCCTGATTCGTCACATACTGTCACTAAAGGGTGCCTCCGTGCGTCAGTTTCCGATGCCGAGGGGCGTTGACCAAGTGACGGTATTTTACGAGTTGGGAGTGAGAATGGGTTCGAATACAGGTATATTCAGACAGACAGTATGAGAAAAAATTATTTTTTGAACATTAAAGCATGTAAATATGTTCTAGTAGAAACCCCAAATACAAGTACAAACCTGGAAATGAGCATAACATGTTCCCTTTAAGATTTCAGTGTTTTCACAGTGGCGCATGGTGGAAGCACTGATTGAAAATAACACATTTATCCTGCTCAATAGAGAAGGAAAACTATTTACTGCAGATGAAAAAGAAGAGTAACAGACAAAGAGGAAGCAAAGAAATAAGGTCTAAGAGGAGAATAGGCGTTTAGTAAAAGTGTAAGCAGAGGTCAGTTATACATTTACTGCAAAATCACTTTTATAGTAGGAGGGCCAAACTGATGGGAAATATGAAGACTTAAATGATTTTCCTGGATCTTTTCTGCTTTAAACTTACTTTTCTACTTTAAATAATACAAAGAAAGGGGTTAAAATGATGCACATTAACTATTTCATTTTATACTCTTTCAGACAAAATTCACTCGTATAGGGACTTTGTTTCAGCTTAATTATTTTCACAGAGGCACACATTTTTACCGGAACATTACTAAAATTCAGTCTGTTCAACTTTATATCCACGTCTGTGTGTTAATGCGATTATCTGTGAATCCACCTGTATACTGTAGGTGCCAGACAAACATGTGCGTGCCATCAGCATGGAAAATGAGTCAGGTAAAGGTGAGACAGTGACAGCAAAGCAGTGCAAGGGAAAAACATAACAAGAGTAAAAAAAAAAAATAGGCAGAACCAAGTTTGAAATGCGAAGATAATCCGCCATTATAGCAAATTCATGTCTGCGTGGAAAGATGGACGGATAGAGGATGGATGGATGGAGGTGTGGATGTATGGATGGATGGATTGATGGATGGATGGACAGGAAATGAAACTTATAACCCGAGTGAAGACGTCTCCCAGTTTGACAAGAGCAGATATATAATCTAGTCTTCCAGGTGGAGACGGATGAACGGAGACAGAGGGGGTGATACTGCAGGTAATATAAAGGAAGACATGACGGCGTCCTTGAAGCCAAGATATTTTAAAATGAAAAAGTGTGTGATAGTGCCAAACAGATCGAGAGGGAGAAAGAGAGTGCAGGTGTACTGTAAGTGTGTGTTTGTGCACGTACAGCCAGGTTAAACTGACAGATGGAGACTGATGAAAGGAAGGGAGTGAGAGGTGAGGAGAGGTGGAGAGAGTGATGAGACAGATGTGTCAGGAGGGAAGAAGAGGAGGAGAAAAAAATATTCTTTGTTTGCCTCTTCCTCTCTTCTGTCATTCCTCCTCTCCCTTTGGCATCTCTTTCTCTTTCCCTCTCTCTAATAAGAGCTGATGATGGGGTTGAGCAAACAAACCAGGAGCCCTTTGGTTGCTTGGAAGCTGTTTTAGATACCACAAGCGCGTCAAAGACGGCCTATCGATTTCCGAGCCAACGTGCACACACACCGATGCATTTCTTCATCTGACTACTCAGTGAATGGGGAGAAAAATGATTAAAAAACTCACATCCAATATAGCTGCAAATACAAGTATATATCCACACACACATTTTAATTAACTGTTGACAGATGGAATATTTGCTGTCTCCATGAGTATATACTGTATAGGCAGTAGATAATACCTTTCTAGCACATAAAACTATAGATGAAAATATACAAAAGTACACAACCCAGTCACAAGTTGCAGAAATAAATGTGTTTTGTACAAAATGCCTGTTTTTTTCATCAACATAACAAGGAAATGTTTATATTGAAGATATCTACAAAATGTGTACCGTCAACGTAGGGGTGTAATAACATGTCTATACACTTGAGTATCGCAATGTTATGTATTATGATAGTTAAGCAATACTCAAAAACATGTGATGAATGCAAATGCAGATCTTACTGTTCTGATTGCATAAAAAAGTTAATTATGCATATGGCGGAGTGTTCTTTACACTATGACCGTCTCCCTAAAATTAGATTAAAAAAAATTGCAATGTATCACCTTGCTTACAGTATCGCAATATCCACACGAGGGGCCTTGTTGTAAATGTTTAATGTTAACAAATCAGAGCTTAGAAGATGTGTTGGCCTCTCTCCAGACAAAAGCTGGGATTTATAAGAAATTAGTGTTGTCAATCGATTAAATTATTTAATTGTGATTAATCAAATTTATCTTACATTTTTTAATATGTTCAAAATGTACCTTAAAGTGGCAGTAGGCAACAATTTTTGGACATAATTTGGCAAAAATTCCATAATAACCTTTCAGCATATTATAATACAAGTGGTCTGAGAGAAAACTAGACTTCTGCTCTTCATCATGGCTCTGTTTTCAGGCTTTAGAAAAATCTAACCCGTGACGGCAGAGGTCACAGAGGTCAGAGGTCACAGGTTCAGAGAGAGAGAGCGTTCCTATTGGCTGTGCTCCGGTCATGTGACCAGAACTTGGCTTTCTTCAACAGATTTTACAATGGCGGCCGCGTCACAAACTTTCTCATTTTACAGCTAAACAGTAACTACAAGATGATTCTGAGAACATTTGAGGCGAGAAATAGGCATTACAGTAACAGAATATCGATTCATATTTGATCAGCGCTGCCTAGTTTGACCGTTTGGTCGGAGTTCGCGAGTGATTGACAGCCGGCTCTCATAGACGGCAGCTGGACAGCAGACCTTGTTTTCCTCCGGTAAGTGAAATCTTTCAGATGCCGTTAGGAGCATCGGACACAGTAGGACACAGAGGAACAAGATTTTTTTCAGGTTACCTGTTTCATGTACTACTGTCACGATATAGCGGCCGTTTTCTAAAAATAACTTTTTTAAATCATATTTGCGCCCATATTGCATACTGCAGCTTTAAAGGGAGGTTTGTCAAGTATTTAATACTCTTATCAACATGGGAGTGGTCAAATATGCTGCTTTATGCAAATGTTTGTATGTATTTATTATTGGAAATCAATTAAAAACACAAAATAATAACAAAAATTATCCAGAAACCCTCACAGGTACTGCATTTAGCATAAAAAATATGCTCAAATCATAACATGGCAAACTGCAGCCCAACAGGCAACAACAGCTGTCAGTGTGTCAGTGTGCTGACTTGACTATGACTTGCCCCAAACTGCATGTGATTATCATAAAGTGGGCATGTCTGTAAAGGGGAGACTCGTGGGTACCCATAGAACCCATTTTCATTCACATATCTTGAGGTCAGAGGTCAACGGACCCCTTTGAAAATGGCCATGATAGTTTTTCCTCACCAAAATTTAGTGTAAGTTTGGAGTGTTATTTAACATCCTTCCTGACAAACTAGTATGACATGGTTGGTACCAATGGATTCTTTAGGCTATTTAGTTTCATTATATCTTCACTAGCTTTAAAACTGAACCTGCTGCAACCTCCGAAAGATCGATTGCATTAATGCGTTAAAGAAATTAGCGGCGTCAAAACAAATTTGTTTAAAGACGTTACTGTCACATTAACTTTGACAGCCCTAATTGTAATATATTGAATAGTACCCCCGTATCATGATACATATTGTATCGCCAGATTCTTGCTAATACACAGCCCTACGTACTCTATTTATTTTGTTTTATCTACAATATCCTGGCAACTAAACCACAATTAACATTATAATGGTTTTGTTGAAGCAACTAAAAGCACTTGGTTAAGGTGAGGGGAAGATCATGGTTTTAGTAAAATATTTTCTTTGAGTGGAGTTTTTCCTCATGTGAACTAGGATAGAGGGTCGTATGTTGTTCAGACTGTGAAGCCCTCTGAGACAAATTTGTCATTGAAAAATTTAAATTTACTTGACTTACAAGACAGGACAGGCAGACTCTTAAATATTTTACCAAAACTGTGCCAAAACAAATTTTCATACTGCCAGCGTGTTTTTTTTAAACCATTTCTGGAGAGTTTGTGACTTCCCACAGAACAAATATGCTTCCATTTATACAAATGTATGAATCAACACCAACTGCAAAAGAAGCCTGTGTGATATGTGTGAAGACGAAGCCTCCTGCATTCTTTTTACCCTCCCAGTCTATTTATTTTCCTCCGCTGTGCTTGGTGAAGTGTAATCTCTACAGACAGTCATTCAAATACCATAAATGTCTTACTACTAAGTCCACACGTAACTTTTTAACTAAATCTACAATATAATTATCAATCAAGGCCCTCATCGCTGAGCTTCTCTGGTTTGATTATGGCCATACCGTATGAAACTTTGGTAAATAAAACACCACCTGTCGTCTGCTTTGAAGCTATGTGTCCACTGAACAGATCAATAGTTTTGATGCTATTCATTTATTTATATATTCAGCCTGGTGAAAACACTGTGGTCGGTCCACTATGGCTGTAGTGAAAGAAGGGCTGGTTCTGAATGGAGGGAAGCGCCGCTATGTATTGAACCGATGGACGCCTCAATAGAGCTTAAAGAATTACTTAACACTAAATCCATTTTTTGGAGTTAAGAAATTACATGTACAGTCACTTTATCACATCCTGGTCCCATTTTATGGTGTTTATTACAACAGAAGTTATTTTCATTTTTCCACAGAAAATCCATAAATTCTGTCCATCTGTGACAGGACCACAGTTTGTGGACTACAGTTTTGTGGACTACAGTTTTGAAGCCTCGAGTTCGGCATTTTGGCTATCTCCATCTTGATTTTGTGCAACCAGAAGTGACACGAGAGGGTCGAGCTAAGTACAACCGAACGATGAATAAGACAGTTTTAGGCGACCAAAATGTCAAAATGAACTTTCATAAACTGAAAACACACTGAA
The DNA here is from genome assembly GCA_916701645.2 of Sebastolobus alascanus. Classification (NCBI taxonomy): domain Eukaryota; kingdom Metazoa; phylum Chordata; class Actinopteri; order Perciformes; family Sebastidae; genus Sebastolobus; species Sebastolobus alascanus. The sequence goes on from CAKAOJ020000094.1 coordinate 805,099, forward strand.
AGGGTTAAAGTTCTAAGACGAAAACACAGACAACTTCCAGACCGACCAACGCCGTGGTAGTGACCTGTCAATCACAAAGTAGCCACGCCCTAAAGCATCCCCTGCTTTATGGCCTATTTGACTCTAAATGGGACCATAATTTACTAAATGAACACAGTTTTGTATTGAAGAAGACTTGAAACTAGCGATTGAGACCATAAACTGTTTACAATGTTTACTGAGGTAATAAATCAAGTGACTTTTCAGACCCCGGAGTTGCCCACTGGACTGGACCCTCCACCTTCTACGAGGCTATGTCACATCCACCCACCACCCCGACAAATATAGCAATCAGCTGTCAGCAGTGTGGACAGTATGGAGTATGGAAAGATTGCGAGCATGCAACTGATTGTAGCAGTAGAAAAACTGTAGCAGTGATTGTGATAAATTGACAACTTCAGTTTAACTCATTCATACTGTACCAGACTACCATGACACTCTCCACTACTGAAACCTTGCTAAGATAACGTTAAGATAGCAGGTCAAACTATCCTGAACCACAGTTTTGTCCGTCACTGTTATTGTCACTGCTTTGAATGTCGGTTGGTAAAAAGACACCAAAGAACGTATATTGCCAAGAAGTGAAATTCAATTGTTCATTCCATTGCAAAATCAGCCCCCAGCAGCAGAGCTATGCTTCCGCCATTTTGGACTGAAAGCAACTACCAGACGCCAGTAAAATGTCCGCCTAACAAGTGCCGTACAAAAGTAAAACAAATTAATTTCTAATCTATTGTCATATTCTACCGAAATGGCCTGTGTTGAACAATAAAATATTAGGACTATAATAAGCATTTTCAGTCCACAATGGCGGCAGCAGCTGTTGTAAAAAAAAACACCAGAGTTTCGTCTCTTTGCTTCTATTCTCTTTGAAGACACTTAGTGTAGCGTGAGTGAAGCACCAGCCATTATCATCCGGTAGAGACGTTGAAATGAGAGAGTAGCGAATGCATTTTTTGAAAATGTTCAAGCTAAAATAAGCTGTTAAGTTCCTCATTAAAGGGTGGATCCATCTGCGCTCTTTTCCTGGGTTTTCAAATAGAGATACCCACTCAGCCGTTAGCAAAACGCAATGATGTAGGTTACAAAAGTAAGCTTACCAATTAGGTTATGAATAATGTGAACGCTAGCACTAACTGAGTCAACGTTAGCTGTGCTGAGTTTGGAAATAACTGAAAGGTTTAATTCAGATTTTTTGAAGTGGTGTTGTATGTAGGCTGTACTCCCTTGGTATTTCCTCAACTGTTCTCAACATGGCTGATGGGTCACAAACTTTCTCATTTTACAGGTAAACAATACACTACAAGATGTTTCTGAAAACATTTGAGGAAAGAAATAGGCAATACAGTAACAGAATATTGGTTCATATTTGATCAGCGCTGCCTACTTTGACCGTTTGATCGGAGTTTGCGAGTGATTGACAGCTGCTCAGAAACAGCAGACTCCAGATCAGCTCTGATTGGTTGTTTTCCTCCGGTCTGTGAAATCTTGCCATTAGGAGCACTGGAGGACAGAGGCACATGATTTTTTTCAGATGACCTGTCTCATGCACTACTGTCAGGATATAGTGACTGTTTTATAAAAATAACTTTTTTTAATCATATTTGCTCCATTTCTACCAACTGCAGCTTTAAGCTATTTTGTATGGAGACAGGGTTGAAATACACACCATATACACTTTACAATGTACTGTACGTATTCTGCAACACATACAAAACATACACCTACAAGCAAGAACACAAACACATAGGTACTATAAAGTATAATTTCACAGGAAGATACAGATAAAGTACTGTACATGCTCTAACAAAAACAAGTGCGCACACACACACACACACACACACACACACACACACACACATACGCACATAGTCATCCTCCAGTCCGCCCACGCTCTCCCCAGATCACGCTATTCATTTCATCTTTGATTCCCTTTGCGGAGATGATGAGCTGGAAACACGAAGAGAATCCAGTGAACTGAGAAGAGACCCTTTCTATCGCTCCATCTCTCTTTCTGTCCTCCTGTGTCTCCATTTCCCTCCATTTCTGTTTGTTTCTTTTCCCTTTATTGCTGCTTTGTCCCTACAACTAAATCTTGTTCTTCATGTTTCAGTGATTATCTCGTTTCCACTGCTCTCTACCTCATTCATCACCTCTCTTCTCCTCACATCTCTACATCTCTTTGTTCATCTTTTTCTCCCCTTCTCCATGTTTTATCTCTCTATCTTCCCCCTCATTCCCCTCTCTCTCGTTGTTCCCTCTGTTTTCATTCTTTCTCGTTTTCTCCACCCCTTCCCTTGGGGATCTGGCGGATAGTGGATGTTGCCACTTGGGAATGATGAGGGCGGCGAAGCGGTGGATTAAACGCTGAACGATCCACGGAATGCCTCGAGTCTCTTGAACACGCACACACACACACACACACACACACACACACACTTTCACCACAACACATACCTCACGTCACAGTTGCTTCTGTCTTCACAATCTATTCTTAGAAACAAGAATATCCTCTTTCCCTTTCTACTTTCTCTTTCTCTTTCTCTCTCTCTCTCTCTCTCTCTCTCACACACACACACACACACACACTCTCTTTCTTTCTCGCCCTCACACACACAAAAAGCCAATATCTTGCAAGAACGACCCATAAACCCTCATCAATGTCTGACCCACCCCGCTTTTCACTCTTCACCTCCTTGCCTCCGTTTTCCTCCCTTCATCAATCTTCTTTGTGCATATCAGAAAACTTCATTAAGGAGCTCCAATTAAGGCTGGGTAGATTGGTGGTAGCCATGGCAACGGCACTGTTCATATTATTGTCTGGCCAGGAGAGGAAGGGGGCAAAAAGGAAAGCCGCCAAACACAGAAAGAGAGGAAGGGAGTGGAAGCAAGGAAGATGATGAGAAATTATTAACATATAAAAGATATCTAAACATGTTAATAATTATGGACTAAGGGACTGTACACAAATTATTGTATTACTTTCTTCTGCATCATGACAAAAACCTAAAAAAAAAGTTGGTCTATATCATAATTCAAGTTCAGGGTTTGGTTATGTTCACCATACATTTTGAAATAGCTAATTCCACTTCTAATTTCTCTTCGAGTCCAAATGTAATTTGAATAAAATCTCCCTCTGTTTAAAAGGATATAAGTGGTGTTAACATTCAATATTTTTTCAAATTTTCCTGCTGTGGGACTAATAAAGGATTATCTCATCTTATCTTAACATGATTTAAATTGAAATGTGTCTCTGTTTATCACTATGAAACAGGTCTGAAGTATTTAGGTTGAAAAACACAAATAGTTCGAATGGCATGAATTTTTTCTCCCCTGTAAGAGGTTCCTGGCCCCAAAAAGTTTGAGAACCCCTGATCTAGTAAGCAATTCAATCATAACCACATTGGTTGCATAGATACGAATGGTGATGACACAACAAAAAAGTCACGCCCACAAAGCATTGTGAACAAAACGGGCTTCGTGTTTCAAGACGGGTCGAGTGGGTTGTACCATACCACTATTATATTTCAAGATATTATCCATATTATCAATACTGTTTCCGTCCTCATACATCATCTTTATTTATTTCACATCTATGCTCAATCTGAGAGGGTTGGATATGGCTCTAAAGGCCTGGGGGGGAAGAGCTAAAAGCAGCAGCAGAGATAACTAAAATAGCCGCAGTAAGAGCTAATTTAGGACAAGCAACAGTGCCTGAACAAATGGAGACTCTATATCTCTAAACTATATACTATATCTCTAAAGGAGAGAAAATTAATTTAAAGATGACATAACTTTAAGAGGACACATAATGATTTTAAAGTGCACGAGGGATGGAATAAAAAAAAATGTGATGAATTTGAAACTGAAACTTTTACTTCTCATTCAACCCTTGAGCTGAGCTTCCATCATTCAACATGTGCAGTGAGTGAGTCTGTAAAAGCACACCTCCACCACTTCACATATCTGCTTTGACTTTCTGCTGTTCTCCCTGAGGCTGCTGCCCCTCACATGCACTTGTGGGTTTGAGCCATTTTGAACTCCAGTTGGTTCTTACACTGTGAGTTGAACTTTTTGCTCCTATTTCCCATTTTTTAACAGTGATTTGACTTCTGAGTTTATTTAATAATAATATTTAGTAATAATTCACGTCTTTCTATATTTAACAGCAAATCTGTTTGTTATACTTCCATCACCTGTTGATCATTTAACCTCTCTCAATTCCATCCCTCATAAAGGTGCATTCTGTAAAGTTTAGCGGTTCTGCTGAGGTTGGGACAGACAGAAAGAAAGTATAAACAAAAAACACGTATGCATTTCTCCTCTATTCCATGTGACTCATTTGTTTTTGACCTTGGAGCTTGTGTCTCAGTGTGCACACAGCAGTGGAAGATGGTCCATAGAGGCAGAGGAGGTTGCACCTCCTCTATGTTTGAGAGGCAAAAAGAGTAATTGGTTGAAATAAACCATTACAAAATGTCAGTATCATTCATACAAATATATTATAATATTCTCTTAATTGGAAAAAATCCATTATTCAAATTCTGATGAGAGTGCTTCAACAGCGACACCTGCAGGGCAGGCAAGAAAGTGATGGTGGAGGCAAGGGAGGATGGGCAGGTGCTGTCCTCCCTTGAGGCGGGACCTCTTCTATCAATTCAATGTATTTAATTTTTTTCATGCTAAACTGTGATTGGCCAAAACACGTAAAATGACGCTCCAAGGGAGGACGTCCTCCCTTAGGTTGTTACTAATCAACAACCAGAAGAAAACAATACTGACATTGCGTTGGTCCAATGATAATGTCCAAAAGTAGGCCTTTACAACAGAGTCCAAAGTTTCCCTTTTTTATCGAGGAGCTATACTATTTGCGTTAGCCAACGCAACAGTTAGCTTGTTGTAGCAGCCCTGAAGAACCCGTGCAGCCGTCCGTCACCCATACCGGGATCCAGTCCTGGGTGAATGGAGTGCAGCAGCACGTCGGGCCGCCGCATGACCCATGGTCCCGCCATGGGTCAGCCCGGACGGCTGAGCGAGGGTCGTGGCTGCCTGGGGCCCGTGTGCAGCGGCCCGACGTGCTGCTACACTGGATCCCGGTATGGGCGACAGACTGCTACAGGCAGCCGTTTACAGACAGGCTTCTAGTGACACATCACGCATACCAGGTTCATTCACATCCTGAGCCCGCAGTGATTTTTTTTAAGAAATCTTATAAGCCATTGATTTACTGCTTAATTTTACATAAGAAAGTAGAGATATAAATAGCCAACTAGTGTAGTAATGATAATAATAATTTTATAGCACTTGTCAAAATTAAGCGCAATGTGCTTTCAATGCAGATTAAAATATATACAGAACAAAAATAAAAAAATTGGAATCCCATGTAAGGCCCTCTATATGACATACAAACATTAGGAACATGAGAGCACATAATATCAAACAGCACCGAGCTCATACATAAAATGGAGGTGCAAAATAGGAGAAATACTGTACTATAAAATAACATGACGCCATATGGGGTGGTTTTTCTCCTGTCCTCCCCAAGTTTTTGAGTCACCAGCTGCCACTGGCACACAGTAACTGTTAAAGTGCCATTAAGACCATTTCCTTTATGTTTACTGCATAATATAATATTGCCACTTTAGTGCCTCAAAATAAGCAATGCATAACTACAAGACAACTTATTGCTCTTCACGGTTTCATTCCAACCTTATTGGCCCACATGAATGTCAACATTGGAACCAGATTAAGTTCAATGACAACGCTTTGAAATATGAATGAATATCTGTGCTGTGCATGGCAACTATGGTGAAGGCAAACATTAATGCAGGTCTGTGACAGGATGCGCTGCTACACGCCTATCCACCACCTAGACCCCCACACCACAATATACCTGCACTTGCGCAGATGATTGGAACTGTGCATAAATCATGAGATGCAGAGCTGTTCTTTTCTTTTAACTGTTTTCTTCCCTTCTCACCATCTATCTTTCATTTTGTCTCGCTGAAGACAATAATCTGCTGAGAGGGATACTTTGTTGTCATACTTATAAAATTACTCAACGTGCATTTGGAATAATGCTATTTTTGAATAACAAAATAAACTCAAAGCAAATGTTTTAATGTTCTTTTTGTTTTGATCAAAGCACAGTAGGGGTTCATTTAGAGAATCCACTTCACAAAGCACACGTATCCAAGTATATACAACCATTTTAATTGGACATTTGCAGCCTGAATGATTTGGTATCTTGATGAAGAATACTTAAACCCTCCCATCCACACACACACACAATTTAATTAAGTTTTCCAATATTAAATCTCAAATATTAAATCATTTGGGATATTTATCAAACATACAATCCACCAACCTCTCAGCCAGCTCTTTGAAATTCATACATATGTAAATAGAGATCCACACACTGACACATGAATGTTGACATATGGGATAGATGTGGTTCACCATTGACCCAAGAACACACAGTCTGGATGGAAATCAACAAGCAGAAGATGATTGTGTACCTTGGAGGCTTGTTTGTCCAACTTCGCCTCAGCCTTCATGTGTGTATAAAGACACGAGATGCAGGGGATCAAAACTTCTGGAGTTTACCGGTTGCCATGCTGAGAAACAAACCACTTGTGAACGTTGGCCGCCGAGTGCAAAGCCATGGTAACGGCGTTCACCTCACTCAGAGGCCATCCTTACCATAATAACACTACTTGAGGAGCAACGGAAGTCAGACGGCGGCTGGCGGCACCACGGTTTTGCACTCTGCAGCTCATGTTACCGCAGTTTCACAAGTGTGTTTGAGAACTATGGTGGCCTTCAGGTCATGTAAAAATGCGAAAGTTTTTCTCTAGAGCCAGCAGCCCAATCGCACAGCAGTTCGTGAAATAGTCACGGAATTTTAATGTATTGATTCGTGTACATGAACACGAATTTCACATTTTCTTCGTGATGATCAGCACGGAATGAATTCGTATGTAATCCATGTAATTGTGAACTGCGAAGTATAAAGAGCGGCGAACACTGCGCAGGGGAGAGGTAGTTTTTGTCACATAACTTCCATACTTAAGTTACACCACTTCCGGTGTTAGTTAAACCCAAACTGCAATCTTTTCCTAAACCCAAATAAGTATTTTTGTTGCCTAAACCTAACTAAGTAGTTTTGTTGCCTCAGCCTAACTAAGTAGTCTGTTGCCTAAGCCTAACCAAGTCAATCTGTTCCTAAACCTTACTAAGTAGTTTGTTGCCTAAGCCTAACTGATAATAATAATAATAATGAATTTAATTTATATAGCACACTTTAAAATACAACGAAATCTCAAGGTGCTTCACAACAAGGGCAAAACAATCAAACTAAGTAGTTTTGTTGCCTAAGCCTAAGCAAGTCGATCTTTTCCTAAATCTAACTAAGTAGTTTGTTGCCTAAACCTAACTAAGTAGTTTTGTTGCGTATGCCTAACTAAGTAGGTTGTTGCCTAAGCCTAACCAAGTCGATCTTTTCCGAAACCTAAATAAGTAGTTTTGTTGCCTAAGCCTAACTAAGTAGTTTGTTGTCTAAGCCTAACCAAGTGGATCTTTTCCTAAACCTAACTAATTAGTTTTGTTACCTAAGCCTAACTTAGTAGTTTGTTGCTTAAGCCTAACCAAGTAGTTTGTTGCCTAAGCCTAACCAAGTCAATATTTTCCTAAACCTAACTAATTAGTCTTGTTGCCTAAACCTAAATAAGTAGTTTTGTTGCATAAGCTTAACCAAGTCGATCTATTCCTAAACCTAACTAAGTAGTTTTATTTTGAAAAGACTGGAGTGGAAATTGACACGTGTTGCTGGACATTTGTAGGAAGACGCACAGAGAATACGTTATTGAAAGTCGTGCTGAGTGTCACGAAAAAAAGGGAACTTCGTGTCCATGTACACGAATCAAATAGATTAATTTGTGACTATTTCACAAACTGCCATGACACTGTGTTGGAGCCAGTGTTTGGTTTGTCTGTTCTGGGCTACTGTAGAAACATGGCAGAGCAACATGGCGGACTCCGTGAAGAGGACCCGCTCTCAGATATGAAGGGCTCATTCTAAGCTAACCAAAACACAACCATTGTTAGTTTCAGGTGATTATACACTGATAAAAAGACAGTTAAGTATTTTATATTCCATTTCTGCTAATAGATCCCCCCAAAATTCTAAAACACTATTTAAAGCAGGATATCAAAACTCTTTTCTTGAGTTGCCAGGTTACCAAGTTTCAAAAGCCCACCAGCTAGAAATATTATATACAAACAATTTGGTCACACCAGTAGCCCCATTGGACCAGAACGCAATGCAGCAACAGCTTGCGTCTTTATAGATCTAAAGTCATAGCGGGTGAAATGCATCGCCCTCTTCGACTGCTTCCATCACAAGCTGACGCCTGTAATGCGCTGAGCATCTTGAACTGATTATATATAATAGCATAACTGAGGGTGGGTATAAAAATCAATGATTACACTTTGCAGTCACTTCAATCAAGCTATTTCGTATTTTTGCTACAGCGAGCCTCCGCTTGCCTCGAGCAGCACAGAAGCAGCACTGTGTGGAAACTTGTTCAACTAATCCAGCAACATGCTGATCTGTGGCTCCATCTGCCTTCCTGCTGTGCCCTGCAATTTACTGTATTTGCCTCTATCTGCACTGAGGGGAGATGAATCACAGGGAAAAGGGTGATATGCCACTTTCAACCTCCTACCCAAAACTGCTACACAAAGATGCTTACACACTCACATGCAGTACAGTGGTGAAAGAAGTGCTCACATCATTTACTTACAGTAAATAGAAATAGTACAACAATGTAAAAGTATTCCTGTATTCAAATATTTACTCATAAAAGTGTCAGTATCAGCAAATGTATTTAAAACTTTTAATTTTCTCACCACAAAAATGGGAGATATACTCACATAACTGAAAAAAAAAAATATATATTTTCAGTCTGTCAAATGATAACTGATATAATTGAAAAATAGTTATTGATTATAATTAAAAATATCATGCAAGCTTGTTCTAATTACAGACATGTGTTTACAGATATACTTTGAAAACAGCATTAGGAAACAATGACTTAGAAATAGTTATTGCCTAGTGTTAATCATTGTATTGTATAATATTACATTTAATGTAAATCATATTGTGCTCGTTATTTATTGTAGTTAATAATGAAACTTTAACTGTGTTTCATGCTAAATAGTTTTTATTTCTTAGAGGAGGATGTATGTCTGAACCAAAAATATTTCATATTATCCTTGTATCACGCTTGCAGAAACGCACAATGGCATGTGGTTAACGTTGCAAAATGATTGGTTAGGTTTAGGCAACAAAACTACTTGATTAAGGTTAGAAAAAACATTGTGGTTTGTGTTCAAATAATAACGTAACAACGTAACGTAACAACTGTAAAAACTTATCTACTGTAAATAAATAACAACCCCCTTTGGCGGACTTTCTTATGTGAAGTTGCGTAACAAGCGTAAAGTCGATGTTTACTTTTGGTTTCACACGGGACACGAACAGTGGTCTCTTCATAAATATGTTTCATTTCAGCCTCGTATCACGCTTGCAGAAACACACAATGCCACGTGGTTAACGTTGCAAAATGAATGGTTATCTTTAGGCAACACAACTACTTGGTTAAGGTTAGAAAAAACATCATGGTTTGTGTTCAAATAATAATGTAACAATGTAACATCGTAACAATGTAACATAACATAACAACCGTAAAAACGTCACTAGTGTGAATAAATAACCACCCTTAGTGGACTTTCTTACATTAATGTAACAAGCATAACAATGTTACGTTACAAGTGTAAAGTCAACATTTACTTTTGGTTTCACATAGGTCATGAAGAGCAGACTCCTGGGTGAAAGTCCCACGCTTGGTAGACTTTCTCGCTTGTTATACTCGTTATTATACCACGTAACTTTGGTCGCTCAATATTGCACTTGCTCTGACCGAATGCAAAAACGTAGACATTCATTGTATCTGTGGTGTGCCGAAACGTACAATGCATACACCTTTTTCCTGGCGACTGGGCTGTTTGCACAGTTTCGAAAGCCCATGGGATTCTGGGCAATACAAATAAAATGTACCCAACTTGACTATTAACACACCTGTCAATCATTTTAAAAGTGATGCAAACTTCAATCTTGTGCTTTAATTTTTGGTGCAGGGACAACACTTTTGTTTATATTTGAATTATGGACCTATTGTGCCTTTAATTATCAAAAGTAAAAGTACTCATTATGCACAATAGTACATGATACAACAAAGCAAAACACCATATGATATATCTCAGAATATAACATGATAACCAGTGGCATAAATATTGACGGTGCAACCGGTGCAGCGCACCGGGGCCCAGAAGCTGTCAGGGGCCCAACATTCACCATCCTAGACCGTGTCAACACTGAATCCGTTATATGCATTTCTGTCACGTCATGTAAACAAACCACGTAGGCTACCTACTGTATCAGCTGTGAGCTTGAGATCAGACTGGGGACGTAACCACTTATCTTCCTTCGTTTGTTCTTTTTAAACAGAAAACGCACGTCTAATATTGTGATATTTAAAGGAAATGACATACAATATAGCCAACAGCAGTAGGAAACTTTCAGCTCTCTGGCGATCTCCCTCCAACCAGCTGCCACCTTATTTAGGTTTTTGTAGTGAAATGAGGAGGTATCATATAGAAAACTCCTCATTTCAACTTCACCAATCAGCCGCTCCAGGGGTCTCATTTATAAAACAGTGCGTAAGATCCATACTAAAAATGTACGTGCCCACAAAAGCCGAAAAATGGCATACGCCAAAAACAAAATATTAGACTTATAAAACTCTGTGTACGCACAACTGCAAGCAATGTTCCCTTTATAAATCCCAGTCCTACCGGAAATGTGCGCACGTGGATCAGCCTCATATTCCGCCCTCTACATGCCCACTTTCAACCATAAATGGTCAATGCAAAGCACCTCATGAATGTTTCTGCCTAGAAATGAGCCTGTTGATCAATGGATCTTTACGGTGAATCAAGGCAACTACCAAGAGGAAGACCAAGAAAAGTTTTTTTTTCTGACAGAGATCGAGGTGCTTGTGGGTGAGATGGTCCCTGATCACTCGTTCCCTCCTAATTCTTCTATTCACGTAGTCCTCACAGTGACAGTGCATCCACCATGCAGCATGTTCCGACTGTCACTGCTGTGTTTATATGTTTACAGCAATCGGACTGATATCTTCACAACTTGCCAAAATGATCGCGACAATCAGTAATGTCCCCAACGCTGGATATCGTTTCAAAAAGGGAGTTTGATAGGTGAACACAATTTATTTATTTAAGTTTTTATGGTGAACTTGGCCTGCATTATGATTTGGACTGATAATGATAATGAGGACGATTGTGTGAGAGCTGCCACTGGCTTTATTCCCACACTAATTTACTCAATCCACGTGCAGGTGGTGAAGATGTGCCGGATGGAGGTGACTGGAGGAAGCAGAGTGTGTGTGGCGCACTGCGGTGGCGCACTAGAGACATAGATGCATCGAATAGCTGTTTTCATTTTGTCTATGTATACTGTATCTGTCCCTATCTAATAAACCATACATAAATGAATAAGTCATGTCTTGTTCACTGCAGCGATTTTACACACAACAACTTTATGAAAGCTAATATCGTACTTGCTGATATATGTACACTATTAGAAGATATTATTAAAACTATTGGAACACTGTTCTGCCATTCTTTAATGCTATTTGATATTATCTTGGATTTCTACAACCCATGATGATGATTTCAACAGCTACAGTGCTCAACAGCTGACCATGAGTGTCATGCAGACAGCGCTGATGAGATTTTGAGCAGAATTTGATTTGAGATTTGAGTTGCCTTATATCTTTTACGTTTGTAAGGTGCTTGTGGAATAGTTATGGCTCACTAGCACAAATAACACTGCTGGTTTAAATGTTTATGATAAAAGTGGATCTACAAGTAACGTGTGATATGAAGTGACATTAAATGTTTAATTTCTACAATCTGGTTTCAATTCACCACCTCACCATCTGCGTCGCCAGTTTCCCCTACCTCCATAATGTGCGCACGCATGGGTCGATGTTTCCGTACAGGTGAGCACATTCTCCCGGCAAGTTTGTTTTTATAGATCACAACTTTTGCGTGGGAAGTGGGGTACGCACATTTCAGGCCCCGTTTTGTGCGTACGCAACGGTTATAAATGAGACCCCTGGTCCGTTGAGGCGATTTTAAGGTAATTTCGAGGCGAGTGACAGAATAAATAGAAACAGATGGGTCTCTGACAAAAGTTCAGCTCAAACGGCATGCCACATCACGCTGCGTCGCTCACAGCCAGGACATTTCAATAAAAAAGCTGTAGGATAAACCTCTAATGGGTGAGTACTGGTTTCTTTTTGTTATTATGGAGTGGGATCAGGGATTTAAATATGTCAAAATATGTTGGAAAATGCGCACCTACTGAAATCTGTGTCTATGATAACATCAGGCCACTGAGTCCAGAGCAGACTGTTAAACTAGTGTTGATATATTTGGTGCTCCGGCTGCTTTCCGTGGTGCTGATCGAAGGCTGGTTTGCAGTATAGGAGTTGCATGGTGAGCCTCTCCATGATGGCATAGCAATTGTCTGCTTTGCAATTGTCTGGAGTGGTTGTGTGTGTACGTGCGTGTGTGTGCACGAGTATGCGCTTGTGTTTGGGGCGAGGGCCCAAGAAAAAAAATTGCACTGGGGTCAATCACAATTATGTCACTCTGCTGATGATAACTGAACTTTTAAGCAGCTATGTGCCAACTGATATATAATACATAACATTAACTACATTTTAGGAGCTGATGGGTAGACAGACAAAGTTAGCAGCTGGTAAACATAGTATTTTGAGGCTAAAGGGCCAAATATTTCCCTCAGGAGTTGGTGGAGACTAAAAACAGAGGATCATGAATATTGGACATTCATCAGAAGAATGCGACTCCAATTTAGTGATAATATTGTTTCCGTATCTGCTGGATGAATAAAAAGGGACATGTTTGCTAACATGTTTGCTGTGCAGAGGATGGAAAATGCAATTCAATGAGGCCTAATCGATATAATTGAACAAGGTTATTGATTGAAAAAACAGAACTGAAAAGACAAAAAACAAATAAAGTAACTAAGGAGGGAAACCTCCGAAAGAATGATACACTGACAGGGACCTGTCATGAAGAAGAATAAGAAAACTTGTTTCTTTAAAACTGTCATGTATGAAGTTATTGAAATACTCATGATAGTATATATATCCTTTTTGATTTTAATCACTTATTGTTTTAAGCATATAATAATTTACTCATTGACACTTGTATGTCATATCATTTTAATCATTCATCATTTTTAATTGAATTACTTATTGTGTTACCTTAATTTTGGATCCATTATATTTTACAATGTGACTTTTATGATGTGAAAGAAAGAAACGAGGTGTCTTGCCTGAAAAAGAGTGTTAAAAGAACAGGATGTTCACTGTTCAGTGTTCAGACTGCTCTTAGAAAAGATTTGACATGAACAAAGAAAGTTTTACTTTAAAGGGGCTATATGTAAGAATCAGAAATTGCTTGTTCACAGCGACACCTGTGGCCGCAATGTCAACGAAAGTCAGCGTCCTGTTGCTCGCGCTCGCGCTTGTGCTCGCGCTACATTGACATGAACGAGCACCGGTCTAAACAGTGAGGCGCCGGGAGGTCCTGCCCGAATTTGAACTGACCAAACCAATGTGGAGTTTCACACTTTGTGAGATTTTTTATCGGTGAAAAGACAGCTGTTTTCGGAAGGTGAGAAATTACGCACTCTGATGAGGACGTCTTTTCTCTCATTCGGCAGCAATTGAGCAGCAACCGATAGACAAATTAAGTTGAGGGAAACGTGGAAAAGTAGCGGAATTTTCCCCTACTAAGCACACGTTTTCTTTGACAAAAAGAACAACCTAAAACAATTCAAATTTAGAGGTACCTGTGCCCTCTCCTTTTTTATTTTTGTTTTTTGAATTTTTATCCTTTTTTGTAATAACCACTGCTGTGCTGAAGTTTTAAATAAATAATCGCTTGACCGCCAGTAGTTGTTGACTTTTTCTCTGACAAGTTTTTGACAACTAAAAAAGAGCTTTTACGTCGCCACGAGGCACCGTTGAGCCCCCGAGAGGTAAGTCTTCAGAACTTTTCCGCACTATGGCCACACCACTGATTCAATAAAATAATACACAAACATAATCTAATAGGTAGGGAGGTCTAAAGGTGCAAGTCCCTTAGCAGGGCGGGACCAGGCGTCCCTACCCGGCGAGATTCATAGCTGTTGAATTTCATATAAAGAGAACAGGGTTGTCGTTTAAGGCTTCTTGAGACGGAGTACCACCGAGACCAGGCTGTTGAGTTTTAAAGGGAACCAGCAAACAAAAGTTAGTGACGTGACTTAGGATTTTAGCTGTTAGATTTAAATAACTTTCCAGAGGTCAGTAGTTTAAATCATATAGAAAGGCTAGACTCTGCCCTTTCCCCCTTCCCTCGTCTTCTCCTCGGCGTTACATACGGAGCTAAAAGCCGAGAGGAGAACGAACAGGGGTCTACGGTAGTAATAGGACGCAGACACTGACAAATAGTCGCTTTTCTCACAAGCTATGCGCTCGCCTGCCGCTGCCTGAACTGATCCTTAAGTACTACAGGCGGCAGATTAATGAAGGTGCCGTCGCCGGCGAAAAAGCCTCAGTTTCTGACACATCTGAGGGTAATCGTCTTGTAAGATTTCGGTTTATAAAATAAAAACGCGTTGGAAGGTATTATAACTCCTCTTAGTGGGGGTATATAGAAACACCTAATTTCCACCATTGTTAACATTGCCAACTTGAAAAGTGATGACATGTCTTGTGTTTACAGCTTTCTCTGCTGCCAACAAGTGGCCATGAAAAAAAAATCAATTAATGCAGGTTAAAGTAGAAGAACATAAAAATTGGACTAATTATTTTAAAAGTACTTCACTTCTTTCCACCACTGCTCACGTCTGTTTGTGCTCACAAACACCAACATTTCCTCACACACATTCCGCCACACTCAAACTCCAACTCATGCACAAATTGCCATCCCCTGACTGTAATCCAGTATAGCTTAGCGGTGAGTTATAGCACATTATTTCCCTGCTATACAGCAGCCTTCAGACTATGGAGGTAGGAGATAGCGCTCCTCAGGCGCTTAGCACTCACACAAAGCCTATTCTACCTCGTGTATGAGAGGCAGCCAGGGAGGACCTGGGCTGCTTATCAGTATATATACTGGGCCACAAATGGAGGAGTGTTATATGTGTGTGTGGAGGAGGTGTGTGTGTGTGAGAGAGAGCATCCATCCCAGAGGTGTCAGAGTTATCTCCTGAGGCCAGAGAGACACGAGGCGAGAGCAAGACAGAGATGAATGGAGAGAGGCAGAGAGAGAGAGAGAGAGAGAGAGGAAGGAAGGAAAGAGGGAAAAGTGAGAGAAAGAGAGATGGAGAGAGAGAGTAAGTGCTGTCAACGATGTGCAGAGATGCGTGTAAGACATGGTCAGTGTGTCAGTGGCCGTATCTACCCCACACTTACATGTAAGCCGGACACATACACACACACACACACACACACACACACACACACACACACACACACACACACACACACAAACACACACACACACATTAAGGAACCAGCTGTTGCTCTATCTCCAGCGGCCCTGTCAGAGTTATGTGACAACCAATCAGTGGAAAACAAGTCTGAACTCAGAACAGTCCGCACAAACTCTACCCTGCTAACGGGACACTGAGCACTCAGGTGGCACTGACTTCAGATCAGCTAATGGAAAGACCTTCACTGAGGCTCTTTATAGCCTGCATGGATAGATTTTCAAACTGAAATAAATGATGTAGTTCTGATAAAACAATTAACCATTAATTAAACAAACAAACAACCATTAAGCGGCTGTATGACTAACATTTGATTTCGGATGCTTCACCAGACCACAGCCAGAGCAACAATGATCTCACTTATTTTAAAACAATGACAACAATTGAACAAAATGCAAGTTTGTGCTTTTTCCCTGTTGTCTGTGACAGCTGGATATACTTATGGATACAGTTTAGTGCAGTTTATACAGTTAAATGCAGTGCTCAAAGTGGGCCGGTACTCACCGGTACGCAGTGTGTATCGTGACTTTTTCTTCCGTACCGGCACTTCTCACAAGCTGCCGGTACTCTTTTCTGCCTTCAGGTTCTCTGGGAGATTCATAATGAAGATTCATAGCAGTGCAGCGTGCTATATGACACGCAGAGCATTAATATAGCAGCAAACAACTATTGTCTATGTAAAGATATAGAGGAGTAATGTCCACCTGAGCAGAGAATGAAGTCACTCTCCCTCTGTGTGTGTTGTAAGCTTCTCCGTGCTTTGTTGACGTAGCCAGGCTGGCCGTGCGTGCCTTTTAATGCATGTAAGTGCATGTCAGCGTGCCCAAACTAGCTAGCTCACGGCCGCCGCTCTGCACAATATGGCAAATACAGCTCATAACGTCCCAATGGACGGCGTCGTTAAGGAAGCGTAGCACCCACCCTCTGGTTACCCCAGGTTAACACTCTTAGCTCTGTCAGCACTGTTGCCGGTGTTTTCACTGTTAAAGCTGTTAGCACTATTAGCTACAAGCCACTAGTTCAGCAGTTGCCATGTTGAGAGCCCTGCGGAGGCAATAGAAATGCTGGCATCTAGCACCTTTAAATTTTGACACATTTACTAATGTGATACAGAGCAACATATCCTATTTATTATTAATTGGGGTTAAAAGACCAAAGCAATATGTAATGTCTAAACATTACAGTTTTAACAAGAAAAAAACACTTCCTCCACCACACAAACAGGGTAATTATCATTGATTTCAATAGTAATATCAAGGTGAATTCACACACCTTTTCCTGGCAAGGTTCTTTATCTTAGAAAAACACACTTTCCAATTTTAGCACCACTGGTCGGAGGCAGCCGAACATTTCACTGCGCACATCAGGATGCACACACACAACTCCACGCACGCGTGCACACATGGTGCTGGGCAGCAGACTTGGGCAGACACCTGCTCCCTTGCCTGGAGATGTTGTGAACAGGTGAGGAAAAGCTCAACTGCTGTGACAAGCTAAAACACAACAGCACAATTCCTCGGGGAGAGAGAAGAAAGGACGAAGAGAGAGAGAGAGAGAGAGAGAGAGAGATGGAAGGTGTGAGGTGGAAAAAGAGAGATGCCAGCTGGGGTGCAGGTGGGTACATATTCTGTGTATTCTGCCTGATAAGGATGGTAGGAGGAGGGAGAAAATGAGAGAGGAAGCCAGAACTGTGTGCATGTTGGAGAGGAAAGCAGACAGTGGAGGTGAGGAGTCAGCAGGTTAATCCTGGTGGGAATAAAGAGATTGACACAGAGTTCAGTCCATCTCTGTCAATCTCTGCAGCCTAAACTGACTGAGTGACCTCATGATTGACTGGCTGGCTGGAAGAAATCCCTCTCTGATAACTGACAGACTGCTGGCACACTGACTGAATGGCTGGCTGGTTTATAAATCTCTCTACTGATTGGCTGTCTATGTCACTGGTCACCTGACTGAATGAGTGAATTCATGACTGATTGAAGGGATGAAGAGTGACTGGTAACAAAATGACTGGATGATTTTATTTGTCCGGATGGTCGGTTGATCAGTTAACCCCCTGAGACTCATGGGATTGCGGGGGATCCTGAGCGACATTACTGTCTTTCAGAGGCTGTAGCAGTTTTAGAGCTAGAGTGAAGGTACAGATATCATATGAAACTAGAAAACCTAAGGAATCCATTGGTAAAGTTGGGAAAAAACTGGCATGGCCATTTTCAAAAAGGTCCCTTGACCTCTGACTTCAAGTTATGTGAAAATGGGTTCTATGGATACCCATAAGTCTCCCCTTTACAGACATGCCCACTCTATGATAATCACATGTAGTTTTTTGAATGCAGTATAAATGTGTTATTTTTGCCTATTCTAAAAAACAATGTGTTTGAATATCTCTGCCTACTGGGGTCACTAAACAGTCTTGGAATTGCATAAATTGGGTATCACTGTAAAGGCTGAGACTCTTGCGGATCAAACGATCCCAATTGTATTCATGTGTGATGATGTTAATCCCCATTTTATTGTAGTGAGACCATTTTTTGTAATTTGACCTCATTGTATAAAATGACCTGTGGTGACCTCTAAGATAATCACAGCTTCATGAAACTTTACAACCACAAACTAAAGACCTAGAGCATTCAGAGGATGGATGGCTTTCCTAGCTAGATTGACAATAAGGGGGTTTCTGAGCAGTTTCCAGAACAGAAGTGCTCGCCATCCAATCGCCGAGAAATGCAATCCTTGCAGAAATCTCAAAATGTCAAAAGTTTTTGAAAACAAACCACAGCGTGGCTTTTTCTTTGGTGTTCCTCAAGGTCTTGGTGTCTTAATGTGGTATTTTGGAGGGATTATTGATCATATATTATTATTTATTATCAATCTCGAGTGGTAAAAAATGTGTTAAATTTAGCACCAAATCTGTGTAACAAATGATATCAACCCAAAAATTGCTGCAGCAACTTATGAGACATAATTGGAATGGACATCATATACTTCTATCATAATTTTCTAAACCCTTATACACTTTGACAATTTATTTTAATTCATTTTTTTATGTTTATTTCTGATTAATGACTAGAACAACTTGACACAGTGCTGAGCTGCATCTCTAATTAATCTTCAGGTTCCCAGCTGTCAGATGATGTACACCACTTCTATGTGACATCTACTGCTGACCTGCTATCTTCCCCTAAAGACCTCCTGTACCCCCCTAAAAAAGACAAAAAGGGTTTACTAAATATCTGTTTAATGCAGGGTTAGACTACATGATATGGCCAAAAGTGTGTGGACATAATTTCTCACATGGTTCATGGTTTGGCCAAGGCCCCTTCGTTCCTTGGAATATTTATGCTTACAATGCATATTTTTTCTGACTTTTATCATTTTTCCTCTTATTTTTCAAAGGAAACAGCCAGAGAGGGAAACATGACTGATAATAACTCATGTCCACGCTAGAGTCATAACCTGAACCTAAGCGGACTTTCTCATTTTTTATACTACCTCAGTTGCTCTGAGTGTCTAACAGTGACGTGGATGGGTTTACAATGGAGTTAGTTGAAAGCCTGGCGTGTCTCATACAGACGCTAAAAGGTGCCTCGGTGCTAGGGGCACTGACCAAGCCTCAGTATTTGAAGAGTTCAGAGTGAGAATGGGCTGATAAGATGATGGAGTTATTGTAAATACTGAGGCAGTCGATTGCCTATTTACTACTGGTTGAGGAAGTGAATACTTATGATTTTACTATGTTTGACCTGCTATTCTTCGATTATGCAACCTGAGGACAAAAAGGAAACATTTCAAACCATTTAATTGTTTCAAAGAGTTACATTTACCTCTAATTTCACCTTACTTTTTAGATCAAGGAATAGAAAGAAACATGGCACACTCTGCTTGTAAAAGTTTTGATGTTTGTTTTTGATGTTAACAACACCAAAGGGGACTGTTATTCAATCCATCATTGTTTCCATTGTTATCCGTCAAATTAGATATTTGTTCTCGTCACTGTATGAATTGTTGAAATGTTTTCTTTACTAGGGTTATCAATCCATTAAAATACTTAATTATGATAAATCGCATGGTTGTCCATAGTTAATCACGATTAATTGCAAATTAATCATATATTTTTGATATGTTCAAAATGTATCTTAAAGGGAGATTTGTGAAATATTTAATACTCTTATCAACATGGGAGTGGACAAATATGCGGCTTTATGCAAATGTATGTATGTAATTGTATATTTAACACTGGAAATCAATTAACAACACAAAACAATTACAAATAGTATCCAGAAACCCTCACAGGTACTGCATTTAGCATAAAAAATATGCTCAAATCATAACATGGCAGACTCAAGCCCAACAGGCAACAACAGCTGTCAGTGTGTCAGTGTATATGTGGTTATCATAAAGTGGGCACGTCTGTAAAGGGGAGACTTGTGGGTAGCCATAGAATCCATTTTCATTCACATATCTTGAGGTCAGTTGTCACGGTACCGCTCTGGAAATGGCCATGCCACTTTTTCCATGCCAAAAGTATGACATGGTTTCCTTAGGAATGGATTTCTTAGGTTTTCTAGTTTCATATGATGCCAATACCTTCACTCTAGCTTAAAACTGCTACAGCCTCTGAAAGACAGTAATGTCGCTCGGGATCACCGCGGTCTCAGGGGGTTGACCGAATTAATCAACCGAATATCCGGACAAATAAAATCATCCAATCCTTCTGTCACTGGTCAGCCAGAAAGTCGAGAGTGAGCCCACCACAAACTAAAAAATGCAAGTTGCATTAATGCGTTAAAGAAATTAGTGGCGTTGAAACAAATTTTCATTAACGTGTTATTATCGCGTTAACTCTGACAGCCCCTCTCCCATTGGCTTGTTTCTTCTTGCAGACTCTCACTCACCTTCGCTGTCACCAGCTGTAACAGTGCTGCTTCAGAGAGGCAGCTGTTTGACTTTGACATGCTTTGCGTGGATGATTAGTCTACTGACACTCCTCATGCCTTGTCTTTACTAAGTGTGAAGTCCTGTTACAGTTTGTCCTGCGCTCTCTGCGTGTCATCTGTGATGTTCCTTGTAATGGATCACCGCCAATTAGCCAAGTCAAATTCTGTTTGCCACCACTGTAGTTGGCACATCAAGACGACACTGATTCTAATTGTCTTTTTGAAAAGAGCAGAGCTGAAACCGCTTGCATCCGACATCTCCTCTCTGATCCCGTTTCAACATGAAACTAATCTCTTCAGCTTTAATTCAGTACTTTTGGGAGTTGCAGTAGGTGTTCAAAATGTTTAAGTGTCCAAGTTAGAAGAAGTGCTCTGGCAGACGGCCAGACCACCTGCTTCACTGGTCGGCCAGCTGATCACTATAATGGAAGTGGTTGTACAAGTTCCCCTTTCTTGATTAATCCTGCATTCATCCTCTAATAGTAAAACAAAGCGCAAATGTCTCTCATTTAACTCCACACGAGGAGCCTCGTTGTAAATATTTTATGTTTACAAATCAGAGCTTGGAAGATGTGTTGGCCTCTCTCCTGACAAAAGCTGGCATTTATAAAGACTAGGGCTGTCAATCGATTAAATTATTTAATCTTGATTAATTGCATGATTGTCCATAGTTAATCGTGATTTATCGCAAATTAATTGCACTTTTTTTATCTGCTCAAAATGTACCTTAAAGGAAAATTTGTCAATTATTTAATACTCTTATCAACATGGGAGTGGGCAAATATGCTGCTTATATATTTATTATTGGAAATCAATTAACAACACAAAATAATGACAAATATTGTGCAGAAACCCGCACAGGTACTGCATTTAGCATAAAAAATATGCTCAAATCATAACATGGCAAACTCAAGCCAGACAGGCAACAACAGCTGTCAGTGTGTCAGTGTGCTGACTTGACTATGACTTGCCCCAAACTGCATGTGATTATCATAAAGTGGGCATGTCTGTAAAGGGGAGAACCCATTTTCATTCACATATCGAGATCAGAGGTCAAGGTACCCCTTTGAAATTGGCCATGCCAGTTTTTCCTTGCCAAAATGTAGTGTAAGTTTGGAGCATTATTTAGCCTCCTTTGCGAGAAAATAGTATGACATAGTTGGTACCAATGGATTCCTTAGATTATCAAGTTTCATATGATGCTTAGCTTTAAAACTGAGCCCGCTACAACCTAAAAATTGCAAGTTACGTTAATGTGTTAGGCTTCCGCGGCAACACGGTCCCGCCACCGTGGGTCGGAACGGCATCGTCAGCGGTAACTGCTGTATGAGAGCTGCAGTGTGGCGGCTATTAGCTGGCAAGTGGGACACACACACAGCTTCCATTCACATGATGGGTATCGAATGAAGTACTCTATAGGTATCGGTATCAATTTAAGGGTACTGGTACTGGTATTGGCATCGTCATTTTTTAAACAATACCCAGCCCTAGCAATGATACTGCTCAGTCATCAATCATGACCATTATTTTTATCCTCTTTAGCTCTTCACCAACAGTCCTTCACCCCCAAAACAGAAAATACTTGTTAAATGTTGTTATGATGTCTGCAGAAGCTTCGGCTTTCTCGAAAGATCTGACACTTTGAGGGTCAAAGAAAAACCTCTGGTGTCCTCTCAGCCCTGACTGTGGCACCGACCTTTCTTTTCACATTTCCAGAAGGGTGTTGCAGCATTAATTGCAATCATGACACAGTCTCACAACTTTCTTTTTTCTTGCTCAAATGCGAAACAAAATCACCAAACAGAACCTGTGGCCTCACCCTGACCTCTGAGCGAGCGCTACGTTTTCACACCAGTTCTGTTTTTAGTCGTGCTCTTCATCTTTGCCATTTTACCCCTCCTCACAGAATGACAAGCACATTTATATGCAGTTTGGTATTTATGAAGGGCGTTTCATTAACTATTTATGGCTAATTGTTGGAGTTAACAAGGTGGGATGTGAGGCGCTCTTGTTTAAAATTACAACTTGATTGGAACTGACAAGTGGAAACTTGTGTGATTAAAGTTTATACATGGTTTTATAAATAGGGTCATGTTTGGCACACTTCCACTTTTATACTTTTCCTCTTTCCACCACGGAACATGTGCATTTTTTTATATATTTGGCTGCAGATCATTCCTGTCTAGCATATGACATCATTTCTTAGACGTTTCCTCTGAGCCAGAATGAAAAAGTGACTCCTACAGTGGCTATATCTGTAACCGGCTAGCTGACGGGATTTTCAAGAGTAGACGAGGTGACAGAGAGAAGAAGAAGGTATACCTGGAGCTGTCCACACACACACACACACACACACACACACACACACACACACATAGAGACAGCCTGAGGCAATGTGCTCTTTGGTCCATTAAATCAGAGCAAATGTAGCTATCAGGAGAATGTCAATAAGATTAAGAGCAGATCAAAGAGATCACTGAGATCATATCATCAGAGCCGAGACTGACAGATACAGTCTGATAGACAGGCAGTCTGTCTTCTGCAGTCAGACTGTCAAATCACATCATTATACAAGAAAGAGAAACAGGCAAACAGGTAGTCATGACATCCGTCAGTCAGTCTAGCACACAATATCTTATGAACTGTAGAAAAGCTGCAATGTTACAAAAAAAAGTTTTCTGATCACTAATATAGAGGCCACTATGTGTAAAGATTTCTTGACAGCATTAGCTATGCAAAGTGGTCTGAAGATCTGAAAAGCACAGCGAAAAGAAAGGGGGGGTTACCTGTGTACCCAATGAAGACAGCTGAAGTGCTTTTTACATGACATAAGCTTTTTACATGACAGTTTAAATGAAAAATTCCCCTCTTGGGTGAGACGCGCCTCATCTTTTAAAGTGCCGTGAAAGTCGTTTCCGCCGCAGCTTGATGTGGCCGAGGTGGCCGTCTGAGCTGCCTGTGCCAAAAACAAATTGCTGCCATTGCAGCTTGATGAGGAGGAAGGGCGAGTCGGCAGTTCACACCTTTTCATTACTCAACATTTCTGACAGCTTATCCACCCGACGTTTAAAAAATCCCTCCCTTCAAAAGGCTCTAGAGTCAAGGGGTGTTTAGCAGTGAGAGGGAGAGGGACTAAATGTGAAGGATAGGCAGAGACAGGAAGCCAGAAGGAAAGGCCTCAATTAGACTTACTGGGCTCTAAAATAAAGTAAGTAAGTTAATCAAAACTCAAAGATTCATCACGGTCACAAATGCTGCAACAAAGGGAACTCAAATTAGGAAGAATGACAATTAGCAGCATTTATCAGAATTTAGCGGAGTTTGATTAGAAACGTATTTGTGATACATCAAAAACAAACAATCCCGGAGAAAATACATTTCCCATGTAGTTGACAATGCAGTTTCGTTGTATGGAGACTAGGGCTGTCAATCCATTAAAATACTTAATTGCGATTAATTGCAAATTAATCACACATTTTTCAGATCTGTTCAAAAAGTACCTTAAAGGGAGATTTGTCAAGTGGGAGTGGGCAAATATGCTGCTTTATGCAAATCTATGTATATATTTATTATTGGAAATCAATTAACAACAAAGAACAATGACAAATACAGGTATTGTGCAGAAACCCTCACAGGTACTGCATTTAGCATAAAAAATATGCTGAAATCAGAACATGGCAAACTCAAGCCCAACAGGCAACAACAGCTGTTAGTGTGTCAGTGTGCTGACTTGACTATGACTTTTCCCAAACTGCATGTGATTATCATAAAGTGGGCATGTATATAATGGCGAGACTTGTGGGTACCCATAGAACCCATTTTCATTCACATATCTTGAGGTCAGAGGTCAAGGAATCTCTTTGAAAATGGCCATGCCAGTTTTTCCTAAATTTATCGTAGATGCGGAGCGTTATTTAGCCTCCTTCGCCACAATTTAGTATGACATGGTTGGTACCAATGCATTCCTTAGGTTTTCTAGTTTCATATGATGCCGGTATCTTCACTCTAGCTTTTAAACCGAGCTACAACCTAAAAATCGCAATTTGCGTTAATACATTAAAGTAATTAGTGGCGTTAAAATTAATTTGCGTTAACACGTTATTGTCGCATTAACTTTGACAGCCCTAATGGAAATATAATTTATAGGAGAGCAGGCTCGGGTGGGATCGATACTACCAAGACCAAGTTTTGTTTCGAGTGTTGATATTGGTGTCAAAAGGATCCCAAAAATGCATCCATCTTGCATTAAATTGTTCTCCCCTACATGAAAGTTCATTAGTTGCTTTTAGTAGTAAAAAGTATCAGTATCAGTGTTGTTGATTCTGGCCCTGGTATTACTTGGTATTTGATCAAAACTACACTTTGTGATTTTCATAAGTGAGAGTAAAATGATTGTAGTCTCTAACTGTGGTTAATAATTTTCCAGAGTTGTAAAATCCTGTCTCACTGTATTTTAAACTGTTGTTTTGGTGTCTGAAAAACTCAGGAATCTATTTCTCAAACTGGACATCCTGGGATGTATTTCCTTCTTTCACCGGTAACTCTAGTAACATACCCACACTCATGCAGCCTTTAGTGCAGTGTTATTTTCGGACCGAACGCTTGCTAAGAGAGATCCAAATCATCCCTGCAAACTGCAGGTGCATCGATTGTTAAAAGGAAAAAAATGAAATGGAGGAAAAGAGGGAGGCTGGGGAACTGAACCTCCAGTTACACCTGGTACTTAAATATGACATATAAAGTAGATATCTTATCTCGATAAGAAAAACTCATCTAACTGCAAGATGGAAAGGCACACAGTGCACATTGCCATAAAAAAAACAATCCGACCTGCCAGACTGGTCCCCCTGTTGGTGATCCCACCTCAGCGGGTCAGCCGGGTTACATAGAGGGTGTTCACATTCATGGGAAAATGTCCTTAAGGGTGAGAAAACATCAGCAGTGCTGATAAAATCCGTCATCACTAAGTCATCGCCTTCACTGCGGAGAGGAGAAGGCCTCTGGAGGTCCTGGCTGACACCTGCCAAGTTGGTATGTTCTCAAAATGTGACCAGGGCCTTTATCTAGTTCAGCTGAAGTTCCACGCCTTTATTTCCAATTCCACCAACTTTACCTGCTATATTACAGTATTAGAGGTGTTAGCCAGCGTGAGATTCAGTATTAGTCCACTAAAATGAAATGCATCACACAGTTCTTCTCCACTTTACCATTCTTTATTGCCCTTGCCTTCAAATAAAGCAAAAGCATGCTATATTGAATAATAGTTGTGCAACTTGTTAAAAGGGGACACATCATGCTCATTTCCAGGTACTAAAACATGTTAACATGCTTTAATGTTCAAAAAACACATTATTTTTCTTATACTGTCTGTCTGAATATACCTGTATACCCTCTGTCTGAAACGCTCCGCTTTAGCGCCTGTCTCTTTAACCCTCTGAGACCCGCGATTCAGACCAACTTTACTGTCTTTCAGAGGCTGCAGCACGTTCCGAGTAAGAGTGAAGATAAAGATACCATATGAAACTAGAAAACCTAAGGAATCCATAGGTAACAACCATGTCATACTAGCCTGTTGGGAAGGAGGCTAAATAATTAGCCCAACTCAAAATTGGGTTAAATTTTGGCAAGGAAAAATTGCCATGGCCATTTCCAAAGGGGTCCTTTGACCTCTGACCTCAAGATATGTGAATGAAAATGGGTTCTATGGGTACCCACGAGTCTCCCCTTTACAGACATGCCCACTTTATGATAATCACATGCAGTTTGGGGCAAAAAACAGGCAGTTTTTTGAATGCAGTATAAATGTGTTATTTACTACAAGTATACTATCTTATACTTTTCTTAAAGGGACTATTTGTAACTTATCACGCGCATAAATCTTAACGGGTCGCAATCCCATGCGCGCTCGCGTGTGGGTAAGCGAGCGCGCAGCAGCTCTGCTCCTGCCTGTTTGCACACCGCGCTCGTTCTCAACCGCTCGGCTCGCTCCACCTCCACGTGAACGCGCGCACACTACACACTGCAGAAGAGTTAGTTTAGCTCTGAGAATATCTAGTGAATGTGCAGTGGACGTTTTTGCAGAAATAAATGCTGCCGCTCCTCCAGACCAACAGAGGTTTCCCGTGTCTTGTGAAGTGACGGAGCTCCGCAGCGAGTTACGTTATCGTCCCGACCGGGTGTCGGTGTCGCACTCCCCCCCCCCGACCGGGTGTCGCGCTCCCCCCCCCCTCCCGTTCCCTCCGCGGTCCGCAGGCTGAACAGGAAAAGCCAGCACTAGAATCAGCATTGATTCATGGAGAGACCTTCCTCTGGTCAGCTAACATTACTGCCAAGCAGGTGAAATATAGAGTGATATTGTGTGTTAGCTGACGTGTGTCGCCTCACTGTTTAGACCGGTGCTCGTTCATGTCAATGTAGCGCGAGCGCGAGCAACAGGACGCTGACTTTTGTTGACATTGCGGCCACAGGTGTCGCTGTGAACAAGCAATTTCTGATTCTTACATATAGCCCCTTTAAGTATATCCTGATCAAAGTAAAAGTAAAAGTCAAGTACACTCAGATTTTTCTGTATACTTGTCAGTATGAGCCGAGTATACTTAAGTAATACTTTTGTTAAGTATATCTTTGATAAGTACATAAAACGTAAACGGAAAGTAAATGCCTATATTTTAAGTTTAAAAGAAGTATACTACTAGCACACTTGAATAAACAACCTTTTGGTAAGGGACAGTCAAGTAGAGGGCTCCACCTGAGCTTATAGAACTAGGGTTACAATATCGTAACCTTTGATATGTCCCCTTTAAGTTTAAGAGAATTCCATTTCCAGGTCTCCCGGATGTTGACATGAGTGCTGCACAAAACCGGACACTGGTTATTATGATAACTTGGACTAGACAGTTTCCTGACCTGCTCCTCTTTACTGCGTTAATTTGCTGTTGCTGCTGTTTGCTGTTGCTGCAAACTCAACACTTCCTCCATCTGTTTCACATTAAAACACTTACAGCAGTTTAAGGAACATAATCTCCTCCATTCCCCCAAGGCAATATACTGTGACACATCTACAGGAAGTGTTGATCAACAGCAGCTTAACAGCATGAAATAATCAAATCTGTTTGAGTGAATTATAAAGAAAAAAAAATCAATTTGGAGCAACAGGGTGGTGAATATGGCATGACAATGTTGTGCTGATGTATATATTCTGTGGCAATAAGAGATTATGATGAATTTACAATGTCAGTACAGTCCATGAATATAGAAGAGGGCTTTTACTTGACAATTCATGGTCATGCAAAAAAGGACATATGAGCACAGATGATGACATATTACCAAGTGGAAATGGTGTCATATAGGGAAGAAGGGAGCCGAAAAGACAAGAAAAGGTGGCAAGGTGGTCCAATCCCATGAAAGAAAATCCACCGTTATGATCCTTGTAACAGCCCACAACCTGTTAGCACATCCTTATGAAAGATGCTGAACGCCTACATCCCTCTTTGTAATCAGATATATAGAGGGGGAGACCAGATAGAGACACAAACATGCAAAATCCTCACAGTGAATGAAGCAGTTCACCCCGAAGGCACAGCCACATGGCAACACACTCTCTTATTCCACAGTAGTGAGTGGGTTCACAGAAAGAACTGTTCATGAAATCGAATAATTTGTTTCTCTCGACCTTGCTGGACCTCTCTTCATTCAGTCAGCGGCGTCTCCATCATTGCAGCTCAAACACACACCATCAAGTTCAGGGGGAGATACGCGCAAATAGAGTATATGCAGTGTAGGGTATTTCTGAGCCGAACACAGGGGCAGCTTAAAGGCAATGTCTTCCAGTCCCCTACAAACCTGACTCTGACCCCTTTTATTACAGCTGTAAATTAGTGCTAAGACCATCAGTGGCCACTGACCAGATAACAGACCAAGACTGGTACATTGAAGACAATCAAATTCCTCCTGGAGAAGGCCCGGCAACGGGACGGATTAACAAGGAACTACTAATGGCCCTTTGACATGTTTGAAATTACCCAGGCTCCCTCAGGACAGGAGGGCTGCAACGGCACTCCAACCCAAGACTTTCTTTCAACCAACAATACAGAAAATGTAATATTCTTCAAGTGTCCAACCTGACTGTTAGATCAACAGAACCGAGGATGGTAATTCCAGGCTGAAATGTGTGTCTGAACACATAACTGTCTAGCCACACCCATCCTTTATGCACTTTACATATACTACATTCCTGTCTACACCTCTGTATATATATTTTTAGTACTTCTCATTATTACATACTACATTCCGGTTTACACCTCTGTGTACATATATTACTTCTCATCCTGCATATACATACTACATCCTGTTTACATTAAAGTGGTAGTAGGCAACACGTTTTTGGCATCATTGGGCAAAAAATCCATAAAAACCTTTCAGTATATTGTAATTCAAGTGTTCTGAGAGAAAACTAGGCTTCTGCACGTTCTCATTTCAGAGAGAGAGCATTCCTATTGGCTGTGCTCTGGCTGGTGGGTGGTGCTTGGTATTTCCTCAGCAGAAAATGTGCGATTAATTTGCGATTTATCACGATTAATTATGGACAATCATGCGATAAATCGCGATTAAATATTTAAATCGATTGACAGTCCTAATATATACTGTATACATGCAGACTATCATATAGCAAGTAGGAGTCGATGTACCCACATGCCTAAAGTTTAGCTACTCCAGCTGAATATTAAGGCACCACACACTCACAGCACTTATATGACTGGACACACAAGCAGCGGAGTAAAATAAGAAGAGACACTAAAATTCCCCCTTAGTGGAAACCTCGCAAGCAGGCTGTTAAAAAAGCTCTCGTGTGTTTAGTTGTTTCTCATGTGGGTTCCTCCTTTGTTAGTTTGCTCCTATGACAGTAATTGGCCTTTTATTGTGCAAGCTGAGCTAAAATAAAACTGACAATTTCGCAGTTTTGCAGAGGGATCGGACCTGTGGCTGTTAGAAGCTGCAGACCTCGAGTAACCTCCTCTTCAATTTATGCCTCTGCTCTCGGGTAAAAGCCGGACATCTGCAATTTATATTTTTCCGGTGGGAAGGAGAGTTTGTTTGTATTGTGTTTTATTTGTGTTGCCTGTTTATTAGCTGAATCACAGACATGGGTTTTAACAAGGCCATGAACACATAACAGCCATGTACAGTGCAGATAATAATCTACAGCTACAACATCATATTTTCTGTGTGTTCAATTAAGACAGAGCAACAACAAGTGACGCCTTTGCAATTGTCACTGAAAGCACTGAATAAAAACATTTTCAAAGGAAAGCAGGTATCAAAAGACAAATGACGCCTACACACTAAATGCTACTGGGCACTAACTTTCTGGAGTCATAAGATCCCATTTAAGCACAGTGATCACATCAAACAGTTCTAATTTAACAATGGCTGCAGGTATGAATCTCATTCAGCTGCAAAGCATTTGTACAAAATGAATATTGTCAAATATTGACATAGGCAGTGCTCTGATCATTGGAGTTTTAAAAATTGGGTCTGCGTGTTTAAAATTGGGCAGCACAGTGGTGCATTGGTTAAAGTGGCAGTAGGCAGTATATTTTTGGCATCATTGGGCGAAAATTCCATAATAAACTTTCAGCATATTGTAATTCAAGTGCTCTTAGAGATACTGTAACTAGCCTTCTGCACCTCCTCATGGCTCTGTTTTCAGGCTTTAAAAAATCTAGCCCGTGACAGGAGACTTTGGCCAATCACAGGTCATTTCAGAGAGAGAGCGTTCCTATTGAGCGTTTCTATTGGTTGTGCTCCAGCTGGTGGGCGGTGCTTGGCATTTCCTCAACTGATCTCAACATGGCTGCCGGGTCACAAACGTTCTCATTTTACAGCTTAACAGTACACTACAAGATGTTTCTGTAAACATTTAGGGAGAGAAATAGACATAACAGTACCAGAATATTGATTCATATTTGATCAGCGCTGCCTAGTTCAACCGTTTCATCGGAGTTCGCGAGTGATTGACTTATGACTCTCATAGACGGCAGTGGGACGGCAGACCCAAGATCAGCTCTGACTGGTTGTTTTGCTCCGGTCTATGAAATCTTGCAGATGCCATTAGGAGCACCGGAGGACAGAAGAACATGATTTTTTTCAGATTACCTGTCTCATGCACTACTGTCAGGATATAGTGACCCATTTATAAAAATAACGTTTTTTAATCATATTTGCTCCATTTCCACCCACTGCTGCTTTAAGTTTTTGTCTATTTTTTTTTGCAAAGAGTGTGGCTAATCAACATTGTCAGGAAAGATTCAAATAAATATGAAATATCATAAAAATACACTGGAGGGGGGCTTTAAGTGATCTTGTAAAAGTCTAAATGTATTAAGAATCTGTCAATGAGAATAAGATCTTTCTTTCTTTTCTGGTAACGTTCAGTGACGTATTTACCATGACCCAAATGAAGGAATGGAGCAGAAAACAATGTGTGTTAATCACATTATGCTCACTGTGATGACTGTTTATGATATTATTATTATACAATTATCATTACATGATTACATTGCTCTAATTAAGATAATCATTAAACAGTGTTTACTTGATTGGAGTCTCTATAGAAAAAAAGATTATGAGCGTGCAT
This sequence comes from Sebastolobus alascanus, assembly GCA_916701645.2. NCBI lineage: Eukaryota > Metazoa > Chordata > Actinopteri > Perciformes > Sebastidae > Sebastolobus > Sebastolobus alascanus. Next base: position 836,426 of record CAKAOJ020000094.1, read on the forward strand.
GTTAATTTGCTCATTAACTCTATAAGGCTGTTTGTCAATATGAACACACTTCTGCATGTCTTTGCTTGTGTGTGTGTGTGTGTGTGTGTGTGTGTGTGTGTGTGTGTTTTACATGTCTGTACTGATGTCACAGATTTTGAACTTCTAAAGAGTTTTTAAAAATTCAATCAACTGTTTTGTCATCGTAATGAAGTCTTCTATTCTAAATGGTGTTATGTCAGTTTAAATAGAAAGACAAATGACAGTTACAGCAGTTAATTAGCTTCCCTACACTGCATTTCAATGAACCATCCAGATAACCTTCCTCATCTGCATTTTGATAAAAGACAAGACCCTTATTGTGCATGCAGCTGAATCTGAGATTAATTCTCAATAAAAAATAAAACGTGACAAGAATGAGGAAAAAACTGCTTCTTGTAACTTTAATTAACTCATTAACTGAAGAGCACATCTCCATCCAGCTCGTTTGGAGCAGTTAATTTAAACTCTGGAGTGTTAAAGCCTCTAAACACCCACACAGGTGTTTTCAGGTAATCTGGTTGATTAGACCTATTCTCAGGACTGTGTGGGTGTGTATACACTGTAATAGATTAACATCTTCCTGAGTCTCCTGTTGGCTAGTTAGTTAGTTGCAAGTGTCAGGGCAGGACAAATTATACCTTTATCATTCTGATTGGTATGTGGGTGTTCAGAGGATTTAACTGTTGTTGATTTTTTTCTGATAATGACATTTTATTATTTTCTCACATTAATTATCATCATTTTGTTACACGCCTGAGCTTGCTTAATAGTAAACAGATGAACATTACGGTCAGTAAATTAGTAAAATAAATATTAATAATTACACCAACCACAAAAACCCAAAACAAATTACAGCCGCAAGTGGCAGTTCGCGGGTTCAAGCCTTTTTTCGCTCAAGGTACTCTTGTGGACATATCTTGCAAGTTTCGAGATGATGGGCCAAATGGTTGTTGACTTAAGTCTGTTTATGTGTTGAGCTACACCCTTTTGAAATTCATTGGTCATTATCTTCGAAATGCAATGATATATCAACAAGCTTTCTGCAAATTTTAAAAGCTTGGTCCAATAATGATCCGCAGAAAATTTGGTAGCAATCGTCAATACGGTAAATTGAGCTCACGTTCCCTTATCTAGTTTAGAGATAGTTTAGTTCTGTGTGAACGTACGCGTGAACGTGCGCGTGCGTGAACGCGCTGTACACTTAAGGGTCCCGGTTTGGGGGTTTGAAAATATGGTCACCCTAACATAACCTAAAGGTAAACTTCTTATTAACTGGTCACTTGAATTACAACACAACTTAAGCATTAGCCAAAGATATCGTCATTGAAGGCACTTCAATACTAATCACAACAGAGTCATTCAGAGTAGCCTTACACATCTGAGAGTATTAGCCTACAGTTAGCAACCGTTAGCACATTAGCATGTGGCTAGCGGACTTTATGTTAACAGTGGATGACAAGAGAACACATTACAACATCAATTTAAACTCAAGGCACCAAATATAACACTGTACTTACGTGTTGCTGAACACAAACATGCCTGGATGGCTTATAGATGACAACTCTGTATGATGCAGCCTTAACTTAACGTCCGGCAGTTCGCGGGTTCGAGCCTTTTTTCGCTCAAGGTACTCTTGTGGACATATCTTGCAAGTTTTGAGATGATGGGCCAAATGGTTGTTGACTTAAGTCTGTTTATGTGTTGAGCTAAGCTCTTTTGAAATTCATTGGTCATTATCTTCAAAATGCAATGATATATCAACAAGCTTTCTTCAACTTTTGATTAGCTTGGTCCAATAATGATCCACAGAAAATTTGGTAGAAATCGGATTTGTGGTTTAGGAGAAGATGTCAAATATGTGTTATTCAAATAATTAAAAATGGTGGAAAATGTAGTTGGCGGACATTAGTGGTCCAAGACGCTTTTTTGAGGAACACATTCAGCTGGACAAGTGTGTCGAATTTCAATCGGACTTTAGGTGTGAGGGGGCCGGCCTTTAAACTTTTCACTCTTTTGGCTGTCAGTGATAGCGCCACCATGTGGCCAATTGAGATCATATTTTACGTTAAACATTAGGACATCATGGCCATTTATGGTACCAAGATTCATGTCTCTAGCATGTTACAGCTCAAAGCAAATTGAGCAAAGGCATAATATAGCATAACATACTAAATAGGCCATGCCCACACGCACAGATCAATATGACACTTCAGATCCTGGTTAATACTTGCCCCCAGAGCATGTGCACCAAATTTGGTGAAATTCTGTAAACCAGGTTTTGAGGTACAAGTTTTTGGTAGTTGTGGCGCCCCCAATGGGTTGAGATTAAAATGCTTCGGTATGCCTATTCCCAAACACATACTGAAGATATCTACCAAGATTTATGATGATTAAACTAATGGTCAATCACCTGCTAAATTTGGTAAGCCTGGTCCAATAATGATCCACAGAAAATTTGGTAGCAATCGTCAATACGGTAAATTGAGCTCACTTTCCCTTTAATTTTCCCTTTAATCTAGTTTAGAGATTAGAGTTTTGTTCTGCGTGAACGCACGCGTGCGTGAACGTGCGGTACACTTAAGGCTCCCAGTTTGGGGGTTTGAAAATATGGTCACCCTAACATAACCTAAAGGTAAACTGCTTATTAGCTGGTCACTTGAATTATAACACAACATAAGCATTAGTGTGTGTGTGTGTGTGTGTGTGTGTGTGTGTGTGTGTGTGTGTGTGTGTGTGAAATCTATCACCTTCTGCTCGGAGCGGTGACGTATGCAGAAGATGCGTTCACTGTCACTTTCAGAGTCCGTTATCGGACTATCTATTGATAACATGGCACTGATCTGGTGAATGAACTAAATGGGTTCTATTTCTGTAAAAAAAAAAGCAAAACGACAGTTGGGTACGTAATTAAATCGGTGTGTGCCCGACCACTGTGTAACACCGGTAACACCAACTACCGCGACAAGCCTAGACGAATAGATTTTACAATTAATTATGTATAGTGTGACTGGTAGCACCCTCTAGTCTTCGATTTGAATGAAACTTTCGGGATATGTTTCAGGTACTCTTGTGAACATATCCTGCAAGTTTGGAGATGATAGGCCAAACGCTTGTGGAGTTAGGTCTATTGATGTGCTGAGCCACGCCCTCTTAAAGTTCATAGGTCAATATCTTGAAAACGAAATCAGACATCAACAAGCTTTATTCAATTTTGATGAGTTTGGTCCAATAATGAGCCACAGAAAATTTGCCAGCAATCTAAGCTTTGGTTTAGGAGGAGATGTAAAAAATGTGTTTTTCAAACTATTCAAAATGGAGGAAAATCTAGTAGGCGGACTTTAGTGGTCCAAAAGGCTTTTTTGTAAAACACATGGAGCTGGACATGTGTGTGAAATTTCAAGTCAATACGACTTGTGGTGTGAGGGGGCCGGCCTTTAAAAGTTTAGAAAAAGTTGTAGCGCCATCATCAGGCCAATTGGGATCATATTATATGTGAAGCATTATGACATAATTTCCAGTTATGGTACCACGTTTCATGTCTCTAGCTCATTCCAGCTCACAGGAAATTGAGCAAAGGCATAATTTAGTGTATTATGCTAAATAGGCCATGCCCACATGCACCGATCAATATGACACTTCAGATCTTGGTTAATACTTGCCCCCAGAGTATGTGCACCAAATTTGGTGAAATTCTGTCCACCAGGTTTTGAGATACAAGTTTTTGGTAGTTGTGGCGCCCCCAATGGGTTGAGATTAAAATGCTTCAGTACGCCTATTCCCAAACACATACTGAAGGTATCTACCAAGATTTATGAGGATTAAACTAATGGTCAATCACCTGCTAAACTCCGCCTTCTGCGAAGTTCGTTGGTCAACAGCTTCAAAACGCAATGAGATATCAACAAGCATTATGCAACTTTAAATGAGCTTAGTTCAATAATGATCCACAGAAAATTTGGTATTACTCAGACCTACGGTATATGAGAAGATGTCAAAAATGTGTCTTTCAAAAAATCCAATATGGCGGAAAATCTAGTAGGCAGACTTTAGTGGTCCAAGTGGCTTTTTTGTAGAACACATGTGTGTCAAATTTCAATTCAATCGGACTTATGGTGTGAGGGGTGTGGCCTTTCTAAAATCGCGTTTTTGGGGGTTAATTACTGCGCCACCATGTGGTCGATTGTGGTCATATTCCTTGAGAAGCATTTGCACATCATTTCCAGTCATTCTGCCAAGTTTCATGTTTCTAGCTCATTCCAGCTCACGGGAATTTGAGCCGATGCAGCAGACAACAAATAACAACAAATCAGCACAAACTTAGAAGGGTTCTGCCCCTTCGGGGCTTGAACCCTAATAAACCGACACAAACTCGATAGGGTTCTGCCCCTTCGGGGCTTGAACCCTAATAATAACAAATCAGCACAATCTCAATAGGGTTCTGCCCCTTCGGGGCTTGAACCCTAATAATAACAAACCGGCACAAACTTAGAAGGGTTCTGCCCCTTCGAGACTTGTACCCTAATAAATACCCCAAAAAAGGGAGAAAGAAAAAAAATAACAGTGTTGGGGGGGTTGTAATGAGGCATTTAGTGTCATGAACACTAGGGCTGGGGCGATACACCTATCTCCCGATTCAATATTATCATGATATTTGGGCGCCGATTCGATATGTATTTACGATTTTTAATTATTGCGATTCTACAAGTATTGCTTTTTATTGCGATTTTTGTTAACTTTTTTAACGCTAGACTATGGGAAAAGTTAAATCATACACTTCTAGGGACTTTTACTTTGGAAAATATCTAAATTGATACAGCAAATATGTTTGATTTTCAGCATGTATGTAATCAGAGATGTCCTGAAATCAAATATATCAGTCATCGTCAGGAATTATTTGTTAAATTCTTTTCCAGCAAACCACATATGAAAGAATAAAGACATTTCCCTTACAAATTAGTGATATTTTCTTTTTAAGCACACCAGAGAAGATGAGTGACCAGAGAAGAAGGACAACAGTTTATAAGAACCAATAAACTTGCGGCTTGTAATTCCGTGTGTCTTGTAAACTACTCGGCCAGTGTGAAACTATCCCAGCTGACATTAGGCGAAGGCGGGGTACACCCTGGACAGGTCGCCAGACTATCACAGGGCTGACACATAGAGACAGACAAACATTCACACTCACATTCACACCTACGGGCAATTTAGAGTCGATTAACCTAACCTGCATGTCTTTGGACTGTGGGAGGATACCAGAGAATCCGGAGAAAACCCACGCCAACACGGGGAGAACATGAAAACTCCTCACAGAAGGGCCCCAAGCTGGATTCGAACCTGCGACCCTCTTGCTAACCACTACACCACCGTGCAGCACTACTGTAGGTATGTTAAAAAAACAAACAAAAAAAAACAGAATCCTCGCATGACTCTTGCATAACGTGCGCTAACTTCTCCACTTGATCTCCTCATGATGAAAATGTGCCTGTATGTCAGTCTTTCTTGGCTTCGAGCTTCCACCTACACACATCAATTATGCTTTTCTTTGTCCTCCTCCTTAGGTGGAGACATTTTTCATTAATTCTCACACAGTGTAGTCGTGCTCTCTGCTGTTGCAGATTCACACTTTTGTTTATTCTTTTTTGTGACACAATTAAGAGATAACGCCTTTAGTAAATTGATGGTAATAATATAATAAATAAACTATATAAACTTCATTTATACAGCACCTTTCAAAACCAAAGTTGCAAAGTGCGTTACAATAAAAACGTGATAAAAGCAATTAAGATCCAGAACATAAGATATAAACAAGATCATTTAAAGTTACAACAAATCCCTTCAGTTAAAGGTCTCATTGATAACATTTTTATGTAGATGAATAATTAAAAGAAAATCATCCACATATCCACAAGACTGAACTGTTTCTTTGTTTTATCAAAGTTGACCACCTTGTTTACAATCTGACTAATTCTTAAGTGCCAGGAAAGCGTAGACACAGAGACAGACTGATTCAAATCACTTGGGATGATAACTGGAACCAGGTCTGATCCTATACTGTAGTAAAGGCTGCTCAGAACTACAAGCACTCCTAATATTCTCACCCAGGCCTCTTCCAGCCAATGACAGGAGCAGAACCGAAAGTTAGGTGCTGTATAAATAGACAGAGTGAAACTCCATATGGGGTGGAGGTTGTTGAGTTTTGCTTTCACTTTTGAAACATAGTTATTATAAGTATATATTATATATTGTATATATGCAATGTTTTTCCCTAAACTTAACTAAGTGGTTTTGTTGCCTAAACCAAAAGAAGTAGTAGTTTTGTTGCCTAAACCTAAAAAAGTTGAAGTTTTGTTGCCAAAACCCAAAGAAGTTGTAGTTGTGTTGACTAAACCAAACAATTTTTGTTGCCGAAACCTAAAAAAAGATGTAGTTTTGTTGCTTAAACATAAAGAAGTTGTAGGTTTGTTGCCTAAACCTAAAGATGTTGTAGTTTTGTTGCCTAAACCTGTTTTTATTGCCTAAAGCCAAAGAAGTTGTTTTTTTTTTGCCTAAACCTAACGAAGTATTTTTGTTGCCTAAACATAAAGAAGTTGCAATATTGTTGCCTACATGTAGACCTAAAGAAGTTGTAGTTTTGTTGCCTTAACCTAAATAAGTTGGAATTCTGTTGCCTAAAACTAAAGAAGTTGTATTTTTGTTGCCTAAACCTAAATAAGTTGTAGTTTTGTTGCCTAAACCTAGCAAAGTGTTTTTGTTGCCTAAACCAAAGGAAGTTGTGGTTTTGTTGCCTAAACCTAAATAGGTTGTAGTTTTGTTGCCTTAACCTAAATAAGTTGGAATTCTGTTGCCTAAAACTAAAGAAGTTGTATTTTTGTTGCCTAAACCTAAATAAGTTGTAGTTTTGTTGCCTAAACCTAGCAAAGTGTTTTTCTTGCCTAAACCTAAAGAAGTTGTAGTTTTGTTGTCTAAACCTAAATAAGTTGTAGCTTTGTTGCCTAAACTTAAAGAGGTTGTAATTTTGTTGCCTAAACCTAAAGTCATTGTAGTTTTTGTTGCCTAAACCTAAAGTTGTAGTTTTGTTGTCTAAACCCAAAGAAGTTGTAGTTTTGTTGCCTCAACCTTAAGAAGTTGTAGTTTTTTTGCCTAACCCTAAAGAAGTTGCAGCTTTGTTGCCTAAAACTAAAGAAGTTAGAGTTTTTTTGCCTAAACCTAACTGTTTTTGTTGCCTAAACCTAACAAAGTGTTTTTGTTGACTAAACATAAAGAAGTTGTAGTATTGTTGCCTAAACCTAAATAAGTTGTAGTTTTGTTGCCTAAACCTAAAGAAGTTGTAGTTTTGTCGCCTAAAGCTAAAAAAGTATTTTTGTTGCCTAAACCAAAGGAAGTTGTGGTTTTGTTGCCTAAACCTAAAGATGTTATTTTGGTGCTTAAACCTAAAGAAGTTGTAGTTTTTCTTGCCTAAACCAAAAGAAGTAGTAGTTTTGTTGTCTAAACCTTAAGAAGTTGTAGCTTTGTTGCCTAAACCTAAAAAGGTTGTAATTTTGTTGCCTAAACCTAAAGACATTGTAGTTTTTGTTGCCTAAACCTAACAAAGTGTTTTTGTTGACTAAACATAAGTAGTTGTAGTATTGTTGCCTAAACCTAAAGAAGTTGTAGTTTTGGTGCCTAAACCTAAAGAAGTTGTAGTTTTGTTGCCTAAAGCTAACAAAGTATTTTTGTTGCCTAAACCAAAGGAAGTTATGGTTTTATTGCCTAAACCTAAAGATGTTGTTTTGGTGCTTAAACCTAAAGAAGTTGTAGTTTTTCTTGCCTAAACCTAAAGAAGTAGTAGTTTTGTTGTCTAAACTTTGAGAAGTTGTAGCTTTGTTGCCTAAACCTAAAGACATTGTAGTTTTTGTTGCCTAAACCTAAAGAAGTGGTAGTTTTTGTTGCCTAAACCCAAAGAACTTATAGTTTTGTGGCCTAAACCTAAATAAGTTGTAGCTTTGTTGCCTAAACCTAAAAAGGTTGTAATTGTGTTGCCTAAACCTAAAGACATTGTTTTTTTTGTTGCCTAAACCTAAAGAAGTTGTAGTTTTGTTGTTTACACCCAAAGAAGTTGTAGTTTTGTTGCCTCAACCTTTAAGAAGTTGTAGTTTTGTTGCCTAACCCTAAAGAAGTTACAGTTTTGTTGCCTAAAACTAAAGAAGTTGTACTTTTTTTTGCCTAAACCTAACAGTTTTTGTTTCCTAAACCTAACAAAGTGTTTTGTTGACTAAACATAAAGAAGTTGTAGTATTGTTGACTAAACCTAGAGAAGTTGTAGTTTTGTTGCCTAAACCTAAAGAAATTGTAGTTTTGTTGCCTAAACCTAACAAAGTATTTTTGTTGCCTTAACCAAAAGAAGTTGTGGTTTTGTTACCTAAATCTAAAGAAGTTGTTTTGGTGCTTAACCCTAAAGAAGTTGTAGTTTTTCTTGCCTAAACCTAGAGAAGTTGCAGTTTTGTTGTCTAAACGTAAAGAAGTTATAGCTTTGATGTCTAAACCTAAAGCAGTTGTAGTTTTTGTTGCCTAAACCTAAAGAAGTTGTAGTTTTGTTGCCTAAACCCAAAGAACTTATAGTTTTGTTGCCTAAACCTAAAGAAGTTGTAGCCTTGTTGCCTAAACCTAAAGACATTGTAGGTTTTGTTGACGGGTCCAAATGTAATGCTTTGTTTATCTCTGTGAAGAAATCTGTCATTTGGTTCCCACTTCTAACAAGGCTTGTGGGCCAATAGTATAATAACGTTGGTATCAAGTGGTGTCTCTGTGTCATCATCGATCAAGTTGCTAGTTTGACGCTAAGCATCCTGCTTCACTTTGGTACCAATTCCAAGTGCTCAGCAATAAAAGGAGGCTGCCTCTGCCATGCCTGGCCGCACTGACACTGGTCCCCATCAGGGGGCTGTGGGGGTATACTTTACTTGAAGGCAAGTTAATGAAGGTGAGGAGAGCATGAAAACAAAATATGAAGGGTAAAGGGAATCTTAAAAGCTCAGACAGACAGACTGGTGAATGCAAAAAGCAGCATCCACCATTTATAAAGCCGTCTACGATTCCTTGAAAAAGATGTCTGTATTTTTTACAAGTTAAAGCATAGGATCTGAGAAGTGAACGAAAGGTGAAACACAGTGGCATCTGCAAGGACAGCTATTAACTGTGTGAGTGGCAGAAACTGTGCGAAGCCCTTTAAAAGTTTTTTTTAAAGATAATGGCAGATCATTTAAGCAGAGCGTGACGTACCATTTACGAGTGCAGACAAAACACATGCACAACGAAACATATCAAGATAACAATTGCGGGGATTAAAACTGACACAGGAGCCGTATTGAAATCATTTTCTAAACTGCAAACAGCGTTGAAGATTTCAGCGTACCCTCTGGTGTTTGTCAAGTGTGTATACATTTGGGAAAAGACCCAACAGCTTTCATATGTCAAAGCCACAGATGCATCAAAATCACAGCAGAAACAACATGAACTAAATTGTTAAAACGCTGAGAGAAAATATCCCACAGCACTGAAACTGAGTAAGAAGGGAAGATCATAGAAAATATTTGGCTGTGGTAACAGCGTGGATTGGGAGAGATTAGAGGATTATACCTTCCTGGATGTTATGGATAGATCAAAGATGTGTATACAAAAAGGTTCGCCTTTCAGAAATGAGGAATGCTTATTATTCCTCATAGATGCACATTTATTCATTTTTATGGGATTTCAGAGTTTCTACAGCCAAAGGGTCACAAAACAGACTGACAGGGGAGAAATGCAAAACTGTTATGTAGGTTTCAGGAGATCAGAACTTTGTGTATAAAGTGATACACAAGACATCTAGAATATTTCCATCTAATGGAATGGTGCAGCCATAAAAACATGTCAGTCTTAGGTTTGAGTATTTAACCCAGTGTTAACATCAAACAGCTTCAATGAAAAACTGGAACAAGATAATAAAGATATAAGACGGTAGCCGTGATTCTGTCAATGTAATTTAATGCGCATTTTGAAGTATCACGTTAGAAAAGCTGTATGTTTTTCAAAATTTTACCCCAAAATGTGACCGCTGTGCAAAATCTCCAGCTGACCTAACACACATGTTCTGGTCATGCCCTAAACTGATAAGTTTCTGGTCCTCCTTTTTTTAAAAAAATAATCTCTAAAATTATTGGGTGGAGGTCCAACCTGGTGTAAGGATAGCTATATTTGGAGTACCTGAGTCAGTTTCACATTGATGCAGCTAAACATCATCAATTTCACTTCTCTTCTTGCTTGTGGAAGGATATTACTACTTTGGAAGTCCTCTGCACCCCTTTCATCACCATCATCCCTGATGGAGGACAAGATGTTGTTCCTTAAAGGGAAAAAAACAATTTGCCATTTGCGGATCAGCCCAGAAATTTTACTATACCTGGCAGCCTCTCTTATCTTATTTTGATCGAGTGACAGTGCTTCTGTATGATTAAGACCACTTGTATTTTTTGTAGTATATGTTCTAATTTTATTTGGATGTAGTGCATTTGGGCAAACTAATGGACTTATGGCATATGAGATGTATTACTCTCCATCAGCTAAAATGTATGACATTATTTACAGAAATGACCACTTACAGTTAATATGTCCATTTGTACATGGTAAAGTTTGGGATTTATCCTATAATTATTATTACCGTCAATGTTTACTTTATTATTATTTATTTTATATCTTATTTTCTTTTCTTTCTTTTTTTTCTTCTTTTTTAAAAATTTTACTTTGTTTTTTGTTTTTTATCCTTTTTGCATTGTTAAGGGTTGGGTGGGAGCGGGCTTTGCGGGAAAAATACCGAAATATGGCGGGACAATCATTAACATTTGTGCTCTATTTGTATGTTTCTGTGCACCTGATGTTACTTCCAATAAATTATCATGGAAAAATAAAGAAAATTATGGAAACAATGGAAATATGACTATTTTGGAATAAGGTGATATTTCTAACCTTAAAGCTATTTTCAAGTCGAAGTTGACCTTTTAGGGTTACAAGTACAAGGAATCTAACAGATACGGCAGAGACACTCAAGGAAATGATGATTTACAGGTTCACAGATGGTTTATCTCTGCTGCCTGCATTTAGACAGAAATCTCAGTCATTCCATCTCTGAAGTTACTCTGCCATTTCCCACCATGCATCAAATCCCCTGGTGTGTTATTTTAAAACTCAATTTCCTATTGTTTACCATGGTGTGCCACTCACACCATCAAAGTCCGTAGTATAAACTCAGAACCAATTTCTTTCTGAATCTGTCCCACTTTAATAACGCTAAAATACAAAAATAATGTGACTGGGGCAAAGCGCAAAGATGTGAAATGGGGAAAAAAAAGAAGAAAAAGGAAAACAATGAAATCTAACACCTCTGCAGTAAGCATAATGATTGATAGATATAGCATTCACTCAGCTGTACAGATGGTGACAGCAGTGGTGGAGGCGTTTGTGGTAAATATGTGTATTTATGTATGGTGCACTGAAGCCTGGAACCACTGAAACCACACAGAGGTCATTTCAACAAAAATGTATCAATCAAACTCTTAATTAAAACTGAACTGTTTCTTTGTTTTATCATTGTCGACCACCTTGTTTACAATCTGACTCATTCTTAAGTGACAGGAAAGTGTAGACACAGACACAGACTGATTCAAATCACTTATGATGATAACTGGAACGAGGTCTGATCCTATACTGTAGTAAAGGCTGAGCACAACTGCAAAGACTGCTCCTAATATTCTCACCCAGGCCTCTTCCAGCCAATGCCAGGAGCAGAACCGGAAGTCAGGCGTTGTAGTTTAAACAACGTGAAACTCCATATGGGGTGGAGGTCATTGAGTTTCGCTGTCACTTTTGAAACAGTTATTATAAGCCAAATAACAATGTTTTTCCCTAAACTTAACTAAGTGGTTTTGTTGCCTCATCCAAAATAAGTTGTTTTGTTGCCTAAAGCTAACTGTTTTTGTTGCCTAAACCTAAAGAAGTTGTAGTTCTTGTTGCCTAAATCTAAAGAAGTTGTAGTTTTCTTGCCTAAACATAAAAAAGTTGTAGTTCTCTTGCCTAAACCTAAAGAAGTTGTAGCTTTCTTGCCTAAACGTAATTGTTTTTTTTGCCTAAACCTAAAGAAGTTGTAGTTTTCTTGCCTAAACCTAAAGAAGTTCTATTTTTTGTTGCCTAAACCTAAAGAAGTTGTAGTTTTGTTGCCTAAACCTAAAGAAGTTGAAGTTTTGTTGTCTAAATCATTATTATCAGCCTTTTTATTATTAGTAGTATTAGTTATATTTCTATTATTATTACAGCTATTAATTCCGATAGTTGTATTATCACTCTTTTACATCCACTGCTACTGATTTTTGTTATTAGTCCTATTTCTCTTAGTTCTAACAACTGCTGTGCTATTATTGCCATTACCTGCTGTTTTCCATGTAATGCACACAAATCATTTGTGACAGCTCTAAGTACTAAAAATAGCCATGTTTGTTGTTTACGTTCATAATGTCAGTGTTGCTAACTTCGCAACTTTCTCACTAGAATTAGGGACTTCTGGAGCTAGTGCTGACAGCTACTTTCATTGGAAAAGAGTTGGCAATACTGGGCTGTTTTTGTTTTTTTTTAATTTTAAAAATCTAGCGTACTCTTGCTTGTTTCTCAACATTACCAGCCCTAGCTTTAAGAAATGTTGCCTAATATTGTCAGAATATTGCCTATTGCTGATTCAAAGTGAGCCTGTATGTAACTTTAGAATGACGAAAGAGAAAATTGTTTCTAATAGAAATAAAAAGTTGAATATACACAATGAAACACACTAATCCTCAATAAGATACACTTAAGGATATGACACAATGGTCGTTTCCATTATAATGGTGGTCCATAGGGAAAATGCTTATTTGGCCGCAGAGGATTTTTTTGTTGCAATAGTGACCACTGAAAGTGGCAGCAAGGCTGTAATCAGCTTTCTTTATACATCTATGGGTCTAACAGCTAATATTCGCTAACTTCTCTAACTTTCTAATGTTAGCAAACTTAAGCTAGTGTAGATATTGCTGTACTTCCTGTAATACTGTTACACTCAGCTATATTTTAGCATATGTAGCATATGCATTTAGTTTTTAGTTTCATCACAAGTGAAACAAGAAGTAAAGTGACAGTGTTAGCAGAATATCACCACAGTGAAGATATTCTGCAACAATTAGCCTCAGTTGTTGAAAAACAGAACATTCCTGTGTTTTAATCGTGTTAAACCTGATCTAAAAATACCAATGTTTAGCAGAATAAATAAAACAGCAAGTTTTCTCTCAGGCGCAACCGACACCGAGTGGCAAGCAAGAAACGAAAACAACCCGGAGAGAAAGAGCAAAAGGATTATAGTGATTACCTCTTTGAGCAGGATGTGAAAATAGGTGCAGTCACATATTCTGGATAACACCAAGCATGTTTGAGGCACTTTATTTCAATCGGGGAGTTAAATACAGCTGTTGTTTGTGAAAGCAACACTATTTCTCTTCCAAGAGGGATGTCTTTTATTGAAACAACAAGTTTGAGGGGAGGACAAATCATGGCAGAAAAGCACAAAGAAGTCCATACTTACTTACTAATACATACTACTAACAATGTGCTGCAGTTACTGCTACGGGTGATGAGGCCACTGTTCATCCTCCTCCGTTGTCTTGCATTCTTTCGTCTTAGATGACAGCTAATTGACAGATTGATAGGTTGAGCAGTATGATCTTTAGTAGGTATATATTAGTTGTTCCTTCTTTCTTTTTGCTGGCTGGTGGGCGGGGCTTAACAATTAACCCGGTGGCACAGGTGTGATAAGGATTCTGGGTAGCAGCATCCAGGGGGGATTTTGGCACTGAACAACTGTGAGAGTCACAGATTCTACACCTGAGCCACTTTTAGCTTTCGACCTGAGAGCTGAACGCCTATTCAACACAGTCTACTAGTTCTACTAACTCGTCAAATACCGCCGCTTGGTCAATGCCCCTCGGCATCAGAGACCGACGCACAGGGTATCCCTCTTGCGTTACTTTTGGATGTACCAGGGACAGCGTGTCAATATATGCTCATTACATGCATACTGTCCTTTCAAAATAAACTTCCTGAGCTTACGATACCAACGAGTCATGTTACTAAAGACTGACATGACAAAATAAGTCAACATTACTTTTAGTTTCACACGGGACAGGAACAGCGGTCTCCTGGTTGAAAGTCTTGTGTTTGTTTGACCCATCCACCACCCCTACCGCCCGCCCTGAACAGACTCTCACGCTATTAATACTATGTCACCTGCTCCGACCGTCGCATAACGCCGCAGGTGGGTTTACATTAGAGATAGTTGAAAGCCTGGTTCGTCACATACTGTTAGGTGCCTCCGTGCGTCCGTTTCCGATGCCAAGGGGCACTTACCAAACGGCGGTATTTGACGAGTTGGAAGTTAGAACGGCTTGGCCTGTTACCTCCAGCTGAGTTTTGCTTTGGACCAACCAACAACAAAAACTTGATCAAGAACCGTCTACTGGCGGCGTCTGGGTTGGCCACTCGTGGGGAGCTCTCGATCGGAGCTAGCCACTGTTGCTGATTGGAGGTAAGCCCACAAAACCCACTGCCAGCCAGCCAGCCAGCCAGCCTCCTCTTTCAACAACACACTTTATGTTATAGAATGAACTTCACCTAGACATTGTACCTAGACCTGTCTCAACATTACAGGTCCAAAGAAAATGAAAAGCAACCGGAACATTGAATAATACAGTAGAAGCCAAAGTTGTGGACTTGAGTCACAAATTTGATGACTTTAGACTCAAATTGACAAAATCAAAAAAGACTTGCAACTCCACCTGGGGTCTCATTTATAACTGTTGCGTACGCACAAAACAGGACCTGAAATGCACGCAAAAGTTGTGATCTATAAAAACAAACTTGACGGGAGAACGTGCGCACCTGTACAGAAACTCTGACCCATGCGTACGCACATTATGGAGGCAGGGGAAACTGGCAACGCAGATGGTGAGGTGTTGAATTGAAGCCAGATTGTAGAAATTAAATATGAGAGGAATAATAATTCTGCTCACATTTAATTTCACCTCATATCATACGTTATTTATATATCCACTTTATCATAAACATTCAATTCAACAGTGTTATTTGTGCTAAAGAGCCATAACTATTCCTTAATCACCTTTCAAATGTGAAATATTATCCTCAAATCTCTAATCAAATTCCGCTGAATATTTCATCAATGCTGTCTCACCATCACGTTCCCCTATAGCGCAGAGGAGAGGGCCGGACTACTGACACTCGTGGTCAGCTGTGAAGCCACTGCAGCTGTTGGAATCATCATCATTGGTTGTAGAAATGCAATATTATATCAAGTAGTATTAAAAAATTACGGAACAGAGCGTCAATACTTTTAATAATATCTTCTGTGCATACAGTATATCACCAAGTACGGTTTTAGTTTTCATAAAGTTGTGAAAAATCGCTGCAGTGAACACAAATTGATTTATTTATTTATGGTTTATTAGATAGGGGCAGTTTACAAAGACAAACTGAAAACAGCTATCCGATGCAACTATCAGACTGTTTCCAGTGCCGTGGTGGCTGTCACACACACTCTGCTTCCTCCAGTCATCTCCACCAGGATTGTGTAAATTAGTGTGGAAAAAGTGTGGAAATAAAGCCAGTGACAGTTCTAACATAATCGTTACAGTCCATCCTCATTATCAGTCCTAATCGCTGGCCAAGTTCGCCATAACAAAACTTAAATAAATAAATTGTGTTCACCTATCAAACTTCCATTTTCAAATGATATATCCAGGGTCCATTGATCCATCGATCCATTGATAGTTGCGATCATTTTGGCAAGTTGTGAAGCAATCTGTCTGATTGCTGTGAACATATAAACACTGCAGTGGAACTCGTAATGCCGCATGGTGGATGCACTGGCACTGCGAAGACTACGTGAATGGAAGAATAAGGAGGGAACGAGTGTTCAGGGACCTCCTCACCCACAATCACCTTGATCTCTGTGTTAGAAAAATTCCTTTTCTGTTTCTTCCTCTCAGTAGTTGCCTTGAATCACCGTAAATATCCATTGATCAGCAGACTCATTTATATACAGAAACATTCATGAGGTGGTTTGCATTGACCATTTATGGTTGAATGTGGGCGTGTACAGGGCGGGATATGTGGCTGATCCACGAGCGGAGATTTCCAAGTTGATTTTTGATTTATAAAAGGAAATAGCGCACTGACATGCGTACGCATGGTTTTTTAAATCAGAATATTTTTTGCTGTACATACATTTCCTTATTTGAACGTACGCCAACATTAAGTGTGGATCCTACACATTGTTTTATAAATGAGACCCCTGGACTTTAACACCAATGACCCATGGCTGGGTATCTAACCGTATCGACCGAAACAACGCAGTACCAAGTAATGTCGAAACCAGTCAAACGATACCTGCAATCGATCCTTCTTGTGCCCAGATCTAGAAAAAGGTGACTGTTTTGCTCGCAGCCAATCACCTCTTCAATTCTTCAATTATTGCAAAGTGTGATTGGCTCACTACCACGCAGCTGCAACCCATACAGCTGGGATTGCCTGCCTGCACACGGCTCTGAACCAACCCGTTCTCACTCCCAACTCGACAAATACCGCTGTTTGGTAAGTGCCCCTCAGCATCAGGAATCGACGCATGGAGGCACCCTTTAGTGACAGTATGTGATGAACTGGGATTTCAACTCACTCCAATTTAAACCCATCTGCAGCGTTATTCGACGGTCGCAGCAAGTGACGTAGTATTAATAGCGTGAGAGTCCGTTCAGGGCGGGTGAAAGGGGTGGTGGATGGATCAAACAAACACAAGACTTTCAACCAGGAGACCGCTGTTAGTGTCCTGTATGAAACTAAAAGTAACGTTGACTTATTTTGTCATGTCAGTCTTAAGTCACGTGACTCATTAGTATCGTCAGCTCCATGAGTCACGTGAAGTTAACGTCAACCACAACTGTTCCCTAATTAAGTGGTTGTGTTGCCTAAACCTAACTTCCTGTGAAAATGTAAGTATATTTTGAAAGGACACTATAACGAGCGTATATTGACACGCCAAGGGGCACTGACCATGCGGTGGTATTTAACGAGTTGGGAATGAGAATGTGTTGGAACACGGAG
Organism: Sebastolobus alascanus; assembly: GCA_916701645.2. Classification (NCBI taxonomy): domain Eukaryota; kingdom Metazoa; phylum Chordata; class Actinopteri; order Perciformes; family Sebastidae; genus Sebastolobus; species Sebastolobus alascanus. The sequence goes on from CAKAOJ020000094.1 coordinate 853,646, forward strand.
ATGTCTAAGCCGACAGCTTGAAGCTAACGGTGCTATTGGTGCTTACGGTGCTAACAATGGCAACAAGTGTTGCAAGACCTAACATTTAACGTTGGGGGGGAACTGGAGGGTGGCCGCGCTCCCCAACAAAGCGGCCTCACAACTGTGGGTCGAAGGACGCTGTTATCAGCGGTAACCGCTGCATTTGCGCTGTGCAGTGCGTCGGTGTTGAGCTAGCCAAATCGAATGAAGTACTCTATTGGTATCGTTATCACTTAAAGGGTACTGGTACTGGTACTGGCATCGTCATTTTTAAAATGATACCCAGCCCAGCTTGTCCTAGAGGTGTATTTACAAATGTATTCATTAAACAAACATGTAGGAGCAAGGTGAGGATACTGAGGATTTCTTTGGTTACTTAAAGATAAGAAACAATCTGACTGAGCACAGTTTCTGACTTCTGAAAATAACCATGACTGATACTCACCCAGTGGTTGAAATTGCACAATAATTGTCGAACACTTTCCCCGTTTTATTTTTCTCTTCCGATACCATCTTGCTACAGATAACAGATGTCCGACCGCTTCCTTGGAATCATTCCTTCCTTGAACCGAAATCAAAAGGGACTTTTAAACCCCTGCAAACAGAGACCAGAGCCTGCTTTCATCTGAAGAACAGATGGAGAGAGGGAATGAGTCATGAAACTAAGAGAAGAAGAGAGAGAGCTCAGGAATCTTGTTCTTGTTAACGTGAAAGTTGAGGTGTGTTGGGTGGGATGAAAGATAACAAATTCTAGTTTGGGTGTTTGAAAGAAAGGGAGAGAGAGAGAAGGAATAACAAGGAGGGAGACAAAAAGAGGTGACTTGAGAGGAGACAAGCAGAGGAGACGCAGTAAAAGCATCTTTAATGCAGATTGCGATGCGGAGCTCGGCTTTGAGATCTGAACCTGTGTGATGATAAGGAGGTAGTCTAACAGCATACAGTAGCTTCCTTTAACCTGAAGTGCCCTCAAATAAAGACTTGAATGCATCCATACATAAATACAACACAGCCAGGGCGAGGGGTATCACAAGCAATTTATGTTGAAAAGAGGAATCTGCAATGTTGAACCAGCATTATCTGTTGCATTATTAGTTTTAGGAAAAAGACGTCAGAATTAGGGCTGTAAATCGATAAAAATATTGAATCACGATTAATCACATGATTGTTCATCGTTAATTGCAATTAATCGGACATTTTTATCCGTTCAAAACGTACCTTAAAGGGAGAGTTGTCAAGTATTTAATACTCTTATCAAGATGGGAGTGGGCAAATATGCTGCTCTATGCAAATGTATGTCTATATTTATTATTGGAAATCGATTAACAACACAAAGCAATGACAAATATTGTCCAGAAACCCTCACAGGTACTGCATTTAGCATAAAAAACTATGTTCAAATCATAACATGGCAAACTCAAGCTTAACAGGCAAACAACAGCTATCGGGCGGCTGCGGCTCAGAGGGTAGAGCAGGTCGTCCACCAATCGGAAGGTCGGTGGTTCGATCCCAGGCTGCTCCGGGTCACATGTCGATGTGTCCTTGAGCAAGACACTTAACCCCAAATTGCTCCCGAAGGCATAGCCATCGGTGTGTGAATGAGTATTTAGATTACATCCTGATGGGCAAAGTTGGCACCTTAGCAGCCTCTACCATCAGTGTTTGAATGTGTGTGTGAATGGGTGAATGCTGACATGTAGTGTAACGCGCTTTGAGTGGTTGGAAGACTAGAAAAGTGCTATATAAATGCAAGTCCATTTATCATTTACTGTCAGTGTGCTGACTTGACTATGACATATCTTGAGGTCAGAGGTCAAGGGACCCTTTTGAAATTGGCCATGCCAGTTTTTTCCTCACCAAAATTTAGCGCAAGTTTGGAGTGTTATTTATCCTCCTTTGCGACAAGCTAGTATGACATGACTATGGATTCCTTAGGTTTTCTAGTTTCATGTGATGCCAGTATCTTCACTCTAGCTTTAAAACTGAGCCCGTTACAGCCTAAAAATCAGAAGTTAATGTGTTAAAGAAATTAGTGGCGTTAAAACAAATTTGCATCAACGCATTATTATCGCATTAACTTTGACAGCCCTAATCAGCCCTAATATATATATATATATATATATATATATATATATATATATATATATACACTGACAGGTGAAGTGAATAACATTGAGGCATTTAGGCAGCAAGTGAACATTTTGTCCTTGAAGTTGATGTGTTGGAAGTACAAAAAATGTATTCTTGTGGGATGTTCCCGATCTGCAGTGGTCAGGACCTACCAAAAGGTGTCCAAGGAAGGAAAACCGGTGAACCGGCGACATGGTCATGGGCGGCAAAGGCTCATCGATACACGTGGGTAGCGAAGGCTGGCCCGTGTTGTCCGATTCCATAGAAGAGATACTGTAGCTCAAATAGCTGAAAAAGTTAATGTTGGTTCCGATAGAAAGGTGTCAGAACACACAGTACATCGCAGTTTGTTGTGTAAGGGGCTTCGTAGCCGCAGACTGGTCAGGGTGCCCATGCTGACCCGTGTCCACCACCAAAAGCGCCTACAATGGGCACGTGAGCATCAGAACTGGACCGCGGAGCAATTGAAGAAGGTGGCCTCGTATGATGAATCACGTATTCTTTTACATCATGTGGATGGATATGAGTTTGAGGTGTGTCTCCAGATCTCAATCCAATCGAGCATCTGTTGGATGTGCTGGACAAACAAGTCCGATCGTTGGAGGCCCCACCTCGCAACTTACTGGACTTAAAGGATCTGCTACTGACGGCTTGGTGCCAGACACCACAACATACTTTCCGAGGTCTAGTGGAGTCCATGCCTCGACGGGTCAGTAATAATGTTATGGCTGATCGGTGTATATATGTACTGTATAGCTGCTAATGAAAAAAACAGCATATGTTGAAAACAAAACAAAATCAAACTATTTATTTCTAGATTGTGGATATAGATAATATATCACATGGAAAAAAACATGTACTACATATTTTTACATGTTAGGCTGTTATAGATAATGGTAAAAAAAGGTTGAAGACAAAATCAAGATTATTCAATACTAAATCTTATTGACATCAAAGCACTTTTCAGTCTCATTTTGTATATAGACAAAGACAAAGAATCAGTCAGTACAAGCTCCTATTCCATAATTGGACTCAGTGGTATTTTAACGAGTACTGACCTCGAGATGTATAATACATTGGTAAAGGTTATTGATTGTCTAGTTGTGTGAAAATGAACTTGAAAATTACAAATAAAAAACTTTTTAAAGCTTTCTGGCAACTCTGTACTCATGTACTTCACTTTGAAAATAAAGGAACATATTTGAAGAAAGTTAATATCAAAAATACTTCACATTTCAAGAAAAGTGGAGAGGTTGCAGTAAAGGTTGCTATTATAAAGTTGCAATTCTAACTAAACAATGCTGCAGCAGTAGAATTTTATACCATTGCATTGCTTGTTTGAAGATATTTAATCTACAATAATGGTAGTAGCCTATTCTTTGGGGGTGTCCTTGTATCTGTCTGTCATTGACTGCCAAATGGATCATTATTAAAGGGTTATTAAAGGGTCATTGCAACTCAAAACTCCTATCAAAGTTAGAGTCCACTAAAGCAAGAGTTATAATTAAATCATTATTAGTTATTAGATGAAGTCAGTAGCAGTTGTTATTGCCAGAGGCTTGTACAGCAGTGGTATGTTTATGTCTGTCAGTCTCTGTTGTGTGAAAACCACACACACACTAACCTGAAAAGATAAGTTGCTACTTGAAATCTATTAGTCAATATTTTCAAAAACAAGATTACTTTCTCCACATGAACATTAAAGGATGACTGAAAACTTCAGCATAATGTGTCTGCTTGCAAGCCAGCAATCATTTCTCTAGTCTCTATTTATTTTCCTTCTTTTTCTCCAAATGGAGGCTTTCACTTAAAATGCACCTCTTAAAACAGCATCTGAATAAAAAAAGGTCTACGCCACAGAAAGATTAATTTGTCCTGCATACTTAAACCAGCCGCTGATAGTTGAAATCCCATGGTCATTTACGTGTATTTGCTTTGACTCCTACTTGTGTTTTGTAAGGTTAATGTTTTGTTTTAACTGACTATTTTCCAAAAGGAGAAACAAGTGAATATGCCTGAACCAAGGCCTATAGAAAGGAGGCTGGGTCATGTGTCATTAACACGTCATATCTTTGGGGATGTAACACATGCACAGTAAAATCTGGTCTGTGCCCGCCGAAATTGAGCTAATCGCAACGCACGACCGCAGCTTCAGTTACACTGTGCAAGTGTTATACCCCATACCCTAAGACCCATGTCCGCCCGTGACCCAGCCTCCTTTCCATAGGCCTTGGCCTGAACAAGGATGCAGCAGTATACTGCTACACTCTTAGAAATAAGGGTTCCAAAAGGGTTCTTCCTGAAGGACTGAGGTTCTACCCAGAACCATTTGCTTCTGAAGAACCCTCTTTTGAAGAAAGGGTTTTTCAAGGGTACTTTAAGGGTTTAGGGTCAAAGGGACCCTAAGAACCCTTTTCATCCAAATAACCCTTTTTTGGAAGAAAGAGTTCTTCAAGGGTTGTTGAAAGCATGGGTGCCCACCCCCCCAAAAAACTGTGATTGTGAATCATGATTGTTGTGGGTTGCGTTGCACCACATCAGCCCTGGCCCTTTAGGAACCCTATGAGGAACCTTGGGTGGGTTCTAGAAATGAAATCCTTGGAATATAAAAGGGTTCTCAGTAGAACCCCCTGGATAGGTTCTTGTTAGCACCCTTAGAAGGTGGAAAGGTTCTGGATAGAACTTCCATAGGGTTCTGGGTGGAACCATGAGACCATAGAAGGGTTCTCTGTAGAAGCTCTCATGGGGGGTTCTGGGTGGAACCTTTCACAGATAGTTCTAGGTATAACCAAAGAACGTATATTGCCAAGAAGTGAAAGTCAATTGTTTGTTCCATTGCAACATCAGCGCCCAGCAGCAAAGCTCAGTTCTGCCTACAAAGTGCTGTTCAAAAGTAAAACAATTATTTCCATTCTATTGTCATATTAAACCAAAATGGCCTGCGTTGAACAATAAAATATTATAAATATAATAAGCGTTTTTGGTCCAAAATGACGGCAGCAGCACACGTTTCGACTGTTATCAGGCCATTAAATAGGCATTATCAATTGCTATAAGCACCATAGATGTGGGTCATTAGGGGCCTACTACACCTACTACCTTGTAAAAGTGAAAGTGAAACTTAAAAGCAACATGTTTAAAATGTTGTAAATCTGAATTAAAAGTTACTTTTTGATAACAAACAAAAAGACTTCTTTAGGTTTAGGCAACAAAACTACAACTTCTTTAGGTTTAGGCAATAAAACTACAACTTCTTTAGGTTAATGCAACAAAACTACAACTTCTTTAGGTTTAGGCAACAAAACCCCACTTAGTTTGGGTTTAAATAACTACGAACACAAAGACAGCTGCACATTCTTGGTTTCACATGAGATGCGAAATACGGTCTCCTGGGTGAAAACCCTGTGTTTTGTGTCCCATCCATCATCCCCGACCTCGACCCCTTATGGAGTATCATACTGTCTGTACTACAGCGCCTGACTTTTGCTTCTGCTCCTCTCATAATTACTATAGTTGCTAGAGGTTGCTGTCGTGTTTTTTTATACCTTCTTTCTGTGATCTATCATGTAAATAGATGATTGCTTTTCAGCAGTAGATAAGAGGATATGTGAGTGAGTAGGAGAGGGTAACACAAGGTGTTTTTTGAGATAAGTTTTAAGCCTGTAAGCATGGGAGTGACTCAGCTTTTCTCTGACAGCAGAGGAAAAGTCAGTGAGCCCGGAAAGAGGACAGTCAACACTTGGTTGGACAGAAGAATTGAAGTGACCCACTATGAACACAATGACAGGATCAGTTGTGGGCTGCTGCAGCCTGATGCTCTTAAAGTTCAAACTTTATGCAGTTGTGCAAGTTAAAAGTGACAACACAATATAACTCAAATCACATGGCAATAACAACGTTAGACGGTTCAGTGGTCTAATATAATAAATGGCAGCATATTGCTGCCAACATGATAAAACAATTTGCTCAGTTTCTCGTTATAAAAAGAAAATCTTCTTGTTTTAATGGGATCCTTTTCCCGTTATAACAAGATATTTAACATGCCATAATGAAATATTTTATCATGGTCAGGATGTTTGAAGGCCCCGTAGCCTAGAGCAATCATATAACATGATTGATCTCGACATTTCTTTTTATCATTTTGGCAGCAATACGCAGCCGTAGCCATTAGGTCAGTCAGGTAGTGTTATTGGATACTTTCCTTTCACTCTGAACTGTCTGAATTCAAATGATGCTGTATCATATTTCTGTATGTGTGCACCAGTGGTGGAAAGTACATTTACTCAAATACTGACTTACTGTAAGTGCAGTTTTGAGGTACTTGTACTGTACTTGAGTATTTTCCATTTTGTGCTACTTTATACTACATTTCAGAGGCAAATACTGTATGATTTACTCCACTACTTTTATTTTATACCTTAAGATATGAGATAAAAGTAGGTTGAGATGACACTTTATTGATCCACAGGAGTATATAAAGTAATTAAAATGAGCCCCACCTTTACCAGCTGTAACACCAAAGTAATGTACTGTCCATGTACTGTCCATCTTAATTTGTCAATGACTAACTGAATAACATAATACAATATTATATTATCATTATTCTGAAATTGGCCATTCTGTACAATGGGTACTTTACTGGGTTTTAAAGTGTATTTTGTAGGGCTGTCAATTGATTAAAATATTTAATCGTGATGAATCACATATTGTCCACAGTTAATCACGATTAATCACACATTTTTTATCTGTTGAAAATGTACCTTAAAGGGAGATTTGTTTAATACTCTTATCAACATGGGAGTGGGCAATTATGCTTGCTTTTTACAAATCTATGTGTATATGTATTATTGGAAATCAATTAACAACACAAAACAACAACAAATATTGTCCAGAAACTCTCACAGGTACTGCATTTAGCATAAAAAATATGCTCAAATCATAACATGGCAAACTCAAGCCCCACAGGCAACAATAGCTCTCAGTGTGTCAGTGTGCTGACTTGACAATGACTTGCCCCCAACTGCATGTGGTTATCATAAAGTGGGCATGTCTGTAAAGGGGAGACTCGTGGGTACCCATAGAACCCATTTTCATTCACATAACTTGAAGTCAGAGGTCAACGGACCCCTTTGAAAATGGTCATGCCAGTTTTTCCCACCAAAATTTAGTGTAAGTTGGGAGTGTTATTTAACTTCCTTCTTGACAAGCTAGTATGAAACGGTTGGTACCAATTGATTCCTTAGGTCTTCTAATTTCATATGATACCAGCATCGTCACTCTAGCTTTAAAACTGAGCCTGCTATAACCTAAAAATAGCAAGTCGTGTTAATGCATTAAAGAAATTAGTGGCGTAAAAACTATGTTATCTTTGACAGCCCTAATATTTTGATGTTAGTACTTTTGTCCTTATTTGTGCTTAGGTTTGGGCACCAAAGGTACTTTAGTTAAAGGGCACATATCATGCTCATTTACAGGCTCATATTTTGAGTTTCTACTAGAACATGTTTCAATCTTCAAAAAACACATTATTTTTTCTCTTCCTGTCCGTCTGAATATACCTGAAACGGACCGTTTGATGCCTGTCCTTAAGCTATTCAGACATTTTCATATGTCCCCTTTAAGGTTAGGGAAGGATTGTGGTTTTGCTTGAATCTTGATAAATAGTTTAACGTAATTCCTGGGTGACAGGGTTGACTAAGAACAAAAGCTCTTTACTGACAAACTTAGTAACAGATTTATGTGCAATCCAATCTTAAAGGGCGCTGTAGTCAGTCACAGCTTCTGAACATTTTACAAGAGGGAAACAAGCAGCATTTACAGCAAACTTCACTGAGAGAAACTACAAGGAGAAAAAAGACATCACAGTTCTGCCCACATTGTCTGACTGACAGGTAATTTCTGGGAATCGCAGTGAAGAAGCAACACAGCAGTGAATGTTTAGTATCAAAGATGTTGCAGAAAAAACAAAGTGAATATCTTGCCGCTTTATAAATCATCTCCTGTCAGTAATTGTTTGGTGAGCAGCTCGGAATTTGTCTGCAAAGTCTTTGCCAAGAGATCTCCGGCTCATCGCCTCTGGAGAGACTTGATCATGTTGGCAAATTAAAACTGTATGGGATGATGATGACTAACATAATGAATTCAGGGAATAGGTTTTATAGAGGGTATTATTCCTTGGAGAACCTTCGCCGAGACACATTTCTGTACATTTATTGTACTTGGTGAACAAAGTGTCTCTGATTCCGATTGTAATTACTCAATCAGTACTGCAACAGCAGTAATTACACCATGTGTCCTGGTGCTTGAATGCACAAAGATCTGGACTCCCAAATGTACAGAGTTACAGTGTAAAGACTTCAGTAAATATAAATGTCTGTTTTGCTTCTTCATAACTAGGGATGACCGATATGTTTTTTTAAGGACCGATACCGATTATTAGTAATCAAGGAGACTGATAACCGATATTTTGAACCGATATACATTTGCAGTAAAAATTAAAATCTTGGAGGTCAAAAATGGGAACAACACAAAACTTTGTTGAAATGCCTTAAAGGGACTATTTGTAACTTATCACGCGCATAAATCTTAACGGGTCGGAATCCCATGCGCGCTCGCGTATGGGTACGCGAGCGCGCAGCAGCTCTGCTCCTGCTGCCTGCTTGCACACAGCGCTCGTTCTCACTCGCTCGGCTCGCTCCATCTCCACGTGCACGCGCGCACACTGCAGAAGAGTTAGTTTAGCTCTGAGAATATCTAGTGAATGTGCAGTGGACGTTTTTGCAGAAATAAATGCTGCCGCTCCTCCAGACCAACAGAGGTTTCCCGTGTCTTGTGAAGTGACGGGGCTCCGCAGAGAGTTACGTTATCGTCCCGACCGGGTGTCGCTGTCTCCCCCCCGTTCCCTCCACGGTCGGCAGGTTGAAGCAGGAAAAGACAACACTAGGATCAGCATTGATCCATGGAGAGACCTTCGTCTGGTCAGCTAACATTACTGCCAAGCAGGTGAAATATAGAGTGATATTGTGTGTTAGCTGACGTGTGTCGCCTCACTGTTTAGACCGGTGCTCGTTCATGTCAATGTAGCGCGAGCACAAGCGCGAGCGCGAGCAACAGGACGCTGACTTTCGTTGACATTGCGGCCACAGGTGTCGCTGTGAACAAGCAATTTCTGATTCTTACATATAGCCCCTTTAAAGCACATGTTTAATTAAAAGAGAACTTTTCAATATTACCTTAAAATGCAGTGCCTGTATGGATTAACACAGGCCTTATATGCAGTGCCATAACATTACATTACACTGGGCCTCTAACAGCAAGATGTGACAGGTACTGGTTTCTATTTAGTTTTAAAGCCTGTAACTTGCCATCATATATCACATTACATTTTATTTATATTATAAAACAACTGAACCAATAGGTCAATTTAAAACCATGTTAACCATTCTACTCTTTAATGTAACTGTTTTTACTGTGTTCTGATTTTGTCTGCTTGTGTGTGTGTATTTATTCAGATTTAATTGTATTCTGGACATCATTGAAAATGAGGGCATGTCCTCAATAATTCCTCGAGATTTAAATAAAAGTTAAAGTGGCAGTAGGCAGTATATTGTTGGCATCATTGGGCAAAAATTCCATAATAATCTTTCAGCATATTGTAATTCAAGTGTTCTGAGAGATAACTAGACTTCTGCATCTCATCATGGCTGTTTTCAGGCTTTAGAAAATCTACCCCCTGACGGCAGACTTTGAGCAATCACAGGTCATTTCAGAGAGAGAGAGCTTTCCTATTGGCTGTGCTCTGGTCATGTGAGCGGAACTTGGCGTTCCTTTAACAGATTTTACAATAGCGGCGTCACAAACTTTCTCATTTTACAGCTAAACCGTGCACTACAAGATGATTCTGAAAACATTTGAGGAGAGAAATAGGCATTACAGTAACAGAATATTGATTCATATTTGATCAGCGCTGCCTAGTTTGACCGTTTGATCGGAGTGATTGAAAGCCGGCTCTCATAGACAGCAGCTTGACAGCGGGCCTCAGATCAGCTCTGACTGGTTGTTTTCCTCCGGTAAGTGAAATCTTTCAGATGCCGTTAGGAGCACCGGAGGACACAGTAGGACACAGAGGAACATGATTTTTTTCAGGTTACCTGTTTCATGTGCTACTGTCACGATATATCGACCGTTTTATAAAAATAACTTTTTTTAAAGCTACAGTAGGCGAGATTGGCGCAAATATGATTTAAAAAAGTTATTTTTAGAAAACGGCCGCAAAATCGTGACAGTACATGAAACAGGTAACCTGAAAAAAATCATGTTCCTATGTGTCCTACTGTGTCCTCCGGTGCTCCTAACGGCATCTGAAGGATTTCACTTACCGGAGGAAAACAAGGTCCGCTGTCCAGCTGCCGCCTATGAGAGGCGGCTGTCAATCACTCGCGAACTCCGACCAAACGGTCAAACTATGTCCACCTCTGGACAGGATTAAAACAGCTTGGGAACATGATTTGGGGCATACACTACCTGCTGTCCAATTGGATTCCATCCTCACATCAATTCATAAATCCTCACTCGGTGCAGACACTGCCTAGTGCAATTTAAGGTAGTTCATAAGGCCACATGTCCAAGGTTAAATTGTCTAGATTCTACCCTAATATCAACCCCACCTGTGACAAATGCAAAAACAATGATGCTACCCTTATCCACATGTACCTATTCCAGTGGCATAAATATTGACGCGGCGCACCGAGGCCCAGAAGCAGTCAGGGGCCCAAAAATCCCCTTCCTAAACCGTGTGCGGAGCACAAGACCTTTAGGATAAACTTCTAATGGGTGAGTACTGTTTTCTTTTTGTTATTATGGAGTGGGGTCAGGGATTTAAATCGCACTAATAGCATTGTAATTGTTACGTCTCATATGTTGGAAACCTAAGGAAATTTGTGTATTATGTGTATTTCCTCAACTGATCTCAACATGGCAACCAGGTCAGAACATTTCTCATTTTACTGCTAAACAGTACACAACAAGATGTTTCTGAAAACATTGTACGCGAGAAATAGGCATTACAGTAACAGAATATTGATTCATATTTGATCAACGTAGCCTAGTTTGACCGTTTGATTGGAATTCGCGAGTGATTGACAGCTGCTCAGAGATGGCAAAGCTCCAGCTCGGCTCTGATTGGTTGTTTTCCTCCGGTCTGTGAAATCCTGCAGATGCCATTAGGAACATCGGAGAACAACGGAGGACACAGAAGCACATGATTTTTTTCAGATTACCTGTCTCATGCACTACTGTCACGATATAGTGACCATTTTATAAAAATAACTTTTTTTAATCATATTTGCTCCAATCTTGCTTACTGCTGTTTTAACATTGGCTCCTCTAAACATTACAGAAGCAGTGATGGTTTAGTATTTAGAGGTCTTGGAGCAAAATGGATGTTTTGTACAGTTACAGTTACTGTAGTTATTGGCTGATTGCACCAATTTATTGCACTCACACTTGAGGCTCAATGTAGTTAAACATATATAAAATATACTCAAATAAGAAACCGATATTTTACGGCAATCAAGGTATGCGCACGCACAGTCAACTCCCTTATACCAAGAAGACAAAACACTCGTATTTTCTTGTTTTAGTTGGAGAGAAAAGGAAAAAAAATGGATGAAATGAGAAAAGTAGGACAGCCATTCTCACACAGTAAACCACCAGGAGAAGACTTGATGAAATGTCAAATGGAAGCAATTATGTTTAATGTAGATCATCTTTTTTTCCCTTCATTCCTTCATTTCCCTTTGTTGTTTTTTCTTCTTCTTCTTCTCTTGACAGAGCCGGGCACAATACAGGAGGGACCAGCCGGGAATGAAAGAGCTGGCGGTGGAATGAAAAGTGTGATTTGAGCCGATGGATTCGGCAGAGAGGCACAATGTGTAACCACGAGACAGCAATGAAGGCCATGGCTGCAGATCAGGGTGCATTTATTAATTGAAAATGTATTCAATTATCTTCCGGCACTCGCTTTAGTGCGACTGGAGAGAGAGAGAGGGAGAGAGAGAGATGGCCGAGGGCTCGGTACTTTTAGAGCGATCCAATTGGCTTCATCATGAGCCACACGATGAATCAAAAAACAGAGATAATTGAATCCTTCCCAAATAGAAAACCGACCCTCATCTGGAAATGTGTGTTACTTTTGTTGAAGCGGTTGCATTCAATTAAAAATATATTCAGCACTGCTGTGTGCTGGCTTGATTTCTATCATGTATCAAGACCATTTCTGCTGTCATATGTGCTCTATTTCAACATTTAATGCTCTCTCACCATACCAGGAGTAACTGAAATTTGTGGAGTGCTGCATTTCAAGTATGACGTACTTCTACAGACGGTGAAAATTAAGCTGACAACACCCTGTCAGCTGTGGACAAACTCAATGTCGCACAGTGGTCAAGCTGGAAAAAGATACAGCTTTTCTTAGCCAACGTTTTGAGAGATTTTTCACGCAAAAATATTGACACGGTAAAGTAAGATTACATTCTTTTATCAGTTGTTGTTTCCATTAAAGCAGCAGTAGGCAAGATTGGAGCAAATATGATTATGATTTAAAAAAAAAAAAAAAAAAACTATATCGTGACAGTAGTGCACGAGACAGGTAATCTGAAAAAAAATCATGTTCCTCTGTGTCCTCCGGTGCTCCTAATGGCATCTGCAAGATTTCGCAGACCGGAGGAAAACAACCAATCAGAGCCGAGCTGGAGCCTTGCCATCTCTGAGGAGCTGTCAATCATTCGCTAGCAGCTCTGATCAAATACGAATCAATATTCTGTTACTGTAATGCCTATTTCTCACCTCAAATGTTTTCAGAAACATCTTGTAGTTACTGTTTATCTGTAAAATGAGAAAGTTTGCTCCGGCTGGTGGACGGTGCTTGGTATTTCCTCAACTGATCTCAACACGGGTTGAGATATATACTTATATTATTAGTTTGATCGTTGGATCGGAGTGATTGACAGCTGCCTCCGTTAAATGAACAGCCAATAGGAACGCTCTCTCTCTGAAATGACCTGTGATTGGCCAAAGTCTCCAGTCATGGGCTAGATTTTTTAAAGCCTGAAAATAGAGCCTTGCAGAAGTCTAGTTTTCTCTCAGAACACTTGAATTACAATATGCTTAAAGGTTATTATGAAAATTTTGCCCAATGATGCTAAAAACATTCTGCCTACCCCCGCTTTAACCTACTGCATGGGGTCAAGGCTCAAAACTGGACCACAGGTGTCACAAACAATCTCATGTCTCTGGTTATGCATTGGCAGAGAGGAGCCAGTGAAGAGATAGGAAACAGACATGAATCAGAAATATTTCCCTGTCTGACTTGTCTGCGTTTGAAGAGAGTAAAACCCAGAATATCCCATATGCTCCAAATCCTCCCTCCTGAGAACAACCTGAGCCACCTTCTTGAGGCCACAGAATAAATCAGACTCTAGTTCTCTCAGCTGAATGTAACCCTCCAGCTTCCACTTCCTGCTAATTCAATCTACTGCTCTCTATACTGCTACAGTTCTGTATGTTTCTGTACATAGTCTCCAGGGCTGGACTGGCCATCTGGCATACCGGGCGTTTTCCCGCTGGGCCGACGTCCTTTTGGGCCGACGCATGTCTTTTTTTCTTTTTTTTTTGGCCCATATAACAGGTAAATCGGCCCATTCCTTTTCCTTAATTGACACCGGGCTGGCCCAATCACTCTGTGCCGAACGGCCACAGTGAGGAGGAGAGGGAGAGAGATGAGGGAGGGAGTGCCTGGGTAGCTGCCTGGCTCAACATGTCATGAGAGATGAGCAGTGCTCGAAGTCCGTGACTTTTTCATGCGTACTGGAGCTTCTCACAAGCTGCCGGTACTCTCCTCTGCCCTCTCCATATCAGGTTCGGGAGATTCATAATGGTGATACATAACGGCGCAGAGCCAGCGTATTTGCGCCGAGTGGGTTCCCGTAGGGAACAGAAGCGCCGCGCTATTAATCTCCGCTCGAGCTGAAGCCTGGCTGTTTACATCTCTGCGCTGGTCAACAAGTGATTCTGATCCTCTGCTGTTTACTATCCATCTCTCTCTGTCTGTGTCTCTGTGTCTGCCTGTCTGCTTATGTGTATCTGCCAGGGGCGGGGCCAAAGAGGGGGCCGGGGTTGGCACCGGCCACCCCTGGAATCTAAATGGCCACCCCCAAGTGCCCCCCCCCATCAGAGTCTGAATGTGATAGGTCCGATAAGACTCAACAAACATTAATGATGATCTAATGTATTACTGATATACTGTATGAGACCTGGCTGAAGTTCACAACATTTTTTAATAAGGAATTCAGCATCATTGATATTGTGACTTAATGCACGATAAGTTATAAATTAACAACCATGTTTCACTCATAGTTTTATAACTGAATCCCTTTTCCCTCCAAGTCATATCCCAGTATCTGGCAGATGTGTCAAAACAGCATACTTGCCGAGCCTCCCGGAGACTCCCGTTTTTCATTGCCCTCTCCTGGTTTTCTCCCTGGGTCACAATTCGTATTTCTCCCAATTTATGTCAATTTACTTTTTTTTTAACCTGTTTCTGTCACTGTACAGCATGTATAATCCTAAAAAAGGGACAGCAGGGGCAAAAAAATTAATTATAACTGATGAATATTAGTTTATGCTAGATATTCACAAGCAAAGTTTATGCCAGTGGGGCAAATAATTCAGTTTTCTTTCCTGAGATTTAAAGGTAAAATTAGAAGTTTAACATAAAAATGCTGTTGCAGTGTACTGATTTTTTTGTTATTTTCATTGTTTTAAAGTCACCAGAATTCAGGAAACAAAGTCTCTGAAACTCTTTTTCTGGGGGAGGACCCCAGGACCCCCCGCTTTGGTTTGAAATCCTCCCTATTTTTGAGGTTTCAAGTTTGGCGAGTATACAAAAAAAACACATTTGAAGGGATTTCCACGAACAGAGCCTTCAACAAAACGTGGTATACACAGCTGTTGAGGCAAAACTTTTTCGTTTAATAATCAATAATGAGGTGTGATGTTATATCAGTAATCAATAATGATATGTACTGTTTCTATGTCTATCTGTTGATCAGTAAGTATAAAATAAGGGTCCTATAATTTTATTTGAGGTGTATATTCAGTATTTACACTCTCTGTGCCCATCTTGGGCCTTTTGTAACTCTCTGAACCTCTCTGTGTCTGTCTTTTGCCTCAGACTGGCAAAAGAGGCATGTTCCCATGAGGGCACATTTTTGACAGCTGCCAGACACACAAACTTGGAGGAAAGGTGTAACACCTCCTCTTGTAGGTCGTGGGTTTTTTCCACTGTATTGAAGATGGTTAGTAAATCGACACTAGGTTAGGTAACAGCTGCACCTGCCCTGATAAGGATCTGATTTTAATGATGTTTACAAAAACTTCAAAGTCCCATTTTGGAAATCCCCATTTTTTCCCGTAAACAAATGATCTCATGTCTGATCATTAAAATCGAACCTAGGTCAGTGGTCAAACCAAGGGAGGGGCCGTGGCCCCTGGGGAAAACTATAAAGACCGCACCTTTTGCATTGTTGTCCATTCTGTACCCGGGACGGCTCGAGTTATGTTGTTTGCTGCCTTTAAACAATAAACTCTGCTTATTGCAACTGACCTGAACCTCTCCAGTGATTCATTGGGCACCCTGTGTGGACACCTTTAACCAACTTTTGAACTATTTTTGAAACAATTTGAACCCGATTTTTATAACAAGGAGAGCGGGTGTTTCTGACTCATCTAGCCCGGGTCTGGAAAACCAGCCTCGACACAGTACAAATAGGCGGTGATGGGCCGGTCTGGGCCAAAATGCCAGGGCCGATTTTTTGTCCAAGTCCAGCCCTGATAGTCTCTATGCTGGTGTGAGGTTTGTTTTGCTGGAAGCCACATTATGTGGATGTTCTTACCCAAAGTGGTTTATAATGACTGCTTCATCTAGCTAGCATGTATCACCAACACTACAAGCAATGAAATTTAAATGAAGAGACCACAGACCCCATTGTCTGACGGATGTCGGAGGCTTTATGTTTAATTTCTCTTAGTATGTGCTTCCTGGATTTATTCAGTTTTAAAGTGGACTTTATTTACCTTTAAAGCTGCATTCAAAAGTATAAAAACGGCCAGTTATAATCTTGTTTAGTGTTCCAGGAATTGCCTCTGTTTTACTTTCTGACAAAGTCATGCACAGTATTGTACACTCCACCCTATTTTAACTCTAGCACTGTGAATTAGTTTTTGTGGTCTGCAACAGACTAGGTAAGGCTTGTTTTTAACCTAGCCAATTGCCGAAAAATGCCCTTTTATACTGAACCAGTTGTTGATCACTTACGGCCCCTACCGGCCAGTTAAGAGGAGTGAGGAGTCAGCAGTCAATGATGCTATAAAACAGTCAATAAAATAGTTTTTTAAAAAATTGTAAATCACTGCAACTACAGAGGTCCTTCAGCATACATAAATCATCATCATAAATGCAAGAAAAATATCAGGCTGATGGGTCCAGTAGTATGAGAGATTAGCTTCGGAAAGACAGACAGATACTGTACACACACACACACATGCGACCGAACACATGATCTCAATGAAGGCTTACACCTGCCGGAGATAAAAAAAAAAAAAGTGCTACACATTCACAACTAATAATAAATAGCAATTTGTGTGACCTTTTCATTTTGTTACATACTGTAGTTGCATAATATTTCTTCGATTTATTTTCAATTTGTTTTATTTCTTTTGTTTTTTTATTGAACATGGAAAAAGCTTTTACATTCTAAATATCAAAAAGGAAAGGTAATGGACCATGATTCAAAATAATATCTTACAAAAAAATAAAATCTCTTTCTGCTTGAGTGCAAATGCAGTGACACTGGTCACTTAATTAAAACACCATCCTTCATTGCTGAGCAGTTGAAAGGAGCATGGGGTTTGTTTAAACAAATAATGATTTTGAGTTGTGAAAGGAGAAGAAACTGCAGCACTGTAGATAACAGGGCCTTAGAATTTCTCAGATAACATGCCTTAAAAAGGAGGAGAGATTAAAAGTCCTCTTATTTTGGCCAAACAGGCAGAAAAAAATACCAAATAGAATGAAAAAATCCTTAAAAGGTAACAACACAATTCTGATCTTTAACTGCATCACCAGGAAGATCAACTCTGACTGATAAAAGTCAGGTCAAGAAAATCTGAGCCAGCGCGGAAAAGTGGAGATGAGCGGAAATCTGTCTCCTGCAGTGACAGTAATATTTTGGAGGGTTTAAGTGAGTGGTTTTTGTGTGTATTTGGCGCTTTTCCCTCTCGCTTCTTCTGTGTCTGACTCCTCTCTTTTGTCACAGGGTCACGGCGCATAGAATCGCTGGAGGAGTGATGAACAGATACAAACATGATACATGTGTGTGCATGAAATTATGGAAATTGCTGCTGCATAATGTCGTCACCGTGTAACAAGTGCAAATAAATAACGTGACTTACATCTGCAGACACACAACTCGCACATAATGTTCACAATCAAACCAACTCCGCTGCCATGTTTGTTCCCTAAAGTAAAGTGTGAACACACACACACACACACATACACACCTCAAATCTCCTCAGCGGTCAGACCTGAGAAAAAAAAAATGACACAACCTCACACACCACACTATAAAACAAACACAGCAACACACACACACACACACACACACACACACACATATATATAAACCATAAACCATAAAGCAAAGGCACTCTAAAATTGGTGTTTCTAATCATGAGTTTTACCTCTCCTCCTAAACTTGGCATCTAATCAACTCCTCCGACTTGTACAAGAGTCACTAACACACTGACACAAACACACAAATACAGACTGTAATACACACCAAGGACAATTTACAGCAGGGGTCACTAACCTGATGGTGGCAATCACCCTGTTACTTTGTGAAATTCCAAGTAGATTGCGAAATTTTTGAAAAAAATCAGTTGATAGAGTAATTTTGTTCATTTTCATTAATCAGAAGTAAAGGAATAGTTCAACATTTTGGAATATATATTCAATTTCTTGCCGAGAGTTAGAGGAGAAGATCACACCACTGTTTGTACAATAAATATGAAGCTGCAGTCAGCATTTGGTTAACTTAGCTTAGCATAAAGACTGATAAAAGCTTGCCTGGCTCTGTGCTGCTGTCTTTTTCACTTTGTTTTTTGTAAATGGACAAGCAATAATGTTAGTCACCTTCAGAGTTGCTGGTAGCTGGACTTCATTCCCTTTTGACAGAGCCAGGCTAGCTGTTTCCCTCTGTTTCTTTATGCTAAGCTAAGCTAATCGGCTGCTTGCTGTAGCTTCAGATTTAGTGTACTGACATGAGAGTGGTATCAATCTTCTCATCTAACTCTCAGCAAGGAAGCAAATAAGTCTTTTTTCCAAAATGTCAAATATTAGGGCATACAGAAGTAGTTGCCATGGTAACATTCACATCAACGATTAGGTAACTAAGATGGAAGATAATTTAAAAGTACAAGAGTAGGATTTGTCGGTGGTGGTTTGTAAACACAAGATTCAAAGTTGGCACCTCCCCCCCCGGCTCAAAGACACCAGAATGCATGCCCCCTGATCTGAACCCGATTAGGGTTATGGTGCTCGCCAGCAGGTGAAAGCCAACCCCAGATTCACTCTCGTTTTGGAACAGGCTTTGTCTGGTTGGAGTTTCACCTTTTTTTCTGCGCTGTGTACGCCATTTTTGAAGCTTCCTCTTGGATGCTTGCTTACAATCTAGCACCTGGTCGCTACGTTTTCATAGAAGTTGACACCCAGAAACATCCTGAACACAGCAAAATAATAAAATCCAGGCAGAGGGCAGGGTCTCTGCTGATACAGACACCACCACGCATTTCTAGTGGGTCATAAGTTGTTGTTTGTCTTTCGGCTGCTCCCGTCAGGGGTCGCCACAGCAGATCATTTGAGATCTGATTTTTATGATCTGCATATTGGACATATTTGGCATAGGTTTTATGCTGGATGCTCTTGATGCAACCCTTTCCCATTCACAGCACCCAGGGGATACATGTTTTGGTGGTGGGAGGAAACCGGAGAACCCGGAGTAAACCCACGCAAACACAGGGAGAACATGCAAACTCCACACAGAAAGGCCCTGCCCAGATCGAACCCTGGACCTAATGGCTGTGAGGTAATAGTGCTAACCACTGCACCATTGTGCCGCCCTCTAGTGGGTGATTGGGATTCATTTTTTGTATGTCTATTGTTTTTTCTTAGGAAAATCCTACTCATTATGCCTTTCCGAAAAAGGCCACAATTTTCATTCTGAGCTTCTTCTGAGTTCTTGTTCACTTTGGTCAAAGACAGACCTATCTGCCTAATTTGTCAACAAGCACTTGGAGTGTCATTACACCACAAATGGCCCGAAATTCAAGGAAGACTACCACCAAAATCTGCTCTGACCTCCAGAGTCAGTTTAGTTAGTTGACAGTTGCAATAAAGACCCAATGGCCCTGTAAGCCTTCAGGTTATAGACTTAGTCAGTAGCTCCAGAAAACTCTCATCACACCAGCTGAACACACTCACACACATATATAAATATAGATCTTCTCTCCCTGGACATTCAGTGATCTGCTCATTTAACAGCTAAACATAACCTTCATCTGTTTCAGTTTTCCCTAGGAGGAAAACACCACGGCAACCAAATATCTGTCCGGCCATCAGCGCTGACCTGGCAGATGATGATGGAGGTTCTCTCACTGCGATATGTACAGTTTTGATAAGTAAGCAGAAAAACATGAGCAAAAACAGCGACAAACTCTGACTCCTACACAAGGATTCGGATCGAGGCTTATCTGGGGTTACAAGAAATGAATGTCAGGTAGCACTTTAGGAGTTTCAGCCAAAAATGAGACATCCATCGTTTGACACAATTTACACAGAAATGGTATTTGTTTTCTTCCATTTCTTTTTAAGAAATAGCAGGTTATTTTAGTGTTTGCCAGGCAAAATTATACTACTCTCACAGGCTGAATGCGTTGAAGTTTAAAGGTACTGAAGGGCAAATTTCATGTATTTTTCTCCCACACAAAATACTTTTAAAAATAAAAGAAGAGCCTGAACACTGAAATGATCTGACTCACCATTTATCGACAAGCTTTTCAAAGCCTTTTGCTTTTGGTTAGATTATTTTGTTTTCAATCTGATGCTGTTTGGGTCGGCAGTTTGGGACTTAATCCTTGATTTTTTTCTCGTCTTGATCAATATAAATAAACCCTTAACATTTTCTTCTGTTCTGTTGAGAGGTAGAAGGATTCTTTGACGGACTTGATATTGGAGCTGTTTAAGCTTTTTCTTCTCGTCCTGTGGTTTTCATTCTCAGAAGAAGCTGGGCTGCTGTCCAACACAGCAGGGCTTTGCACTATAAAAAAATCCATCTGTCTGTATAAATGTTGTTAATCTTGTATTCAGTCATAAAGCCTGATTTTGATTGGAAGAAAAGAGAAAAGTAACTCTGCCCGTGGGGGAATATAACCTCACTTGTTTCCATGCAGCTTCACTTTATTAATTAATTAATAATTTAAGATGTGCCTGAAATGAGTCACAGGGAGTCTAAACTGAGCAAATCATCCATCTTATTTTTCAACAATGCCGATTGATGAGAAATCTGTAGAAAGTATTGTCTTGCTTTGTAAAAGAATCATTTACCATTTAGTGAATTTTTCCACTTATTTTAATAAAAACAAGATTAATAGCAAAAAGGAAAACAAGACTTGGTGCCTGCAGAGATGAATCTTCCTCTAAAAATATCACAGGGAGAAGAGATTGTTTCTTTTGTGATGGTAGTTGTAGCTGATTTTGAATAGGATATATTAAAGATCCGGACATTAAGAATATATTGATTGATTGAAGTCAAGGTTCTACTGACTTATAAGGACTCAAAATGTCGAACTGTATGCTAAGATGTGATATTTTTCTCTCTAAAGTTTACATCATAGAAGCTCCAGTGCAAACAAACACCAGGGGAATTGTTTCTTTTTAAACCTCTGCTGTATGAAAACAAATCTATATCACAAGGTTTTACCAGGTTCTGATCCTTGGATAGAGGTCCGCAGAGCTGACGCACCTCGATGGATTGGGGTGATATACTTTATGTACAGAATTCTAGTATTGTCAAGGCCAAATACATAGCTCTGGCTGTCAAGTCAGTTTTATCTATACAGATAAACATCACAAGTTTGACTCAGAGGGCGGTAAAGGTGTATTTCCTTTGATTGAGCTGCCTAGACATGATATTCTGATCTGTTTGCTTCTGTACGCCAAGAAAGAACCAAACAGCCAAAGCTAAACTTGCTTCCCCTTCCCCCTAGCTTGTTGGGTCTTAAGAATAGCCAAGAGAAATGTTGCATAATAATTTATTTTTGGGCAAGTCAAGCTACAACAGGGAACGGTTGCACATTTGTTTCTGTGTGTATCTGTATAGTAATTTTCTTGCAATGTCGATAATCTACTAATTCAAGTAATTTAATCAAGTTTTGGAGTGTTGTTCGGACAAAACAAGACATTTGAGGGCGGCACATTGGACTCTCAGAACAGAGTTTAAGGACACTATTTTTTGGACATTTCATAGACTAAAAGATAAACTGATTTAATTGATTAATCAAAAGCATATTCAACAGATGAATCAAGAAATTAAAATAATCTTTAGTTGCAACCATATACTGACTGTATAAGTGGACATAGTCACCGTAACGTGACCCATTGCTTTGTGGACTGCCGTTATGAAGCCTCGAGTAAGGCATTTTGGCCCACACCATCTTGGATATTTGGCCATCGCCATCTTAGTTTTTTGACCGTCTCCATCGTATTTTTTTGCAACCAGAAGTAACACGAGAGGGTGGAGTTAAGTACAACCGAATGCTGAATAAGACATTTTTAGGTGACCAAAATGTTATGATTAACTTTCATGAACTGAAAACACACTGTGAAAGGCTTAAAGTTCTACGACAAAAACACGGACAACACCCTGACCGGACAACACCGTGGTAGCGACCTGTCAATCACAGTAGCCACGCCCTAAAGCATTCTCTGCTTTATGGTCTATTTGACTCTAAATGGGACCATAATTTACTAAATGAACATGATGCTGTATTGAAGAAGACTTGAAACTAGTGATTGAGACCATTGATTGAGACTGGACTTCTTTTTGCAACAAGAGGAGTCGCCCCCTGCTGGCTATTAGAAAGAATGCAGGTTTAAGGCACTTCCGCATTGGCTTCACTTTTCAGACCACGAGGTAGCCCACTGGTGCAACCGTACTTGACCCCTGGCAACTTGGCAACCGTACTTGGCACTTGACTTGGACTTGATCCAAAAGACGGCATTGGGAGATCTCAACATGCCGATGACGAGTCGGTGGCTCGCAGCTAACAGTTCTAACAGCGCTATCAGTGCTAAAAGTGCTAACAGTGCAAACAAGAGCGTAATTGCTGACAGAGCTAACAGTGTGAGAGCAGTGCAGAGCAGCTTATGTGAGCCAGCCAGTGGGACACGCACTCATGCACAAACATGCACTAAAAGCATGAACGGCTGACCTGGAGATTACAACACACATAGAGGGAGAGTGACTTCATTTTCTGCTCAGGTAGCTATTACTCCTCTATAGCATTACATAGACAATAGTTGTTTGCTGCTATATTAATGCTCTGGATATTGAATTAAGCACCATTAAAGGTTAGAGGAGAAAGGGAGGGTTTTAAAGGAGAATTTCATACATTTTGTCCACCAAACTGTGTTTACAGGCCTTGGTGAGTGCTACTGAACAAAGTTGTTTAAAGCCTTTGTGGCTCCAGACGGAGCTGTGCAAAATCTGATAAATGTGATGTCACTTAATCAGGATTTGAAGTTTGAAAATGAAAAAAAAAATGTGGGCATGTGGAGTCCAAGAAGAAGTGAGTTTACCAGACCTCTGTAGAGCAGTCCTCATCTCTGCTTGAAGCTAGTGACTCGAGGCTACATAGCTAATATACTATACCACACCGAAATCTCCATACAAACGGGAAGTTGCATTGTGGGTAATGTAGACACCACGTTTTGACAAGGAAAAATAATGCATGGAATAAAAAAAGACATCGTTGTTTCTGCTGCATTGATTTTGATATATGCATTTCTTCAAATAATCCATCATGAGTTGAAAAGAGATGGGTAGATCACAAGATGCAACTAAAAGCTGTACTAGGCCAGGTTTCATAAAAATGCTGGACTCAGTAATGTTACATCTTTAGCATCACATATGTTGTGGTTGAATTTGTTCAAAGTTACCACGCTTGGCCTTGTGCTGAAGCCAACGTGCAGACTCGCCTGTTGTAGATTTCAATAACAAATAACTGATTGGGCCACTCTGAGCTTCTCGAGGTCTCGTCCTTTAGTGTTAATTTCACAGTATAGGATTAATCAGAGATCTAAAGTTCATAAGAGGATAAAAGCTACTTCTAAAAACAGTTGCAAGTGATGCCAGAACTGGGGTGATGCAGTTTCCTCTGTTGGCACCACATAAAATCAGAACTGTTTCCTGCACAAGTTGGAACGTCAAAGAGACTTTTGATTCAGACAGAGCTAAAGAGAGTTGGGGTCATCGAGGCAGGAGGAAATAATAGCCTGAAAGGCTTCCACCGAGAGGATGAACGTTTAAAAATGGCTTCATTGGAGAAATGAACAAAACAAGCCTACACAAGTCCCTTTGTCTGAACATCAATGTTAAGGTCACCATCAAAGATGAAGTCTAGCATGTCGAGCTGACAGCATTACATCGGCTGATACAGTGCCACATTGATACTGAATGAATTCAACGACTCAGCTATCTGGAATTCTGAAATTCTGGATTTCACGGGTCAGTAACAGCAGATCAAAATGGCTCTTTAGATCCAGCCCATTAAAGAAATGTTTCAGGATTCTTACATGAGTTGAAATTTTGTTTTTTAGTTTGAAGATACTGAACAGAAGACGACTCTATACCCTGGTAAGAGAGAGGACCGCTGAGCACCACTCACACTGAAGAGCTGAAAATGGAGGAAGGTTGTGACAAGGACAAAAAACAATCAAGGTTCCTTGACAATGGAAGCTGAAAGTAGGCTACTAGAACTGAAATTAATTTTCATGAGACCAGCTGAACTATTATTATTTATTTATTTTTTTCATTTTGATTTGTACACAGACAGACAGGCGCAAAAACAGCCGGACAGATGGACAGACAAGTGTGTACATGCTGCTGTATTCTTTCCCAAAAGTAACAACCAGAGCCCGCTAGAAGAAGATAGAAAAGCTAAAGCTGCTATAATTAATATCTTTATTAGGGCTTTCAATCGATTAAAATATTTAATCGCAATTAATTGCATGATTGTCCATCGTTAATCGCGATTAATCGCAAATTAATTGCACATTTTTTGTTTGTTCAAAATGTACCTTAAAGGGAGATTTGTGAAGTATTTAATACTCTTATCAACATGTGAGTGGGCAAATATGCTGCTTTATGAAAATGTATGTATATATTTATTATTGGAAATCAATTAACAACACAAAACAATGACAAATATTGTCCAGAAACCCTCACAGGTACTGTATTTAGCGTAAAAAATATGCTCAAATCATAACATGGCAAACTCAAGCCCAACAGGCAACAACAGCTGTTAGTGTGTCAGTGTGCTGACTTGACTATGACTTGCCCCAAACTGCATGTGATTATCATAAAGTGGGCATGTCTGTAAAGGGGAGACTCGTGGGTACCGAAAGAACTCATTTTTATTCACATATCTGGAGGTCAGAGGTCAAGGTACCCCTTTGAAAATGGCCATGCCAGTTTTTCCTCTCCAAAATTTTGCGTAAGTTTGGAGCGTTATTTAATCTCCTTTGCGACGAGCTAGGATGACATGGTTGGTACCAATGGATTCCTTCGGTTTTCTAGATTCATATGATGCCAGTAACTTAAAACTTAGCTCGCTACAACCTCCGGAAGATCGATTGCATTAATGCGTTAAAGAAATTAGTGGTGTTAAAACAAATTTGCATTTATGTGTTATTCAGGAGAGTGTAATTCACCAGGTGGCCAGAAACACAACTCCAAATGAATGTTAACGTCACTCGTGTGCATAAATATTGTAGAATAGAGCAGTGATTCCCCATCAGGGGTACTTGTACCCCAGGGGCTATTCTGTAGTTGTAAGGATGCACTTAGAAAGATTATGGAGTAGCTCAGCTGAGTTTGAAAAATAGAAATATTGAGTTAGTAAAAACAGTCTCTGAGACCCACAATAGATCCGTTTTTGTCTTTTTTTAGGGGGGTACAGGGGGTCTTTATGGGGGATAGCAGGTCAGCAGTAGATGTCACAAGTGAACAACATCTGAAAGCTGGGAACCTGAAGATTAATTTGAGATGCAGCTCAGCACTGTGTGTCAAGTTGTTCTGAGAGTTATCAAGTGAGCAGAGAGATGTCAATAAATACTGTAGGTAGATAGAAATGTCATGGTTGCAAGTACAAACTTGACCAAACCTACTAGAAATTTTGCATTGTAAAAATATCCATTTCAATGATATTAAAGCCAAGGTTGGTAATGTTGAGAAACTAGCAAGAGCACTCTTTTAAAATCATCCAACCGAAAAACCCAGCCCATTGTTGCCAACTCTTTTCCAATGAAAGTAGCTAGCAGTACTAGCTCCAAAAGTTTCTAAATCTAGCGAGAAAGTCGCCAAGTCGGCAACACTGGCAGTCCGTCCCTTCAGGCCTCCCTCCAAAGCCACTCTCCCAAAATTAGCATGATGAACGTAAACAATGAACATGGCTATTGTTAGTACTCACAGCTGTCAAGCTAGCTGCTTGAGGAAGACTCCGGTGATGTGCAATAGAGTGCTACAATGAGTCCTAAAACCCTGAAATGAGTTAGCATTTTAGCACTGGAAAGTCAATGGGTTTTTTGAATGGGTTTTTAGTTAGATGCCTGAAATAAGGTCTGTGGTTAACACAAGCTGAAGAGATTTTAAAGTTTTGTTCTACGATATAAAATACATCAATAAATACCCCACTCGTGAATTTTGAAGCCTTTATGTGGCTAAATGAGACTACTTAACATCAAAACGCCAACTCATCCTCCTTTACAGCCTCGTTGTGTATACTCGCGCTCATGCGACCGTGGTGTAGTTCATTTATAGCCTAACGTTAGCTTTTTAGTTCTGGTGATTGCATTCACGCTTCAAAAATCAGAAAAGTGGTGTTTATTTGTGAAGATTATCTTGCTGAACAAAACAAGTATTATTAACGTGTGTTTGCCACAGAGTTTATTTTCTGCAATAATCCTTTTTGTCGAGGGAACCCAGGGCAATGCCAACTTCCTAGTTGGCCTACTAAAATACGTCATCGCTGGAGCACTATATGAGTGCACTGGCAGTGTGCGCACAGGTAAGCAGGTGGAAAGGTAGGTAGACAGGCAGGTAGCCTGTCCAATCATTTCATTCAGGCCGAATTAAATGATTGAACGGGCTTATTAGTCCTGTGACAGCCACAGATAGCAGATTTTTTTATTTTTTTTTGTCAGAGCATTTGATTTTATTAATTGTTGCCGGGATATAATGAGAATTTTAAAAATATAACAAAAAAATGTTTTTGAAGAAGATTACCAAGCCTAGCTATAATAGTGTTAGATAACATCCTAAAAAGGCTATGAACCACTGCCATACAGAGAAACAGCTAAAACAGCACAAACCAGAGAATGGGTAAGGAAAGGAATTAAATAATCACAGATTTGAAATGAATGGCCATTCATATGAACATGCATACCCAAAACCTGAAATAACCTGGACTGAAACAACAACAAAAAAAGTCCATGACGAATTACATCCCTAATATAGCACAGAACAGTGCAAGAGCAGCACAGTGGGAGAAGGAGAAGGTATCCTGAGGGGCAGGAAAGCAGGACAGTGCTGCCTTAAGTAAATTGGTTACAGAGTACAATAAGAGCTCTTCTAACCAGTGTTGGGAGGAGGAAACCTCATCCACATCTGCTGGAGTCTCAGCTGGCCTGGCAGAGGCTCGGCTTTAACTGGATTAACAACAAAAGCCAAGCTCAACACCTAATAGGCCCTCTTCTTCCTCCTCTCTGTTCCTTCTCTCCCTTTACTCCGTTCCCCTCTATCCCCTCTTTCACCCTCTCCTTCTATCTCACCGTCTTCCTCCTCCTTCAGAGTGAAGCAGAGAGATAATGCGGAACACTTTCATGCCTTCTGCTGAATTAAACATGGAGAGAACAGCTTGTACTGGGTGCTAAAGCTGGAGCAAAGAGAGAGGGAATATGAAAAAAGAAGGATATATACAATTCCACCCCTGCACAGGGGTCCCTAGAGTGCTTCTGAACATGTCTTTACAATTAAAAAGATCTGTTGCTGATAGACTGCGTTGAGGAAAGTTAAACAGGACAGCCATTTTCCTTTTTTACTAATTGGCCGGGTTGAAAAGGACTGTCAGTTGTCGTTGGGTTGAAGCAGCCAATTGTCAAGCGGAGGGGTGGCATGTAGCGCCCAAAAAGACTCCTCTGAGGCTTCCTTCCCACCTCCAGCTTTCATTGTCGGAGCTGTAAATCCCAGCTCTTATTCCTTTCACACACTCTCTGTCATCTTTACGCTGCCGCCAACCAATTGGGCTCCACAAGTAACAAATCTGCCCATCTCTAACTCCAGGCTCCACGGTGAATAATTGACAGTGTTTCAAATATTCTTGGTCTCAGGTGGCTTACAAAAAAAACCCGGTGATGTCTTCTCATCCTCTCAGCAGGGGCTGAGGTTTTAGTTTCTGTTCTGCCTCTCGTCTTTTTAACTCTCATTTCTCTGATCTGAGAAGAAAAAGTCTCCCTCTCTCTCCCGGCCTATTTGGTATTTCCCAGATGGAGTACCTACTACCCTCATCCTCCACCCTCCCCTCCTCTCCCTCCCCGCCAAGTGACCTGTTACAGCGTCCTCTGCTTTGCACCGGCGCCACACTTACAGCAGCCAGGACAAGACATTACGGGGGTTGCATTCAGGACTGCAACCTCCCAGAGCATGTGAGGCGGGGCAGCAGGCTAAAGATCAGAGAGGGATGCTTGTACAGCATGACCCCATTTTCGACTCACTGGACAGGCTGCAGAGACAGTCTGTTTCACCCACTACAAAAAGGAAAGCAATCAAGATAGTCTTATTTAAGGATGATTAAATGTTATTTATACTCATCAAAGACAAATAAACTTCTCAAGCTCCATTAGATTTGTTTCAAGGTTGCATTTTAACCTCCATGTGAAGTTCCTCGACATAAAGAAACACAAGGATACACATCTTTTTTGAAGGTTTTCAGATCGTTCTCTGTAGTCTCCTTTTAACTAATTTCTCCTAAATTTAGCGGATAAAAAGATCCAAGAACCTTTATCTTTTCTGCTTGTATCAAGTCTTTACAAATTTTAAGGTCAGATATGTTTCATAGTGTCCTGGTTTTTATCTTATTAAGTCCGTTTTGCTTACACCACTCAGAAATTTCTGGTCTGACAGCACATTTCTCCAGATTACAGAATATTTTACTTGTTTGAAGAAGTAGATGTTTTGGAATGAAGGCACCAAATTCTGTTGACCCCATTTGCATCTGCAAGGCATACAAATGTGATATGCATATGGATATCTTATCTGCATGAGAAAAATACATGTAAAAGGGGACAAATCATGCTCATTTCCAGGTTCATACTTATATATTTAGATTTCGGGTTTCTACTAGATCATGTTTACATGCTTTAATGTTCAAAAAAACTTTTCTCACACTGTCTGTCTGAATACACTTGTATTCACCGTCCTACTGAAACGCTCCGTTTTAGTACCTATCTCTTTGAGACCCCCTCCCGAAAAAGTCCAGTCTGCTCTGATTAGCTTGTGAGTAATGGTGCCTTCAAATGGAGTCGTGTTTACCGTGTTTACGAGAAGAGTCCATATGAAAGCCCCCCTCTTATGCTATTCACAACCTTGTAAGTGGAAAGTTTCTGAAAGCTCTGAGTTCACGAGTTGTGACCTGTTTGCTGACATTGTCAGAAATGGCGGATGCCATGAAAGTTCATTTTTCAGTGCATAATAAGTTAAAATATTGTAATTTTAGTAGCATATTGTTTTTCTTGGTAATTTTATAATATGTCTGAGGAAAATGTTGATATTCCCAACGGCCTCATCTTTTTCCTCTGTCGTTATGCCTTTGCATTTCCTGCATTATGTTACCCGCTTGCTAGCTTGCTAAATTGTTAGCCTCTCTGGCTTCTAGACTCTGACAGAAACATTAATATTGCTGTTGCTTAGCAGCGGTGTTCTTCACGACTTAACCACTTGAACGCCAAGCATTTCGTGTACACGACTTCCCATGTTGTAAACACGAGCTCACGAGTTTAATTTGAAGGCACCAAAAAATATGGTGCACCTTTGCAAAGGTAGTTCTCAAGCTGTGGGCGGTATATTCTAATGAGCCTGCATGTGACATAGGAAGGGGCAACTCGGTATCATGCCAAAGCGTGTAATAGACCCGCCTGTCCACCAGAGGATAGCGTGTCAGTATCACGTTTTATCTCGCTGAGGCGTGAAGGTATAGTGGCAACAAAACCACTTTGTTGAATTAATCACGCATTTTTTTATCCGTTCAAAATGTACCTTAGAGGGAGATTTGTCAAGTATTTAATACTCTTATCAACATGGGAGTGGACAAATACTGTAAAGTATGCTTGCTTTATGCAAATATATGTATATATTTATTTTTGGAAATCAATTAACAACACAAAACAATTACAAATATTGTCCAGAAACCCTCACAGGTACTGCATTTAGCATAATGGCTGGTATCAATGGATTCCTTCCTAGTTTCATATGATGCCAGTATCTTCACTCTGGCTTTAAAACTGAAACTCACTACAACCTAAAAATTGATGCATTAAAGAAATTATTGGCGTTAAAACAAATTTGTGTTAACATGTTATTATCACGTTAACTTTGACAGCCCTAATATAGTTACATTTTTAGAGTACATGTAAATACTGTACACCAACTGTTATTTTTGGGTATATTTATTTTTACATTGTCCATTCCATGAGTGGCGCTGTTGCACATTTAAGCACGCCGTGTCCAAAATCACATCCTATTTACTTAAGTAAAGTGCACTATATTTACTGACTGCTATTTTATTTGAGTGTCCGAACTCTGTGTGAAGTTTATATTGCCCTCCGAAATGCCCATATCGGAATGCAAAAAGTTATTTCCATGGTATGCACTCTGTACAAGTGTGCGAAATCTCAATTTACTGCTCACTATGTGGTTAACTGCCAAGTAGTGAATGAGCGAGTGATTAAGAAACAGTCAACCAATGGTACCAATGGATTGCTTTCTAATCTCATGTGATACCAGTATCTTCACTATAGCTTTAAAACTGAGCCCGCTACAACCTAAAAATCTCAAGTTGCATTAATGCTTTAAAGAAATAAGTGGCATTAAAACACACTAGTGTTAACGCGTTATTATTGCCTATTATTATTATAAAGTCCTGTGTTTGTTGGACTCGTCCACCTCCTCTCCCACCCGCAGTCTTTCTCCATTTCTATTGTACGTAACTAGCTCTGAGTGTAGCATGTTTACGCAGATACGTTTACATTGCAGGCAGTATAGATTACACGTTGTACATATGACACGCCAAAAGCAAGAACGGCGTCCTTATTACATGCTTTTGCCTAGCACATTTCACAATTTATGGGTCGGTAGGCACTCCAGATACCCAAATGGATGTGCACAAGCACTGAAAAAGTGAGTTTTTCATGATATGTCCCCTTTAATGCAAGGTGTAAATGCACACAGATTGCACTGGGATTGGATCTCAACTAGGCAAAAATGCAATCTGTTACAGCATGACCAAAATTTGCCAAGCAAGTCATCTAACGTTGCTTCTTCCTGCTGGTTTAAGCAAACCCGACAAAAGCAACAAGTAGCAGTTGCTAGCACGTCCACCAGCCTCGCTTAATCTGATCACAGTGCAGGCAGATTATGTAAACAGAAATCACCACTAAGAGTTAATTTGTCCATTTGTACATGGTAAAGTTTATCAGCCTATTTCATCTGTAGTCTAGGATTTATCCTCTAATTATTATTACTGTCAAGGTGTACTTTATTTATTACTATTCATTTTTATTTTTATTTATTTTTTATCTTAATTTTTTTTTCTTTCTTCTTCTTTTTTTAAAATGTATTTTTGTTTTTTGTTCTTCATCCTTTTTGCATTGGCAGTGGGTGAGGATTGGGTGGGAGGGGGCTCTGGGGAAAAAAATACCAAAATATGGAGGGACAATCATTTCCAATTGTGCTCTGTTTGTATGTTTCTGTACACCTGATGTTACTTCCAATAAAATATTACGGAAACCAAAAACAATGCAGGCAGAATTGAGATAATGCTTATTTACCTGAAGTAAATGCAGATGTCATTATCCATGCAGATACAGATCACACACACCACATACCAGGTGTAAATGTGGCCTTCAATTGTGCAGCAAAGTAGGCAAAAGTGTTAGTCGTGGATAGCTTCCAGGTGTGTGGAAGTGTTTGAGATTTAGAGAGCGTGTTGTGACAAAGGGACTGTATACTTCTCCTTGAGTTAGCAAAACTTGAAACATCTCCTGAAGCAGATCTGTTGAGGAGGCTAAATACCCAAGAGCAGGTGCACGATATCGCGTTGTGCTGTGAAATTTGCTGAGGAAAGAGGTGTGGGGGCCTTGGTATTTATAGACTGATAACATGGCTTGGCTTAATTAATTACCATTTTTTCCACCGAGAATTGTTTCAGTAAGGGTTTTTTTTTATTGAAAATGGGTTGTGCAAAAACAAAAGTTATGACTGATGATGAGTTTCCTCACTAAGGGCGCATGCACACTACAAGATTCTTGGACTAATTAGACGGCAAAGTTGTGATCACAGTCGAGTGTTTTTAGAATTATGCTGCTGCAGGAAACCCCCTGGAGAACAGATGTGCTGAGGCGTACAATGGCCACATAGAGGGTAAATGTCTGTAGACAGATGGAACTCCAAAAGTCAGGGATTTTATTTTTAGGGTGAAAATCATTAACATTTTAAACTCCAATAAGCAATGATATTTTCCATTTGGGAAATTGTTTCAAAGATAACATAACTGTAATAAATTATATTTAAATTGTAGGTTGAAATTGTAACCTGGAGACATTACGCCATATATTTTTTTTTATCTAAGTGATGAAACTCAAACAAAACAGTTTGTTCTACAGAGTTTAAACGTCCGGATCTTGGAGCGTGCATGCACCCTGCAGAGTTGAATACACACTTCAATACTTTAATCCAAACTGTTCTGCAGTGATACAATAAAGTCCTACTACATGTGACACGTGAGGCAACAGAAGTCACAGTATGGCTGTTTCTCACTTACTTTGAGATTAATTGGCAACCTGTCCGAACACACTGCGAAACGTTATGAAAATGTCTCCACAAAAATGTATTGTAACATAGCAGATATAACTGTCTCATTTACAGAATAACAGATTGCACAGTGTATAATGTTCAACAACAATCAACAACGAGGGACCTGCTCTGAAACTGACTTCCTTCACACAACAAAAATTCAATCAACTGGGTTCTCACTCCCAACTTGTCAAATACCACCAATTGGGCAGCGCCCCTTGGCATTGGAAACCGACATATGGAGGCACCCTTTAGCAACAGTATGTGACGAACCGGGCTTTCAACTAACTCTAATGTAAACCCACCCACGGCGTTATTCGACGGTCGGAGCAAGTGACCTAGAATTAATAGCGTGAGACTCCATTTAGGGCAGGCAGGAGGGGTGGTGCATGGGTCAAACAAACACAAGACTTTCAACCAGGAGACCGCTGTTCGTGTCCCGTATGAAACTAAAAGTAACGTTATTTTGTCACGTCAGTTGTTAGTCATGTGACACATCGGTATCATAATTCCCATGACTCGTCAGTCCTGTGAGTCACATGAGTTGTTAGTATCGTCAGTCACGTGAGTCGTTAGTATCGTCATTCCTTTGAGTCAGGTGAGTCATTTATTATCATCAGATCCATGTGTCACATGAGTCGTTAGTATCGTCAGTCATGTGAGTCGTTTAGTATCGTCAATCCTGTGAGTCATGTGAGTCGTTAGTATCATCAGTCCTTTGGGCGGCTGTGGCTCAGAGGCTAGAGCAGGTTGTCCACCAATCAGAAGGTCAGTGGTTCGATCCCAGGCTGCTCCGGGTCACATGTCGATGTGTCCTTGAGCAAGACACTTAACCCCAAATTGCTCCCGAAGGCATAGCCATGGGTGTGTGAATGAGTATTTAGATTAGATCCTGATGGGCAAAGTTGGCACCTTAGCAGCCTCTGCCATCAGTGTATGAATGTGTGTGTGAATGGATGAATGCTGACATGTAGTGTAAAGCGCTTTGAGTGGTCGGAAGACTAGAAAAGCGCTATATAAATGCAAGTCCATTTACCATTTACCATCCTGTGAGTCATGTGAGTCATTAGTATCGTCAGCCCCATGAGTCACTTGAGTCATTAAGTATCATCAGATCCATGAGTCACATGAGTCGTTAGTATCGTCAGTCACGTGAGTCATTTAGTATCGTCAATCCTGTGAGTCATGTGAGTCGTTTAGTATCGTCAGTCCTGTGAGTCACCTGAGTCGTTTAGTATCGTCAGTCCTGTGAGTCACGTGAGTCGTTAGTATTGTCAGTCCTGTGAGTCACGTGAGTCGTTAGTATCGTCAGTCCTGTGAGTCACTTGTGTTATTTAGTATCATCAGCCCCATGAGTCACATGAGTCGTTAGTATCGTCAGTCACGTGAGTCGTTTAGTATCGTCAGTCCTGTGAGTCATGTGAGTCGTGTAGTATCGTCAGTCCTTTGAGTCACGTGAGTCGTTAGTATTGTCAGTCCTGTGAGTCATGTGAGTCATTAGTATCATCAGTCCTGTGAGTCACGTGAGTCGTTAGTATTGTCAGTCCTGTGAGTCATGTGAGTCGTGTAGTATCGTCAATCCTGTGAGTCATGTGAGTCGTTTAGTATCGTCAGTCCCATGAGTCGTTAGTATTGCCAGTCCTGTGTGTCATGTGAGTCGTTAAGTATCGTCAGTCGAGACGAGCGTATATTGACACAGCGTCCGCCGGTCCATCCAAAATGAACGCAAGAGGGGTACCCCGTGCGTCGGTCTCTGCCAAGGGTCACTGACCAAGCGGCAGTACTTGACGCGTTGGGAGTGAGAATGTGTTGAATATTTTGAATTTCAAATTTGAAACATCTCAGCTTTCAATTCATGGACGAGGCTGTGTTCAGATCTTATACCCACAGAATTCATTTTGAGTAATTACATCTTAATTTTTATCACAATATATTCTTACATTGTAATGAGGCATGAGTAAATGAAATGGGACGAGACTTATAATACGAGTATTAGATCATTTTCGGCAAACAGGCCACTTATAATGTACTGACCTTCCAGTGTTGAAGATCATCACAATCCTTAAAGATTCCCTTTTCACATCCTTTCTCATAAATATTACTTGAACTGACATAATGAAAACCTGTAAATATATACCACGCTGTTTTATTTTCTTTATTTTACTCACAGTACTCTCGACTGCAAAGTGACTCCAGCCACAAGTTCTGCTCGATCAAACACTGTGCAGTCTACAGTAAGTAAGTGTGTGCTTGTGATGCGACATAGGGAGCTTGAAAAGCAGAGACTGTGCTCAGTTCAGCTGCTGAAGCATGTAGCACCAGTCTAGTTTGTTCTTCTTTCATTTCTCTTTAACTGTGGCCTTGCTCACATCTCTTTTTTTCTAACTTTAACAGGCTCTCCACACATCTCCAAGGAGGTTTGCCTGTGATGAAGAGATTTCCTCTCCATAGAGCCTCCCTGTGTCACCTCACAACCATCCACCATCGACATAAAAAAGACAAGCGAGATACCGTAAAACTTCAATTAAGAGCTTCAATCACTTAACTCAAGAGACGTATTTTTGGGACAAGATTCCTATTGCACAAAACACTTGTTTATAGTTTATTGTTTAATTGATTATTTAAAGCTTCAGTAGGCAGAACGTTTTTGGCAATATTGGGCAAAAATTCCATAATAACCTTTCAGCATATTGTAATTCAAGTGTTCTGAGAGAAAAAGATTGCTGCACCTCCTCATGACTCTGTTTTCAGGCTTTAAGAAATTTAGCCCTTGACGGAAGACTTTGACAAATCACAGGTCATTTCAGAGAGAGAGTGTTCCTACTGGCTGTGCTTCGGCTGGTGGGAGGTGGTATTTTCTCAACTGCTCTCAATATGGCTGCCGGGTCACAAACTTTCTCATTTTACAGCTAAACAGTACACTACAAGATGTTTCTAAAAACATTTGAGACGTGAAATAGGCATTACAGTAACAGAATAATGATTCATATTTGATCAGCGCTGCCTAGTTTGACCGTTTGATCAGAGTTCACGAGTGATTGACAGCTGTTCATCATATTTGCTCCATTTCTACCCACTGCTGCTATAACTGTGACTGTACTATGTAATGTGTCTGTGAAGATTGTGACACCAATGTATTGTGACTTAAATAGAAATGTTACCTTTGAACAGACGTAGCATATCTAAGTATAACAGGAAAGGGTAGAGTTGACCGAGATTCTGCCGGGTTCCAAGCTTGCTCGACTGTTATTGGAGCACAGAGCGATAAGGGGCGGGACTTAGGAAGGGTCAATTGAGACCTGTGTTTATTTTCCAAAACGTGTAGCCACACCCGGTGAGTAAAAAGGACTCAGTGTTTAATTGGGGCTCGGTATTTAATTGAAGTTTTACGGTAATTAAACAGTTAATTGAGAAACTGCCAATTTTTTGCCCTGAAAAAAAGATGGTGAGTAAGAAAAAGCTGGGACTCAATAAGGCAGATGTGTTCAAAAAACATAAGAGCTGCACCTCAGTTCTCAACGCGTACTATGCATTAGTAAATGTGTTGCAAAAAAAAAAAAATTCTAAGAAGTACCGTTAATTAATTACAAATCATTCAGTCTCCAAATCGTCAAAGTTAAAAACTGCAATTTTCCAATCCAGTTTTGCATATTCAGTGAACTCATTAACAAACAATCCCACCATGTCAGCAGATGTCCTGTCGTGTCACCTGGAGATCTGACAGTGTACAAGAAACAAAAGGGGTTAGGAGTTTCAGCCCATTTTACTTCCTCTCTAGAAACATGTCTTAGACCATGTCTTTCTGCCCAATCAGAATGCAGAACATGGAATAATCCGGTACATAGCCTAAGAGCATTCTGCAGGACATGGAAAATGAATACATGAAATACAGCAGCCTCCAACAAAGCCGGGGAATATTTTGCCTCGTTGAATGCGACCCAGATAGGAATATAAATACGAGTTATCCCCTTCTCCCTGCACACAGTCATTGCGGCGCTCGTCTAAGCCGCCCATTATGTAAATAAAGAAAGAGCAGAATGAGAGAGGGAGATGTGATGTGTGTGGGACAGAGCGTCAGCAAAAACACACAAATGGGGCAGGATGCATGTGGAACAGAAAGAAATGAGAAGGAGAGAAAGAGGAAACAAAGAAAGATGAAATACAGAAAGTGAGATTTAAAGAGGAAAGGAGAAAAAAATAGTTGGTAGAGTTTGTATCCATTAAATGAGTCATTACCGACCCAATGTGGTATTGTGTGAAACCCCCAAGGCTGCCGGTGCGTCTTTTCCTTAGCGAGATCAACACCATTACACAACAGTAACAACAACAACAACAACAACATCTACAACAAGAACAAGAACAACAACTGTGCTATAGTGAGACGGCGCCCAATATATAAATGATTCACATCATTAACACCACAGCCAGCCACACATAAGCACACACTGTTAAGTCTGTTATGTTACTCAGTTTAGTGGCACCCATGAGGAAGCCAGGTGGTGTCACAGGGTGGCGCAGGAAACCCCCGAGTCGCCATGAGCCCAAAAAAGTTGTCTCAGGCCTGTTAGAAGAGTCTGCAGCACAGCGGAAACATCCACAAAAGCCGTTGTGACGGTTCAACATGTTGATGAAGGTTTTTTTCCGATTTATTTTGAAACAGGAAGGCGATTTTTGAATGATTTTGGAA
The DNA here is from genome assembly GCA_916701645.2 of Sebastolobus alascanus. NCBI lineage: Eukaryota > Metazoa > Chordata > Actinopteri > Perciformes > Sebastidae > Sebastolobus > Sebastolobus alascanus. The sequence continues at coordinate 890,999 of CAKAOJ020000094.1, forward strand.
TAGTGGTTACGGTGCACCCGGCTTGATGATTTTCTGGTAAGGTATCAAATACAAACAAGTGTAGTCACTCAACACAATCACACACTAGCAAAGCTGAAGAAACAAGAACGGAGCAATAAGCAGCGTCGCATCAGGGTTGCTGTGGTTTTCGTTGGCTTTTTGTAGTATTTTTTTTTCCATTTTGTTAGATTTGGCTGACACCGAGCGATATCTGTCTCCATGATTAAACACAGTCACATATTCAGCCACAGACTGCCATCACAAGTTTATCTTCATCAGCTTCACAAAAACTTAATTTTGACTTTCTGTTTCCATTTTTCTTTTCATCCTCTTTTATAAAATTACAGTCGGTGTCGAGCAGAAAGGATGTAATTGATGGCATCTCTTTAAATCAGGTTGAATGTGAAGCAGGTAGCTGATGGAGGCGATGAAGGCTAGCTCGAACTCCCCTCTTCCTCCACCACATCTCCACCCTCACCTTTCCTTTCCCCTCAGACATAAATAGCAGTCCGGGAAATTACAGAGCCGTCTCTCTGAGACTCCATGTCGTCGTCCAGGTACACGTCCACTTCTTCTTCCCCACCGTGGCCTCTGTGGACGTGATAGGCTGGAGGTAGCATGTTCCCGCCTCCCCCGATGCCTCCGAACCTGTCATATTCTTCCTCCATGCTGTCATCCAGGTCGAATTTCCTCCTCTCAGCTTCGTCTATCTCACCGCTAAGGAGGATGTCGTGGGCGGAAGGGGGGTTGCCGATTGAGGCATGGTGGAGGTGATGATGGTGGTAGTCATTGGCCTTTTCCGTAAGAGTCCCCGTGGCGTCGCAGCCCTCCCGATACGTGTAGATAGGCCCATTGTTGTTCGCACCCGTCCCATTCTTACTGCTGTTGTTGCCAGTCCCGCTGAAGAGCAGGCGGGCTTTGTTGCCATAGTCTCCGCCATTGCTGCCGCCGCTGCCGGTTGCTATGGATTCCCCGCTGCTAGGGTAGCCGCGCCTCTGCTGCCGGCGACTACGGCTCAGGAGAACGGCAATGAGCGCGACAACCAGCAGTAGTGCTAGGAGGGAGCCGATCACGGCGCCCGCCACGACGCCTGCACTGGACGGATCCTCCAGGGCTTCTGCAGAGGGGATGGAAGGAGGGGTGGAAAAATGGGTGGAGGAAAAGAAAAAAAAGGGCAGGAATTGATGGCTGTTTTTAAGAAAGTCTTGCTCCGTTTTGGAGGCGGCATTCACAGTTCTTCTTTTATTGTCAGTGTGCTGTAGTGATAGTGTCTTCCACTACGTGTGTTACAATCCTCTTACAAGTGTGTAGTAATGTTCTTCTCAGTGTAATCCCTTGGTAAGGGTGCAGTCAGTCATTGCTGGGATCAGGCTGAATTCACTCTCTCCCAGCGGCTTGTTGCGCTGCATTTTGCAATAAACACATGTCTGTCCAGCTGCTGGCACTTCAGTTACTGTGGCCCGCCCCCCTTTGCCAACTGGGGAAAAGCCTTTACTACTGTAACGGTCCTTCGCTCTATACTTCATGTTGGTGTGAGCCAAGTTTGCCTCCCCACTCTTGTTTCAGTCGAAGATTGAAACAAAAAATGACAGAGTATCTTTGTGCCTCGTGCTGTCTTTGCCACGGGTTAGAGGTCGGCCCAGCAAAGACACACAGACAGACAGAGAGACAGACCCACAGGACAGACCATAGTCATACATTATATACAGTACATAGACGCTGCATTTACTCCTGGATCATACGTCAACGTGGGCGCCATATTGGACCTGGCAAGAGTGGCCCGTAAACACATACTGTACAAGTGAACGGGGGAGCTGCCGTTTTTCTGGATAAAAAGCACTATAAGGTCTACATTTCTCAACCGATTTCAATGAGTCATTATTATATTAAAGGGTATATGATCTACGAGGAGTAATGTAAAGTTAACATTACGATTTTTTTTTCTTTCCCAAAGATTTCGGTGAAAAACTGTTAAATATGTTAACGTCACTGCTTCCGGTTCATGGATCACCGATCTGTCCTTCGATATGGTGGGATTACATCAATTATTAGGTAATTATGAAAAACTAGTACCATCATATCACATTTTCCTTTAAGCATTTTTCACATTATCAACTGTTCAAGTTAACGTTACATCTTTACAAAACGTTTGCTTCTGTAACATCAGATAAGAGCTAGCTAACGTTCGTTATTGTAAGCTAATCGATATAAGTTAATTTTTGCTTATTGATGTTCATATCTTACATGATATCGTGTTTAAAACATGAAATGTACGATGCGTATTAAAAATGATATGTGTCTAATATTGCAAACAATAAAACTGATGGAATGTCTTGGTTAACAATTACGCTGTTAGATTATTTTGTTTTTTATAATTGCTGTATTATCACCATTATTTCAATAAATTCAGATCATAACTAATGTCATTATACTAATATTTATTGTTACCATTATTTATTTATGTACTACTATTTGCCTGTTATTCTGATTGCTCTTATGTACATAATAGTAATTGCACTAACAGTGTTAGGGGCAGCCTATAGATTGAAAGCATGATCGCTAAAACGGAGGAAGACATTTCATTGTACCTTATATTATATTATATTATACAGGGACCTCTCTACAAGTATTAACCTTAAACAAGGAAAATAAACCAAAGCCGTACTTGACAAACGTGAGTTTTAACAATTCCTTATGATAAATGAATTATTTTAAGTAATTCAGTTCATGTCAGCCTACGGTACACACTCGTCTACTGAGCGTCTAGCAGCGATTATAAATTAACTATCGAGATTCTAAGTAACTGGAGACAAAACTTAATTTTTTCTACTCCACGTAGATCATAAACCCTTTAATATAAAACAACTCGTTGAAATTGGTTGAGAAATGTAGACGTTATAGTGCTTTTTATCCAGAAAAACGGCAGCTCCCCCGTTCACTTATATAGGGTTACAAGGCCAGGCTTGCCAGGTCCAATATAGCGCCCACGTTGACGTATTGCTGCAATGGGCAGAAGCGTCCAATGCGGAATCTATGTATATATGTCTATGGCACAGACAGGCAGAGGGGTTATTTGAAGAGGTTCAGTGGAAAAGAGCACACAGTTGCGTTTGGAAAGTGCCACAATGTTCGATGTCCCTCGAGCCCTCCCGTTTTTTACCCTCTGTTTCTTTCCCAGCCTCCTAATTATACCCACTCCTCATCCCGTTTCTTCCCTCTCATCCTCTGCTTCCTCCCCATGGCTCTCTTATCGGTCAGCTAGTCAAACCACAGGGCAGAGTGATCGCCCGCTGTCGACTCAGGACTGAGTCCAGATCTCACTGATTGGCGGCGCACAAAGGTAAAAGGTTCACACTGCGGAGCAAGACTCATGCCAGGACATTTATAAGAGGGTTCTCTGCAAGAATATAAGAGAGAAAAGAGGACTGGCTCAGATGGTGTAGGATTTGTACGAGTGGATTCACGCTGGGCTAAAAAGAGGAGAAAAGAAAGTGTAAAACCAGGCAAGGAGAAGCAGCATCGAGCCTATAGAGCAGAGCTGCAGCCGGCCAGCTATTTTTTTTTCTGTGAATTGCATGCTGATTTTTCTTTGGGGTGCAGCAAGGGCAGCTGAACACAGAACAGCAGGGAAATTTGAAGCCCTTCCTGTTTTATGCAAATAACAACGAGGTTCTGCCAGCACTACTGGCAAACACAGCAGTGAATGCCAATCAAACAATCTGAGCTTGGCTGAAATGAGCACTGTGTGGGGTTACGTGCCAGGGCAGCACCAGTGAGAGAATGACATTTTTTTTTTTCCTTTCAATGAAATCGCATTTGGACATTAAAAGATAATCTGTATGGTGCTGGCGAGTGTGAGTTATGTTAACAAAACCAGTGGGGGGATGTCACATATAAGTGAGCTTGGATTGAAAGCCTGTGATTCGTAGAAATTGTTCATTCTAAGGGTGTAGGAGAAGAAATAGAGGGGATGAAAGAGGAGAGGAACTGAGTGGGAAAACTAGGAGGAGGTGTTTTGGTGGAGAGAGGAGAGGTCTCAGTTTGATTTCAAACACGGCCTTGGTCTGGCCTCACATGGGGATGCAGGAAGGTTATGCCAGGGTGAGACAGACGGGTTGGGCGGACGAGGTCGGGCTCTTGGGACAGGATATGATGTCTAAATTCGGGGACAGTGTCTGGTGATATCCAATTGAAGTGACAGAAGGCATTAAGGATGATGAATCCAACTTTGCCTGTCCTAGTTTTCTCTCTCTGCAAACTTACAGACTGGCAAGGAAACACAATGTGTGAGCCAAAATGTTATTTATATTTATTGTGCCATTTATATTTTAAGCATTAGTGGTATTTGTCAAAAGCCTGAGTGAGATGCAGCTGAATAATGGCCTTTTGTGGTGGGTCTTTGGTGGATGCCGTTCTTCTGTTAATCAAGTGCTTAAAAATCTATCATTGTGTATAGGCTTTAAAGAACAATACCCCTACAAAGGCCCACTAGAGCTGGCATGTTCATTTTTCAATAAATCACGGGTCGCACGCAGATCTCTCTCCAATCTCAAAGTCCTAAGCTGAGGGATGATCTCTAAGCAGTAATGATCTTGTGTAAGGGAACTAGTTAGCTGCTACCTATCCACTGATAGTGGCTAAAACCAAACTACAGATTCAGAATTCAGAAAAAAACATAATTTTCCCTCACTTAGTGACAGAAATTCATCTTTAACATGGCTCATAAATAAGTAAAATACTAGGGATACTCCGATACGATACTGGATCGGATATTGGGCCAATACTGACTCAAATAGCTGGATCAGATAACGCTGACAACGGGGCCGAGCTATTCAATTAAATTCTTAAAATTCTTAAAAATTATATACTGTAATTTAAGTAGTAGTTTAAGTTTTGACCAATTTGTTGCTGAATTAAAAAGGTTTACACCTGAATTGTAATTCTTGTTCATTTTGAAGATTTTTTACCAAGTTGCTGGTGTACAATTATTTTAATAATAAAGATCAATTAAATAAATGTATATCTATGTATGTAATGGTCAAACTTTGGTTTACAAAGTTAGGAAAGCAATTTTTAAGTCAAGCCTGATGTTGCCTTACACATAAAAGAATGATCCCAGTCACTTCCACACAGTGAGGTATACAGCTTATTAATTAAACACTGGTATCGGAGCGGTACTCAGTATCAGCCAATGCTCAAAGCACAGGTGTCCCTAACGGTATCGGGACTGAAAAAGTTGGATCTGTGCATCCCGATAAAATACACTGGAAAAAGTGATCATTTATAATTTTATTCCACTTATATAAAACACAGAACATAAATTGTCAGACTACAGCAACACAAAATGTAACTAACTTCTGTGTATTCTTAAACAAGAAGAAAAGAGTAACAAGGTATTTGATTGGTTGAGGGAAAAGTGGGATGGACCAACCCAAGCACGTCACATACAGACGCTTGGCCTGGACCCCTTAAGTGCTTAAAAATCTATTATTGTGTATAGGCTTTAAAGAACAATACTTCTACAAAGGCCCATTAGAGCTGGCATGTTCATTTTCTAAATACATTACGGGTCACACGCAGATTTCTTCCCAATCTCAAAGTGGGGATGATAACTGATCTCTAAGCAGAAATAATCTTGTGTAAGGGAATTAGTTAGCTGCTACCTATCCACTGATAGTGGCTAACTTCCATGTATTCTTAACCAAGAAGCAAAGAGTAACAAGGCTTGTGATTGGTTGAGGGAAAGGTGGGATGGACCAACCCAAACTCGTCACATAAAGACACTTGGTCACTACTTGGTTAGGTTTAGTAAAAGATCGTGGTTTGGGTTAAAATTAGGGCTGTCAATCAATTAAAATATTTAATCACGAGTAATCACAAATTAATCGCACATTTTTTGTCTGTCTATCTACCTTAAAGGGAGATTAGTCAAGAATTTAACACTCAAATATGCTTGCAAATGTATGTATATATTTATTATTGGAAATAAATTTACAACACAAAACAATGACACATATTGTCCAGAAACCCGCACAGGTACTGCATTTAGCATAAAAAATATGCTCAAATCACAACATGGCAAACTCAAGCAAAGCAGGCAACAACAGCTGTCAGTGTGTCAGTGTGCTGACTTTGCTATGACTTGCCCAAAACTGCATGTGATTATCATAAAGTGGGCATGTCTGTAAAGGGGAGACTCGTGGGTACCCATCGAACTCATTTTCATTCACAAATCTTGAGGTCAGAGGTCAAGGGACCCCTTTGAAAATTGCCATGCCAGTTTTTCCTCTCCAAAATTTAGTGCAACTTCGTAGTGTTATTTAACCTCCTTGGTGACAAGCTAGTATGACATGGTTGGTAGCAATAGTAGGTTAGTTGGTTCCTTAGATTTTCTAATTTCATATGATACCAGTATCTTCACTAGCTTTTAAACTGAGCAACCTAAAAATCGCAAGTTGCGTTAACACGTTAAAGAAATTAGTGGCGTTAAAAGGTATTTGCGTTATCACATTAACTTTGAGAGCCCTATTACCAATAAGATATGACTATTTCTTGACAGGACAGTTTCTGGTAGGAGATGTTTTTCATATAACATCAGGTATAACTTTTATTGGGTAGAGCATGGGAAACAGGTCCCCATGTGGGAGCATATGATGACACCATATGTTGCTTAATTCCTTTAGAAAATGATAAAAACACATGTCTATGTACAGTAGAAACAGCTTTTATCAGATGCAAGGTGTCTGCAGGCATTCTCCGACATTACTTATTACAATCTAAAACAGTAATGGATCGTGGATTAGCTCTGACAAAAATGTGCCAGAAGCATGATCAACGTCAGCGTCAAATCCTTGTCAACCGCCCAATGAGACACTTTAGTAAACACTGTTCTGTGAACATATTTTCCGGGGGGAAAAAAAGTAGAAAAAAAGCAGACTATCGTTAGCAAGAAAATAGGCCATGCTTGTCATCCTTATTTCTCATCAACAGCAGCAGCCTGCCTGCATTAAGAAGCACGGTGATAAATGTCAAAGAAAGAGGCAGGGGAGCTTATATCAGTCTCTGTATTAGTGTCATGTACATGGAGGAGATTAGGGGGGAGAGAGAGAGGCCCATGAAAACTATCCATTACTACTCAGTTACATTCACTGCGGTAGGGATAATCTAAATGAGAAGATTTGGGAGGCAAGGTGGAAAGAGTTAGAATGATGGAGAGATAGAGACAAACAGTGAGAGAGAGGAGAGAGAGAATAGTCAAAGGAGTATGAAAATAGTGAAATCGAAATAATCTCTTGTTGATCTCCTTCACCACCTCTCTCCTTCCTCTTTCAGCACAACTGAAATCCATCCTGAAAACACAGAGAGCTGCTTCAACATGATAATAAGCCAGGGGCAGCGACTCTAAAAGCTCCACAGTGGGAATTCTCATTAAACGCAGCTTTTGGTCAAGGACAAGACATGTAAAAATGTACCCATGAATATACTCTTAACACCTTATACTTGAAGACAAAATACAAACGGATGAGACATTTCTCCTTGTCAAAGACCACAGAGGAGTCTACTTTCTGTACTAAATAAAATATGCCTTATTGTATGGGATGCAACAGGACATTAGGTATAAAAATGTCTTTTTATTGAACAGCGAGCTTATGGATCCCCCATTGGGCTCATAAAATTGCTGGGATAATTCCGTTATTACTATGCATTACACGGAAAATATGAAAAATAAAATTTAAATTTTGTTAATTTGCCGTATGACCTGTAGAGCGACGTGCTTCTTGGGAATTCAAGCAACCCCTCCTACACAGAGTTGAGCAGGTTCCTCAAAATGCAAATAATTGTTGAAGTTAAGACAAAGGTCGGCAGGACTATTAGCCAGAGCATGTTCTAGATGAATGCTTGCAGGTTCACCACAGATGACGCACAATGATTAAAAAGTGTCTCCCGTATAATTAGGACAACCTTCAACCTGGAATCTTGGCTATACAAACCTTTTTTCAAAGGAGACCTGCTCCTAAGGCACAAATAATGTAAATGGTTGAGTTCAACAAAAGTGTGAAGAGCCACAGTTACCAGTTTTACTTTGTAGGGTCATACAGGAGCCTAGTACAAAAAATACTGCTATGAATACAGTGTGGTGAATGAAATCAAGCAATATTTTAAGTCATTACTTCATTGTTTCTAACTAGCCATTCTTGCTATTCAAGTAATAGCTAGCCATACTTAGCTAACCTGCTGTCCTTCAAGGATTATGAATGCCATGAATGGTGAATAGACGGAGGAAAGCTTGCACTCAGAAATTAAGTACATAGTTTTTTCCATGGCAAACAAGCAGCAGAAGTGCCTGTCATCAGCATAAAAAGACCTTTTTTCTGTTTTCGAGTGCAGGCTTCTCTACACTTGCAAGTTGTGTCATCTCTATCTCTTTCCAAATTCAAACCATTGCCACAGGCACAGACGGAGAATCTCCTCAGCTTTTATGCAAATTGATGAAAAATGGTTGCCATTTGTTTTTTGCTGCTCCTATGTACTTTAAACACATTTGACCTTTGGTTGATCTTTGCCTCCAGAAGAACTCTGCATCTGAACCATCTGTATACTGACTAAAAACTCTATTCTGCTTCTTGGGATAGAAATAACCTACATGAGTTTCAAATGGTGTTTGTGTTACGTCTTGTGATATAGAGCCATAAACAAACTACGCTAAAAACTGGAGGAAAGGGGAAAAAGGAAAAGAAGAAAGAAAACAACAACAAAAGGAAAAAAATATATTAAAAAACAAAACCTCCACCAACCATCATTGGACTGGCTGCCTGCTACGGGTATGGGGCCGAAGTCAAAGAGTATAGAAGTAAAAAGGCAAAACTCTGGTACTTTTTTGACAATGGCCGCTAGATGGCGCTACTGTAGTGCTTTTGCCATTTTGGACTGAAAACTGAAAATTTTGGAATGAGTTCATTGCCATGGATGTATAAAGAGATTTCTATAAATCAGAGGATCATTTTTTTTTTAGATACATCAACTTCCCAGTACGAACACTTAAATAGCCCTCATTTAAATCATTATGTTCTAAAAGTTGTGAGATTCACTAGTAGCAGAATCCAGAGTTTTTTTCCTCGGCATAATGAACGTGCATCAGACCCACAGGACTGCGCCGCCCTGCACTCATACGACATATCTGGTTCTGCGAGTTTCCTGCTAGTTGTATGCGGCTGTAATAATTGATATATTGACTGTAATTCATCACTTTATTATTCTATAATCCACCCATGGGCTGTATGCCGTAAGCCGGTATCGTGGTGGATGTATTAACATCTCTGTTCCCAAACAACCGGCTATCGGCCAGTAGCTAGTTGTGCCAGTAGCATGACATAAACAGTAATAAATGTAGTTGTAGGCTATTTACTAACACGAAGAGCAAAAGCACAGGACACAACCTCTTATACATACATGGTCTGTGGTCTATTGGACTCCATTTTGGAGGTCCTAGACATGAAAAAGTTTGAGATTGCTCTCAAAATCTGTGTGCTGGATTTTTCTAACTTCCATTTATGTCCATCGCTCACTTTATGCTCCTCTGGGAAGCAGCCAGGCAAAAAACGTTTAATAAATAAATAAGTATGTAAGTAAATAGTTATAATAGTATGCATATTTATAATATTTGTATTGTTCAACACAGGCCATTTCGGTAGAGACATTAAAATTATGACAATAGAAAAGAAATAATTTAGTTTTACTTTTGTACTTTAGGCGGACGTTTTACTAACTACTCAAAAAGGCGGAAGCGCAGCTTTGCTGCTGGGCGTCGACTTTGCAAGGGAACGAACAATTGGCTTTCACTTCTTAGCAAAATAAGTTCTTTGGCAAAGTTTAACAGTGGATTAAACCCCCCAGGGCATGCTGGTCAGGGGCATTACATGGTCAATTAAAAACCCCACAAGGCTAAAATCACCCACATCCCCCATTTTCATCATTATCATTAATTATTATTCTCCTTACCTTGTCTCTTTCCCTCTTTTCTTTATCATTACTCATTAGCCATCCTTGTTACAAACACACCTCACCTAATCTTACATGTCATGTCACCAGCACTATGACCACCAAAATCTAATCAGTTCATCCATGAGTACAGATGGGTGTTTGCGCCAAATTTGAAGAAATTCCTTCAAGGTGTTCCTGAGATATCGCTGGAATGGGACAGACGGACAACTTGATAACATAATGTGTCTGGCCAGGGCTGTCTCTGGTGTGGAGGCATAAAAACTACAGTAAAAAGAGTCAAGTCATGATTTACCCTCCCCAAGTATAAGCAGTGTGTCTGGGAGACAAAGGCTCATAATCCTAGCAGACGTAAGCAGAGGTAGAGGAGGTGAGGCCGAGGCCAAATGTTATCACGGTGGGTTAATGCAACCCGGAGGCAACGCAGACTGGAAATCACAGACGTACAGTGGGACGAGGATTTGAGGGTAAACTGACCCAGCAAGCTCAACATTTTACTGCTGACTTTGATGTACATTTTTAAGCATCTTGGATTTGATTTTAAGAAATAAACCTGTAAACATCTATGATTTTCCAGTTGATGATAGTGCACAGAAAAGGTACCTGTGTAGCATGGAGCACAGGGTGCTACTTATGCAGCATCGGACTGAACCAGATTAGCAATTATTCATGAATGACAAAGCACACAGGCAGTGCCATATTCCGGGAACATGATGTGTTCTTGTAAATCAGGCCATGGAAAAGTACATAGGCCATTAAAGGCATTTATATACCATACACTACATGTGAAGCTGAGTGAGTAGGTAGGCTAAAAGCCCTTTTAGGTGGAGGAAGGAATTTAAACAGGTAAACAGGGCTGCTTGTACTGTACATTTCCCCTCAGTGTAATTGTACAAAAATAAGACAAAGAACTGTACTGGTACAGGTTCGGTAAGACTAAACACAATAACAGCACAGATTATTTTTTCCTTCCAGCCGTTGACTTGCACATTTTGCTGGACACACCCTTTAATATATACATGTACATGCTTGTACGCACTTCACACGCTCACACATCAAACATAGCTCTAAATACACAACAATGACCCCAACGGCTTGGGGAGCTGCTGAGACTGACGAGTGCTAGCATGTCCCAGCTGGCTACAGTTTGGAAACTAACCCTGTGAGTAGTCACCTTGTCACCAAGCTTCTAGCACCAAATATTTAATGAAAATACAGATTAAGTTTGCTGTGCCTTTTTTTCTGGTGTGACCAGGCCTTTAAAGGCCAGGCTAGCTGTTTTCTAGGGATGCACCGATTGTAAAATTCTGAGCCGATACCAATACCAATGTTTTTGCTGATATTTATTCCCCTTTTTTGCCAGGGAAACAAAGACTTCTTCATTATAAAAAAAACAAAACTGAGCTGTTTTAAATACATTCAGCGTTTCATTACACCGTCTTTGAATGAAAACAAATTAAATCATACAAATTTATGAAACAGCCTTTAATATAAGCTTTCACACGAAAAATAAAACATTTTTAATAACTGCTTCAAAAGCCTTTTCAGCTGCTGTACAACTACCTACTCAATGAGATGAATGTTTCAGTACTTACACAGCCCAACAAAAATATGAGTTTTGTGAAACATAAATTAAATGTAAATGTAAAAGTGATTAGAATCATAAGCAGTGTTTCTCACACATCGACTTTACTTGGGCAGGCTGCCCATACAGGATATTAACGGCTGTCCAGGTATATTTGGTGACCCATTTTAACATTTTTCATTTTAATTTTTGTATCCATGTGAGAGAACAAGGCCTTTCGCGATTGATTAACTAGTGGACTCCTGCCTCAGCTGTCCGGGCTGGACGGACCCACGGCGGAGTCACGGGACTACGATGCTGTGACCCGATGTGCTTCTGCACTCTGCTCACCCAGGACTGGATCCCAGTATGGGGGCAGGGCATGGAGGATGTTCCCACTGTAATCTTGCTGGACTGACAGGCCTCTAGTGACACATTATGCACACACGAGTTTCGTTCCCATCCAGACCACAGTGATTTTTTTTTCAAGAAATCTTGTAAGCCGTTGTTTTACTGCTTAATTTTTCGTTGAACATAACGTTGTTATTGCTGATCTTTCTCAGAGACAGTGTAATACTCCCACACGGCCAACATTTTCTTTCATTTTTATTTGTAAACAAACCACACATGCTCACGGAGCACAGCACCATGCTAATCTAACAACACCATACACCATGTGTGTGTCAAGTGGGAGAGCAAATGTTGAGCAAAATGTCGTTGAAAGGCTAAACACCAACAAATATGGATTGAAGCAGAATATTTTATTAGATAAAAACATGTTGTGAATATAGGAAATGATTACATCTATCTTTTTTAAATGACTTTTGAACTTTAGAACGCTCTGGAGTTGTTGGAAATGTTTTAATCACTTGAGTCGGAAACATTCCTAAGCAGCCACCAATCTAATTTTACAAATAGTATAATACTAAAAATATTAGTGTAGCTTAATCTTTATCTGCAACTGTAGTCAAATACCGTGTTTAAACAGAATGTGGCCTACTAAGTAGCAAAATATATATCTTTCTAAATAGTTTTTTAAACATACTATGGCGGTCAATCAATTAAAATAGTTAATCACGATTAATCGCAAATTAATCACACATTTTCTTCAAAAATGAACCTTAAAGGGTGATTTGTCAAGTATTTAATACTCTTATCAACATGGGAGTGGAAAAATATGCTGCTATATGCAAATGTATGTATATATTTATAATCGGAAATCAGTTAACAACACAAAACAATGACACATATTGCCCAGAAACCCTCACAGGTACTGCATTTAACATAAAAAATATGCTCAAATCATAACATGGCAAACTCAAGCCCAACAGGCAACAACAGCTCTCAGTGTGTCAGTGTGCTGACTTGACTATGACTTGCCCCAAACTGCATGTGATTATCATAAAGTGGGCATGTCTGTAAAGGGGAGACTAGTTATTTAGCCTCCTTCCCGACAAGCTAGTATGACATGGTTGGTACCAATGGATTATTTTCCTAGTTTCATATGATACCAGTATCTTCACTCTAGCTTTAAAACTGAGCCCGCTACAACCTAAACACTGCAAGTTGCATTAATGCGTTAAAGAAATTAGTGGCGTTATTATTGCGTTAACTTCGACAGCCCTAATACATACATTTGTATTAATTATCCAGTAAGTGTGTTATTATGCTTTTAGTTTTACATGTGCACATCTAATTTTGACAACCTCAGAGAAGACAAGTCCTGGCACTCCCCCTGTGGTCTTTCGCGTCCCCCTGAGGGGGGTCCAGACCCCAGGTTGGGAACCACTGGAGTAGATAATCTAGTAGCAATCTGTCACTTTAACCTACACTGTTACAGTGACTTCACATTCATTTAACAGCATAACTTGTTTTTGCAAACAAGACACAAAATGTACCTGACTGTCTCTGTATATTGGTTTACAGTTTAGAATACTGTTTTAATGGGAAATATATCACATTAAGCAACTAATGATGTTACATTTAATGGGGTTTTCAGTTAGTTTTATGCCACCATTTGTGCACTAATTGTTTCACTATAATGAAAAACATTCAGGTTCTCTTTATATCTTCTTTCAATAGCAACACCCACAAAAACCTCTGCAGACACACACACACACACACACACACACACACAGGCATCCAAACATAATCAGTCACACTCTCTTTCCACACACACACACACACTGTATAAATGATTAATGCTCTAAATTGCTCTCCATTCACACACTCACAGAGATAAGCAGTATCACACGCACACACCCGCACGAGCACACACAAACCTCAAAGACATCTATTAGCCACTAGACGCTAAAAGCCTTCAGTGTGAATCTGTGTCACATCTCTAACCCAGCCACAGCAGCTGTACAACACACGCACACACACACACACACACACACACACACACACACACACACACACACACACACACACACACACAGGATAATTACCCTTGATGACACAGACAAACTTGCACACATGCACACACACATACACACAACACACACACAGACACACACACACACACACACACACACACACACACACCAAGGCCCACACTGTCTATTCAATTAGCCCTGATTATCCCTGATCTTCCCCCCCCCACACACACACACACACACACACACACACACACATCATCATCTGCCCCACAACCAAAATTTGACACAGCCGCCCCCCCTGCATCCAACCACCGGTGTTTCCATGACGATCTCAATCATTTCCTCATGCAACCCCTCGATGCCGCAGTGACGGAGGACATTTCCTGCTGAAATCATCTTCAATTCTGTCTCTGCATCACGGATTCTAGCCGGTGCTTTTCATCTCTGGCTCTCTCCCCTCTCGCTTTTCATCAGCAAGGAAATAATCAGAGGGTGGTAAAAAAAAAAAAAAAAAAAAGAAAGAAAAAAAGACAACTAAACTGTAAACCACACAAAAAGACATAAAAGGGGAGGGATGGAGGGAAAAGTCAGAATGACTTTTTTAAGCATCTTGTTTTTGGCATTTTTCTTGGCCCATTTAGCCGTGCTGTGCTCTCTCCTCGGAGACTCGCGGGATTTTAAATGGATGCTTTCTGACAAAGAGCAAGCAGATGGGATGAAAACTAAAGAGCACAGACAGACGGGAAAGAGATAGAGAGAGAGAGAGAGAGAGAGAGAAGGAGAGAAAGACGGTGGATGCAGTGGGTGTGGATAAAGGAATGGATGGATAGTTGGATGGATGGAAATGGAGATAAATGGGTGGATTCATCTCTTTCAAGCTCATTACCCCTTTTCACCTTGAAAGCTCATCTGCGTTGCTTTTTTTTCCTGCAGAAAACACAAATTCAAACTTACAAAAGGCACACGTGGGAGTTATATCTACATGCATGAGAACACACACATCAACACAATACACACACACACACACACACAAACACACACACACACACACACACACACACACACACACACACACACACACACACACTCAGTCTAATTAAGTTCTCCCCTTTCTGTGGCACCCTGCAGGGGTTATGAACTTCAGGAGGTTTCCCAAGTGCCTTCCGACCTTTCTCTTCTAGCTCTACGCTCATTTAGCATCCAGCTGCTGCACACACACAGTCGCTCATACAAACGCGCAATAAATGACTCACTTACACACTAAAACACACACACACTCCACAGATGATTTCCCCCACTCCTGGCTACATTCACCTTAGTAACTACCCTCAGCCTAAGTGTAAATTACAGCCTGTACACAAACTGTACATTTGTGCAAGCCTGCGCTCATGTACACACACAGAGCACACCAGAGAGTATTAACATACCAAAGCAACTTAACTGACTTTTGACACGCTTTTGATAGTGAATATGTGTGTTAGCCCACCACCCGAATGTGCTGGTCTCATTTTCTTACACACACACACACACACACACACACACACACACACACACACACACACACACACACACACACACACTGTACAAATCTGACACAACACCACAGGAATGTAAGGCCTCAGAGGGAATAAACCCCAGCCAGGAGTTTTACTGAGTGCAGATTAACTGTATGGTTGTAAAACGCAGCCATAAAAACACACTGCAAAGCAACAAAATGGAAGCAACAGGCCTGGATATTGATTTTGAGTACTTGTACATCCACTTACATGAGGCAAATCAGTTCAGAGCCCAATATTTACCACCTGCGGTATACGTTACAGTGTACAAACTGAAACCACAGCACAGTCTCACGGCAAAGCGTGTAAAAGGCCTGCCTGTCCACCAGAGGAAAGCGCGTCAGTGTCATGTTTTGTGTCACCGACACGTGAATATTACATGCCTGAATAAAGGCGCAAAGCTCGTTGGAGATGAGCAAGGCCTGCGCAGAATCGATCACCTGCGATCGCCACACAATGCATGCCGGTTAGATTTGTGTCAGACTTGAACTCGTCTACTTTCCAGGCGAGGCGCAGCTCATCTCGAACGAGCCTCTCGTGTTTTGTAGTGACGGTTGTCATGTGACATTTGTCACATGTTGCGTAGTGACAGAAGTCTAACTTCAGAGCTAGTTACGTAGTATATAAAGTGAGAAAGACCACTTATGGTGGGCGGGTGTGGAGGTGGATATAGGTCCAACAAACACAAGACTTTCAAGCGGGAGACCGGAGTTTTGTTTTGCAAGTTACTTTAGTGATGTTTGACACGTGTTTTGTAGTGACGTTTGTCACATGTTTTCCGTACTGACATCACGTTGTTTGTTTTACTTAGTTTACATACTTATTTTAAGCCCAACCATGACGTTTTCCCTTAACCTAATTAAGTGGTTTTCTTGCCTGAACCCAAGTGTGTGTTTTTTCTTTTGCTCCCAGCTGGTACTGCACGTTCATATAGACAAGTAATATTCACGTCTCTGCAAGGAAAAACATGACACTGACACGCTGTCCTCTGGCGGACAGGCGGGTCTATTACACACTTTGGCGTGACATATCATGCTCATTTCCAGGTTCATACTTGTGTTTTAGGTTTCTACTGGAACATGTTTACATGCTTTAATGTTCAAAAAACACATTATTTTTCTCATACTGTCTGTCTGAATGTACCTGTATTCACCCTCTGTCTGAAACGCTCAGTTTTAGCGCCTGTGTCTTTAACAAAACTACTTAGTTAGGTTTAGGAAAAGATGGACTTGGTTAGGCTTAGGCAACAAAACTACCTAGTTAGGTTTAAGAAAAGATCGTGGTTTGGCCTAAAATAATATCGGAAGTTACGTTACTTAAGTACGGAAGTTAGGTGACAAAAACTACTTAGTTAGCTTTAGCTGTGCAGC
Organism: Sebastolobus alascanus; assembly: GCA_916701645.2. Taxonomy (NCBI): domain Eukaryota; kingdom Metazoa; phylum Chordata; class Actinopteri; order Perciformes; family Sebastidae; genus Sebastolobus; species Sebastolobus alascanus. The sequence continues at coordinate 907,869 of CAKAOJ020000094.1, forward strand.
GACTGATGACTGATATTTGACTATGACTGTGCCGAGTAAACGTGCTGCAAAGGGGAGCATCCTCAACTATATTTGAAGGATTTGTTCAATCTCAGACATAATCAAGGTCAGTTCAAGCTTTTCAATTGGCTCAGATCATATCGATTGTTTATTTAAGGTATCTGAACCCAGCAGGTCCTTTGTATTTCTGTCCTTTTATAATCATACAAGGCTACACTGTAATATAAAAATGGATTTTTTTTTCAGACTGGTTTTCATTTTCTTTCTTGAATTGCAGTTGCTTGTGTTTAAAGGGTTTTAAGACCTTTGAGCGTTTTAACCTATTGTGAAGTTCATAGGGGTTCACCAGGACATAATGCTTTTATTTTCAATCAAAATCTTCTGCTACAAATGCATCCTTTTCATCTGTCAACATTGCCACAGTAAAAAAAAAAAAAGAAACCTCAGCCCACACACATATCCCAAGGTGTAATGGAATTGTCTTCTCAGCCAGCAGATCTTAAGATTTTTCTACCTTTCCCTGCATGATTATACAGAGCTGTGTGACACCCTCAGGCAGTAGATAATTAGATACGCCTTGAAAATGTGTGTCCCGTGTAAGATCAGTGCTGTGACCTTAAAAAGAATTGAGAGCCTCCGGATCACAGGATGTCTTGTAGTGCTGTCATGCTGGCCGTAACTGTCTGCGAGGCAAAGTTCTACAATTAGCCTTTAAATCTTGTTACAGGTAGAAGACTGCAGTCAAGTGGTGCATGCATTTTGTAAGTCTGATTTAATCAAACCCAGATTGCTACTTGCAAAATGAGCACATGCTACCCGCTGGGCCAGCAGGGTGGCCTGTGATTACAGAAACAAACCCGTAATATAAAAGACAGGAGGTTTGTCAAATTTATTTTCTTACTGCCTAGCGACAAGAAGACCACAGCTTGTAAACACAGAGTTACAAGACTCTCAACTAGCTTCTTTACTGGACAGTTTTTGAAATCAGACACGCTGCCAGGTTAGAGAATTACTGGAAAAGAAGTGATTCCAGTTCCAGTAACAGTTATGTTCCTTGCCACAATTCCCCCTCACTGTGAGGACACAAGAAGAAACATCTGAGTCCAGGCTGCAGTTTCCCATGGGTTCAATTTGTTAATGCTCAGCTTTCCAGAGTTGAGAAGCTGCTCGGTGTCCGGCATCAACATCAGGCTATAAATACGTCACAACAATGGAGTTCTGGGTGAAGTCTTACAGTTGGAACAAACTTAACAAGCTGCACCACATGGCTCTTGGACCAAGACTCTTATTTTCGAGGGTTTTGGTTGGAGTTTTAATAACATTGTCTTCACCTATGCAGCCAAACCAGCTGGACTAAAAGACTAAAAATCCCACTGTTTTAATAAAATGTTCCCATGTGTGGTGTGCCACACTATGGCCCCCACCCAAGATTCACTTCATGCTTATATCATTATGAGAGTTGTTGATGTGTCTGTTGTATGTGTTGTATTTGTATTGCTGTGTGAAAGGATTACAGTATATTTTCTGCAGTGTAAGTCCTTTGCTGGCATTAAGGATTGAGTGAAGGGTCTGGGGGACATTTGTGGTGGGCACTAGTATGAGTTAGACCAAATGTAATGTAAAAATGAATTAATACTGTAGCAAGGAAACTAAATTTACATAAGTAACTTTGCCCCTCATGCCAGGATAAAATAGAGTATTATCTGTGAAAGATCGACATTAAGTCCCCATAAAAAGTTGTAATTAATCTAATAACCATCCACATAGAGTCCTTGAGAGTTAAAGTTAAACTTAGTGTTGGGCTACACTAAAGTTAGCCCAAAGGTGGTGCATGTAGTATTAGTAACACATTAGCCTCAGAAATCTAGTATCATGGCGTACACTACAGAAGCCCTGAGATTCAAGTGAGAAATAAATAATTCTGGTGATTCATTTTCTGAGTCTGATCTAAAATGTTTTCTCTCCTGTGTTTATGACTTAAGAACAGTTTAAAATAAAAAAAAAAATAAAAAACATTTTGCCAAGACAAAGTTTCTTATTTTTTTTTAACTGTGAAAGAGGTGAAAAAAAAGAGTCAACATCAGTGTATAAATACGCCACAACCTTGAAGTTTTACAGTTGGAACACACTTAACAAGCTGCACCACATGGCTCTTGGACAAAGACTCTTATTTTGGAGGGTTTTGGTTGGAGTTTTAATGGCACTGTCTTCGCCTAGGCAGCCAAACCAGCTGGACTAAAAGAGTAAGCATCTCTCTGTTTTAATAAAATGTTCCACCCATGTGTGGTGCGAATTGATCTCAGACTGCTTTGGAAAGAATCAAATTACCTTGTTGACTTAAACAACCCCTGACACTTGAGCTGTGAACGATTTGAATGATGCCAAGTTATGACTGAGATGATGTTTTGTATTTTTTATCCTCAGCGCTCGCTGGAAACTTTGAACCGGCGGAAATGATAAAAGATAGCCTGTCAGCCAGCCGTGTCCACATAAAGAAGCATTTAATGCAAATCGGTGGCGATCCATCATCCGACTGCGGTGCTTACTCACTGTGAACAAGTCGCTTTCACACACACACGCAAACCCACACACACTCGCACACAGAGCCGTCAACTTGAGAGGGTTCAGTAGTTTAATGAACATTATTGATGGCGAGGCTACATCACTTCTGGCATAATTAGTGTGATGTCTCACACCTACATGTCTGTGGCTTCATTAATTCTGTGCAGATTCTAGCTAATATGCCTGGACACACACACACACACACACACACACACACACACACACACACATACACGTATGAGCATAGACACGCTCATGTATCATAATCCAGAATCCTGGTACGTGTTCTTGCTTCTACACCCTGCCTGTGCTGCACTATGCACTGAATTTGCATTGCTGCTGTGCGTGTGTGACTGTGTGTGCCGTTTGGATACTGTATGCCTATGTGTATGTGTGTGTACGTGCCAGTGTTGTGCACTGTCAAATATATTTTTTGTTTTACTCTGCTTGGCTGAATGCAGAGAGCTGATTGGATCCAGACCTTGGCTGTTGATACTGATCAACAAAACCAGCTGAGTGAAAAAACGCCATCAGCCTCCCTCTCTGTCTCCATCCCTCTCGCCCACTCTCACTCAATCCATCTCCCTTTCTAAGTCACCCACCCCCCTCTTCTCCGCCGCTCCCTTCCTCCATCCTCCCTCCCTCTTAAATGGGGCGGTTTGTGGTCGGGTGACTCATTTCCAAGCAAATCTGGACCATGGAAGAGGAGAGAGGAGAGTGAAAGGCAAGGGGGGAGAGAGGAGGGGAGTGTGGGGTTAAAGGGGCCCAAGAGAGTAGAGAGAACGAGGGGGGAAGAGGAATAGAGAGAGGGGAATGAATATGTGCTTGCGTGCCTTTGCTCATTTCAGATGGATCACTTCCATCCTTTCAAAACAGTCAAAAAAAGAGAGGGGGGGAGAGAAGAAGAGGGAGGATGGGGGTGCCAGTGAGGGAGGGAAACAGCAAACCCAGTGTGGAGGATTAAGGCCGCTTTCTAAAGCCACTGCTATTCATGAATATGATCAGGAGCAAAAAAATGAAAAGCAAACATCAAGGCAGCAACAATGTCCCCCACCTCAGATTCACTTCATGCTTATATCATGTGTTATTATGAGAGTTGCTGATGTTTCTGTTGTATGTGTGGTATTTGCATTGCTGTGTGAAAGGCTTATAGGCTACAGTATCAACCCGGTCTCACGGGAAGTCGTATAAATACCACGACATTACATGGACATTCCGCGTGTCATAAGTACGCATTTTAGCCTTTTCGTGTGTCATTTGTACGCCAAACGTCTGCAGTTAGGTTCAGGCAAGAAAACCACTTTCATAGGGTAAGGAAAAACGCCATGGTTGGGCTTAAAATAAGAAAGTAAACTAAGTAAAACACATACGGAAACAACTATGGAAAAGACGTTACAAACATCAATAAAAAACACAATTGTCACGTGATAAACGTCACTAACTAACCGGACTTGAACACGGGTCACCTGGTTAAAAGTCCAGTGTTTGTTGGACCCATCCACCTTCCCAACTGCCCACCATAAGTGGTATATTTTCTCCAGTGTGTGTCCTTCGCTGGCATGGAGGATTAAGTGAAGGGTCTGGGGGATGTTTGTGGTGGGCACTAGTTTAATGAATTAATGAATAAATACTGTAGCAAGGAAACTAAATTTACTTGAGTAACTTTGCCCCACATGCCAGGATAAAACAGAGTATCATCTGTGAAAGATCAACATTAAGTCCCCATAAAAAGTAGTAATTAATCTAATAACCATGCACATAGAGTCCACAAGAGTTAAAGTGAGTAAAATACACAACAGATAGCCAAACTGTACTGAATGTAGTATTAGCAACACATTAACCTCAAACAGCTAGTATAATGGCTAGCTTGGTTAGATGTACACTACAGAGGCCGAGTGAGAAAAAAAATAATTATTCTGGTGATCCATTTTCTAAGTCTGATCTTAATTGTTTTCTGTCCTGTGTCTATGACTTAACAGGTAAAAAAGTTCCTTCTTTTTCATCTGTGACAGAGGTGAAAAAAAAAGTTTTGGCGAAAAAATAGTTTTGCTAGGATCATAGTTACTTATTTTTCTCATTTTTCTAAGTGTTGTTGTAATACTAATTTCGGCCACAAGAGGTTGAAGTGCACCACTACCCAATGTTCTAAATAGGACTGAAATGTTTTCTTCCAAGTGAGTTTTAATTTCTCCATGCACTCTAAATACAAGGTACATACTGTATATTGTGTGTTAGCAAGTTATGCAAATTAAAACTAACTTATTTTCTAACCTGTTTCAATCTTCAATCTTGCCTTCATCTCCTGCTTCCTGTCTCCTTTTACCTGCCAAAATGTCTTTATGCATCCAACTTTTCCTCTCTGTCTCCCTCAAAAATGTAACCTTACATTCCTCCTTCTCTCACCCCTTCCTGACCTTACACCCCTCCTCCCCTCTCCTACTCTCTGCATTGATCAGTCCGTAGTGGATTAGCAGCAGATAGTAATAGCACTGTGACCCCGGCTGGCCCTGAACAAGCCCTGCTGGCTAATTGAAAGACACACACTGGTCTGCAGGACTAAAGACTGCTCGGTCTGGCCCATTATTACACACATGCACAAATAAACACACCGACACACACATAGAGCGAGATGGGTGGTTTATTGAGGTTTTTGGACGTGTCAGGCCAGAAGGGAATAGCTCGCAGTTGCAACACTGAGAGAAATGAGACGGAGCCCTCGACACAAATTGGATGTTTTCTGTGTGTGTGCATGCATGTGTTTGTCTCTATAGAGTTGTGTGTGTCTGCGTGCATGCACTGTATCTGCTTATGTAAGTTGTGTGAGTGTCTGTGCGCATTTGTGAGAGTGTTTTTGTGTGACTGTGTATCTGTACCTGCGTGTGGGAATGAACTGCATTCAAAAAGAGAGAGAGAGAGAGAGAAAAGTGGCTGAGCAGTAGCAGGAGCACAGAGGTAATCATGGACGGCTCCCTTGCCAAGCTTCAACTGCAGGTAACACAACTAACACCTGACCCTGTGAGTCCAGGGAAGAATGAGCCCGGTCCAATGCCGTGCACATAATGTATAAATCTGTGTGCACAAGCAAATATGAGTACAGTGTGCGTTTCCACATATAAATTGCAGCATGCCGATTTGTGCATTAGTGCCACATCATAAAACCACATACCTGTATGTATGTACAGAGTGCACAGTTTGACATATGTAATGTGCAGTAGATACAATCTTTATGTGTGTAGTGAACATGCAATTCTGCCTGGAGCCAGACAGCTGAAGAAGTTCGGACTTGGATGGCAGATTCGGAAAACCACGACTTGAAAGAGAGAAACGAAGAGCTGGAAGGAAGCCCAGAGGAGGCGGATACAGTACTTGACGAGTCTATGTGTAGCGCGTGCTCGTTTGTGCATTCACGGGTCACCCACACGCTGCCTCTCCCCTGATTGAAACCAGCAGTGCCTCGGCTCGGCTCTATCAATGAGCTCACCCTTCTCTTCTGACTGCAGCAGTAAAGGGAAAGTCTTGAAATCTTGACTGCATCAACCTGCACAGGCCCCGAATGTGAAATATTTAGGCAAGGAACGTAGAGAAACAAGTACCTCTCTTTAAAATATTTAGACTATATACCACGCAACACTCAACCCCCTCAACCGCTCTGCTCTTATTCCAACTCTGCTGGCTGAGTATCAATAATGCATCCTGTTTCGACAAGACAGATACATTTCAAACTTAGAGGCTTGGTTTGGTTGATGTGAAGTCGAATACACCACAGAGCAGTTTGGTAAGTTTTTAGACTGGAATTCATAGCAGGTGAACTTTCTGTGGGTCCTTTAAAGGACCAGTGTGTAGGATTTAGTGGCATCTAGTGGTGAGGTTGTAGATTGCAACCAACTGAATACCCCTCCGCTCACTCCTCCCTTTCAATGCATGTTGGAGGACTACGGTGGCCTTCAGGTAACGTAAATACGCTAAAAGCTCTCTCTAGAGCCAGTTTTTGGTTTGTCCGTTCTGGGCTACTGTAGAAACATGGCAGAGCAACATGGCGGACTCTGTGAAGAGGATCATCTCCCTATGTATATATGAAGGGCTCATTCTAAGCTAACAAAAACACAACGATTCTTAGTTTCAGGGGATCATACACTAAAGAAAACATAATAATAAATATGATATTCCATTTATGCTAATAGATCCCCTGAAATCCTACACACTGCTCCTTTAAATGAGATCATTATGGTAAAATATGAGGACATAACGTTAACATAGTTAAGTACGTTATATACATCACGTAAATTAAGTATGTTACGTAATAATTTAAGTACAATATGTGACATACGTTATGTAAGTTAATTTACGAACTTAAGTTAAAATAAGTCCACGTGGACACAAACGGGACACGAACAGCCGTCTCCTGTGTGAAAGTCCTGTGTTTGTTTTGAATGTTATCAGCCCATTAAATAGCCGTTATCAGTTATCACAACCATTAAAATGCTGCAGGGCAAACTGCAGTTTTAAACATGCCGTTAACATAGTTAAGTATGTTACACAAGTTAAGTATGTACATTACGTAATTTAATTTACGTACTTGAGTTAAAATAAGTCTACGTGGACACAAACAGCGGTCTCCTGGATGAAAGTCCAGTGTTTGTTTCGAATGTTACCAGCTCATCAAATAGCTGTTATCAGCTGTTATCACTACCATTACAATGCTTTAGATGGAGCAAATTGCACTTACCCGAATGTTGTGAAACAAACTCTGTTTTAACACTGTTTTAAACATGTCTTTGAATTGAAACAAAACTACTTGGTTAGGTTTAGGAAAAGATCACGGTTTGGGTTAAAATACGTATGTTTGTTGCGTAACTTGAGTTACGTACGTAAGTTAAGTACGTTACGTAAGTGATGTAAGTTAAGTACGATTTTGTCACCTGACTTCCTTCTTTGCTCCTGTCATAATTACTATGACCACTACAGGTCGCTGCCTAACAATTTTGAACCTCCTTGTGGTGATCCAGCTTACCAATAGATGATAACAGCCTATTGAGTCAATTAAGCGGTAGAGTAGGGCCATACCACCTCAAATTTATGCTCCTGATGTAGGACTGCACAATTAATCGAATATTCATCGCGATCATGATTTTGGCTTCCCACAATTAAATGAACATGATCTACTGTGATACTGACATTTAAAATGCATGCTCTGGATTCTTCTGGATTCATGGTAAAAAAAACTATAAATTAAATTTACAGTAAATGGGTAATTCCATGTAATGTAACACCCATAATGCACACATATTGCTATGTATCACTTACATGTATCAGTGATCATTGAGGTTTGAAGATTTCCCAAGTAGAAATGCAATTTGCCTCAAGAATGCAAAGTTTGCGCTTATGAGTATGGTAAATAGGAGACCATAACAACGGAATTGTTCCAATGATGCACTACTACCTGACTGTTACCATGAATCCAGAATTTTTATTTTTTACCATCTTCTACTTTGTGTTCAGACTCATCCTGATCTGTCCTGACAGGTCCAAATCTGAATTTCCCTCAACTGTCCAGTAAAGAATCCTCTGTGCTTCAGTTCTGTCTCCTACAACAATGTGGACTCATTAACTACATTAAGATGGTCTTGGTGTCCACTGCAATTGACATTCATAAAAGGGCAATTATTTCAAAAGGCAAATCATATAACTGCTTTCAGAACTAAATATATCGTTCCTGACATGTTAATAAACAAGAAAATATATGAATATCAAAGTAAAAAAAACAATAGATGAACAATATTTGATTTACCTTTCCTCTTTCCATGAAATATGCTTTCACCTATGACGTCCATTTTAGATGGAAAGAAAGAGGAAGTTCCCTACATCCCAGCCTATCACATGACATATCACTGGAAAGCCCAGGATGTCCTCTTTACAACACACCAGGGGTTGATAGAGTAGCTCAAAAGAGTAAAAGGGGATGCATGTGGACAAAATGTCCACTACATAGGACACATGTCAATGGGCTGGGTCTCAGGAGGATATTACTCGTTTTGCCCTGCTCTCTGTAATACAGCAAATAGCAGATGGGCAAAAAGAAAATGCACTGAATTCAGGTGAAGAAGAACCTCATTTTAAGTCTAATTTTGATACAAAGATGTGTACATTAGCAGGAATGTCGCACAACATGAAAGTTAAAGCAGTGCTCTGTTGATTTAATATTGGGTAAAAACGTTTTGGTACAATTTTATTTAGCTTCTAGGAGATGCACTCTGAATAAGGAAGGACCGGTTTTATTGTGATGCAACGATTTGTACGTTAGCAGGAATGTAGCACAACATGGAAGTGAAAGCATGTGCTCTGTTTATTTAAATGTGAAAGTGCAATAAACATATTTTGTCGGTAAAATCAATAAATAATTGTGATGAATAATAGCGATCTCAATAATGATCAAAATAATTGTGATTATTATTTTGGCCATAGTCGTGCAGCCCTATCCCGATGACAACTGATAACGGCCATTTAATCGGCTATTAACATTCAAAGCGGGTGGCAGGGTCCAGCGTTTTCAGTTTAAACAAACAACAAAAATATTACAGTACTTTAGTATGATGCAGACCTCTCTCCTCAAGACTGTCAGCTGACACCAAAAATATCCTTCTTGTGCAACAAGTGACATAAATTACATCACAGGAACAATAATATTTATGTGTCTTATATATAAAAAAGATGTTCGATTCATCTTAACTTACTTACTAAGATGGTCATATTTTGCAGTTTTTTCTTGTACTTGATCTCAGCTGGTGGTGGGTGTTACCTGCCTCCTCTTTAGTTTGTAACAACAGTCCTTGATGAACAGAACACCACTTGTAAATTGTTCAAGAGAAGAGGTGTCTCTGTGTCTGCTTGTGAAACAAGCCCTCTGTTCTTGTGGTCTCGCTGCACCTCAGTTTAATTCTTTGTCTCTGGTACTGCAACTGCCTTGAAAGACAAAAAAGGGACCGCCACCGGCTGAGAATGTAACACCAACTTTTGGCTCACTTCCCAGAAAATAATCTAGCAAAGAGACTTGGTAGAAATAATCAGACTTTTATTATGTGGAGCCAGCACCCTCTGTATTCCTCTGTTTGCACCTCTTGAACCCTATTTTTTGTTCATTTTCAGTTAATCAAAGGCCTAATCCCCTCTGTTAATTCTGCTAATTTGTTCCTGTACCACACAGACACTTTTCAAAATGTACAGCTATTATGCTCTATGGAAGTATTTTGTATTCTAAGCCAATTAAAGGCCTAATTAGGTGTCGTTTATGTACAGATAGAACAGGAAATCCCCCCAAATATCCACCTACTTTACTAGACTACAATTTGCTTTCCTTTAATAATAGTTTGGTTCAAATTATGTCATTCTTTGAATTACACCTTTCAATACTTTTCCTGGAATATATTCCTGTAAATTTACATGCAGCTGTAACATTTTTTCTGCCTCAGTACAAAACTGGTATTGATACTGTGTTGGTGGCATTAATCTGGTGTGCGTGTTCTGCTGAATGTTGCACAACCAAACTGTACATTCTCTTACATTACCCCAACATGCAAGGTCAGCAGTGGATCATACATACAAACTATGTATGAGATCACATTTGATATTTTAGCACTGACTGTAGAAATACTGGGGGAGTGGAGCTGCAGTGTTCAGGGAGGCCACGCGGCTGCTGTTGCACTCACACAGGCTGATGTTGGGACTGAACTGTTGACTTTTTAATAATGAAACCTTCTCTCTCCCCACCTGGCCATAATGCCCCAAACACACATCTACTATTTTTCCCCTGAAGGTGTCTTGCAGTACATATTGAAGGGCAGGTTACTTCAACAATGTACTGTAGATCATGTCATGTTAAAAAGAAAGGCCACACAGTACACAGTACTACACAGAAATGTTGCCCCTCAAGGACAAATATGTGGTCAACACACTGATACAGCAATACTTTCAAATATATCGTCAATCTTTTTAAAGCAGACTGGTGATAATTTGTGATCATACGACGACAATAGAGAATGAGCTGAAAGGCAACTACTTTCAGTAATTATTAGGGCTGGGACAATACACCTATCTCCGGATTCAATACCATCACGATACTTGGGTGCCGATATGTATTGTGATTTTTAAGTATTGCGATCTACAAGTATTGCGATTCGATTTTACGATTTATTGCGATTTTTATAACTTTTTTTACACCAGACCATTGGAAAAAGTTGAATCACACAATTCTAGGGACTTTTACTTTGGAAAATATCTAAATTAATTGAGTAAGAATGTTTGATATTTAACGTGTATGTAGTCAAAGATGTCCTGAAGTCAAATATACTGTACTCATATAATATCAGTCATTGTCAGGCATTATTTATTACATCTTTTCCAGCAACCCAAAAATCAAAGAATAAAGACATTTCCCTCAAAAATTAGTGGTATTTTCTTTTAACTTTATAAGGGAAATGTAATGATTTATACTTCTGGTGAATATATATCCAATAAATCTTATTCCCATATATATATTTTGTACATACAGTTCCCTTTGTTAACACCTTCTTTGGAAAATGTGACGTAGTCCGACGAGTATACTTCCTCTAACTTCTCTAAGTCCGTCTCTAGCTCTCCCGTCAGCGAGGTTCTCTTTATAAATCCATGGTCAGCTCCATCGGGGCCGTTTGAATGCATTTAACATAAATGTCAGTATATGGGTGCTCTACAGCTGTAGTGACGGCTGATTTGACCACGGAGATGAGAGTGGCCGCTGGTTTGACCGCACATAACAGAAATAAGATAACGTTTCACGTTAGCATGCAGCTTTAGCCACGATGTCTAGCTCTGCTTTTTCTGGCAATGTGTGAAACCCAAAGTGTTTCCATACTTTACCGTATGTGTAGTGTTTACCACTTTGGATTTAAAATGTGAGGGTGCAGGTCTTATCCATGTGGACCCTCCGCCATTTTCTACTTTCTTGTTTTGGCTCGCTGTGACCGGTTGATGGATACGGAATGGATACGACATTACCCAGGCTACAACAATTAAAGCGATAATTTCCTTTTACCTCCGCATAGACTCAAATGAGGCAAATATATCGATTCTGTCATTAAAAAAATTGATTTAAAAATCGTAAAAAAAAACAATACATAGGTGAATCGATTTTTTTCCCCACCCCTAGTAGTTATTAATGTGTAGCCTCTCCTACTTGAAATCCCCACCCCTAATAGTTATTAATTTGTAGCTTCTCCTACTTGTTGGAGCAGTTAATCCTCTGAACCCCACAACCCGTCGGCGCGTTTGAAAGGCATGTTTTCCTTTAAAAAAAAAAAAAAATTACAACGTTTATCATAGCCAGAAATCATTGGATTGTAAATTTCCGTCAGTCCATGAACAAATCATGTGTGACGAACGCTTCAGCCAGACAAAATAACCACATCTAAGCTTAAAATAGCGATATTTCTTTCTTTATTCTACATGTCTCATTTACAATTTCAACAAATATAAACAGTTTGCAGTAACCAGATCCTTTAAAAAACATTAAATTCTGTGCTTCTCAGCCAGAGGTTGTAAGTAGAGGTTGTTCAAATGTAAATAGTTCAATATGTATATCACGTGGAGCCCCCATTTTTTCCCAATATTAGTAACATTTGTGGGCACTTGGAAAAATGTTGTATATTCCATTCTTTTTTCCATTGTATATTCTTTCCAATTTTTGTAAAATAAATTATCGAAGAAATTCAAGTTGTGTTTTTTTATGATTCATGGCATTATAACAGTGTTATGAAGCAAAAAAGACATTTCAGAGTTCTCCTTACTTTTAGCCATGATTGTGCTGTTTCCATAGAGGTGCAGGACGTATATATTACTGTGAAAAATGAGGCCACATTGAGTAAAATGTGACAGGAGCAAAAAGAAACGCCCTAAAACTGCTTGAGGTTCAGTTCAGTAGTATTTATTCTCATTTTGATTCAATATACAAAAGGTTTGCATTTAAAGGGCCCCAAAATGAGAATAAACATCACTTACATTTTAATTACTAGCATGTCCGCTCCAACCCATTTCTTAAAACACTAACACTCTGCTGAGCCAAAGCAGTCTCTGCCTAACATGTTTACTGAAGTGTTGTAATTTATCAATTATCTCACACCATCGTCTCTTTCTGTTTCACTTTGTGATTTCCTGCATTTCCCAGAGTCATTTTCAACAACCCATGGACACAGGGAAATAACTTGTTGCATTCAGTATAGGGTTCTACATGTAGGTTAAAGAGAGAACAAGAAAACAAAAATAACATCAAGAGAGTGATTATTTGAATTAGGCTTGTCAAAGTTAACTCAATAGTAACGTGTTAACGCAAATTTGTTTTAACGTCACTAATTTCTTTAACGCATTAACACAATCTGTATTTCGGAGGTTGTATCAGTTATAAAGCTAGAATGAAGATACTGGCATCATATGAAAATAGAAAAAGCTAAGGAATCCATTGGTACCAACCATGTCATACTATGTGTATACTGGGCTGTCAAAGTTAACACGGTAATAACGTGTTGACGCAAATTTGTTTTAACACCCCTAATTTCATAACACATTAACGCATCATGCGATTTTTAGGTTGTAGCTGTTTCCGTTTTAAAGTTAGAGTGAAGATACTGGCATCATATGAAACTAGAAAACCTAAGGAATCTATTGGTACCAACCATGTCATACTAGCTTGTCGCAAAGGAGGCTAAATAACACAAGCAAAGTTATGCAAGGGAAAACTGTCATGGCTATTTTCAAAGGAGTCCCTTGACCTCTGCCCTCAAGATATGTGAATGAAAATGGGTTCTATGGGTACCCACGAGTCTCCCCTTTACAGACATGCCCACTTTATGATAATCACATGCAGTTTGGGGCAAGTTATAGTCAAGTCAGCACACTGACACACTGACAGCTGTTGTTGCCTGTTGGGCTGCAGTTTTCCATGTTATGATTTGAGCATATTTTTTCTGCTAAATGCAGTACCTGTGAGGGTGTCTGGACAATATGTGTCATTGTTTTGTGTTGTTAATTGATTTCCAATAATAAATATATACATACATTTGCATAAAGCAGCATATTTGCCCACTCCCATGTTGAGATAAAAAATGTGTGATTCATTTGCGATTAATCACAATTAACTATGGACGATCATGCCATTAATCGCCATTAAATATTTTAATTGATTGACAATCCTAATATGAATATGACAGTGTTAGCCAGTACTCAACATGTACTGAGGTTAAACTGCACTATGAATATTAGTATTATTATTATTATTTGTATTATTATCTAGTGTTATCTAGGCCTTTTCTATGACATCCTTATTTTGTATGATTATTAAATGTTCAAAAAAGAAAGAATAAAGAGGGTGTTTCATTCTGGTGGTTTTAGTTGAACACTGAGTGTTTGGTCCGTTATCCATAATTTATAATAGCCTACTGTATAATTATGTCTCAATTGTAGTTCTCGTGCTCTGTAAGATCATATCGTGTTGAGATATTAAAACATAGTGGAAAATGGTAAATGGACTGCATTTACATAGCGCCTTTCTAGTCTTCCGACCACTCAAAGCGCTTTACACTACATGTCATCATTCACACATTCACACACACATTCATACACTGATGGCAGAGGCTGCCATGCAAGGTGCCCATCAGGATGGGCCCATCAGGATCTAATCTAAATACTCATTCACACAACGATGGCACAGCTTTCGGGAGCAATTTGGGGTTCAGTATCTTGACCCGCTCTACCTCTGAGCCACAGCCGCACCGACACGATAAAACACATCTGATATTTTACCCATAATGCAACCAGCCTGTGGGGTCAGCTCCACTCTACAGAAGCAACTGAGTCTCATCATCGACCACCACAAATCACTCGACTGGAGATGAGATGATTATTTTCCACCACTGCTCGATTAATACAAAACGCCGCTGCGTTTCCTCTGATTGCCCTGGGTCAGTCTCTTTCTCAGATAGTGAATGAGCTCTAATCATAAACCACAAATATGAGCCAGTGGAAATGTTCCATACAGACATTCTTTCTTTCTGAGCACCGCACCGGTGGCGGTAATCTGTTGACTGGATGGTCATCCTGCTGCGAGACAGATAGAGAAATAGAATGAAGTTACCGCTGCCGGGTACCCGCTGATACTGAGGTGAGATATAAGCCTCCCCCACCTCAAATCTCTCTGGAAGGCTTCACACACCCCCACCCCGTACGTATGTGTGTGTTTGTGTATCCCCTCCAGGTCTGTGTGTCTGATAAGCCGTAGCCTGGAGGCTCTCTCCTCAGCTCTTATCTCGCTGACAGACGTTGCCCCTGCGTGGCCGCGGCCCCAAAACTCACACCAAGGGGGAAACCACGGAGCTCTTTCTGTGATTTCTGGAAGTTTCTATCAGATTTCAACGGCTTTGTTTCTGATTGTCACAGAAATATTTATTTTTATGCACAGATAGAGCCCCTTCCCATTTTCTTGCTTGTTAGGGGGATAAACTTCATTGGTAAATCACTCGCTGTGGAAATAAGGTCATTCACAGTGTTTCTGCCAAAATGTGGATTCACCCAGCTGTCTGAGCAACACAACTGATAAGAGATCAGTAAATATGCAGACCGAAATCACAATAAAATTAAAGTCCGGGTAAAAGAAAATCAGAGATTTGTTTCTAAACACATTATACATGGTAGAAAATAATTGCTGAAAACTAGGGCTGCCAATCGTTTAAAATAGTTCATCGCAAATTAATTGCACATTTTTTATCTGTTCAAAATGGACCTTAAAGGGAGATTTGTTAAGTATTTAATACTCTTATGTAAATGTATTTCTATATTTATTATTGGAAATCAATGAACAACACAAAACAATGACACATACTGTCCAGAAACCCTCACAGGTACTGGATTTAGCATAAAAAAATGCTCAAATCATAACATGGAAAACTGCAGCCCAACAGGCAACAACAGCTGTCAGTGTGTCAGTGTGCTGACTTGACTATGACTTGCCCCAAACTGCATGTGATTATCATAAAGTGGGCATGTCTGTAAAGGGGAGAGTCGTGGGTACCCATAGAACCCATTTTCACCCTTTTGAAAATGGCCATGCCAGTTTTTCCAGGCCAAAATTTAGCATAAGTTTGGAGCGTTATTTAGCCTCCTTCCTGACAACGTTTGAATTGGATCAGCTTTTCTAGTTTCAAATGATACCAATATCTTTACTCTAGCTTTAAAAAGGAGTCCGCTACAACCTAAAAATCATAAGTTGCGTTAATGCGTTAAAGAAATTAGTGGCGTTAAAATGAGCGTTAATGTTATTATCACGTTAACTTCGACAGCACTACTTAAAACATGTGAAAATAATTTGAACTATTAAAACTGAATTGTGGAGCTAGACAATTAAACTGTTTTTCTCTATTATTGTTCAGGATTTTTTGAGCGGACCTGAAACGGCCTGAAATCATGTTTGGATGACGCACTGGAGCCATTCTTAGCAAAACCCCTCCCCGAATTTTATAAGCACATAGCATCAGTGGTTCTCCCACTCAGTCGCCAGTTACAACACTTACTTACCACAGCCAGTGGTGTACTGGCCATCTGGCATATCAGGACAAATCCCAGTGGGCCGGCAACATTTTTTTACGTTTTTCGCGTTTCAGACCAGATAATACTGCTTATTGCTGCTTTATAACGATTTTGAAACCTAACTTTATTTTTTTAATCATTCAAATGTGGCTGGGTAGTTAATAACACAGTGTTCTGTGGTGTGACAAACTCAGAACACATATTTGTTTTTGATTTACCCAGACTTTAAAAAGGAATGCCACACCACCTTAAACATTTGAGGTCAATGCCTAGCCTCAACCATCTCTCAAGACTTTCGTAACTTGTGGGTTACCTTCTGGACACAACCAGGTACTGTCCCCAGTAGTGGAAATAGCAGACGGTGAAACAACCGAAGTAACTGTGGAAAACAAAATGCAGTGTGTGTGCAGTGTTGCCAACTCTTTTCCAATGAACTTAGCTAGCACTAGCTTCAAAAGTCCCTAAAAGTTGCCAGATAATGTCATACGCTCATTTGGTGACATCATAAGACATTCATTTGCATAAAGGAGAGGGAGAGACCCCGTCCTGTTGGTAGAAGAGCCGTGGATTGCGATTACTCTGAGCAGCATTGGAAATTAATTACAATAAAACATGTTTGAATATATTTCTTGCTTTTTCTCTGATGGTCTGAATAAATCACTAAATTTGTTGCTAGTAGTAGACACATTATACACATTACATTTGTTGTTATCAAAAGTATTAAACATTCAACACCTCAACTCAACACCTTTCTGCTATTTTTCGATAATATTCTGCTCAAACTTATCAACTGTCTGCCCCACAACCACTCCTATCAGCTAAGCTAAAACGCAGCCACTTTAAATGTGACATTTCATTTTGTTTACCCATAAAAACAGTAATTCCTTTCCCCTAATGCCCTGGCTATATGCTGGTGGATCTAATTTACCTGTTTTCAAGAATTTGTCAAGAGATTTTTTTTAAAGACTTTCTGACACTTTAACCATGTCTCCCTGTGTGGTGTTTCACCACAAAACCCAACACAAGACATTCTGAAATGGCATTTCCTTGTGTCTCGTGAATTCATTTTTAGGGACATCTTCTCTGGAGCAACATGTTTGTTAATAACCACATACAGACACAACACACTGTGTTGTAGTGAAGCTCTGACAACAGTGTTTGTTTCAGCAGCTTCGCAGGAACCAGCCTCCACTGAAAGACAAACAGCTTTGATAAACCCTGGCTTTATGTGAGCGAGCAGACGGGCGAGACCAACACAGGGAGCAGTAATAAGGTAAAAACAGCAAAACAGCAAGGCTTCAAAATTTCACTAAATTATTTGAATAACAAATATTACACCGCTAACTGATCCTGTGAGGATCTCCAGACAAAATAAAACAAACAGCTTTTTTTCAATTATGGAATACATCACGGTTTGCCATTTCAGTGGATTTTTGTTGATAAACTGTTTTTTTCAGTTAGTCATCTGCTGTGTTGTATTTTTGGCAGTGTGAAGGTATTAATATCCAACCGCATCAAACTGAGCCAAGAATAAACCAGAACCAGCCTTAATGTCTACACCTCCCACATCCACGAGATGAGAGTTCAGCAGGAGGGCACGGTGCTGTTCTTTTTCCCTGCATTTCACTCAATCAGATGCTACGCTTTTGTGGCATGGGGCCCAAACTAGAGGAAACTAAATTAGATCCATCAAGACGTGAAGATCAGATGGGATGTGACTAGTAGTCTAAACAGGCGGCCATTTCCTGTCTGTTACTACAGCAACACATCATATATACAGGAAGCCTTGCAAAGCTGCAGAGACATGGTAATTAGCTACGGGTTTATGTCTATACTTTACATGTGTGTGTGAGAAATGGGTGGCTCCAACCTGTATGTATTAGCAGAACTGGGCAGGTTCCTGTAACAAGTTACCAATGATACTGTACAAACCAGTACACTACATACGTCCAGTACTACATTATGACTACTTTGGATCTTTGAGGTCTAGCATAGTAAAAACTGAAACAAGGAAATATCTATCAAGCACGTAACTCAATCTCTGCGTGCTACATTGTATGTAAGCAATAACACATGACAACGCGTCCTGATATATAACAATGATGGACAAGAGAAGCAGAGGAATCACCATGTATTCATGCAGGATGGCACAGTCTTGAGGCTGTGCTGAACAGGCTAGTATGCAATAAAGAATAATAAATACGTAAATGACTGGGTTAAAAACGAACCTAGTTTAGTTCAATATAGCACCAATGTGTGTTAGCGTTTATATGCAAAAGTAGTGGAACGCAATCTGGGAACCCACCGGCTATTGTCTGACGATGATTTTGATTTTTTTTGTTTAAAATTAGCTTGAAAACTGGCTACTTGTGAAACAATCCGGTCGTACACGTCGTCTCTCAACTCCAAAATGGAAAAGGACGTCTTGGCCCAGCTAACCGCTGGCTACACCGGAACCCCAGAAATATAACCCATTGCCCCACTACTTCCAATAGAAAACTTTTCTGTTTTAACTTATCATTATGATCTTTAGGTTATTAGAAATGTTGATTGCACAATGTATGGCTATAGACAAATGACACCACCAGCATTTAGATTGGTTCCCTATAAGCCTCGCTTTGTCTTCCATCGGGTACGATCTCCTGGCAAAATTAAGGCTCCATTTAAGGCAAAACAAGACTCGGTCCAAACTGAGTATATGTCTGGACCGTGTATGGTCAGTCTGTGAATTTGTGGCTAAACTGTTTTACAAATAGTCAGTGGTCATGTCTATAATGTTAAATCCAGCAGTACATGTCCACCAGGTCCAGCGAGGACTCTAGGGGATGCACTGTTCCACTGAACTGGCTGTTCAAGCGGTGACGTACCCTCTCGTTGAATGCACCTGATTGGTCCCTGGTTTTCTGCTCGCCGTTTCAAACAGGAAACAACATGGCGGCCTGCTCATAAACTTTCTGTTATTCCGTCTAAACAATCCACCAAAATCTACTTCTGAGAACAACAAGCGAGAAATAGGCTATGCCACTGCTGAATCTCGTTTCATTTTATCTCGTAACCCACAATTTGCAAAAACTATTGTGAGACTAGCTGCTTGACAACCTTATCCTGATCTTAACCATTCGATGTCAATGCCTAACCTTAATCATCACGCGAGAGTTTTGTAACTCGTGGGTTACCTTCTAGACACGACCAGGTACTATCCCCAGTAGTCCAAATGGCGGACGGTGGAACAACCGAAGTAACTGTGGAAAACAAAATGCAGTGTGTCCTGTGCAGTGTTGCCAACTCTTTTCCAATGAACGTAGCTAGCACTAGTTACAAAAGTCGGAAGGAGAGGTAGAGGTAGAAACCCCATCCTATTGGCAGAAGAGCTGTGGACTGCAATTACTCTGAGCAGCATTGGGAATGAATTCCAATACAATATATTTGAATATATTTCTTGCTTTTCCCTGATGGTCTGAATAACTCAATTTGTCACTCGTGGTAGGATCTGAGGAAAAAGGAAATCTTGAAGTATTGTTGTAATGGTGATCTGCAATTTAAAGGAACAGTATGCAACTTTTCAGAGGATCTATTGGCAGAAATTGGAATTCAGTATATTAAGTATGTTTTCATTAGTGTATAATCACCTGAAAATAAGAATTGTTGTGTTCTTGTTACTGAGCCATTTATAGCCCAGAACAGACAAACCAAACACTGGCTCTAGATAAGACCATTCACGTTTTCACGTTGGCCACTGTAGTTCTACTACACGCTTGGCACATGGGAGAAGTTTCAGTTGGTTGCAATGTGCAACCTCACCGCTAGATGCCCCGAATCCTACACACTGGCCCTTTAATATAGAGTAGCCTTAAGGGCAGGGTCTGAAATTAACCTTTTTCCTCACCTGCCACTGTGTCAGGTCACTGAACATTTCTACCGGCCACTCAATTTTTTTGTCTGCCACTTCTGAAATCTAGGTAGAATGCTTTAAAATTGTAAACAGAGTCAGTGGTACCAGACCATAGAATTAAGGAATATATCATGTTACCTTAATCCATGACTATATTTAATTTAGGAATTGCTTTTTAAAAATAATATTTCTTAATATAAAGAAAACCTATCTGCCATGGTGGCAGGTGACCTGAAATGTTTACCTGCCACAGCCAACATTTACCCTGTATTTGGTAACCAGGTGCAAATGTCATTCCCTGCTTAAGGGACATGTGTCAGCCAATCAGAAACAAGCATCTAATAGTAGTTCTCTAATTTCTCAAATCAAAATTTTGCGGAGTACTGTATTGAGTTATTTTTGACTAATATTCAGAATATATTATACTGTTACAACTATTCCACTATCGCTCACTACAGTCTGTATGTTTCATTAAGCCTGCACAGAGGTTGGCCCGGGGTTTATGTCCGAGAGAGTAAGTGCCAGCGTTTTCCCCCAATGACTAGATCGTCTGATTATTTTATGCACAGAGCTGCATGGTCCAATTTGTCCGTGTGTGCATGTGTGAAACTGTGTGTGTGTGTGTGTGTGTGTGTGTGTGTGTGTGTCTGCAAAGTGACTATGTGCTTTCCGGTGGACAGCTATCTCGCTTGCCGCAGGCAATCCAGGAAATGCTTCTCCACTGGTCCCCTCAGATGTGACTGTGTGTGTGTGTGTGTGTGTGTGTGTGTGTGTGTGTGTGTGTGTGTGTGTGTGTGTGTATTTGAACGCCGACAACAGCCCGCAGCCCAGTGCCAGCTGGACACCCCATGAAAGGACGAGACGTATGGAGGGGGAGGATGGAGTGATGGGCGGAGGGGTAGAGGACAGAGGGGGTCACAGCCTCCTGCCAATTCGCTCTTTCAAACTGGACCTGAAGTCATGACTTTCCTGCCATTCTCCTCCTGCTGTTACCTCGGCTTGTGCTTTTTTCACCCTCTCCACCCCAAACACTTGCCTTTATCTCCATTTTCAGCCCTTCTGCAATCTCTCCGTCTTTTCTCTGCTGCCCGCCCCATCCCATGTCCCCTCCCATCCTCCACTCCAATAGTTTTTTTCTGCCAACATCCTCTCTCCCCCTCTCTCTCTATCTCTCTCTGTGCGTGCACAGTGCGCTGGGCAGATCCAGCTGGCGCCGTGGCGACCAAGCAAGCCATGCATAGCTTGCATCATGTGCATGTGAACGGATGGAAGTTGAGGGTGTGTGTGTGTGTATGGCAAGCCGTTTTAACATTCAATAGCTAGACAGGATATTCATTAGAGATATCTGCGACGTCATTTTGCCTAATCAAATCTCTAATTCAAGATATCCCTAATTCTATTTTGACTAGGCGAAACTCTAATTTTAGATATCCGTAATTACATATTGACTAGTACGATTCAAACTATTTTTGCCATTCATGTGTATGGGGTTTGTCATTACAGATATCTACAATTCAGTTGCGGATATCCGTAATTCTCATTGCGGATATCCGCAACTGAATTATGACTAGTCGTAATTCCAGTTTCAGATATCTACAATTTAATTCAGTCAAAATTTCAATTCAAGATATCTTTAATTCCCCTCAATTGAAGATGTCTACATTGTCCTTTTTTAGATATCTAAAATTCAATTGTTATGAGTCAAAATGACGTTGTAGATATCTCAAACTGGAGTTACGGATAGTCAAAATGTAATTACAGATATAGGCGAAATGACGTGCAGATACAGTATATGTAATTATGTCAGAAGGGGGCGGAATGGGACGGGAGGAGGAAGCTATTCAAACATACTATGGCGCTGCACTGCAGCAATATGGGTTTATAAAGTGTGTCTGGAGACAATAAAACTACAATACGCTGTAAATTTCTACCACAACTCTCTAGCAAACAAAGCTCTCATTCGCCACAAATTCTTTGATGATGAGCTCTTTCTATTTCATGGCATTTTCTAACTATCTTATCCACAATGGTCCCTGACCACTCGTCTCACAGCCGGCTGCACATAGAGACCAATGTTATTTGTCCAGCTCGGAGGACGGCTCGTTTTGATTAAAATTAGCTTCTAGCTCACTACCTTGTAACCTTACTACGGTTAGAAAGAGATGTCATTTGTGTTTTAACAATGCTTCGCTTATGAGTTATTGATCCGGGAAGTTTGAATCTGTGGATATCTTTCCAACTTTACCAAACTATCCACATTAGCAAAAGCTTCTGCTAACACTGTTCAAATGCTTTGTTGGGCCAATATCCAATGGGAAGTCTTGCATGAGCAACGTCATGCACAACAATTCTGACTAGTCATAATGACGTTGTAGATATCTGTAATAAGAATTCTGACTAGTCACAATGTAATTACGACTAGTCAAAACGCAATTATGGATATCTCTATCTATAGCCATATGTGTGTGTGTGTGTGTGTGTGTGTGTGTGTGTGTGTGTGTGTGTAGAGGATAAAGCTGAAGTAGGCGAGATTGAAGCAAATATGATTAAAAAAAGTTATTTTTATAAAACAATCGCTATATCGTGACAGTAGTAGATGAAACAGGTAACCTAAAAAAAATCATGTGCCTCTGTGTCCTCCGGTGCTCCTAACGGCATCTGAAAGATTTCACAGACCGGAGGAAAAAAAGCAGTAAGAGCTGATCTGAGGTCTGCTGTCCATGAGAACCGGCTGTCAATCTCTCGCAAACTCCAACCAAACAGTCAAACTAGGCAGCGCTGATCAAATATGAATCAATATTATGTTATATTAATGCCTATTTCTTGACTCAAATGTTTTCAGAATCATCTTGCAATGTACGGTTTAGCTGTAAAATGAGAAAGTTTGTGACGCCGCCAACATTGTGAAATCTGGTGAAGGAATGCCAAGTTCCGGTCCCATGACCGGAGCACAGCCAATAGGAACCTTCTCTCAATGAAATGACCTGTGATTGGTCAAAGTCTCCTGTCACAGGCTAGATTTTCTAAAGCCTGTAAACAGAGCCATGATGAGGAGCAGAAGTCTAGTTATCTCTCAGAACACTTGAATTACAAAATGCTGAAAGGTTATAATGGAATTTTTGCCCAATGATGCCAAAAATATACTGCCTACTGCCACTTTAAGGGGGCTGCTGTCCACATTTCACTCTCGTCAGCAAAACACTTAGGAAAAAGATCTCGAGCTGTCTTACAGTAGCGTTTACTCCTGAAGGCTCAGGATACATGAGAGAGAAATGGACTGTGTCTGTGTGTGCTTCCCAAAATGCCTCCAAGTGCCATCCAAGCTCTCCCTTCACATCCTCTTCATCCCTCTTCCTCCCTTTCCCTCCACTTCAGTTTCTTATTCCTCCTGCCTCACCTTTCTTCCCCCTTCTCTTTTTTTCCTTTCTCATGCAACCCCACATCTCTCTCTCCTTTAAGTCATGGCCTCGGTGGAGGCTGAGGGGAAATCATGACACGTGACGGCTGCTTGACGGCAGCAGAAAAGCCAGACAGCACTGCGCTTTCATCTACCATTTAACAGAACAGAGAGGAGCTGTTAACAGCTCTCAGCAGGGAAATTAGCGGGGTGTGCTGGGCCTGTGTACACAAAGTGCCGGGGTATTAACTGTTACATTATTGAGAGCCGGGGCCTTCCACGCCTGACAGTTTAGATCTTACGTTGAGGGCTGGATTCTATCACCACAGTTAGTGGAATGAGGTTTAGTCGGGATGGTTTTTCTTCACTGTACAAAAGTGGGATCACTCTGATCCAAAGACATGGCAAGGTTTTGGTTTTACTGAAGGCACTGAAGGTGAGACATCAAGCCATCTTTGTGTCAGTGAAATCTTTAGAAAACAGCTTTCTATGATGATGATGATGACTAGCTGCACTCCAAAATAAAAACAGCTGTAATCAACTACAGTCACAACAAACTCATCTCACATTCTCATGTTTCAGCTGCACCGTGGCACCATGTTTATATGCGTTTTGACTGCAACCTCACAGCAGAAGATAACTGCGTTGATATTATCAGCCTGCTTGGTAGAAAGGTCAGTGGGGTAGACCCGTAATGGTCTCCTTCCTCAGCCAAAGCTGTGTCTGGTGCTCAACTAATTGGCTCAATACATGCATGGTACTGCAGGAGACTACAGAGAAAGCACCATTTAGGTTTTAATTTGGAACATGTAACAAATACTAAGAAAACAAAACTAAAACAACAGTATCATTAAAAAGTTAATATCTACAGATGGGGATCATTTGTGCCAATAAAACAAGCATATTGTGTCCATTACTCCCGCCCACGTTAGCTTTGGACCAATAGAAACTCATGAATCAGTCACTTCACTCAGGGTGCAACGAGCTGAGTTTAGCTTAGCTTATTAGCCAGCTAGCTAGCTGGCGAGCATGGAGAATTATTTGAGTCAGTCCACATCATCAAGTGACGCTAACACCAAACTAGCTAAATTGAGAAAATATGACGACAGTTATATCGAGCAACAGCGACGGGAGACCAAAATGCATCATGCGTCTCCAGGTGCTGGCGAACGAAGCCATGAAGCCGGCCGAGCTAAAGCGACATCTGATTACAAAGCACCAGGAATATCAGGGCAAAACAAAGTGTTGTTAACGTGATTCAAATTGAAATGTGTTTCTGTTTATCACTATCAAACAGGTCTGAAGTATTTAGGTTGAAAAGTTTTGGAATACAAATAGTTCCAATGGCATTTAAGAGTACAAATGGCAGTAAGCATTATGCTTAATCTGTGTCACGATTATAAGGGGGTCCTTTGAAAATGACACAATAATAACACAGCGACACATGTACATTGTACATACATTGTTTGCCTATCATCTTGCTACCGTCTCTTTTTAAATATGATTGTCTCTCTGCCTTTAGTACGTACATTCTGCTGTTTTGCGCGTCTCTCCACTAGAGTTGTTCCGATACCAATATTGGAAATGTGTCCGATACTACCCAAAATTCGGTATCGGCGAGTACGCCAGTCTATGATCCAATACCATAATTTATTAACCCAGAAAAAAGTTCCTTGTTTAACCGGAAATCAATTCTTCTTTGCTGCTCCAAAACAGTATCCTTCACAGTGCCGTCACCCTGGATGTATCATGGCTGCCACTGGCAACTACTGTTTTAGAGCAGTGAAGAAGAACTGATTGCAGGTAGTTTGTCACGTGACGATAGCAAACAACAACAGTGCGGTGCTAGTAGAGAGTGTAGTCAGAGCGAGGAAAATGTCAGCCATTTAGTAATATTTCACAGTGGAAAATCCAACAAGTAAAACAGTGACATGTACAGTATGTAAGGCTTCAGTACCCTAGT
This sequence comes from Sebastolobus alascanus, assembly GCA_916701645.2. Taxonomy (NCBI): domain Eukaryota; kingdom Metazoa; phylum Chordata; class Actinopteri; order Perciformes; family Sebastidae; genus Sebastolobus; species Sebastolobus alascanus. The sequence continues at coordinate 933,288 of CAKAOJ020000094.1, forward strand.
AAGGTGTGTGAATATTACATCCTGCAGGACAAATTAGCACACATGCTGTCCACTGAGGAGACAGCTAAGAGAATACGTATTGTTATTTATTCCTAGCTTCATTTATTTATGTTCTTTGTAACTGACAAGCTGAATAATAAAAGAAAGTTCTATTACATTCATTATCTGTATGAATTTGTTCATGTTTTACAAACCTGAGCCAGGCCATAGAACCAAGACAGTAATCATATCACTTCCATACATGCTCAGTAGTAAACAGCTGTTAAATAATAATAATCACTTTCTTTAAATCATCGGATCGGATCAGTACTCGGTATTGGCCAATACCAGAAGTTCAGGTACCGGAATCGGTATCGGGAAGGAACAATGGAATCGGAATATCTCTATCCTCCACCTCCCCATCACTGCCCGGTGTCAGTTCATCCATCCACCTCAGCAGAATCACCACCACCAGTGTCTGGACTCCACGGGGGAATCTATCTTGCTGCTGCTCAGGGCAGATGCCCCTCGATTACAAATCTCCCCGTAGAGTGTAAGCGCCAAAGACTTTCTATCAAGACTTTATTATCACACATCATCTGCTATAATAAACAATTATCTGCACATCATTCATTTGTGTCTCCTGATTGAAATTATGTCGGCGTTCTGTGACTCACTACCAGTCAGTGGCAGACCAGCCATCTGGAGTGTTTGGAGGTTTCCTGGTAGGCTGCCTTCAGATTTGGGCCAATGCAAAAGAAAAAGATGCTAAATAGTCACCGGGCTTTGGTTCTGACTGACTCAGAGAAGTGAGCTGGTGGCCCAATTCACTTTGATTATAGGTCATGATTCACCTGCTGTCACAACAATTAGGAGTCTATTTAATGCATGTTTGCGATAGGTATTAACATGACCTTCACAGGACTAGTGTGGCCATTAAATACTTTATATAACTCTATGGAGCAGTGGTTAAGGCTTTTTATCAAATATGTATGCTTTTTTTTGTATAGGGACACATAAGAATGGACAATTCACTGTGTAATTCCTCCTAGCATAGCATTCATAGTCGAAAGGCCTTTACGCCTTTTAGGCCTTTAAGTTTGGCATCTTGGTTCGGACCACGGAGCCTCCGTGTTGCTGTAAACTATAGTGTAAGTTTTGAATATGTCCGTTCCGCACAACGTGATTGATTGATGCCTTTATTCGCGGTGCGGAAGTTCAGAAAAAATCAACCTCGTCGCTTTTTCGCCACATAATATTTGCGTTCAGTGTGACTGTACTCATGACAAAAACAACAGTTCGAAAAAATATATTGATGTGGGAATTAGGACTGTCAATCGCTTAAAATATTGAATCACGATTAATCACATGATTGTAGTTAATCACGATTAATTGCAAATTAATCACACATTTTTATCAGTTCAAAATATACCTTAAAGGGAAATTTGTCAAGTATTTAATACTCTTATCAACATTGGAGTGGGCAAATATGCTTGCTTTATGTAAATGTATATATATATTTATTATTGGAAATCAATTAATAACACCACACAAAAACAAATGTTGTCCAGAAACCCTCACAGGTACTGCATGTGGCATAACAAAATCTGCTCAAATCATAACATGGCAAACTCAAGCTTAACAGGCAACAACAGCTGTCAGTGTGTCAGTGTGCTGACTTGACTATGACTTGCTGCATGATGACAAACCACATGGGATTATCATAAAGTGGGCATGTCTGTAAAGAGGAGACTCGTGGGTACCCATAGAACCCCTTTTCATTCAAACATCTTGAGGTCAGAGGTCAAGGGACCCATTTGAAAATGGCCATGCCAGTTTTTCCTTGCATAATTTTGCCTACTTTTCGAGTGTTATTTATCCTCCTTCGCTACAAGCTATTATGACATGGTTGGTACCAATGGATTCCTTAGGTTTTTTAGTTTCATATGATGCCAGTATCTTCACTCTAACTTTAAAACGGAATCCGCTACAACCTAAGAATCGCATGTTGCGTTAAATTTGTTATACGTAGTAGTGTTAAAAGCGTTATTATCGTGTTAACTTTGACAGCCCTAGTGCCAATTAAAAAAAAAAACAACAGTGTGTAAAGGCCTTAAGGTTGTAGCATTTGACCCTAGAAGGGCTACATATCTGAACCTATGGTGAGCTAGTCTAATTCAAAAGTCCAGGGCCATTTTTCATTGTCCAACAGCCAAAAAAAAAAAGAGTTCACCTTCTCACCACAACACCTGCTTGAATTATCAATACCAAAAGCAAGGAAATGTCAAGCTGAATTTTGAAGAATCATATTAATGCTGAAATAACACAATTTGCATTTAAAAAGTAGCAAAGACACAAAGTAAGGATTTCATACAATTACAAACAGGTGGCAGGTTAGTTGAAGAGGCTGCCATGTACAAATACAGGTCACAGTTTTGATTCCCACAATAGCCAAAGTCACTCTTATCGGTAAAGGTGTGTCAAAGTGTCCTTGTGCAATACACCAATTCCCTATGTACTCTTTGGATGAGTGCGTCAGCTAAAATGCTAAACAAAACAGTATAGAAAAGCTGCTGCGTTTGTTTGTTCACCCAGCAAAGAGCTCCGTCAGCCCACACCTTGCGAACTTCAAACTCTGGCACTCACCTTCTATAAGTAGACATGTAAGAAATTAAGTCACTATACGTTACTTTATACCCATCCAGTTATTTCACTGTGGTGGAACACGAGCAAACGATGAAACACCAAGGACACATTTAACACAGAGGAGGATGGATCAAAAAGTCTGGGCTTGATCTCAGGTACTTGGAAAAATAAAAAAATGAGTCCTCAAAGTGCTCAAAGCATGTGTGTGTACTTTGTGAGTAATGTGTGGAGATTTCTACATGTGTCTGTAGCCTAAAGGATTTCAGTGTGTTGAGATTACGTGTGCTAAAAGGGGAAAGAGTACCCTCCCTGATACTTTGAGTCAGTCACATTGCTACGCTTCCAGCAAGAACAGTAGCAGCTTAGCCACTTGTGAACCTCCCACACATCCCTCCCAACACACTGCCTGGCTACAAAGCATCTTTGTTCTCAGAGGAGACAATTCAAATCTCCAGCTCCGATTTCCCACGGATTTTCTAAATGTAGCTTTCTCTCTGTCCTTGGCAAAAGAGTAGAAGTTGTTTTTTTTGTTTTGTTGTAAGCTCAGCATGGTGATTATTCCAACTAATTCCTCAAAAAAAAAAGACTAGTAGAAGAAGGAAGGATTTTGACCAGTCAAGCATGCAGTGTGGAGTGTGGGAACACACACACACCGTGATAAAAAGAACAGGTTTCGAGGAGCTACCTGCTGATGTCCAGTGAGGCATTACAGCATGCGGACATGTTCCTGTGTTTGTGCGTGATTGCAGGTGTGTGTGTGTGTGTGTGTGTGTGAGTGTGTGTCGGATCAATGTGTGAAAGCGTCAGTGGGCAGAGGGAAAGAGAAGACCCCGACCGAACACCGTGGCAACAGCAGCTGAATCACCGGACTACAGTAGCAAGACCCAGCAGAAAGATCAAGAGGGCATGCAGACACAACGTCATACTCTTACCAGACAGAAGGGGAGGTCAAAGGTCAAAGAAAACTTAAAACAAGAAAGATAGAGCACTTAGGAAGTGTTAGTTGTTATGAAAAGAATAGTGGATGCAAAGAAGGGAAAAGGGAAAAAAAATAAGGATGAAGAGAAAGAAAAACAAACCTGGGCAAACTGGCTCACACCAACTTGAACCCCTTTGGGAGAATTTACAATCCCAACACCGCGGCGTCCACCGCAGGGCCAGAACACTGCGACGAGGGCCTACTCTCACACTCATAATCCACCATTCACATTTCATTTACATCCAGCAGAGTTATACAGATTCCTGGTTGCAGCCTGGCCATATAAATCCCAGTCTCAAGAGAGTGGGTTTTCGATTGTGAAGCTATAAACATTTCGAGTTGGCCCTTGTCCTGCAATTTGGCCCTGCTGTGGGGAAAGGGTCAATCAAAAGCCTCTGCCGCGCTTTGCTGAAAAATGGCCAGCAAGGAGGAAGAGACGACAAAAAAATAAATAAATCCAGTGTGAAGATTGAGAGAGACCAGCATCCCTGCAGCTCTCAGATCAGCCCTGATCCCAGCATGTGCACATTCAGAATGTGTGTGTGTGTGTGTGTGAAAGAGAGATTTATGTTTCTATGCATGCCTGTGTGCAAGTGTATCTGCATGTCTGAGGATGGATGTGCGCCTGTATGTGCATGCTAACGTCTATGTGAGTGTGTGTCAAGGTGCGCACAACATACTGTACATGCGCACGTTTACCTGTGTATGAAATAATATGTGGAGTAGCATCAGCTAACTAGTGCGACTCTCAGTGTGTGTGTGTGTGTGTGCGCGTGTGTGTGTGTGCAGGCAGCATTCGCATGCTGTTTGAGAAAATAGTCCCATTGTGTTTGATGGGGTGTGCTGTGTGACCTGTGTGTGTTCATCATATTTGCAGGTAAATAGACCCCTTTTTTGTTAGTAAACATGATCACGTATTTTGTGGGCGGAGCGTTAAGTGGAGGCAGAATAATTCTCTGAACACGTTTCTGTTCGTTCGTTTCTGCCAACAGCAACCGTGAGCCATTGGCTGCCGTTAGCAGAAGGCTAACTATTAGCAACATTTAACTCTCCATCTCTGAAATGTTTCAACGATATTGTAACTTGCTAGAGCCTTGAATCACAATTTGTCATCTCAAATGTATGTGATATCTCGATTCTGGTGCCCAACAACACAGCAAGATGACATTTTAGATGTGTAACTTTAGCCCACTGCTAGTGTTTGCCTCCAGTCTTTCCTTTGTTTTGCCTCCAGCGAACACCGTGACGTAATCATGACACAAAAAGGGTCTATATACATGTATCTATTGTGTGTATCTGTACAAACTTCCACACATGTACAGCAAGTATGTGTGTGTGTGTGTGTGTGTGTGTGTGTGTGTGTGTGTGAGTGTGTGTGTGTGAGTGTTGTCTGGAGTTTGATGGACTCACCGATGACGATGGTGGTGATCTGGTGCCTGCTGGCACCGTGCTTGTTCTTGACCTCGCAGATGAAAGTGGTGTTGACGGCGTCGTCCACCTTCCTCACCGTCAACTTGTTGCCGCTCACCACCACCGTGTCGGGTAGAGCACCGGACGCCCTGGAGGGAAGGGAGCGGGAGGGGAAAGGAAGGAAGGAAGGAAAGAGTGATGGATGGATGGAATAAAGCGGGAGTGAGGTGGTGAAGAGGATGGATGGTGGGAGAGGAAGAAAAGGACAGGAGAAATAAGAGTTAACAGAAGAGAGAGATAGAAAACACGTGAGAAAAAGCAGTCCGGACACCATATGTATTGAGATATTGTATAAAATAAGATGAAGCAAAAGAAGATCAAAAAGACACCGATGAGAGAGGGGGAGAGGGAAATAAGAGACAGAAAGATGGGAAAAGATAGAGATGAAAAACAAACAAAAAAAGAGACGGTTTGTGACTGATATTCAAAGACAGCATTAATGTGACAAAATCACAGACGTGATCAGCCGCTCTGTCAAACACAGGCACAAAGCACAGCACGCCATCTGTCCATCAGGATGAGATGTTAAGAGCATTTCTGTTTACCAGAAAATGATTAAGAAATTATAATTAAAGAGGAAGGATTGTTGTGCGAGCTTCTGTCGTGATTATAGCAACAATTAGAAACTCTGTCACTCTCTCCGAGGGAGGTGGAGGCATCAACATGCACACACTGGACGGACTGTGATTCTTACGCGGTCCAGGTGACAGTGGTGGGCGCAGGGTTGCCGTTGGCCATGCAGAGCAGCATGGCGTCTGAGCGGCCGACGTACCAGTTGTTGTCGTAGCCCTCTATGGATACAGAGGGGGGGTCTGAAAGAGAGAAAGGAAGAAGGACGTTATTTGATTTCCTATCAATGGAATTGAGATTAAAAAAGATGTTTGACATCATCTGGTTTGCTCAGAATCCCAAGAGCCGCCACACAACACGGTGCACTGTGTCCAATGTCAGTTTCCTCTGTTGTTATTGCTGTTTTGTTAGCTTAACTTGTTTTCAATTATAATTTATCATCATACTCGCAGAAAACTCCTGCTAAAGCTCTCACCAATTTAAGAACTCTGATCCTCTCCTCATGTCAGTTGATATGTGTTGCATGTTGGCCGTGAGCTAACAACAGTATCGTCTACATTCTAGCTAACAGAGATAATAAGACTTCTTCCCCGACGACCCCTGGGTCACTTAGCATCATCAATATTATTTATTCATGGTACTTTCTGAATCCTGTTGTCTTCAGGGAAAATCACGAGAGCAGGGTGGCAGTCTGCAGAGAGCCGGGCCAAACTTACAGAAGGCTATGAAATGAGGGAAAAACTTGACCTAGTCGAGACTGCAGAACAATTGATTTTATGTTCAAATAAGTAATGTTAAATCCTGTAAGTCTAGGCATCATCTCAAAATGTAAGACCTTTCATAATTATCTCCGCCATGCGTTCGGTTGTGTATGTATGTATGTCTGTCTGTCCACAGCTAACCTTTCATACTACTGGACCCATCAGCCTGATATTTTCTCTGCTCATATAATACTACTTGCTCAAGGATCTCTCATGGTTGCGGTGATTCACACTTCTTGAAAAAACTATTTTATTGACTGTTTTATACCGTCATTGCCTGCTGACTCCTCTTAATTGGCCAGTAGGGGTCGCAAGCGATCAACAACTGCTTCAGTCACAAAAAGACATTTCAGCCAATTGGCTAGGCTCAAAACAATTCTTACCTAGTCTGTTGCAGGCCACATTTTGGTATTTGTCGTGGCTCAAAACCTGACATCCATAGAAAAGTTTAATCTCATTTTAATCCACTAAAATTAGGTACGATGCAAGATGAATAAATCCTCGTTTTTGTTGTCTCTGCTGCCTTCTTGACTGAAAGGGAACTGGGAGGGACAACTGAGTGAGATTCAACTCTTCTTTTTTTGGAAGGGGAAAGTTAGCAAGCAAGCTAACAAGCTAGGACACCAGCTAGCGACTGGTTGTTCAGCTGCTCAGTGTAAGATTCTCTGGGTCACGGTCAGAAGCTTATTTCCGTAACATGAAAGGGCTGTGTGCGCAGTGCATTATACGGCAGAGGTTTAGAGGATTCATAATAATCAGGATGACATCATAATGTCTTCTTGAATCTCTTATTGATTTATTAATCTGTGTCAAAATGTCGCATTGCAAACAAAACGTCTACACAAGACAACAAAGTGATGGCTCTGTGTGTAGTGATGTGTGTCAGCTACGCTGTATCCTGAGTAAAAAATTTTGCTACCTTAAAGAGCTTTTCTCCCTGAAAATCAAGGCCCTCTTATACCGGGAGGATGAGAAAATCAGTTAGCGTCACTCTCATAAGAGTCTTATTTTACAGTGAAGGCAAACCAAAGCAGCAATGTGTGTAGGAAGTTAAAACAGGTAGAACAGAAAAGCTAAGCTGTCTTTCCCTTTACAGAGAGAGAGAGAGACTGACAAAGAGAGAGAAGAGTGTGAGGAGAGGACAGTGTGTGGGAGAGTAAGTGTGTGTGTGTGTGTGTGTGTGTGTGTGTGTGTGTGTGTATGTGTGTGTGTGTGTGTGGTGTGATGTGTGTGCATGTGTGTGTTCCTCCTAGAGAGCGTTGACCTATAAAAGCTGATCTGTGTTACACAGCAGACAGGAGACAGGATCCCTCACACCATCACTAAACTAACACATACACAGTGAGGAGTCACAGTGTGGAAGTATGTGCGCTCTGGTACTTCTATCTTTGTGAGGACAAATTTTGAGAGTGAGAACATTTTTTCCAGTTTTCACCTCAATTAAGGGCTGGTTTTAGGGTTAAAATTAGAATTAGGTTCAGGTTTGGGTTAGTAGACTAAGGAAGGAGTTTCCCAACGAGTATACCAGCCCAGTCACATAGCAGTTTGTGAAATAGTCACACAATTGAATGTATTGATTATTGTACATAGACATTTGTATGAATTTCACATTTTTTTTCATGATGGTCAGCACAAAATCAATTTGTATGTAATCAACATAAGGAGGTCGGGGTTGATGGGTGGGTCAAAACACAGGACTCTCGCCTAGGAGACCGGTGTTCGTGTCCCGTGTGAAACCAGAAGTCAAAGTTGATTTATTTGTCACGTAACTTCCATACTTAAGTTACAGCACTTCCAGTTATTTTAACCCAAACCATGATATTTTCCTAAACCTAACTAAGGGATTTTGTTGCCTAAGCCTAACCAAGTCAATCTTTTCTTAAACCTAAGTAGTTTTGTTGCCCAATCCTAACCAAGTGAATCTTTTCCTAAACCTAAGTAGTTTTGTTGCCAATCCTAACGGAGTCGATCTTTTCCTAACCTAACTAAGTAGTTTTGTTGCCTAAGTCTAACAAAGTCAATCTTTTCCTAAACTTAACTAAGTAGGTTTGTTGTCCAATCCTAACCAAGTCGATCTTTTCCTAAACTTAACTAAGTAGTTTTGTTTTGAAAAAACTGGTGCGGCTATTGACACGTGCGCCATGGGCTGCTGGATATTCGTAGGAAAACGCACGAAAAAAATACTTTGTTGAAAGTCGTGCTGAGCATCATGAAAAAAAGGGAAATTTGTGTCTGTGGAATGAATCAAATAGTTTAAATTTTGTGACTATTTCACGAACTGCCGTGAGACTGTGCTGAGTATACAAGTACAAAAATACAGCCCACAGCATGCAGCTTGACAAGTGAGATCCCTCAGCCTTGTTTGTGTTCACATTTGAATGTATGCATGGTGTGTACATAGTGTAAATACATGCACATATACGCCCACACACACAAACATAGATGCTAAATCTGATTACAGACACACTGAGATGCAGAGTTATTTGTGTCTCCTCTGAGAACACAATAGTTAGCTGTACTGTATATGTAGCTTATAAATCAGTAGAGATAATTTGACAGCTTGACGTGCAGGCATGACCCCATGTATGAGTGTGTGTGTGTAGCTCGGGGTCTTGTGTCCATGTAGAAGAACTTCTTATATGTATTCCTCGTTATTTTTTCCCGCAACTTGACAGGCAGTTTGGTTATATGTGTATGTTTGCGTGTGTGTGTAGTCTAAAAATTGCAGATTATAAGAAGAGGCTGAACAAAGACAATCTGTTCCATCTTTGCAGTAAAAGGCAGCGAGGTCACACAGTTGAGACAATGCTGTCAGCATCCCTAAATCTCTGTAAAGCCACGCTGAACCTGTCTAATATTTTAATCCCATGAAAATTAATGGATTAGATGAAAGCAATGTGTGTGTGTGCACATTTGTGTGTAAACATGTGCTTTCTTGATTGTCTATACACCTGAAAGTAAAAAGTGCCAACATTTTATGCAACTTACTTTTAAAGAGCAGTTCTTAAAGACTCAGGTGTAGTTTGGGTGTTACCAGGGGCATCTGTTTTTGTCTGTCATCATATTGTACGTAATTACAGAATTCTGGATTCATTTGTCACAATCTGCATAAAAATGAAAAACTAGGGAGAAATGGTGCAGCGAACACAAAGACCTTGAAGGATGCTACAATTAATGCAGTGTACACCGCCCTGTTGTTGTGCAGCTAATCAGCAAAGGATCACAATAACAAAAATAAAGATAGATGGAATGTCATAATGGTTTGTTGCATTTGTTGCTATTGTATCAGTTAATGGATTGGTCATGTGGGTTCAAAACATGGTTAAAAACTACTTTATGTATGTATATACTGTATTGATTATTGGAAATCAATCAACAACACAAAAAATGACAAATATTGTCCAGAAACCCTCAAAGGTTTTGCATTTAACATAAAAAATATGCTCAAATCATAACATGGCAAACTCAAGTCCAACAGGCAACAACAGCTGTCAGTGTGTCAGTGTGCTGACTTGACTATGACTTGCCCCAAACTGCATGTGATTATCATAAAGAGGGCATGTCTGCAAAGGGGATACTCGTGGGTACCCATACAACCCATTTTCATTCACAAATCTTGAGGTCAGAGGTCAAGGGCCACTTCGAATATGGCCATGCCAGTTTTTCCCCTGCCCAAATTTTGCACAAGTTTGGAGCGTTATTTAGCTTCCTTCGCGACAAGCTAGTATGACATGGGGGGTACCAATGGATTCCTTAGGTATTCTAGTTTCATATGATGCCATATCTTCACTCTGGCTTTAAAACAACCTCTAAAAGATCAATATTGCAAGTTGCGTTGATGCGTCAAAATAGTTAGTGGCGTTAAAACTAATTTGCGCGTTATTATCGCATTAACTTTGACAGCCCTAAGAAAACATCAATACGCCTGAGTATCACGATCATGATTTATACTGAATTATACTATTACTGTATCGATTCTCAAAAACACTAGTTTTAATGAATAGTTTTACATGCAAAAATTGGTCGCAGACGGTGGCTAAGATTGCACAATAAGTAGTGCTGTGATGTTGGATGTTAAAGGGACTGTGATAAAAGCACATTTTTGTTAAAAAATTGCATATAAAATTAAACTTTTATCACTCAGATTTTATGCATATGGCTGTGTGTTCTTCATACTATGACATACTTCATACTACAGCATCGCAATATATCACAATATATTGAATTGTAACCCCTGTATCATGGTACGTATGGTATCGTCAGATTCTTGCCAATACACAGCCCTATCGGAGAATCACACAGCCATGCATTAGAGGAACACTGACTTTTACAACAAATGAACAATACAGTTTATTTGTATTCTTGTGTTACACCCACCGTGTTTAAACTATGCAAAGCTGAAAATGTGTTCTCAGATGTTACAGCAAATAGACCAGATGTTGTTTTTGTTATTTAGATCATTAGGGAAGTGACTTGGAAGTGCTTGAGAAGAGGCATGTGGGGGGTGCACACTAACATAATCTTTGATTCATTGCTGTCTCACAGCTTGGATATAAATTTGTGGACTGATGGTTTTTATATTTGGCAGTGTTTGTAATGTCTATAGATTAGTGGTGAGGGTCTGCAGGTGACTGCCAAAGTACAGGCCTAAAGGCTCTGGCAAGGCACTGATCTGTGTCTTGAGTTGTTAGCAGTTGGCTCTTTTGGAGGCAGCCAGGTTATTTGTATCCTTAGTTGGACCTGTGACACATGGTAGTAAAAAAGTATCCCTCGGGGCTATGCATTATTTCTGTTTTATGTTCAAGAAGACATTATTATGTGAACAAGTACAAGTGTTAAAGTGTGCATGTTTTTCTTCCTTACATTCCACTGACAGCTTGACAGGGTACGTCCACGGCCGCTCCTGTGTCCTCTGGTCGACCATGCAGGTCACCTCCCTGCCGTTATCCGCCGGCGTGGGAACCAGCCGAAACTCGCTGCGTACAGTCACCGTGCCGTCCGGCCCGTTCGTGGTGCTGGTTGAGTGGTTGCCTCCAACCGACGCCAGCCACTTGATGGTGGCTGCCGGTTTGCCATCCGCCGCCTCGCACTGGGCCACCACCACCGACTTGGAGCTGGCCTGGACGGTCACAATGTTGGCCGAGTTCTTAGGCTTGGCTAGGGGCAGAGAACGAGGGAGACAGGTGGGGAAAAGAGAGAAAGACAGAAAGAGAGGAAAAAAGAGAAATGGCAGCAGAAGGAGAGAGAAGATAAAGGGTGGTGAAAAGAAAGAGACATCAGATGTGAAGCAGAGGAGGAGAAGAGGGAGGAAGGCAGGGAGAGAACAGAAGAGGAGGAGGCTCAATCAGTTTTGTTGTGCATGTACAGTACACTGTGGCATCCTACTGCGGTTGTAATGAAACTGTGAGGGGGGTAGGCCCTCTGGTGTGACCCTAGGCCACTCAACATCTCAGAGACAGAAAGAGAAAGTACAGCTAGATCCTTAAAGTGGGGGTAGGCAGAATGTTTTTAACATCATTGGGCAAAATTCCATCATAACCTTTCAGCATATTGCAATTCTGAGAAAAACTAGACTTCTGCACCTCCTCTTGGCTCTGTTTTCAGTCTTTAGAAAATCTAGCCAGTGATGGGAGACTTTGGCCAATCACAGGTCATTTCAGAGACAGAGCGTTCCTATTGGCTGTTCATTCAACAGAAGCAGCTGTCAATCACTTGTGAACTCCGATCAAACGGTCAAACATCTTGTAGTGTACTGTTTAGCTGTAAAATGAGAAAGTTTGCTCCGGCTGGTGGGCGGTGCTTGGTATCGGTGCTCAACTGATCTCAACATGGCTGCCGGGTCACAAACGTTCTCATTTTACAGCTAAACAGCACACTACAAGATGTTTCTCATAACATTTGAGGAGAGAAATAAGCATTACAGTAACAGATTATTGATTCATATTTGATCAGCGCTGCCTAGTTTGACCGTTTGATCGGAGTTTGCGAGTGATTGACTGCTCAGAGACGGCAAGGCTCCAGCTCGGCTCTGATTGGTTGTTTTCCTCTGGTCTGTGAAATCTTGCAGATGCCATTAGGATCACCGGAGGACACCGGAGGACATCGGAGGACACCGGAGGACACAGAGGAACATGATTTTTTTCAGATTACCTGTCTCATGTACTACTGTCAGGATTTAGTCACCATTTTATAAAAATAACTCTTTTTTTTAAATCATATTTGCTCCAATCTTGCCTTCTTCATATTTAAAAAGTCTGTAAGACTACATTTAGATATAGAGAATTAGGTTTTTTTAATCCAGTTAATATACAGCACGTTTTTGGCTGGACCGCAGAGGGCCAGCCCTACAGACGCAAAAGTCTGTCCCTGACTGACTGACTGACTGAGTGATGAAGTTACAGGATTGGTCGGCCGATTGCTGGAGCTTCCTCATTGGTCGTTATTCTTTCAAAATGAAAAGGCGGAGAACAGTTCTGTGTTTACGTTTTCTGGGGAGCGTGTCAGCGGTTCAATATAACATTACATAGCGCTGTTGTTGTGCATGTGTTATTGTTTATTTTCGTTTAAGTTACGTTATGTTCGCAAATTTTCGCCTCGCTTTCCTCCATTTCCGCCATGAACTGACTATCTAGCAGCCACACGTCGCTACTGCAGTATGAACCCAAAATAAACAGAATGTGCTGTGATTTAATTGCAATAAACAGATCAAAATAATGCCGAAATAACAACATAAATATATCGATTTGTAAAAAGTCTGAATTCATTCTTTATCAAGTCTATCCGCAACACAAAAAGCAAACAACTTTTGAAATGCTTGTTTTCTGAACGGAGGTCGGATCGATCAATGCCAGGCTATGCTAACACCAGCTACTCAATCAACAGTCAACACAACGTCATCTAGGCATAAATATGGCAGCGACGTTGTTGTAAACGGATCAAAGTGTGCCGAAATAACTACATTCTGATTAGTAAAAAGACTGAATTCATGCTTTGTCAGGTCTGTCCGCAAGACGACAAGCAAACAACTTTTAAAATGCTTGTTTTCTGAATGGAGTTCGGACCGATCAGTGGCAGGCTACGTTAACATTGCAGCTGCTCCATTAACACTCCATCTAGGAATAAATACAGCAACAACAATGTCAATGATGACAGCGGGAATATCTCAACGCTGATAAACTTTCGCAACGTATGTATATTGAACACCACTTATATGATGAATTCTTTTGATACACATGCTTTCATAAAAAACTGAAATACTTTTAACCTTGCATAATGTATGTCATGCTAATACCTTTTCACCTTGTATAAAATGTATAATATACTGACTAGTAAATGTTACCATTTACTATTACTGAATGCCATTTGCTTCATTATAAGTTGGCTTTCAATCAAACATTAAGATATAAGTGAAAAAAACTGTTCACAAAACATTATAGATATGACCACTGACTATTTGTGTAAGAATTTAGCTACAAATTCACAGACTTGACCATAAGGTCCAGCCATATACTCGGTTTTGACCGAGTCTTGTTTTTTATTTAATGACAGCTGGTACGTTCTTAGAATAATCCAGAATAAAGCTCATCCCTTGCAAACTTGTGAAACTATTGCAAACTAAAACATAATAGTAAGAAAAACAGCCATTGTCTTTGGCCCACTCAACCGATAGGTTTGAACTTCATCATCGCAGATTTTTTTGCAGGTGGTCCCTCAACTGAAGTGATCAAACATACCAACAGTTGAAGACGAGGCTTTCACATTACAACAGTGATATGCAAAACACTGCTTTTCCTTCGCCCATCACATTAGCTTTGGTAAATCAAACTGGACTTGTTCCATAAAGTGCCAATGTTCCATGAAAATGTCCTTCCTTTCCTAAAGGAAAAAACAATTCCTGACACACTATCAATCAATCTGTAAATGCCAGTGAATTCCATTATTTCGTGATGTCAAGTGTTTCAGTTTACTTTTTCTGTTATACCCGCTTTTCTTAAACATGTGTCATGTTGTAATGCAGGATGTGATTTATTAAATGTTCCCTGAATGCCTTTCAATCTGTTGCATTTGGTTGTATGTGTACAGAAATGGACACATTTGAATTGAAAGGCTTTATTTATCAGGAAAAAGTCTTGCAATTATTGAAAACACATTTTTTGCCAGTGCATGGCCTGCTGGTTTACTGAGGATGCTCTCAGTGGAGAAATTGGTTTGTCTGTATGTTCCCTGGTAGAAGAAGTCATCGCTCTTTGATTCTAAGGGGCTGACACAAAAGTTTATATGTCTATTCTTTAGGGCTGTCAAAGTTAACGCAATAATAACGTGCCTTAACTTAACTTGTGATTTTTAGGTGAAGATACTGGTATCATAAACTAGAAAACCTTAGGAATCCATTGGTAACAACCATGTCATACTAGCTTGCCGCGAAGGATTCGCTAAATAGCGCTCCAAACTTATGCTAGATTTTGTCGGGGAAAAATTGGCATAGCCATTTCAAAGGGGTCCCTTGCCCTCTGACCTCAAGATATGATATACTAACGCATTAACGCAAATTCGTTTTAACGCCACTAATTTCTTTAACGCATTAACACAACTTGCGGTTTTTAAGGTTGTAGTGGGCTCAATTGTAAAGAAGATACTGGCATCATATGAAATTAGAAAGCCTAAGGAATCCATTGGTACCAGCCATGTCATACTAGCTTGTCGGGAAGGAGGCTAAATAATGCTCCAAACTTACATAAATACCTCAAGATATGTGAATGAAAATGGGTTCTATGGGTACCCACGACCCTCAGACATGCCCACTTTATGATAATCACATGCAGTTTGGGGCAAGTCATAGTCAACTGTTGTTGCCTGTTGGGCTTGAGTGTGCTATGTGAGCATATTTTTATGCTAAATGCAGTACCTGTGAGGGTTTCTGGACAATATTTGTCGTTGTTTTGCGTTGTTAATTGATTTCCAATAATAAATATATACAGTGCACACATCTGCAAAAGCAGTATATTTTGTCATGTTCCTGGGTTTTTGTAGTTTGTTTCCTATTTTATTTTGAAAATTCACTCCTTGTGTCTCGTCTAGTTTTACTTCTTGCCTTTGTTTGTTTCCCGCCTTTTTGTAGTTCCCTGCCCTGATTTGTTCCACCTGTGTCTAATCACCCTTGTGTATTTAGTCTGTGTGCTCCCCTTAGTCAGTGTCAGCTCGTCGTTGCTCCTCCTGTGTTGAGTTTCCCCTGCCTTGTCTGCCATGTTACTAGTGTTCATTCTGCTTTGTTCCTCATGTTAATCCTGTCTTGCTACTAGTGTTCATCCTGCCTGTGATCTTCTTGTCTCCTGGTTTGTAATTTCATTTTTGTTCTCAGTTTAGTTTTTGTGCTCAGTTTTGGGTGTATTTCCTGTACTTGTACTTTGTTTTTCCTCAAGTTTGGACTCCCTTGTTTTTTGGTTTCTTGTCAACTTTATTTTGTGACTTCAGCTTTTGAGATTAAAAGCTTGCTTTTTGTTGGATTCATCTGCCTGCCTGATCTCTCTGCCTTTGGGTCCACCTTTAAACCATAACCTTGACAGTACGACCTTACCAAAAAATGGACCCAGCAGAGCTGCAACTTTTTTCTTTGAAAGTTTTTGAGTTTCAGAAGACTAGTTTCTGCTCAATCTAATGAGTGGACTTTCCTCCTGGTTCAGCTTGCTGTTCAGCAGGAGTATTTTAAGGAGAAGCCGTGGGTGAGCCACTTTGTGCCCCACCTGGACGTTGTCCGTGAGAGGCTAAACCGGTTCATGCACACCCATCAACTCTCCCTGCCTGCTAGTGACCAGTCTCCACTCTGGACTATTCACCTTGGCTTCCTGAGCTTCCGGCCTCAGTCCCAGCCTCAGCTCACGCCCCAGCAGTCTCGCTACCAGCCTCAGCCTATGCCCCAACAGTCTTGCAACCAACCCCAGCTTCAGCCTCAGCCCATTCCCCAGCAGCCAGCTAGTCCTAAACCGGGCTTCAGCCCCAAACCTGTTCCTTGGAACCCGCCTTGCCCTGGGAGATCCTCAAAGTTTCCAGTCTGCTCCTTGCCATGCTAGCATACAGCACGCTAGCTTCCAGCCGGATTTCTATCTAGGGGTTGAAGCCCCCTGAAGGAAGTGTGGGTCTCAGAGGCGGCATTCTCCGAAGCTGCCCAGTGTCCCAGCCAACTCCAAGCCCGTTCCTGTGTCGGGGGTCCGGCCGAGACCTGCTCAACGTATCATGTCGGGGGTCTGGCCGACACCTGCCCCAAGAATCATGTCGGGGGTACGGCCGATACCTGCTTCACATATCCTGTTGGGGGTCCGGCCGACACCTACTCCACGTCTCCTGTTGGGGGTCCAGATGGTCTCCAAGCCCGTTCCTGTGTCGGTGGTCCGTCCGACCCCTGCTCCACGTCTCCTGTCGGGGGTCTGGCCGACCCGTGCTCCGGCTGGGCAGCCTTTTCCTGTTCCGGCTTGGCCGCAGCCACCTCCTGTTCCGGCTGGGTTACCGCAGCCATCACCTGTTCCGGCTGGGTTACCATAGCCATCACCTGTTCTGGCTCTGTGCCGCCTCGGCCCTGTCCCCGGGCCGTACGCCTGAGGTATCCTGCTTCGCCCCCATCCAGCCCTCTGTCCTTCAGCTCCCTGCCCACTTGCCCCCTTCTTGTCAACTTTGTTTTGTGACTTCAGCTTTTGAGATGTTGGATTCATCTGCCTGCCTGGTCTCTCTGTGTTTGGGTCCACCTTTAAACCATAACCTTGACATATTTGCCCATTCCCATGTTGATAAGAGTATCAAATTTATGGAAAAAACTCCCATTAAGGTACATTTTGAAGAGATAAAAAATGTGTGATAAATTTGCGATTAATCATGATTAACTATGGACAATCATGCAAATAATTGTGACTAGATATTTTAATTGATTAATAGCCTTACTATTCATTTTCAAAATGGCTGAACATTTTCTGCAACATCTGGACTACAAATTTCCAATACAGTGCCATGCTGTATTCATTTGGACAATTATTCACGATAAGAAAAATATACAACCAAGCAACAGAACAAACCTAAAAAGTTAGATATATCATTAGTCTTTAGCATATAAACAGTGTCCAACATTTTCCATTAAAGGGACTGTTTGTAACTTCTTACTCGTATAAATCATACGGTGTCCCATGCGCGCTCGCGTGTGGGTACACTATTCAGACTCAGACTCCAACACAAACTACACGGAAGCACCAAAACTGCAAAGTTATATCTAGTGAAGCCGTCTTGCAAAACAGTGTTGGTTCTTCCTGCTGCGCCCCCACGGCCGCGGTCGGAGGACGCGGGGGAGACCGTAACTTTAGTTTCCAGGGCCAGAGTCTCTGCTCTGCTTCTGCCTGCTCTTGCTGCCTGCTCCTGCCTGCAAGAACCCGCGCTCTTTCTCACCCGCTCGGCTCGCTCCAACTCTACGTGCATGCGCGCACACTACACACTGCAGAAGAGTTAGTTTAGCTTTGACAATATCTAGTGAATGTACAGTGGACGTTTGTGCAGAAATAAATGCTGCCGCTCCTCCAGACCAACAGAGGTTTCCCGTGTCTTGTGAAGTGACGGTGCTCCGCAGCGAGTAACGTTATCATCTCCGACAGGGTCGGGAGGGTGAAGCAGGAAAAGCCAACACTAGGATCAGCATCGATTCATGGAGAGACCTTCGTCTGGTCAGCTTACATTACTGCCAAGCAGGTTAAATATAGAGTGATATTGTGGTTTTAGCTGACATTGTGGCCACAGGTGTCGCTGTTACAACCAATTTCTGATTCTTACAAACAGTCCCTTTAAGGAAACACTGACTATGTTTACATGCACATTAATATTCCACTATTATTCAGAATATGACAATATTGTGAATTTGATACAGGTCATGTAAAAAGCATATTCCGTTTGGATATTCTGAATTAGGCCTTCTTGCGAATGGAGGATTCTCTGATTAAGACGTGGGATATGGTGATATTATTCTGGTTTTAGGAGCATTAGTTGGACATGTATACAGTGCATTCCATGTAAACAGCTTAGTAGGAATATTGTCTTTTTCGGAATAAGGGGCAAAACCTGGGATATTTTGTGCATGTAAACGTAGTCACTGAAATGATTTGAATGTATCCATTGGAGGTTTTATTTTCAAGGCCCCATCACACCAACATTTAAAAATTGTGAAAATTTAGGGCAAAATCTTGGATATGCTCACAGGGACAAATGTTTTGCGTCAATGTTTTGCGTCAAATTCAAATTTGGTGAGCTGCGAATTTGTGCCCGTTGACCGTTAGCAAGCAGTCTTAACAGTGGTGACCTTTAAGGAAACAGAGCGCCACAGTGTGAAAAATAGAAAGGCTATTAGTTCATTAGCTGTGTTGCATCACTCACTTCTGTTTAACCTTCTCTGTCGTAGTATAAAATGCTCCACAAAAGAGGAACAGTTAGTTGACAGAAATGAAGGGTACAAATACTTCTTTTGAATAAACTTTGTGAACATGTTGTCCCACCACTTTCTCATCCCACCTCGTTACAAACTGCCGCTTTGTCACGCCCCTTGGCGTCACTTTATTTTCAGCATCAAAACCACTATTGTTACCCTTGGTGTCACTTAAGGATCAGGCAACAAAACCACTTAGTTAGGTTTAGGAAAGAAATACATGTTGGGCTTAAAACTACTACGTTTGTACGGTGAAAATTATGCTGAATGTTGTGACCACAGGGCACGAACGAACAGCTGATTGTAACTTGACGGACGAACACAAACACGAACACAAACACGAACAGCGGTCTCCTGGATGAAAGCCTTGTGTTTGTTGGACTCATCCACCTCCCCTCCAGTCCGCCCAGTGTGGGTCTTTTCACTCTTTAAACTACGTCACCACACTCCCGGCGCACTTTCTATATGCGTTTACTGTTGCCACGAATGGGTTTATTATTTATTACAGTTAATGGAACACCCGGTGCTTTTCATACTATCGCTATAGGGTGTCTTGTTGCCGACGGCTGTGACAAAGCCTGGGTATTTAACGCCCTGGGAATGAGAACGGACTGGTTGTCCCTTAAGTGACTGAGCATGCTAGCTTAGACAGCGGTAACTTTTCAAAAGCAACAACCAGACATTCACATCCACTTCATGCCGTGATTGGCCAGCAAAGCGGAAGTGAGAAGGGAACCACATTTTTAACAATGACGTGTGGAGGAATTTTGATGTGCTACTTTCTGGTGTGAGCAGGTCTTTAGCCTACAATATGAAGTAACAATCGCTACTGATTTTGGACGAGTCAGAGGCTAACATATCACTACCTCAATGGCTTTGTGGCGAGTGTCATGCATCGGCTTTTTGATAACTTCAATTATGCCTCAAAGCTGCATGCTACTGAGCAGATTCACCCTTGTTTTAGCATGAAATGGTAGGTTTCTCAGTCTCCCGAGGTTCTTATGTAAAACAGGTTTGAAGTACAGGATCCTTCCTAATTTGTTTCAGCTTTAGTGAACACAATTGGACTATATTTCTGATTATTATTTTATCACCATTATTTCTTCATGTCAATTTATAATCCATGTTTATTTGTGGACAGTGGATGATTGTGTACACTTCTATCATATAATATATCAAATCCAAATCCAGGTAGCATTAAAAACAACTTAAAAGTCTTACATATTGTCTTTCTGAAACCGGAATATATCATATGACAGGATATGAAACAAAGAGCATGAACAGAAATGGAGAGCTGAGACAAAGCGAGACGAGAGAGGTGAGAGTTCAGAGTGTCTCCATCATGGAGATAGAAGAGACAACAGCAAAAGAGAGGAGAGGAGGCACAAACAGAGAGGACAGATGAGTTGAAAGAGACACAAACAGAGAGAGAGATTGACCATGCAGAAAGGAGATGAGAGTAAAGCAGAGTGGCAGAAAGGGATTTGGAATGATCGGCGGGCTTTAACAAGTCAGGAGTATTCATCCCTGATGTGTTTCGTGACATTGCATCCAGTTGGTCCCGCTGCTATTTCTCACTTCCCTGATATCAGACAGAACTATCAACTAGTTATACTACGTTTCCATCTTCAGTCTAACATTTCCTCCGCTCTGAATCTAACATCATTTTACACTTAAACTTTATTAGAATTGTCATATACATACAGATACATACATGAAATTTGACCTCTGCATTGAACCCATCTTAAGCATTTTAGGACTGTGGGCTGCTGTGAAGTGCCCTGGGAGCAACTCGGGGTTCAATGACTCGCTCAAGGACACTACGACATGCAGACAGTAGGAGCCAGGGATTACAGATCGACCGATTAGCGGATCCGATATCCAGCATTTTTACGATTATCGGAATCAATGTTTTTTCTAACCGATTGCCGATAAAATTAATTCATTTAAAAATGCGCTACTTTGGCTCTGATGCAGCCTCATCTCTCTGTCAGTGCTCACCACTGTGTAGTCTTGCTCAATGTCCCGCCCACAGCACTATCTGATTGGTTACACATCATGAGTAATAGTCTATCATTTACAGACCGGAGCTGCTCCGGTGAGCGAGCAGAGCTGTGTTCTCTAGGTAAGACAGAGGATAATGTCGAAGTTGCAATAAACATCCTAATCCTCTATGCTGAAGTTGCAAAAACATCACAATCTTATGATCCATTTATATGATGACAAGCATTCCCCGTTTCCCTGGTACACCACTGAAAATGTCCGAAAAACGCACTTTGTTGCAGTGATATTCAGTTAACTTTAACGAGATAATCAAGTTCATTATGTACAGTAGCGTTAGTTATATCTCTGAGTAATGTTGGTGGCAGTGCAACTGAAACATATTTTAGCTGCTAATATGTGAACTTAACATTACTCGCCCTGATGAGTTGGTGTTTTTACATGTACATTTATATGTACAACGTATGCCATAGCGATATCAATAAGTTAATTTGTTGATACATAATTTAGCCAGTTGACTAGCAAAACAATTTTTCAGCTATAACATTATTTTTTACACCTACCTGGTCTTCTCAGTCTCAACCTAGGACTACTAACTAACGTTACTGAAGTCTGTCCTGAAGCGTCTCAACCAGGACTACTAACGAACGTTCCTGAAGTCTGTCCTGAAGCGTCTCAACCGGGACTACTAACTAACGTTACTGAAGTCTGTCCTGAAGCGTCTCAACCAGGACTACTAACTAACGTTACTGAAGTCTGTCCTGAAGCGTCTCAACAATGACTACTAACTAACGTTACTGAAGTCTGTCCTGAAGCGTCTCAACCGGGACTACTAACTAACGTTACTGAAGTCTGTCCTGAAGCGTCTCAACCAGGACTACTAACTAACGTTACTGAAGTCTGTCCTGAAGCGTCTCAACCAGGACTACTAACTAACGTTACTGAAGTCTGCCCTCTAGCATCTCAACCAGGACTACTGACTAACGTTACTGAAGTCTATCCTGAAGCGTCTCAACCAGCGTCTCAACAATGACTACTAACTAACGTTAATGAAGTCTGTCCTGAAGCGTCTCAACCAGGACTACTAACTAATGTTACTGAAGTCTGTGCTGAAGCGTCTCAACCAGGACTACTAAATAACGTTACTGAAGTCTGTCCTGAAGCGTCTCAACCAGGACTACTAACTAATGTTACTGAAGTCTATCCTGAAGCGTCTCAACAATGACTACTAACTAATGTTACTGAAGTCTGTGCTGAAGCGTCTCAACAATGACTACTAACTAATGTTACTGAAGTCTGTGCTGAAGCGTCTCAACCAGGACTACTAAATAACGTTACTGAAGTCTGTCCTGAAGCGTCTCAACCAGGACTACTAACTAATGTTACTGAAGTCTATCCTGAAGCGTCTCAACAATGACTACTAACTAACGTTACTGAAGTCTGTCCTGAAGCGTCTCAACCTGGAATACTAACCAACGTTACTGAAGTCTGTCCTGAAGCGTCTCAACCTGGACTACTAACTAACGTTACTAAAGTCTGTCCTGAAGCAGCTCTGACTCTGTTTCTTGTAGAGACGTGCAGGATATTGTTGTTAGGGATTTTAGACGTAATTCATAAATTCCATTTTTAATCTTGAGGAATCACTGAGGACATGTTCTAATTTTCAATGATGTCCAGAGTACAATTAAAACTGCTTTTAAAAAAAAAAAAAAAAAGTAATTAACAAGAAAACAAACAAACAAAATCAGAACACAGTAAAAACAGTTACAATTACAAGTAGTCTAGTTGGTCATCATGGTTTTAAATTGAACTATTGGTACAGTTGAGTTATAATATTAGTAATATGTAATGTGGTATATGATGGCGAGTTAATGGCTTTATAAATAAATAGAAACCAGTACCTGTCACAGCTTGCTTTTAGGGATACCCAGTGTAATGGAATTTTGTTTTTCAACCGAAAAACTGCTGTTTCATGTCACACTACCAGACGAAGCAGTCAACTCGGTGGAGTGGGCGGATTCAAAGGTCTGGACCCAGGCAAATTTCTCACATCAGTCTAAGGCATTCTGAGTACAGAGTAATTAGAAGGTAAGCAGGAAGCTATGCTAACGGAGCTGAATAAACATTGCATCCCGTTGCACACCCGCCCTCACTGCCCCTTTGGTACTATCAATAGGCTGACTGCCACAGAATGACAGGGAGACAGGAAAAATGCATTAAAGTAATGTTTCAAAACACCGTTAACTGCATGAGGTGTGTTTGGTTTATGAAACCAAGCACTTAGAAAGCTTAAAAGGTGAACACATTTCTACAGAAGTCATATTCACCACATGCTTTCATTTTAAGTATTCAAATTGCATTTTGCTGAGTGTTAAGCAAAGGACTGTGGTTTTTGTAACAGTATTGAGTATTGGTTTCTCTAACTATTGAATTTATAAACTTTTCCAAACTCCCCCTCACATTTGCTTGCCTTCCTTTAGAGAGAAATTAGCTGTGAAACACTGTCCCAGTTGCTGGACAATTCAGCAAGGCAGATGCTTGCCCTAACTTGAACCTGAGACTTCTCGAAGACTTTCTCTTTGCCTTGGCAAGCAGTTGCAGATCAAGGCCTGTGACTGGAAGATTGCCAGTTGGAATCATAAACAAGTTGGGCATATCTGCCAAGCGTGAAGATTTGTAACTGAGTGTGAAGCCGGCTGTTGCTGAATTAAGGTGTCATTCACACAGGACAGCTGACATATGTCATAGTCAAAGAGTTTGTGTTTAAACCATCCAGACACCCGCGAAGCTAATTAGTGAAGCCCAGTACTGACCCACATTATAACTTACATTTGGCCCACATTCTGCCCTGAAATAACAATGATGAAGCCATTGCAATCTGGCTGGAAGGACACCAACTTAACCTTGATAATGCGCAGAACTGGGCAAGACCCCAGCCACACTGTAGCCTTTTGAAGACCCAGCTTCTAAACTAGATTATAAGTGCTTTGTTGCACTTGGCCCAGTGTGCAAATGCACATATCTTACATGTGGCTGGTTAGAGACAAGCCATTTTTGGACCAATACCCCCTTTACCATTACCATAACTGACACATTAACTTCCTTAAATCAACCAAAGTTGACCCAGAATCATCTCCCATCTGGGTTGTGTTGCAGTGTTAAAACGTTTGAAGCAATCTGTACAGATATCAGAGGCTGATGAAGTCCATTTGAACATCACATTTTTAGCAGCCTGGCTCCATGGATGGCAATGTCACTGGGTTGGTCCACCACTGGTACGTCCAGATTAAAAAATCTCCACCACTAATGAAATGATTGCCATGGAGTTCTGTTACATTCATGGTTAATGGTTCCCATTTGGTGATCAACTGACTTTTCCTCAGTTTTTTTTTTTTGGTGATATGTCTAGGCAACTATTAGATGGATTGCCATGACGTTTGGTACAAACATTCATGTTCCCTGGACTTTTGATCAATCGTCATCAGCATGTCAAATTTAATATTCTATGCAATACTATGGTTCATGACCAAATACCTGCTGAACTAATGACATTCCAATCAGACTCAGTTGCATTTTGTGTTTGTGCTAATTAACAAATTTTAACTAGCTACCAGAAATTTAGCAGTCAATACCAATACCAGTGAAATTCCAATTCTCAATACCAATTCGATACCACGGTAAAAAACAAAAGTAAAACAATAAATCCGATGTACGTCAACATACATTTCTTTATTACTGTATGCTTTCTGTTTTTTGTTGGGAAGTTAAACAAGTCATAATCCCTCTTTATTATCTATTTCACATTGCTGTGAGAAACATCTCCTTCAAACAACTGGATTTATTCAAGTTTCTCGGCAAAAACTACATTTCACAAAATTACATTTGAACACATCATTATAACGTTAAGAATTTACCTTTGCCCAATACTTATTTTTACTGAATGCCAGAACGCATCATGATGTAAATCAATGGGACCTCCCGCATTGACATCGGCAGGACAAGAGCTAGTTAACATTGGCTGTTAGCAGCCGGTAAGCAGCACATTTCTGCACGGAGCTAACAGCTAAATGTAACTAGCTCTCGTCCTGCCGATTTCAACATGGATTTGTTGTTCGCAATGTAGCATTATCAGGGAAAAAATAGGGTGAGTCCCCTTGACCAACACATTCTCACTCCCAACTCGTCAAATACCGCCACTTGGTCAGTGCCTCTCAGCATCAGAGACCGATGCACAGGATATCCCTTATTCATTACTTTTGGACGGACCAGGAACGGTGTGTCAATATACGTTCGTTACATGCGTAGTGTCCTTTCAAAATAAACTACCATTTTCACAGGAAGTTAGGTTTAGGCAACAGAACCACTTAGTTAGGATTAGGAAACGGTCGTGGTTGACGTTAATTTAGGGTTAGGGTTAAGTAGCGACTCACATGACTAGTGACTGACTTGACTTGCTCTGTACGCTTACATTTGAGTTATTTGAAAGCTCGGTTCGTCACATACTGTTGCTAAAGGGTGCCTCCATGTGTCGGTCTCCGATGCCGAGGGGCACTTATCAAACGGCGGTATTTGACGACTTGGGAGTGAGAACAAGTTGCCTTGACACGCGTGAGTTTACTTGAACCCAAACATATTTTCTTTCATCCCCGGGATGGCGGGACACCATTAGTCTCGAGCCCTGACGGTACTGACAAGTATCGTCATGTTTTCAGGATTTTGGCATCGACTTGGTACCGAAGTATCGATATATGATATGATGCAGTAATATACTACAAATCTACCCAGTATTATACAAAGTATCAAACATTGGCTCAACATTGATAAGATAAGATAAGATAATATATTCCTTTATTAATCCCACAGTGGGGAAATTTGCAATGCAGATGAATTACAACATTGAAGAGCTCATGTATTTGTTAAAGATAAAAACAGAACAAAATAATATTCTATGATAACATAACACTGTGAAAGGAGTCATTCTGCATAATGAGTGCTTTTACTTTTCATACTTTTATTACATTTTGCTGATAAAGCTTTTGTACTTTTACTGAAGTAACATTTTGATTCAAGACTTTTACTTGAAATGTAGTATTTTTAGGCTATGGTATTTCTACTTTTACTTAAGTAAAAAATCTGAGTACTTCTTCCAGCACTGGGTAAAGCACCCAGTGAAAGCACTCTTAGACGATGGTAAACATTATACTTGTCATCGACAGCATGTTACCATTGTCATTCTGAACATGTTTACGTGGTTATTTTAACATTTAGCTCAAAGCTCTGCTGTGCCTAATTACAGCCTCACAGAGCATGGCCCGTAGCTGCTAATCTTAGTATATGATTCGATCGAAGTCTACCTTTTGAGTGATCTTTGACATGCTGCTTACTGATATTTTCATACACCACCCCTATATATCAATGTTATCCATCAACACATCTCAATGTGGTTTGGATTTGGCCCAAACAAGCTTTCCCAGACATTAAAAAGGGTCAATAAAAGAGCCTGACCACTCTCTGAAGTCTTGACCTTTGCTGGAGAGCTTTGTCACCATATCCCAAAACTCCAAAAGTGCAAAATGGAAACAAACTAAATCCTCCATATTATTGACATCAACTGCAATATGCCACCAGTGATCAGCTAGGTTTTTAACATGAAGTTGAATAACCAAATAATGTCTAGGAACACTGAAACTGAGCCTGCAGAGCAGCAGACATATTTGGATTGAGCAGCACTGGCTGGTGGCACATATCAATGTTTCCTCCTTCTCTCCCTCCCCAACATGGATTTATTCAATGCTGTATCCTGATGAAGGCAGCCAAGTGATGTTTTTTTTATTTTCTACTTTGCTGCATACATTAGCCAAAAATCAATAAAGGCTTCTGGATCTTGTTAAATTTTTGGAATTCATGTCTCACCAGCTGCCCAGGTTTGTAAACATCTTCTCTCAGCTTGACACACTGCTGCTGAATATTTCCAGAAATTGTCGGGAAAAAAAAACATCTGTTTGGCTCTCTACGTCTCCTCAACTGTTAACAATACATGAATATTCAAGGAACACAGGAATAGTTTATGCTGCAATTATTCTGCTGTGTGTGTTGTTTTGACAAGTCATTATTGGCTGCTAGAAATGTTGACAAAATGCATTAATCTAAGCTTTAGTCTAATTTAGCTAATTTAAGTTTGAGGGCAGTAGCTAAGTGCCTAAAATGTAAAAAAAGAAGACATTAATGACAATTCCCAATGTCACTATTGTTACGCAGAACCTAAAAGCTGGAAGCACATCATTTTGACTTTTAAACCCAGCTCAGACTCGCCTCTGAACACAGTTACAAAAAGCACCTTGAGGCCTCGCATTTCAAGCCCCTTTGTGCTGCTGCATTTAACTGCATTGTGACTGATTCAGTGCTCCTACTTGAGGGCAAATGTAAACTCAGAGGCTTTTTTATTTTTTACCTTTCTTTGTCTGT
Organism: Sebastolobus alascanus; assembly: GCA_916701645.2. Taxonomy (NCBI): domain Eukaryota; kingdom Metazoa; phylum Chordata; class Actinopteri; order Perciformes; family Sebastidae; genus Sebastolobus; species Sebastolobus alascanus. The sequence continues at coordinate 960,607 of CAKAOJ020000094.1, forward strand.
TATCAACAACTCAACAATATAAAGAATGGTAGATGCTGTTCCAATTCACCAAGGTTGTTACAGTTTGTTATTGTAGTTTCGGTGTATCTGCTGACTGACACAGTTTCAGTGAATGGATTTATACCTGTTTTGTTTAGGATATCTCTCCTAAACCATAAAGGTCCTCCTTAAAGCAGCAGTGGGTTGAAATGGAGCAAATATGATTAAAAAAAGTTATTTTTATAAAACAGTCACTATATCCTGATAGTAGTGCATGAGACAGGTAAACTGAAAAAAATCATCTGCCTCTGTGTCCTCCAGTGCTCCTAATGGCATCTGCAAGATTGCACAGACCAGAGGAAAACAATCAGTCAGAGCTGATAAGGAGTCTGCTGTCCAGCTGCAGTCTATGAGAGCCGGCTGTCAATCACTCGCGAATTCCGACCAAAAGGTCAAACTAGGCAATGCTGATCAAATATGAATCAATATTCTGTTACAGTAATGCCTGTGTCTGGCCTCAAATGTTTTCAGAATCATCTTGTAGTGTACTGTTTAGCTGTAAAATGAGAAAGTTTGTGACCCTGCAGCAATGTTGAGATCAGTTCAGGAAATACCAAGCACCGCCCACCAGCTGTAGCACAGCCAATAGGAACGCTAACTCTGAAATGACCTGTGATTGGCCAAAGTCTACCGTCACAGGCTAGACTTTTTAAAGCCTGAAAACAGAGCCATGATGAGGAGCATAAGTCTAGTTTTCTCTCAGAGCACTTGAATCACAATATGCTGAAAGGTTATTATGGAATTTTTGCCCAATGATGCCAAAAAAATGTTGCCTACTGAAGCTTTAATTTGAAAATAAAGAATGTCAAAGAAAGCTGAGTTATGGGCCTTTTAATGTTTACTCATTTTATCTGATAAACATTATTAATGTTTGTTTAGTAACTGTCATAAACCTGTCATTTTGCAAAAGTGTCCCCTGGGCAAAGCAAGATGAGTATCCCTGATGTACATGATAAGAACGACACTGTAATCTTAATAAGTGACACAACATTGTCATTGTTCTATACTGAGCTTGCGTCTAAACTGTATTCCGATGTAGCGTCTTTTTCATTGGGCTTCACTGATGTTACTTTGCAAGGAAAGTATAACTCCACCCATTAGGGAAACTCCACCCTTGAGTTATTTCTGTTTGAGAGAAATATTTGCATTCGCTCCGTTGATCGGTGGACTCCAGTTGGTGACCCTCCAGTCCACTCCTCTGACCTCTGGACTCCCAACGTCTCCCTTTTCAAATTCAAAACATTACGGACCTCAAACCACTTCTAACAGGCTACTGATCCACTAGACTCCCCTCACCTGCAATTGTATTTCTGTCCTGCTGGCTACACTATATCCAATAAGGTGCAGTATAATTGGCTACCATCCATTTTGTCCCCATCCAGGACAATATTATATCATTCACTGCCAAGTGAGTGATTCTTTATTCACACCCCAATAAGTAGTAATAAGATTGGCTGGCTGTGGTGCTGTATCCAATAAGTTATAATACGATTGGCTGTCAGGATTATGTATTCATACTTAAATAAGTTGTGATATGATTGGGGTGCTGGTGGTTCTATATCCAATAAAATGTAATATGATTGGCTGCCAGCAGTTGTGGATTCAATAAGGTCTAATGTGATTGGCTTGTATGGATTCTATATCCAATAAGGTAAAATATGACTTCCAGTGACTCTGAGACACTTAGTTCGCCAAGTACATTTACATGGACCACATTCTGTCCCAGAGAGCTTGGCACTGCTGTAATTTCAGACAAAAGGCGAGTCAGTGAGTGTTCCAGCAGGTATTTCCCAGTCTACCTCTGCCTTGTGCCAGCAGCAGCAGTTTAGGAGGCTTAGCCCACATCCATCTACAAGCCCGCCAGAATATCGCGCCGTGTTGTCTCTGCAAGACAGCCAAGTTCTGCATCTCCTGTGTGCTCTGTTCTCTGTGAGAGAAACTTCCAGAGTGGGTTTTCTATTGTTGTGTGAAGGTTTACTTATAAAAACTACTGGGGGAAAACGTTACTGGCCCATTTGGGGGAAGACATAAAAGAATCGTAAAACATTTCTTTTCATGAACCATACTGGCTGCAATTACTGGGGTACTGTAATGAATTTATTTGAATTATTGCCTCCTATTGTGTCTCCACAGTGACTTACAGGAGAGTCTATTTTAGTGTAGCAGATAAGGAATTCCCAGACCCACATTTTAGGCAGCAACAAATTAACATACACAGCGTCACCACACCTGGAAGCGGGCTTTCAATTCTTTCAGAATTCCAGCTTTCTTTCAATTCTTCCTTTAATTGTACAGCAACTACCCAATATATATTATGAGATTTCACCCAATTTGTGCAAGAAAAAGAAAAAAAAGGCTCAAACATCTCACCCTGACCAACAAAAACAATGTGATAAACTAGAATTACCGCCTCGCAGTTGTATGCCTCTGCCAACCAGTCAAGTTGCAGTTTAAATCCCAACTCGTTCTCACTCCCAACTCTTCAAATACCGCCATTTGGTCAGTGCCCCTCGGCATCGGAAACCGACGCAAGGAGGGACCCTTTAGCGACAGTATGTGACGAAGCAGGCTTTCAACTAACTCCAATGTCAACCCACCCGCGGTGTCATTCAACAGTCGGCGCAAGTGACGTACTATTAATAGCGTGAGAGAACGTTCAGGGCATGTGGGAGGGGTGGTGAATGATTCAAACAAACACAAGACTTTCAACCAGGAGACCGATGTTCGTGTCCCGTGTGAAACTAAAAGTAACGTTGACCTATTTTGTCACATCAGTCTTTAGTCACGTGACTTGTCTGTGCCGTTACTCACGTGACTCGTATCATCAGTCACGTGAGTCGCTAGTCAGTGAAGTTAACATCAACCACGACCGTTTCCTAACCCTACCTAAGTGGTTGTGTTGCCTAAACGTAACTTCCTGTGAAAACGGAAGTTTATTTTGAAAGAACACTATGCATGTAATGAGCGTATGGTGACACGCCGTCCCCAGTCCATCCAAAAGTAACGCAAGAGGGGTACCCCGTACGTCGGTATCTGATGTTGGGAGTGAGAATGTGTTGTAAATCTATGTCTGTCCAAATGTCATGACTTCATAATTTAATCCTGTTGGACATGTGTGTGAAATTGTAATAATTAGCACATAAATTCTTGAGTTATGGCCAAAAACGTGTTTTGTGAGTGACCTTTGACCACCAAATTCTAATCAGTTAATCCTTGAGTCAAATGTTTGTGCCAAAATTCGCTCAATGCGTTCAAGAGATATCACTGGAATGGGACTGACATGAGGTTAGAGTGACCTTGACCTTTGACCAACACAATTGAATCAGTTCATCCTCATGTCCAAGTGGACGTTTGTGCCAAATTTGAAGAAATTCCCTCTAGTCGTTCCTCAGATATCACATTTACAAGAATGGGACGGACAGATGGACGGACAACTCGGAAGCATAAAGCCTCCGTACACGGCTGTCGCCGGCGTGAAGGCATAAAAAGGAAAAAGCACCAGGCGGATTGCATGAAACTGCAGAGAATATGAATTTAGTAAATGCTCTGTTTCAGTTCAAAGTGCATCATATTAGATGGTCCCCGAGCATGCCACTGTGATAGAAGCTTTGAATGTATGATTGTACAAGCACTGATGCTGCGGGCCATATACTGTAAGCATAGCACTCCCATACAACAATCAAGGGAACTGTTGTTATTCACATTCAAGCATCAAGTATCCTCAGTGCTGTAAACTGTGAGACAAAGACACAGGCATCTGATTCCTTTGTAAGCGGAGTGCAAACGGGAGGACATGTGGGTGGATGAATAACACCAGCTGTCTCCGATTACAAACAGGATGCATCTCTGCTAACAGCGACTAAACCACACAGTTTTAGAGATCAAGACACTGAGGTTTGAGCAGTTCTGGGTTGTATTTGCTAAATGTTTGTAGTGCTTCAGCCTGTTGATAAGTGGGAAACTGTGCAGAGAATACAAGTTAACATTGTGCATAGTTTCTTACCTCATGCTAATTACACATTATACTACTTATTATTTAATTAGAATTGGAGTATTCAAAGTCTCCCCAGTGCGGGGGGTCTGATCCCCGCCGGATCAGCAAACTTCCTGTTGCTGCTGTGACACAGGTTAGACCCAGCACTCCACCAGCCCACTGTGACTCCTGGCGCTGGGGTTTGTGCTGGCCGAATGCTAGTTGCTGCAGTTACCCGCTAACTGAGGGTCTGTCACCTGCACTCCTCCTGGCAAAGTGGTCTCCTGGTGGCGGCGAGGATGAAATGAAAATACAAGTTGTTTTCTTGTTTCTGCCACTTTGTATTTAATTACAGTAAGTAAACAAACTGTCAATATACAAGACAGGACGAGCCAGGGCTAGCTGGTTAGCATGCTAATTTCACTAGATATCCCTGCATCACAATACATAGACGTCTTTGATATAATGTCAACACTGTGACCTCTTCACATTCTGTTCATAATGTTAGTTCATTTTTTGAACGTTTTAAACGTTAAATTCTGGCCATATCTTACACATTGTCCCTTTAACTGCCTCCATGAGCTGTGTGTCTCACCCACTGCTTGGAGGGGCTTTTTGTAAAATAATTAGTGAACTCTTCTGCGTACTGTTCTAACTTTTTTTTTTTTAATTGTGAACAAATATAATTAATGTAGGGCTGTCAATCAATTCAATTATTTAATCATGATTAATCGCAAATTAATCACACATTTTTTATCTGTTCAAAATGTAACTTAAAGGGAGATTTGTCAAGTATTTAATACTCTTATCAATATGGGAGTGTGCAAATATGCTGCTTTATGAAAATGTATAATATATTTATTATCGGAAAACAATTAAATACACAAAATAATGACAAATATTGTCCAGAAACCCTCACAGGTACTGCATTTAGCATAAAAAAATATGCTCAAATCATAACATGGGTAATTCAAGCCCAACAGGCAACAACAGCTGTCAGTTTGTCAGTGTGCTGACTTGACTATGACTTGCCCCAAACTGCATGTGATTATCATAAAGTGGGCATGTCTGTAAAGGGGAGACTCGTGGGTACCCATAGAACCCATTTTCATTCATATATCTTGAGGTAAGAGGTCAAGGGACCGCTTTGAGGTCAAGGGACCGCTTTGGAAAAGGCCATGCAAGTTTTTCCTCTCCAAACGTTAGCGGAAGTTTGGAGCGTTATTTAGCCTCCTTCTCGACAAGCTAGTATGACATGGTTGGTACCAATGGATTCCAGTATCTTCACTCTAGCTTTAAAACTGAGCCCAATACAACCTAAAAATGCCTAACGCAAGTTGCGTTAATGTGTTTAAGAAATTAGTGGTGTTAAAAAGAATTTGTATTATCGCGTTAAAGGGGCTATATGTAAGAATCAGAAATTGCTTGTTCACAGCGACACCTGTGGCCGCAATGTCAACGAAAGTCAGCGTCCTGTTGCTCGCGCTCGTGCTCGCGCTCCTCGTGCTCGCGCTACATTGACATGAACGAGCACCGGTCTAAACAGTGAGGCGACACACGTCAGCTAACACACAATATCACTCTATATTTCACCTGCTTGGCAGTAATGTTAGCTGACCAGAGGAGGGTCTCTCCATGGATCAATGCTGATTCTAGTGCTGGCTTTTCCTGTCTGAGCGTGCCGACCGCGGAGGGAACGGGGGAGACACCGACACCCGGTCGGGGGGGGGGAGACACCGACACCCGGTCGGGATAACGTAACTCGCTGCGGAGCCCCGTCACTTCACAAGACACGGGAAACCTCTGTTGGTCTGGAGGAGCTGCAGCATTTATTTCTGCAAAAACGTCCACTGCACATGCACTAGATATTCTCAGAGCTAAACTAACTCTTCTGCAGTGTGCGCGCGTGAACGTGGAGTTGGAATGAGCCGAGCGGGTGAGAACGAGCGCGGTGTGCAAGCAGGCAGGAGCAGGCAGCAGGAGCAGCGCGTACCCACACGCGAGCGCGCATGGGATTCCGACCCGTTATGATTTATGCGCGTGATAAGTTACATATAGCCCCTTTAACTTTGACAGCCCTAGATAAATGAAACATTGAACGTTTTCTGAATCTGCTCTTTTGATCAACAGAATCTGATTTTACAGGGTAAACATTTCCAGAAGAATTAAATGTTCAGACAAAGTCTGTGATATGTGTAAATAATAAAATAATGATTTAACTAGCCTAATGGTCCCAAATTATGTTGCATAGTTTTAAGTCAAAAGTCTGGGCCTAATGATTACGTTCTTAAGTTCTGATCAGTCAGGAATAGGCTAGTATTAAATATTAATAACTATTTACAGACTGTGTGGGCTAAAACACACATGAAGCCTGATTCTCTTTTACAATAATTCACTACATGTTTACAATCAGGTTGGAAACGGCTGCAAGTGTGATCCAAACATGCAGCCATCGCAAATCTACAGTATCCTGACAACAACTGTGGATGTGAGCTCACAATAAAAGTCAGAGGCAGAATTCCAGAGAGAGAAATCTGATTGTATGCCATTGCTATTGGGTACATTTACATGTACACAAACAGTCTATGGAGAGATTATGCTTATTGCCTTCATCTGATTATCACAATAAGGGTCCCCAATTAATTTAGTCATTTGGCCAAAACAGATCTAACTGTAATTAAACCAAAATTCCTAGGAGTTCAAATATGTCAAGAATTTCACATAAGAGCTGATGTTGCGTTGTGTACAAAAGTGACAATATAATAATAAAAGGTATTGTGGCAAAGGCCAACATCTATTCAAGTCCTTTCATGTCAAACAAGTCACTGGGATAATGCAATGTACAATACAATGTTGTGTAAGCAAGTCAACAAAAGTAACAAGGAGAAAAAGACATAACAGCAGAAGAGATGCTTGCTTTTTACATCTGGATCTCACCGTGTCAGATCACTCACAAATTACCAAATAAATCCACATTACCTCCAGTTATTGTTTGAAAAGAAATGAATGCCAGCCATACAAATGAGCCTAATCTGTTTTTTGCATATATGCATCCATTACCTAAATGTGATTCAACATGGAAGTGTCATCCACAACCATAATCAAGTACGGACACCTCATATTTCTCATGTTCTCATGTGAGTTCACTGTTCGATGATTTTAAAAGATTCAAATGTATAAACCTGGGTTCAGGTATTTACTCTAGTGTAATAATAATAATAATGCTTTTAATTTACTAAAACAAAACTCACCAATATCAAGAGTAAAACAAGCTCAAAAACATGTTAGCTCAACCTGATACCTTACATGTAGTGCCACGTCTGAATATCAATCTTTATCACCCATCTCCCTTGTTTTTCATTCTGCATCTAACCAGGACATACCCTGAGAATACTCGTCAAATGCTTTAAATTGCTTCTTAGGGTTTGGCTCCGATGGGAGCTCTTTTATAGAAAGCAGTGATAAGCAGATGGCTGGGGAGGCATTTGTCAAGGCCGATGTAGCAGAACAGCTATTGAAAGCCTGTTTGAAGCCTTCTTTTTTCAGAAAAGTGGGACCTATCGGTACTCTGACCCTTTTACGCTCCTTATTAGATAAAAACATGATAAGTTCTCAGCTTTATGAGAAATAGGATAGGAGGATTATGTAATGTATCATGGACACATGACCTCTCTACTCACCAAGCATGATGAGGGTGGTTGTCCCTTGTTCGTTTCCAGAGGGGTAGGTGGCGTATTCGCAGGTATACCGGCCGGCGTCGGACATTTTAAGGTTAGAAATCCTAATGGACGGGTTCTCCAGGCTGTTGTGGAGGAAGACAACTCGGTCCTTGAAGGACAGGTTGGGGAAACTCTGTCCGTAGATAGGGTGGTATACAGCGATGTTGTCCCTTTGACCATCAATGGGTTCCCATATCCAAGACACCTGGTAAGAACAGAAAACCAGTGGTTATTGTTTGCCCAAAGGGGTTTTTTAAAGAGCAATTTCTCTATTAACCACTTAAAACTCAGACTGCCCGCCGGCGAGCCCGGCCGCTATTCTGTCTTTCAGAGGTTGTTGCGTTTTCAAGCTAGAGGGAATATACTGTTATCATATGAAACTACAAAACCTAAGGAATCCATTCGTACCAACCATGTCATACTAGCTTGTCGGGAAGAATGCTAAATAAAGCTGCAAAATTAGGCTAAATTTTGGTGAGGAAAAGGGGTCCCTTGACCCCTGACCTCAAGATATGTGAATGAAAATGGGTTCTATGGGTACCCATGAGTCTCCCCTTTACAGACATGCCCACTTAATGATAATCACATGCAGTTTTTGGAATGCAGTATACATGTGTTATTTTCGCCTATACTAAAATGGTGTATTTGAATATTTCTGCATACTGGGGTCTCTAAACAGTCTTGAAATACATAAATGGGGTATCACTGTAAAGCTGAGGCTCTTGTAGATCCAGTGAGCCCAACGTTATTCATGTGTGATGTGTTATTTTCGCCTATACTAAAATGGTGTATTTGAATATTTCTGCATACTGGGGTCTCTAAACAGTCTTGAAATACATAAATGGGGTATCACTGTAAAGCTGAGGCTCTTGTAGATCCAGTGAGCCCAACGTTATTCATGTGTGATGATGTTAATCCCCATAGTGGCCATTTCATTGTACTGTTTAGCGGTAAAAAGAGAAAGTTTGCTCCAACTGGTGGGCGGTGCTCGGTATCGGTGCTCAGCTGATCTCAACATGGCTGCCGGGTCACAAACTTTCTCATTTTACGGCTAAACAGTACACTACAAGATGTTTCTGATAACATTTGAGGAGAGAAATAAGCATTACAGTAACAGAATATTGATTCATATTTGATCAGCGCTGCCTAGTTTGACCGTTTGATCGGAGTTTGCGAGCTCCAGATCAGCTCTGATTGGTTGTTTTCCTCCGGTCTGTGAAATCTTGCAGATGCCATTAGGAGCACCAGAGGACAAAGAGGCATATGTTTTTTTTTTTCAGATTACCTGTCTTGCACTTCTGTCAGGATATAATGTGACTGTTTAATAAAAATTACTTTTTTTTTTAATCATATTTGCTCCAATCTGCATAATGCTGCTTTTATAAATACTTTGTATAGAATCTATAAACATTAAGATAGATAGTTAATACTTTGTCAATGGTAAATAATTGGTTTCTGGGCCATCTATCTATGTAATGTTTATAGATGTTTCACAAACAATTTATTAAAAGTTTACAAATCATTTGGTAATCAATAACGAATACTTAATATAGTATATAATGTTACAATGTGTACAACAATAAACTGTTAATAGTTAATTAATGTAATCAGAATGTAATCGTTATCGTCTCCTGTCAGCTATGATACAATATAGAATTTATAAACTAATTATTTCATAATACACAAACCAATAAAATAAAATAACAGAAATTTAGCATTACTAATAATTAGTAAATATTATTAACCCATTTGTGCCTGCACCTGGGATTTTAAATTTCCTTTAATGGAAGTGTTCTCTGGGCTTGCCTCAGCACAAATGTTAAGACATTTTCAAAATCGAACCGTTCTGCTGAAAAGTGAGTTTTTCTTATCATATCTTATCTAGTCTTTGGGTACATGATGGGACAACTGTTTCTGCAATAGACTCTATTATATTTTAAGAAAAAAAACAGTAGTCCCATGTGCCCAAAGACTAGATATAGTACGATAAGAAAACGGCTGTATCTGAGAAACTACAAAGAGCACAATGAATATATTTGGTATCTATGAACTCATAACAAGATGAATATCAAAGATATGCACACAGATATGCCCCACCCCCCCACACCCAGACAACTGCGTTTTGAGAGGATGCAAACAGGAATAATAATGAGAAACCTGAAATAATTATACTTAAAGTAGCAAAATGTCAAACTCGATTAAAGCTGCAAGAGTAAGGAGCCAAGATGAAATTAAAGGTCTCTTAGACTTGCAAACACTTTCTTGAGGATCCTGTTGCCATTTTAAAGAACATTATATGACTGTCAGTGAGTGTCATCTTACAGGCTTTTCCTCTTGATGATTTCTGATATGTGAAAAAATATTGATATCTGTTATGGCTGTAGGAGAATCTGCCGCAGGGGAGAATACTGGGATGTTAAAACCAAATTGATTTTCTTTTCCCTTCAGTTTTCAACGTGACAGTGTTAAATACAGTCTACTGGCAGACCAGGAAGGAGGGGCAATAAAGTTCATCAATACACATTAAGCAAACATCTATGACTTTTATGACATGTGGAGGAAGAGGGGAGAGAAAGCAGAGAGGGTTGACGGTTGCGGAGAGGAAGACGGGTCGGAACCCAGATGTCAGCGCAAATAAGTGGATGAGACTCCCTCGTTAGCTGTACAGTAGATTGTAGAGAAAATATCATATCGGGCAATTTAGCCTCTCTGCCATTTCGGTTTTTGAACCAATTGATTCCATCCACAACTCAGAGGGGTACACATCACACCAGGATCAAATTGAACTAGCGAACAGCTCATAGCATTTTGCTTTCCTTGCTGTGTGATAGGGCATCAGAACAGTTAGGTTTCAGATAAGATGTCATCCAGGGGTTGATAAAATAAGTTGACTTCCAAATAGCCAGATGTTAAAATGAGATGATCTGTGTGTGAAAATTGTGTCAACTCCGGCAATGACAAGGAAAAAACATTCAAATACTGCTCAGAAACTTTTAGGAGGATTTTCACTGCATATTGCAAAGGTAATGCAATCTGCATGATGTAATGTTGATTGCTATCAACTAGGGCTGTTAACGCGATAATAACATGTTAACGCAAATATGCAACTAATTTATTTAATGCATTAATGCATCTTGCGATTTTTTAGGTTGTAGTGGGCTCAGTTTTAAAGCTAGAGCGAAAACACTTATATCCTATGAAACTAGAAAACTTAAGGAATCCATTGGTACCAACCATGTTATGCTAGTTCGGAAGGAGGCTAAATAACAAACCAAACGTACGCTAAATTTTGGTGAGGAAAAACTGGCATCGCCATTTTCAAAGGGGTCTGATCCAAGATATGTGAATGAAAATGTGTTTTATGGGTACCCACAAGTCTCCCCTCAGACATGCACACTTTATGATAATCACATTCAGTTTGGAGCAAGTCATAGTCAAGTCAGCACACTGACACACTGACAGCTGTTGTTGCCTGTTGGGCTGCAGTTTGCCATGTTATGATTTGAGCATATTTGTTATGCTTAATGCAGTACCTGTAAGGGTTTCTGGACAATATTTGTCATTGTTTTGTGTTGTTAACTGATTTCCAATAATAAATATATACATACATTTGCATAAAGCAGCATATTTGTCCACTCCCATGTTGATAAGAGTATTACTTGTCAATTACTTGACAAATCTCCCTTTAAAGTGCATTTTGAACAGACGAAAAATGTACGATTAATTGCAATTAAATATTTTGATCGATTGACAGCCATATTATCGACATGTCGTTGCCATTTTTAACAGTGGTTCAGGTGACACAGTAACAGATCAGGTTATATGAGAAGTTTGAAATCAATCTCATCTCTGTGCCCTAAGTAGACATAGTGGTCCAGGATGTGTCTAGCTAACTTTAAAGCAAAGACTGGCAGCAGGGGGAATCGGATAGTGCTGGCATTCCAACAGCTCCAAAATATTATACTTAACATGTTGAATCTTGTTAGCTCGCAAGCTAGCCACAAATCTATGCAACACCCCTTGTGGGTTTTCTTCAGAGGTGCAAAAGTTTGTGAAGCTGACAACTTCACCACAGGACTTACTTGGATCCGAACCCAGCTGTTGTTGGACTTAAGACTTGTTAAACTACAGTGTATAGCTTTCCTTTTCTATGGAGTTAGATCAGTCTCAGTGTTAATGAATGCACACAGAAGGATTCACAAATGTATTTAGCGATTTATATATAAATGACTCCACAAAAATATTTGACAGAATATCAATGCACACAAAAATAGTTACTGTTGTATATAAATGTAAAGAAATACATATACAAAATAAGGTTCACAAACATATTTCTGATACACCCACAAATATTTCTTTGAGGCTCTCCTGACATCGCCCGATCCACAAATGCAGAGGCGATAAATCAACTGTATAGATTTCAAATATTGGCAGTTTTATGAAAATTGATAGCGAATCGAAAATTTGCTCCAATGTTTTCAAAGTTTTGAAGCTCCACAAGACTAGTAGTGGACCTACCCCGCTGACCTCCCTTTGGTTCTCTGGTGGAGTAGGGCACATTGGGGCTGGCTGGAGGCTGCTAAGTGGCTGTGGGATATAGCTGCAGAGCATGTGGGAGACCCAGAGGGAGTGCAGGAGGACTGTGGGGTCCGTGCCCACGACTGAGTGCCCACTATAGGTTTTCCTCCAGTGCCCATGACCCCTGAATGTGGAGCCTCCAACATGCTTTACGGGTCCTGGTTCTCTTCTTAAATATATTAAGAAGTTGGGCATTGAGATAAACAGTTGCAAGCAATAACTCACATTTTATAAATTTCAAACAGTTCCATTGCATTCTTTTATGCAGGTGGATGGAAATGCACTAAATGACTCATTTTCTGTCTCTAAAATCCACACATACAGAGTGTGAATACGACAGTTTAGGATTTAGTTTGACCTAATGTAGCCATTTCCCCATGCTTCAGGTGTTCCTTAAAGGTCTCATATTATGCTCATTTCCAGGTTCATATATGTATTTTAATGATCTACTAGAACATGTTTACATGCTGCAATGTTCAAAAAACCCTCTATTCTTCTCATACTGTCTGCCTGATAAAGCCTCTTTCAGCCTCTGTCTGAAAAACTCTGATTCAGAGCCTGTCTCCTCCCAGTCTGCTCTGATTGGTCAGCGTTTCCGGGTCTCTGCTGTCAATCAAACGCCTTCAACACAGCGTCACTGCCTTCCCCGCACTGGAGCCAGAGCAGCAGGAAGAGAGATTCAGAGTTTATCAGCGTTTCTAAAGTTAATAATAGACTAATTTAAAGTTTATAAACCAGAAACTTCACACAGCGCACGTTCCCGGAGGAATCTGATCTGAAGTCGGCGAGAAATTAACAACATCTGCGGCCAAGATTCCGGGTTTTCCTGACGGTTCTGCTCCGGTAAATATGTTATTTTTAGCTCTGTCACGTTAGCTCAGTATTTACATTATGCATAAACTCTGTAAACCGTAAACATACACTCTGTTTTACGTTTGTCTTTAAAGGTCCATTTGTGAGAAATGACCAACAGAATCATCCCAGTGAAGAAGAAAACATTTGCTGTGAGCAGATAGTTCTATTTACATGGGAGATACAGAGGTAGCATGTTAGCATGTAGCTACATGTAACGGTGTGTAAACACAGCGAACATCAGTGTGGAAAATAGAAGATGTGAAACAGTAGTCAGTTAAAGTGGCAGTATGCAACAATTTTTTGGCATAATTTGGCAAACATTCCATAATAACCTTTCAGCATATTGTAATTCAAGTGTTCTGAGAGATAACTAGATTTCTGCTCCTCATCATGTCTCTGTATTCAGGCTTTTGAAAAATCGAGCCCGCGACGGCATATTTTGACTAATCACAGGTCATTTCAGAGAGAGAGAGCGTTCCTATTGGCTGTGCTCCGGTCATGTGACCAGAACTTGGCTTCCTTCAACAGATTTTACAATGGCGGCCGCGTCACAAACTTTCTCATTTTACAGCTAAACAGTACACTACAAGATGATTCTGAAAACATTTGAGGCGAGAAATAGGCATTAATATAACAGAATATTGATTCATGTTTGATCAGCGCTGCCTTGTTTGACAGTTTGGTCGGAATCGCGAGTGATTGACAGCCGGCTCTAATAGACTGCAGCTGGACAGCGGACCTTGTTTTCCTCCGGTAAGTGAAATCCTTCAGATGCCGTTAGGAGCACCGGAGGACACAGTAGGACACAGAGGAACATGTTTTTTTTCAGGTTACCTGTTTCATGTACTACTGTCACGATATAGCGGCTGTTTTCTAAAAATAACTTTTTTAAATAATATTTGCGCAATTTTCGCATACTGCAGCTTTAATTATTTCTGGTAAAAGACACCTGATAAACGTAGCAAAGTAATCAGAGTAATGGTATATTATTTACTGTAGCAGCTGTCTCTCTGTGTTATCATGACTACAGACCGGTTAACGTTACACTTACCGTAGCTTACCATGCTGGAATACTTTATCCTGTAGTGTCAACATAACTGAAGGTGGAATTACTGATCTTATATATAACAACTGCTCAGTAACCACAGTATCAGCAGCTATTGGGAGAACGTTATAGGGTACTGTGTCCATGTTTCAGAGTAACTTAGATTTTTTCACATGAAACGGTTTTACTTGTCAGACAGTTATTGCCATATTTATGCTGTGAAATGTTTGTCAAAGCTGCAGGTTATCTGTTCACGTTCAAAATACTGTGTATAATTAATATTGTCATCTGTCTACTCAAATAAAGTTTGACTGTGAAACAGAAATGTGTTGTGTTGCTTACAGTCACTATTTACTCTGTACCCTTCTACATGCATGAATTAAAATACATTTTTCATATCACCTGTTTAAACTGTAATTACATTACTTTGTGAAAGAACATGTTATATTTATCTAATACCACAAGATCATTAATTGTAAATTTAAAAATTATAAAAACCCTCCTTAAAAATACAGCTCTTTATTCACAATAATAACACTGAATTATAAATTGGGTACACATAATTCCAAAAGTAGCAAAGCCATGACTTGTATGTAAACTGTCCAGATCATGTCCTCCTTCAGAGTAAAGGGTTTCTTGTAGAGTGAAGTTGTGTCAGCTGGTAATAGTTCATCCTGGTGCATCTCCATGTGGATCAGGTCACTCAGATGACCTGTAAAACATGACAGATTCAGTGTTAGAATATACTGTCATGTAATAATATCAAGGTGTATAACAGTAACATCATCTTCTAACATGTGTAGTTATGGCAACAGCTACAAACAGTGTAAAATGATAAATCATTTTTTATCAAGTATGGAGGAAGAAATGGATTACACAGAACTTTTGACTTGGAGTGTAACTTGTGTTGTCTGTATCAAAAGCTAGACCTAGAAGCTTAGACTTTAGTAAACTTTTACATATTATTTAGCCCAAGACAACGAAGAAGCTGCCAGTATTCACGTTGTAATGTCTTTTAATCGCTCTACGAGGGAAGTAACGTTACAGAGAAGACGTTGATTTCTGCTCTGAGCTCACGGCATCTCTCTCTCTCTCCCTGCTCGCTCGTCCAGTCAGTAACTCCGGTACTCAAACCTACACAAATTCTTACAGTTTGACTGTTTGTTTTTCACATGAGCTCCTTCAGGACAGTCTGTGGAGTAAATCTACACACACTCAACATATCTGTAACGCAGACAGACACACCAGAGCAGAAGGTTTGCATGTAAACAAAGCCCCGGTGGACCCACTATGAAAGCTAGCGGCGTTAGCCGCGCAACATGCTAATGTTAACAGGCAAACAGTCTGCTAAATAAACAGAAACTAAAACAACATAAACATGACAAACTTACAGCTTCCGGGTTTGAAGGTGGGTCCAGGTTTGAAGGTGGGTCCCAGACAGCCGGTACGGTTCCATCCTGAGCTTCAGTTTGCAGTGAATCCTGTAGTCTACTGACCCGTGTGTTTTACTGTTGCTGTGAGGACATTTCAGTCAAAAATCACCTAAAACAGCTAAAAAATAAAGTGAATCCACTGGGTCTTCACGTCCTCAGATGATGGGAGTACATGAAGACTTTTCTGCTGGTTCTTGCAGACTAACAGAAGTAGTAGCACGCTTTGCTTGTCCTGTTAGCAGGTCCGTGATTATAGCGAGGAGAACAATGGCGGACGGAGAGAAATTCAAGAGCAACTCAGTGGGCGGGGTCACCTAGCTGGAGGTTGTTCTACCTAATTCTACCGTAACCCTTATATGGCATGACAAGAATCACCGACGTCACTGATTCCAAGAAGTACGACTCAGCGCTTTTTCGGATACATTTTCCGAGAGATGGAGTAGGAGAAAAAGAGACAGGATGGTCTTTTATGACACTATGGTGGTCTGTAGACACACTGGGGACAGATATTGATGATTAAAAGACATGGAAAAGTGCATTTTGCATTATAGGTGACCTTTAAACAAAGCAAAATTTGTGCCATTAATTTCTTTATTTGCATGTCCTTGTTTTGTCTGCACGAGAAAATGTCACGAGGGAGAGTTACCTTTTTGACCTCCAAATAAACCAGTTGTCTCTTCCAATGATTTCACTCCATTAGAAATGTAAATGGACTGCAGCGCTTCTCTAAATTTCTGGAAAAAAACACACCGATGGTGGCGGAGCCGCCATGCAAGACGCTGGTCTGCCCATTCGAACGCTTCAATATGCAGACAGCATGGGGATCGAACCACCACCCTTGTGATTAATGGACAACCCACTCAAAAACCTGAGCCACAGCCAGAGCCCCCCTCCCCCACTACCTTGTCAAATCTTACTTTGACAGTCTGAGCTTCAGTGCTCCCAAAGCTACTAAAAAACACAATATTGTGTTCCATCATCCTACCTGTGTGAGTTTGGTTCGGCCTCCTCCATCGATGAACTCGCAGCGGAGATCAACGGACTCTGTGGGATACGCCTCCAGCTCCTCCTCTACTCGCACTTTCTGAGCCCCGATACCTGGAGGCAGGAGGAAGGGAGACAAAGAGGGAGATTAGGCATCAGCCACAAAACCAATATTGTTTGAATAATTAAACATGTTTGTTTGCATTGGAATTAAAAGGGGAACTTGAACAAACAGAGACTAAGAGGGAGAAGATTGAGAGAGAAAGAGGGAGGGAGAGAGAACTTAGAGTTCACAGACACACAGCCAATAATGCATGCAGGGCAGAACAAGGTCAATACGCTCTAATAGTTCAAATTAACAAACGAGCCATCAAATTATATATACACCTCCTACCAATACAGGACTCTGCCCCCCACCCCCACAAAAAGAAAATTATATCAAATCTTGGAACGAAACCACCAAATCACCAAGTAAATTAGAATTCTATTTGACCATAACAGAAAGTACACGGTGGCAGAGTACCTGACCACCGTGACTGATAGCAAACTAAGGAAAACGTTGACAATGTCCAGACGGAGTGGACACATCCTGGCCATAAAAACAGGCCGTCACAGTCAGAACAGACTACCCAGGGAGGCCAGGCTGTGTTCACTTAAAAGAGAGGTGGAGACAGAATCTCACTTCCTACTGTAATGTGAGAAATATAAGGATGTGAGAGATGTTTTCTTTGAAAAAAATAAATAACATACAGTATATCCTGATTTTATCCATTTCCCCGATCCTCAGAAACTACCATATGTGGAGAGAAAAATATGTGCAAAATTAATTGCAAAATATGTTGACTGTTGCCATACAGTAAGAGGTGCTACAAGCTCCGTAAATGTTTCTGATTGATTTCATCGGTAAAAGAATGTCTGCTTTAAATGTTAAAAATGTTATTGCGATTATTTAGTTTTCTTGTGTGAAATGTAATTATTAAATAATATGTAATTTAGCTTTGGCAATAATGTAACCTGAACATTCATGCCAATAAATCTTATTTGAATTTGAATTTGAGAGAGAGAGCGTTTTGGTAACTCAATGAGTGCAGACTGCAGACATCCGCCAAGGCCAAGTTCCCTATCTCGCAATGTTAATGAAATAGAAAAATGTGTGTATCTGTCCCGTCATTCAGATCTGTTTCAAGATGTATTCTTCCTTGGCCCATGCTACACCCTTCCACCAAGTTTCTTAAAAACCGGGCCATTAGTTTTTCCGTAATCCTACTGACAAACAAACAAACAAACCGAAGCGAGAACATAACCTCCTAGGTAACAATGGAGTGTTCGTATTTCATTACGAATCTGGTGTTATTTAAATTAAATTGATGTTTTTCCTTCGTACTCGTTTTTGTCAGAAGGAAGGATCGACCACCTTCATGTGTTCCAGACTATTTAAGACAAGGTTATTGAGAAGCGTGAGGGAAACAGAAAGAAGAAGAAAATGAGGAGGAATTAAGAGAGAAACTGAGAGAGGAAATAGAGATGAGTTCTTTCAAGAGACAGAGAAAAGCATTTGAATCATGAGCCTTTGATAACAAGCCTCAGGCAGAGTCTTAGCCAGCTTCTTTCAGCAAGGCCCTCTACATTACAATACAACTCGTCTACCAGGAGGCATCGCTAGGGGGCGAGCCTTTAGGAACACCACGGCAGCTCCAGTACCGCTTCTTTAGTGTGTTTGAAATTCAGTGGAAGGCACCTGTAACTCTTTGCATGAGCATGAATAATAGTGATGAGAGAGCAGGGCCTGTGAACAAGGCCAGCATAGGTTCACCTAACACAGTCAGGGAGAGCTGGCCCGTCCGTTCAGACTTAAACAGCAATGAAAGGAGGACGGTTAGACCCAAGCACCGTACAGCACAAGTTGACCTGGGAGCTGAGAGAAAAAAAAAAGCAAGAGACCACCCAACAAACACTGGACTTTTACCCATGAAACCCGTGTTTGAGACTGGTGTAGACCGGTGTTTTGTTATGTAAGTTACGTTAGTGGCGTTTGTCACATGACAATTGTCACATGCTTTTTGTGACATTTGTGACGTTTTTTCCGTAGTTGTGTTACGTTGTTTCCGTATACGTGTTTTACTTAGTTTAAGTAATTATTTTAAGCCCAACCATGACGTTTTCCTTTTCCCTAACTAAGTGGTTTTGTTGCCTGAACAAAAATAACATGCGAAAAGCGCCATACAAATGACACACAAGAATGCGTACTCATATGACACGCGGAATGTCCATGTAATGTCGTGGTATTTATATGCCTTCCTGTCAGACCGGGTTGAACCATTACACCATAGAAGGGGTCTCTGTAGAACCTCTCAAAGGGGGTTCTGGGTGGAACCTTTAACAGATGATTCTAGGTATAACCCTTTATGTTGGGCTCTAGGTAGAACCGTCTGAAAGTGTTGCTGGTGGAACCTTTATAAAAAAAACTAGGTACCAAAAGGGTTCTCCTATGGAGACAAGTCAAAGTGTATACTGTCTCTTTTAACCTTTTTGTAAAAAAAAAAAAAGACTGTGCAGCTGTGATACCTTATTTTTTTCCACAAACAAGAATCAGTATTGGTACCGATCCGGTCAGGTCTCTGAGTTCAAATAGACCCAGCGGAGCCAGCCTCCACTGGATCTCAGATGGACTTGACAAATAAAAGAATATGCAATAGAAACTTCTCCTAACATGCTCTGAAGAAGGCGCCGTGCTGAAGCGCGTAAGCGTATGTCTATTGTGATGTGAGCCAATTAAACAAGTGAAATGTTAGTATTTTGTCCTCCTTGTTTTTGAAATCTGCGACGTGCTACCCTGTCTCATTTTTAGAAACTTTTCCTAGTTTGCATGTGAGAGCAGCAGGAAACCCTGAGCAGGGCTCATTCTGCTAAACAACAAGATTATAAAAGCATACCTCGATACTTTAAACTGGATGTAAGCCGTGTCTTGTGTTCATTAAAAACACCTTAAGCGGCTGACTTGAATTGTCCCTGCCTCTTAGCAATGGGTGTTTTTATTTGTATCAGTGTCAACACGCAGCTCTCAACCAGTGAGACAAATAGCATTATATGTGTGTGTGTGTGTGTGTGTGTGTGTGTGCTTGTGTGTGTATATACAGTATATATATATATATATATATATATATATATATGTGTGTGTGTGTGTATGTGCTAATGCAAATTTGTTTTAATGCCACTAATTTCTTTAATGCATTAAAGCAACATGCAGTTTCTAGGTTGTAGCAGGCTCAGTTTTAAGGCTATAGTGAAGAAACTGGCATCATATGAAACTATAAAACCTAAGGTATCCATCGGTACCAACCATGTCATACTAGCTTATGGTGAAGGAGGCTAAATAACGCTCCAAACTTATGCTAAATTTTGACGAGGAAAAACTGGCTTGGCCATTTCCAAAGGGGTCCCTTGACCTCTAACCTCAAGATATGTGAATGAAAATGGGTTCTATGGGTACCCACGAGTCTCCCCTTTACAGACATGCCCACTTTATGATCATCACATGCAGTTTGGGGCAAGTCACAGTCAAGTCAGCACACTGACACACTGACAGCTGTTGTTGCCTGTTGGGGTGCAGTTTGCCATGTTATGATTTGAGAATATTTTTAATGCTAAATGCAATACCTGTGAGGGTTTCTGGATATTATTTGTCATTGTTTTGAGCTGTTGATTGATTTCAAATAATAAATATATACATACATTTACATAAAGCAAGCATATTTGCCCACTCCCATGTTGATAAGAGTATTAAATATTTGACAAATCTCCCTTAAAGGTACATTTTAAACAGAACAAATGTGCGATTAATTTGTGATTAATCACAATTAAATATAAAGCCAACAAATGACTGTATTAAATTTGCTGAAATTAATGAACTTTAAGGAACTTGTAATCCTTGTCATCGTGAGACGGAGGAAGAGAGAAAAATTACTCAAGGAGAACAAGTAAGAAAAACACAAAGAGGAAGGATCAGAGAGAGCAAAACAGAGAAGTTATAATCCCTCGTTAATGCAATCTAGTCCAAGTCCAGCAGCTCAATGTGTTTGGCAGCTTCTATGTACAATCAGGGGACATTTTAAGAGAGTCTTTGATTGTTCGAGTCATTTAGCAACAATGGGCCTCATCATCAAACCTCTTGATGCTCACTTTATTAACTCTGACATATAATGGTGCTTCGCTTTGCCTTTCTCCCTCCTCTTGCCCTGCTCCTTTAACTGCTCCCTTCTTGGCACTCATGCAGTGATCCAGACCCCTGCCATGAACCCCCCACCGACCTAGTATCAAATCCCACCAAGGTCTTTTCTCCACCACCTCCTCTCTGCCCTCTCAGTCAGCCTCTGCTCCTGTAAAGATAAAATTGTTGCGGGAGGCCGGCCTCTCGCTCCCTCCACAAGAAAAGGGGGATAAGCACTCGCTAACCGCTAGCTAGCCCCGGGTGGTTCCAGTGAAAAAGCCTCTTAGTGTGTGGGGGGATTGATTAGGACAATATGTTACAAGCCACAGCATAGAGGTGAATGGGCTGGCTGGGGTTTAGCCTGCGAATCAGCTGTAAAACACAGTCACATTAACAAAGAATGTAAAGTGTGTGTGTGTGAGCTGCAGGGGGTGTTGAGTTGTTTTGGATTTACAGCATGTATGCACCCACGTGTCTGCCCATGTGTTCAGGAATGACTTTTGTGTGTAAAGGCGTATGCTTAAAGGTGTTTGTGTGTGCAGAAATCTGAGAATCTTGTTGTAATGTGAGTGCATATGAGGCGGACTCAGTCATTGAACCACAGTCTCTACCCTGAGGGAGACAATGGGCTATCAAACCAGTCATCCATTCCCACTGTGAGACAGCAGCATGCACACACATGCAAAACACATGAATGCAGACTACAGGCTGTCAAACAAGCTTTTCCACGGCCTGAATCAACAAGAGCAGCAGCAACGAAGCAAAAGTTCATCTCGGGCTCCGTTATTTGCTTCCCCTTCCGTCACATTCTCCTTTCTTATTTCTTCTCTCTTGCACAAACACACACATTCATTCCCCCTAATTAAACACATCGACTCCCACTATTCATAAAGAAGCTGAAATGCAAAACACACACACACACCAGACGGTCTCTCCAAAGCCACAAATCACATTAAGCTTTGGGTTATTCATAGTGGTCAATGAAATCTCTTCTCGACAACTGAGACAAAGAGAAAAAAGAGAGTAAGAGCGGATGATGGAGAAAGAAAAAGGAGTTGGAAGACTAAATGCAAAATACTGAAAAAGAAAAGTCTGGAAGAGTGTGAAAGGAGCCTGAGAAAGGAGAGGAACATGAAGAAGAATTCATGGGGAAGGATACATGCAACAGAATAAAAGAGCAACACAGAGGCAAAGTCAGGAAGAAGGTTTAAAAAGTAAAGTGAAAGGAATGACTAAAGCAGAGAGAGGCTGAAGGCGATGGAGCTGCAGGGGGAGACCGGAGGAGGAAATGGAGAGGGATGACTAAAAACCAGAGAGAGTAGAGAAGAATGAAAGGTGGCCACAGAGTAGAGATGTGAGATATGGCCATAAAGAGATATGAGGAGGAAAAAGTAGCACATTGAACGAGTGAAAAGGAAGGAGAGCAGAGAGCATGAGATCGCATCAGAAATGATTCATTTCCTCAGAGCCTGGATCCAACAAGCCCCATGGAGACGCAGCTGACTGGCTCAGAGAGACGAGATGAGCTGAAGAAAGTTTCTCTTCTTACTGTTCGTGCAGACCTGCATGACCAAAAAAGCTGCCATATGTGGGCGTTTTGCTGAGTTTTTTCTTAGGGTCAAGCATCTGAACTAATACTTTGTTGCTGTTAAACATTATACTCACATAGATGAGTTTTAAATGTTATCATTTGGTAGAAAACCATATGTATGTCTGGAGATCATAATCTGGAATCTATACTTTACTTGAGCTGTAGGGAGCTTAATTTAAGGAAAACTTTGCAAATGTGAAGTACTTTTAAAGGGGCATTCCACTGATTTTACTCATGAAGTTCAGTTTAGTCCTCACCAGGAGAACTACACAGCCTGTGTGCATAATGCCTTATGTGGTACTGGATGGAGCTTTCCAAAATTTGATGACACCCTTAGGGTTATCTCGGCTTGGGCTTGAGACCTTTAACATAAAGCCTGCATTACAAAATGAAGGCGAGAAGAGAAAAAGTATGCATTTTGGAGGCAGAGAGGGTCTAATGAAAGACGCTATTGAGATGCATCATGGGAAATGTAGGAACTTGACCCACACTAGACACCAAGGGCCCTATTTAAACAAGCGCATAGTCTAAAGTGCATGGCGCAAGTGCATTTAGGGCGTTTCCAACTCCACAAACAGAGCATAATCTGGCACAAGGGACAAAGGGGTTATATTTAGTCTCTTAATTAATCATAGGTATATTTTGGACATAACAGAAATTAACCAATCAGAATGTCATCTCCCATTCTCTGTAAATGTCAGGTGCACCTGCACCTGGTACATTGCTATTTAAATGGCAGAATCGGCAAATGGGAGAAGCGAGCGGTTTTCTGTAGTGAAAATGTTGTTTTTGAAAGGCTAAATGCCAATGAATATGAACTGAAGTAGAATATTTCGTTAGATAAAAACATGTTGAGAATTTTGGAAATGATTATGTCTATCTTTTTTTTCAATAAATTTTGTTTTAGATAACTTGAGGTCAGAAGTCAAGGGACCCCTTTGAAAATAGTCATGCCAGTTTTTCCTCGCCGAACTTTAGTGTAAATTTGGAGCATTATCTAGCCTCCATCTCGATAAACTAGCATGACATGGTTGGTACCAATGGATTCCTTAGGTTTTCTAGTTTCACTAGCTTTAAAAGTGAGCCAGCTACGACCTAATTATCGCAAGTTAATGTGTTAATGTGTTAAAGAAATTAGTGGTGTAACTTTGACAGCCCTAGTTTAAATTGATTTCCACTTGAAGTTTTTGTACCCTCACACCTTCTGCAAGGAAATGACACCAAAAATCCCAGTAATTTAGGCAGCTCAGAAATGTTTTTTGAATAGCCTTCTAAAGAGCTAAATGGGAGTATGCTTCAGATCAGGTAAATACCCTTCAATTGAGTAAAAGAACAAGAAAACTGGAACTACAACCAAAGTTCAATGACAAGAAAATAATATTAATATCTATATTTTTGTTCTGCCTCTTGATCCAAAGTCATGTCCAGTTATGTATTTTTCCCCGACTTTAATGAAACACACATTTTCTTGATTGTTACAATTTTTAGAGCTAAACTTTCTACCCTGTGAAATCACATGTAATTGTTGACTGTATTTATACTTAGTATTTATCCATGGAAGCCTTTCTCTTCTCCTGCTATCAGGGAGATTGGTGTCAATGCACCAGTATGATCCTCATCTTTTCAGTCCTTTCCATTATTTGCTCACAACCCGAATGACCACACAATTTGCAGCTCATTCTCCTGTTGCACTCAGCAGAAGTCACTGTGGATTGAAGCATCGGCTGAACGTTAATGGAAAGTCAAAAGAGGAGAGGCGGTTAAATGAATGGCCGCACTCTGCTTCCCTCCCAAAGCACCAGAGAGATGAATCACAGTTAATTGACATTTAGAGGCTTGTGGCATTTGCCTGTTTATGTGGAGCTTCCCTATGTAGACGAGTCACGCAGCGTAAGCGTGAGGAATATGCTGATGGGCTGCACTGCACACTCATGCACATTAACATCCAAATCACATACTTATGGAGGGCAGCGAACCACAGCTGTTTTGTTTTGGGCTTTTTTTGTCAGCCTGTCATGATGTCAGTTATGTCAGCTTTTATCTTGGTCATTGCCAACAGCTGTCAGGCGCTAAAATGGGAAGAATTAACGCATTTGTACAGATAGAGCTGCTGCGTTGGAGAATTATTCTAACATAACAGCAATGTGTGATGAAGCTATATTTCTTTTCTTCCTTTGTTCACTATCTTTTTATCTAATTATTTCAGCCATAATTACTGTGAACTGAAGCCCAGATGATAAGCAGGGATTAAAGTAATACCTGAAAAAATGGAAATGTGATGTCATCCCATTGGTAGACCTATTATCCCTATGAGACCCACAATAGACCCGTTTTTGTCTTTTCTAGGTGGGCACAGGGGGTCTTTATGGGGAGATAGTAGGTCAACAGTAGATGTGGTGTACATCATTTCGAAAGCTGGGAACCTGAAGATTAATTTTAGATGCTGCTCAGCACTGTGTGTCAAGTTCTTCTAGTCATAAATCAGAAATAAACATGAATTAATTAATTCATTATTCAAAATTAATTGTAAAAGTGTATAAGGGTGTGGAACATTATGATGTATATGATGGTCATCCCCATGCTCTATTGTGTCTCATAAATTGTTGCGGCAATTTTTGGGATGATACCATTTGTTACACAAATTTGGTGCTAAATTTAACCATTTTTTACCACTCGTGAATTGATAAAAATTATCAATAATCCCTCCAAAATACCACATTAAGATACCAAGACCTTGAGGAGCACCATAGAAAAAGCCATGCTGTGATTTGGTATCAAAAACTTTTGATATTTGGAGATTTCTGCAAGAATTGCATTTTTCGGCGATTGGATGGCGAGTACTTCTGTTCTGTAAACTGCTCAGAAACTCCCTTATTATCCATTTAGATAGGAAAGCCATCCATCCTCTGAATGCCCTAGGTCTTTAGTTTGTGGATATAAAGTTTCATGAGGCTGTGATTATCCTAGAGGTCACCACAGGTAATTTTAAACAGTGAGGTCAAATTTAAAAAAAAATGGTCACGACAATGAAATGGCTACTATGGGGACTAACATCATCATACATGAATACAGTTGGGCTCATTGAATCCACAAGAGTCGCAGCTTTACAGGGAGACCCAATTTATGTAATTCAAGACAGTTTAGGGACCCCAGTATGCAGAAATATTCAAACACACCAATTTAGAATAGGCGAAAATAACACATTTATACTGCATGAAAAATACTGCATGTGATTATCATAAAGTGGACATGTCTGTAAAGGAGAGACTCGTGGGTACCCATAGAACCCATTTTCATCCACATATCTTGAGGTCAGAGGTTGAGGGACCTCTTTGAAAATGGCCATGCTAGTTTTCCTTGTTAAAATTTAGCCCAACTTTGGAGCATTATTTACCCTCCTTCCCGACAAGCTAGCATGACATGGTTGGTACCAATGGATTCATTAGTTTTCTAGTTTCATATGATATATGTAGCTTCACTAGCCCTAAAACTAAACCTGCTAGAGCCTCTGAAAGACAGTAAAGTCAGTCGGGATCGCGGGTCTCAGAGGGTTATAGACTTGAGCTGCACAGTGTCACAAGTCACAACTAAACGTTCATGCTTCTGTTCTTAAATGACTCATCCATGTACATATAAAATGTCATGCAGGAGTGAAACAACATCTGTCTTGGCAGAACCTGCAGGAACACGGGGGTTAACTGTGTGATCACTCCACTTAATCATCTCTCTGTCCTCCAGCTTTTGTCACTCAGGTTGAGGTGAGACGTACCAGCTTTTGTTCGAGAGACAGCTGTCGAGAGTGCTGAGCGATGAAGCATGAATTAAGCTTAAGGCCACTAATATAACTGTGCTGCTAACAAGGGACAGAAGAGCTTTGTGAAAGATTCATGCACTGGAAATTGTATCACAGTTACTTGGCACTGTGTAGCTTGTGGCGTTGTAATTCTATGAGAAGAATCTCAATATGAGATGTACGCATTTTCTCATGAAATGGCAGCAAGAGGAGGAGGATGGATGGGAGGACAGATAGCAGTTGAATGTTAGAAAACAACAGTCAAGATGATTGATGAATGCAGGAAACATCATTCATGTCTTATTTTTTTCTTCTTTGACATGTGCGTTAAGAGTACGTTGCTGGGGAGATTTTAAGTGATTCATGATACAATTCAAACGGGATTAAAAAATAATTTGTCTCTCTCCGTTGACTACCGTACATATTTTTTCCGAAATAATGTCCCATGGGGTTCAACGGAAGGGGAGGGACTTCGCCTCTCTATAACAAACATTCTTATTTTAACCAAAACTATGATCTTTGCCTAAACCTAACCAAATAGTTTCCTGTGAAAATGCAAGTTTATTTTGAAAAGACATTATTAGTATTACATGTCCAGCCGATACAAAGCAACATTAGCATTGATTTGGAGTCTTGTTTCAGGCCACCTGACGAATATAAGTCCAATATTCACTCTCCTTTTAGTTCTGTTTTTTTGTCTCCATCAATTCCCAGGGAAGATATCCGTCTCTTTAAACATAAAAATCCATAAAATTCACTAGCTAATTGCTAACTGTGTCGGTCTGATAGTGTAAAGTCGTTTTTTAGAGCTCGTCTGTCTGCTGTGGTGGAAAACGAGGCTGATGAGAGCGATGAAAATGAACCAAACCAGTAAAGCTTCAGGATGCAAAACCAAAACAATGAGTTGAAAGCTTAGGGAAAATGCAGTCAGGAAATATTTTTTCCCGGAGTTCATCACTACGAGTGGCGTCCTTCACACATGTTATCCATAAGAATATTGACTTTAGCTGCTTCAAGTCTCTGTAGGTAGCACTTTCTTAAAGAAAATCAGTTTAGCCATTAATCACATTATTATTATTCTTTACGTTTAACACTTGAATCAATCACATCAATCACTGTGGACTGCTATATTTCACACATAGCACAGTCGCTAAACAGGTCAACACCTATTAAAATCTGACGCTCATGACATTCACACATGAAAAAAACAGATATAATTCTGCAAATGTGACGTGGAAGAGATGGAGGCAGAGGAGGGCCGGCGTTGAGTGACTGTCTCATCCACCACACACTGGGGAGCTGAATTAGTGGTAATTGACAGCTCATGATGATGGCATTTTGCTTTGCCTTTTCAGTAACAGGACACTGATCAACAATGTGGTGGAGGGACAGGAAAGAGGAGATTAGTTGTCACGAAGACACACACACAGTTACCGTTAGCTCGCATCTGTGTGTTTGTGCGTGTGTGTGTGTGAGGATTTGTCACCACAAAGATGCTAATACAGCTTAAATTCCAAATGAGATATCCATTGAAACATTCAAGGTGATTGATGGGAAGCAGAAAATTGCATTATCTGTTCAAATACTGGATCTAATCAATCAATGTCCATATCTTCTGGCACAAAATTTAAGCTAACAATATGCTAGTTGATTGAAGGATAGTAAATGATTCTTTTGGATGAGATTTTGAATGACGAGAAAAGAAATGTGATTTTATTCAACAGATGTAACCTAAATAAACAGTGAGAAGCTGTGATTTCAGACCGGAGCTGGCATTTATGTTTGTTCTGTACTGAAACATTCACATTCTGAATAAGAAATGGGTTATCCCGTTATAAAATGATCGTCAGCATCAAATGAAAGCAAATTATCTTGAATCATTACAGATATTAGATAGTTTAGGTCTGAGACTGGAACATCCATATGTATGAAATATTGAGCTAAATAAGACTTAACTAGAAAAGTGCTAGAGAGAGAGAGAGAGCAGATCCCCACCAGGTACGTGTGTCTTCAACTACCACTGCTGTAATATTTGATGGAATGAATACAAACCACAAATGTGTGATGGTACGTGTCCACAGGCTCCGTACTTTCCAAGCTTCCCATTCATTGTCTACATTAGCAGCCGTGCGATGCATTCTGGTAGCGTAGCGGTGCAATTCAAGAGACGCTCACAACGTCATGTTGGCCGCTCCTCATTTGCATAAAGTTGAGGTCTGGAAACTCCCAAGAAACTTTTAAACTAACCATTGTCGTTCCAAAATAGACAGATTTAGCAAATGCGTGGCTTATTTCTCGCATAAAATGTTTTCAGAAACACATTTCGGTGAACTATTTTCGTGATATAAGAGAAGAAAGTTTCCAAACGTGCCGCCATGTTGGTTCCGGTTTGAAAGCTGGAAGCAGCCGCCCACGAGGGAAAGCGTTCGTCCAATAAGGTGCCTGGCGTCTGGTGTCTGGTGGCAGCCCATCAAGCGTCCAATGCTTTGAAGCGAGGCGATCTCTCGCGATAAAAAACGCCCCTGTGGACATTAGGCTGGTCGTGGTAGTCGGTGTTAGCGGTGTTACATGATGGTCGAGCACACACCGATTACATTACGTACCCACCGCCCCCACCGTCGTTTTGCTTTTTTTACAGATATAAACCCCTTTTCGTTCATTTTGGCGTATCAGCGCTGTGTTATCAATACAAAGTTGAACGATGGACGCTACGAACTGAAAGTGAATGCATCTGCTCCATACGAGTCTCAGCTCAGAGTAGCAGGTGTCATATTTCACACACAAGGGACGAGAGAGAGTTGACAGACAGGATGATGCGAAGCGAAAAGCAAAAGTGCCTATTTGGCAATATCTCAGATTTAAACCCAATGCTATAAGGGAACCATAACGTTAATGAGGCCATGGCCATGCAGAGGACGGAGCGGTCACAGCCAGTGAGCGCTGCGGAAAGCTGGATCAGAGAGGCCAGACAAAAAGCCACCCGACGGTAAAGATCAAAGTAAGCACGCTACACATATTGAGCGTCATCTTTTCTTATACAATGTCCGGTGTAATCGGTAACACCAGTGTTGTCACAAGTTTATTAACTGGTGGGAAAATTTCCTCACCGTCACATCCCTAGTGGACATGTACCATAACCCCCCGTCTAGACATATCAAATGTGCATCAGACTCGTTATTCACTTGCATGTCTCACGCAACAGATACGCTCTCATTTTAATCTATGCAGCTGTCAGCACCGGCTCTGTGCAGGTGCGCGTCTCAGCAGCGTCTCATGGGCGTAACCGTGACCTGAAGTGTTTTAAGTCTATTTCTTTGAAAATACGCGCGTAAACGCGAGGTTGAGGCCCAATTAAAAGGCAATGAATAAATATACACCACTCAAAAAAATTAAGGGAACAATTAATCATCACAGTATAACACCAAGTCAGTCAAACTTCAGGGATATCAATCTGTCCATTTAGGAAGCAGAAGTGATTATGAATCACTTTCACCTGCTTTAGTGCAAATGAAAGGGACAACAGGTGCAATGGAGAGGCAACAGCAAGACAACCCCCAAAAAGGGAATGGTTTTGCATGTGGTGGCCACAGACAGTTGCTCTCTCCTTATCATTCCTGACTGATTCTTCTCTAGTTTCGTGTTCTGCTAGTGTCCTTGTCACTACTTTTAGCATGAGGCGGTACCTGCAGCCCAATCAGGTTGTACAGGTAGTCCAGCTCCTCCAGGATGGCACATCCATACGTGTGGTCGCAAGAAGGTTTACTGTGTCTCCCAGCACAGTCTCAAGAGCATGGAGGAGATACCAGGAGACCGGCCGTTACACGAGGAGGGCTGGACAGGGCCGTAGAAGGACATCAACCCAGCAGCAGGACCGGTATCTGCTCCTTTGTGCGAGGAGGAACAGGAGGAGCACTGCCAGAGCCCTACAAAATGACCTCCAGCAGGCTACTGGTGTGCATGTTTCTGACTAAACTGTCAGAAACAGGCTCCACGAGGGTGGCATGAGAGTCCGACGCTCTCTTCAGATGAGAGCAGGTTCACACTGAGCACATGTGACAGGCGTGAAAGAGTCTGGAGACGCCTTGGTGAACGTCATGCTGCCTGTAATATCATCCAGCATGACCAGTTTGGCGGTGGGTCAGTGATGGTCTGGGAAGGCATATCCTTGGAGGGTCGCACTGACCTCCATGTCATAGCCAAAGGGACCCTGACTGCTGTTAGGTACCAGGATGAAATCCTCAGAGCGATTGTCAGACCTTACACTGGTGCAGTGGGCTCTGGGTTCCTCCCGGTGCAGGACAATGCCCGGCCTGATGTGGCCAGAGTAGGGATATCACAAGAATAGAGGTCGACCGATATGGGTTTTTTATGGGCGATGCCGATGCCGTTTTTTTACAGAATCAGGACAGCCGATGGCAGATATATGATGCCGATATGTTTGGCTGGTTTTCTTTTTTTCCTCCATCTGATAAAATATAACAGCTTTATAATAACAAATAATACACAAAATGTCTTAACTTAAGTAAACATTTATTGAACAACACTTATGGTCTGTCTCTCCAATTTGCACTTTGTGTCTGCACTGCAGTGCATATTTTATTTTGTGCATGATGGTTAATATAAGTAATAGTACAGGGCTCAAAACCTTTTAAGCACCTTTCCAAAACTGTCCTAAAGCATGTTTTTTATTTATGTTTGTTGACAGACACTGTTACAAGCTATATGGCCATAATCTAATTGATCAAAAAATAATAATAACTTTGTTCACTTTAGGGATGTCAATAATTAACCGTTTAACCGTTAACCGACGTTAAGAACTTTAACCGATTAACGCTATCGGTTAAAACGGTTAAAATATATATTAATAATGAATTACAAAGCTGAGAAAAACTCAGAGGAGCGGCTTGTCTCTTTAAGCAGAGAAGCTGTTCCAACTTAACAGTCCACCTTAAGAGTTCACCTTAACAGTCCACCTTAAGAGGCGGAGCCGGAGTTGCAGATACAGGAAGTTGTCTCCGGTCTCTGGGTCGCTTGAGCAGAGTGAGTTGTAGCCTCGTAGCATTTACCCACCGACAAATAAACTGTACACACACTGTCTGCTACACCTACGTTCACACCACCGACCTCCCCCCACTCCCCGCCGCCACACACATACAGTCTGTCGGACGCTCGCAAAAGTTTCGCTGCAATGACAGAGCGGCGGCGAGCGCGAAGCTAGCAGCAGAACTACAGCTGCTAACGTAGCACAAAAACACACTCGCTATCGTTAATCTGGGCAGGCAGAGTATCTTTACACTGGACAGACACAGCGGACAATCTGCTAAACTAAACTAAATGTGCGGTGGAGACTTTTACTACACCACTGTGCTGCCCGCAGATGTGCCTGTTTACTAATCGGCTTAATATGCTCAGGCATCGGCCGATGCCGATTATGAAAAAATGTCAAATAATCGGCCCGATTAATCGGCCGACCGATTAATCGGTCGACCGATTAATCGGTCGACCGATTAATCGGTCGACCTCTACACAAGAACCGATACTTCGGTACCAAGTAAATGCCAACATTCTAAAAACATGACGGTACGCTTTTTCTACAGTACCGAGGGTACCGTACAATACCTGTAATCAGGGTCCGAAATTAACAAGGGCCAAATGCGGGTAGATTTTCCGTTTGGCGAGTAACTCTCTGAAGGCTTCTGTCCTCTGCTCTCTGTGTGTCGGAGTTTGACACACACACACACACACACACACACACACACACACACACAGACAACAGCGCCATGCAACAGCGTCGCGATGTTGGGTTTGTGTACTTTTTCAGAGATCCTTTATGGATTTCAGAGAAAAGGATTCACTCGTGGGGAAAAAAACTGAACTGAACTGAATTTCTATCTTTTGTTGTTTATTGCTAAATCTCTGAAAAGTGGAGTTTTTTTATTGTCATCAAAAAAATAATAATAATAATAATATATATATATATATATATATATAATATAACAATCGCATTTTAAATAAATATTTAATGGTCTAATGGTCTGTCACCATGTCAGTGAATTTAAACTACTGCTTGCAATTTGAGGATATACAGTATATAGAGAGAGCGCGTGTGTGCGTTTACAGCCTCTGCTGTTTTCTTACAGTCATTGAGCTATACCTGAGGAATAAAGTTTCATAATTTTCCTTTTTTTTTTATTACCGTGGTGTCGAATTTGGTATCGAGAATCGTGGAAATTCACTGGTATTGGTATCGACCACTAGATTTCTGGTATCGTGACATCCCTACGCCAGAGTGTGTAGGCAGTTCCTGGATGACGAAGGCATTGAAGCCATTGACTGGCCCTCACGTTCCCCTGACCTAAATCCAACTGAGCACCTATGGGACCTTATCTATTGGTGCATCCGCCACCGCCAAGTACCACCACAGACTGTCCAGGAGCTCACTGATGCCCTGATCCAGGTCTGGGAGGAGATTCCCCAGGACACCATCCGCCTACTCATCAGGAGCATGCCCAGACGTTGTCGGAAGTGCATACAGGCACGCGGGGGCCATACACACTACTGAGTCACATTATGAGTTGCCGTGATGAAATTCACGCAAGTAGGATCAGCCTGTGATTTCAATTTTTTAATTTGATTTTCAGTGTGATTTTGAATCCAGTCCTCAATGGGTTGATGATTTTGGCTTCCATTGACCGTTTTTACGTCATTTTGTTAAATACACTGCTGAAAAAATTAAGTGAACACTTAAATCAAACTTCTACATTTTGCAACGCGGAGAAGAGTGTGCTGCTCTCTGGCTCTGTCCAGAGACTGGTTTGTAATCCCACAGACTCTCCCTTCACTTTTGGCCAGCAGCTTGGAAACAAGACACAGGAACTTCTTGGGTATTGATGAGTATTTTTGCAGTGTCTATTCATGGGCAAACTTTAACCTACATTTACTGCCACTAGACAACTTCACAGCTAACCTTTCCCTCTGCTCCAATCGCCAACACCTGTCTGCCCTGAGAACAGCCACCGTCTCTCTCTCTCTCTCTCTTGCTCAACCAGACACACTCACTACGCACACCCGATGATATGCATGTGTTGATGGGAAAATAGATCAGGAATACTACTGGAACAATGTTTGTTGCTTACCTAGGCATGCAAATCTGACTGAAGAGGTTGTTGATTACTTGTGGCCCCTACCGGCCAGTTAAGAGTAGAGAGGAGTCAATGACGGTATAAAACAGTCAATAAAATATGTTTTTCAAAAAGTGTGAAACACCGCAACCATGAGAGGTCCTTGCATACAGTCATAAATGAGCACAAAAAAATATTAGGCTGATGGGTCTAGTAGTATGAGAGATTAGCCGTGGACAGAAAGACAGATGCACACACACGACCAAACACATGATCTCCTTCCAGGATCACGTCTGGCCAGATCTGGCGGAGATGATAAAAATAAAATCAGTGTGATGCATGGTGGAAAAGGATAACCCACCCAAATAAGGGTTGGAATCTTTGTATTTAGTACAGAATTTTTTTTTCACATTACTGCAGTAGTTATTGTCTTGCCTACATAAGTGACCTTGAATTAATTCTAATTGGCACTGAAAGCTTGTGGTCTTTGCCTGATTAGACATAGCTCTTACAGCATATGTGATGAAAGCGCATGGTGTCGTTTGGAGAAATTTAAATGGGAAATTGGAAAAGTTTGTCACAGCTGGAATCATCCTCAACAATCTCTGCAAATGTGTAACTGGAGCTTTGTTGATAAATGATCTGTGTGATTAGCTCCCTGATGTGTTTCAACTGCCTTCTCTCCGCTACGCCTGCCTTTAACGAGTGGAAAGAGATTTTAGAAATGTAACAGTGAAAATGTTAAATCAGACCACCAGGCAAATCCCAAGAGATAATGCAGGTCTCTGAAATGTATTCATGAACACAAAAGTGACATTTTGACTTTCTTTACAGTACATGATAAGATACTTAGTAAAAGGGGGCAATGGAGGGAGTTCTGACTTTGTAAAAATACCAAATTTTACTCCTATCATGCTTCTGCCTCAAGTCAACTCATCGAAGTCACAATGAAATATTCGTTTTTACAGCACTTTGCTCCCTTAGTGTGTTTCACTTCCTGAGGTGGGACAAAACACAGCAAAGGATCACTCAAACATGTCAATTAATTGGATATAAGTTAGTGAAAGAAAGGCAGTTGGGGAATGGAGGAAGGAGGAAATCTGGCATTCATTTTCAAATTAAGGGATGTGATAGACTGAGCTACGAAGAAAAAATGGTTTAATTTTTCATCTGTTCAAAATGAACCTTAAAGGGAGATTTGTCTAGTATTTAATACTCTTATCAACATGAGAGTGAGCAAATATGCTGCTTTATGCAAATGTATGTATATATTTATTACTGGAAATCAATTAACAACACAAAACAATGACAAATATTGTCCAGATACCCTCACAGGTACTGCATTTAGCATAAAAATATGCTCCAATCATAACATGGCAAACTCAAGCCCAATAGCCAACAACAGCTGTCAATGTGTCAGTGTGCTGACTTGACTATGACTTGCCCCAAACTGATTATCATGAAGTGGGCATGTCTGTAAAGGGAATACTCGTGGGTACAAGCTAGTGTGACAAGGAATGGATTTCTTAGATCTTTTAGTTTCATATGATGCCAGTATCTTCACTAGCGCACTTCTTCTAACTTTAAAACTGAGCCCGCTACAACCTAAAAATCGCAAGTTGCATTAATGCGTTAAAGAAATTAGTGGCGTATGCAGTGGGTGGGGTTAGGCTCAGTTACAGAAAGTAAATTAAAGTTACACTTTAATATTTATTATTTATAGTTTTATTGCCTAAACCTAAATACGTTGTATGTTTTGTCACAAAAACAGGACTTTCACACAGGAGACCAGAGTTTGCATCCCGTGTGAAACCAACAATGTGTAATTGTGTTTGTAGTTATTTTATTCCAAAACAGGATGTTTTTCTCTAAACTAAGTGTTTTTTTGTTGCCTAAACCTAATGAACTTGTAGTTTTGTTGTCTAAACCTAAATAAATTGTAGTTTTATTGCCTAAACCTAAAGTTGTATTTTTTTTTGCCTAAACCTAAAGAAGTTGTAGTTTTGTTGCATAACCCTAAGGAAATTAAAGTTTTTTGCCTAAACCTAAAGAAGTTGTAGTTTTGTGGCCAAACCTAAAGAAGTTGTAGTTTCTTTGCCTAAACCTAAAGAAATTGTAGTTTGTTTGCTTAAACCTAAAGTAGTTGTAGTTTTGTTGCATAAACCTGAAGAAGCCTTTTCTTCTTTTTGTGTTCAAAAAGTGACATTTCGTTCAGTTTTACATGTTAGAATGTGTTGCTTTTAAGTTTCACTTTCACTTTTACAACGTAGTAGGTGTAGTAGGCTCCTAATGACCCTCATCAATGGTGCTTATAGTGACTGATAACGCCTATTTAATGGCCTGACAACAGGCGAATTGGGTGCGTTGTTGTGGGTGTGTGTGAGTGACAGAGAGACTTACAATTACTTACAATGTGAGAGCTGGCTCACCAGTAATTGGTATTTGGCACTAAATGACTTATCCTATATAGTCATCTTTAATCAAGTTTCTAGTGTCCTTTTGGTGATAGCCTAGATGAAGCAGGGATTTCCCATTCGCACCGGGAACCTTTCCACCAACCAGAGACTGACAAGGTTCATGATACTCCACACAAAAGCCATTGTTATCATAATGAATAGGTGGTAGATATGCAATTTAGTTCAATCTCGAAATTATAGGGCACCTTAATGTAGATAGCTTTCAACTCCCACCTCCTCAGTTATGTCACCCATTTATCTCTGATAAAAATGATCAGCTGAAAGCTAAAATAGACAGGTGGCAATCTCAGTGTCAGATCTGCTGCCCCTCTTATTAACATGATCATAATGCTTAACCGCCACAGTTTACACTACTGTTCTATTTCTGTGTGTTAAAGCACACAAATACTGTGTTTGTAAAAGGAAAATGCATTTCTACAGGAAGCACCTCTAGAGGTAACCTCTACCACGTTGGGCCTCATGGAAGAACCACTCGTACAAACACATTTGTGCAAGTGCCACTTACCACTGAGATAATTTTCTCTTAGCTACAAACAGAATTCAGGAGACATGTCATCTGAGTCATGTACACAAAAAAACATCACATCTAATCATGGACCTTTGCTTTAGAATGTTGATTTTTGGCATCTAACTGTCACAGCACTATTAATATTTTCTAACAGTTCCAGGTCCCCTAATATACTGACACTGTTAAACTTGTCATCTTTTTTGTCTGCTGTTTTCTGATAGCAGGACTTGAATCTCCA
Source organism: Sebastolobus alascanus (assembly GCA_916701645.2). NCBI lineage: Eukaryota > Metazoa > Chordata > Actinopteri > Perciformes > Sebastidae > Sebastolobus > Sebastolobus alascanus. Next base: position 997,168 of record CAKAOJ020000094.1, read on the forward strand.
TCGTTTGGAATTTGTCTTCTTACTCTTTCATCTTGTGGATGAAACTTGCCCACATGTGCAGTGGAACAGGTAGCTTTATACGGCAACTTCAGGGGCGTCGATTAATACTAATGATTAAGTCTCATGGACGCGCATCTCCTCGTGAACAGATTGAAAACATCAGGCTGAAACAAGCGATGTCTGACAAGTTTGTGCAGTTAAGAGAGTCTGGAATTCAAGTCTCCCAGTCTCTTCAAAATAAAACTACTTAGTTAGGTTTAGGAATAGATCGACTTGGTTAGGCTTAGTCAACAAACTACTTTGTTAGGTTTAAGAATAGATCGACTTGGTTAGGCTTCGGCAACACAACTACTTAGTTAGGCTTAGGCAACAAACTACTTAGTTAGGCTTAGGCAACAAACTAGTTTGTTAGGCTTAGGCAACAAAACTACTTAGTTAAGCTTAGGCAACAAACTACTTAGTTAGGTTTAGGAATAGATCGACTTGGTTAGACTTAGGCAACAAACTACTTAGTTAGGTTTAAGAATATATCAACTTCGTTAGGCTTAGGCAACAAAACTACTTAGTTAGGTTTAGGAAAAGATTGACATGGTTAGGCTTAGGCAACAAAACTATTTAGTAAGGTTTAAGATTAGATCGACTTTGTTAGGCTAAGGCAACAAAACTACTCAGTTATATTTAGGAATAGATCGACTTGGTTAGGCTTCGGCAACACAACTACTTAATTAGGTTTAGGCAACAAAAGTACTTAATTAGGTTTAGGCAACAAAACTACTTAGTTAGGCTTAGGAAAAGATCAACTTGGTTAGGCTTAGGCAACAAAACTACTTTGCTAGGTTTAGGAATAGATCGACTTGGTTAGGCTTAGGTAACAAAACTACTGAGTTAGCTTTAGGAAAAGATTGCATTTTGGGTTAAAATAACACGGGAAGTTCTGTAACGTAAGTATGGAAGTTTCGTGACAAATCAATGAATTAACTTTGACTTGTGGTTTCACACGAACACCGGTCTCCTGGGCGGAAGTCCTGTGTTTTTTGACCCATCCATCCAACACGACCTCCTCACTACGTGGCGTTTGCCGCTTTTTATACTTTTTGGTTCACATTACATACAAATTGATTTTGTTCTGACAATCACGAAAAAAATGTGAAATTTGTCTATGTACACGAATCAATGCATTCATTTTCGTTACTATTTCACAAATTGGAACTGTATGAATATGGATGCAAGATGCAGCTGAAAGACAAGATTTGAACTCAGATTAAGTTTCCCTGGATGAACCAAAGTTAAAGACAAATGTTCAGGTCTGTGTGTTTTTCTCAGGAGGTATTCTGGCATAAACCACCAAGAGACATGTCTGAGTGTATAATCTACAAACAAAAGCCTCCCCAATGCCTGCTTCATTTACACAATAAATAACAAGAGCACCAACAGCGACGGTGAGGTAAAGAACAGATGGTTCAATATCTGAGGTCTTTGTTTTCAAAGGCCCACCTTTGCAACTCACGTTCTGAGCTTCTGTTGTACGGCATACAAACAAAAATAAGTACATGCACTATTGAAAGGCAATGCCACCCAGTGTCAGGAACGGGAGGAAAACAGCATATTCAAGAGCAAACGAATGGAGCAATTGCACAGAGAGTTCACTTGAAGATGATCAACTGTGCTCCCTTTCAGGGGATGACAAAAGGTTGAAGATGGGGATGAGCGAAGCGTGACACCGTCCATAAGCCAAGCTGCATTAAATGATACATCTCTGTCATATCTTTACTAAACAATGGATGCACAGCGCCCGTGTCGATGGCTTTTGTTCCGTGCCTCCTTTCATGTGCGAGCATTTCTTTTCAAGCCCCTGCCTTGTTGATCAAGGCTGCACGGATCTCCTCAGAGTTCCATTGAAGAGTTTGCCTTCCCTATCTGATGTGCTTCCACTGCTCAATACACTCGCATTCTGCCGCACAGATCAAAGGCCAGCGAGGAATTCATCAAACGGAATTATTCAAAAAAGAAAGAGAGAGGAGAAGAGGATCAAGATATAAGAGATGCAGCTCTGAACAAATTAGATGGTTATCCGATATTGGTAGAAAGGACAAGCAAAGGCAAAGGGGGCAAAACAAGGGTGAAGTTGGGAGGGTATTCAGAATTCAAAAAAGGACTTGACATAACGTGGATCTTATTTCATTTGTTATTGTTTGTTGAATTAGGGAATGTACAGCAGTGTTAGTATGGGACATAAATGTTTAGGTTACATGGTACTACCAAGTGATATCTATAGACTGGTCCAAAAACCACAGAAACAACTACACTCTTTGACCTTAAACTTCCACTTCATTTCCCACAGACCATCACATGTTCTCTCCTTGTGCAATCTTGGAAATGGAGTAAATTGGCTGATTAATGTGATTTGACAGCAACAATAACAAGTGTCCTCCTGAGGTTGAAGCAGATTGACATTGGAAATCCAAAGCCCCGACTTGAAAACACTGCGGATGATTATCAAATAGCATTTCAGTCAATTCTGTTGTGTCCCTTTGGAACTTCCCAATTATCATGAAAACCAGAAAGTGTGCCCAGAAATGCATCCTTAGAGACAACTTGCTTCACTATATGTTATCAATCACACTTGTGTTCATTAATCTCACCCTGACTATAGCACAGTTTGGAGGTGACCTTTCACTCTCTCAATATCATTTGCAAAGACATCATATGATTAATCTTTGGTTTCTTCTGGAATCTTTGTCCACTATTTGTTTTTGCAACAGAGAACAAAAGAGTGCATCAAGCCTTTTAGTGGGGTGTCTCATAGTGATGGAACATGTTTAACTGACTGTTGAGTAGGGTAGGGGTAAAACTAGGCCGGTACGGTCCAGTACTCTGTACCACTAAAAGATTCAGTGCCGGTACGCAGTACCGGGAAGAGGAGACAGCAGGTGCCTGCCAAAACCCACAAACAACCCGTCACTCACGATCACATTTCCAAGAAAACACATCTGCTAACATCAGGTCAACACACAGTTAGTTACCTCCTCCATGGAGGTTATGTTTTCGGTTCGGTTTGTCTGTTTGTTTGTACACGCATTAAGGTCTTTTCAGACGAGGAGCGACACTCCGCCTGCGTATTTGCTTGGATCCACGGGGTGTGACTGCGCTCCTCAGACAAGAGCTCTGCGAGTAAACGCCAGGTGCTATGCGTGGCAACCATGGAAACGGCATCTGTGCACTACTGTAGGCTATGTATCCCTGCCGGTAAAACTGTGTGGTGTATCAAATATCCCTAATCACAGCACCATTTGTTGACACATGTGGCAATGATGTTTCACTTTCATAAACATTGCGAAACAGGGCATTTGTGCTGCATTCATGTGGTGTTGGAATAATTGGAAATACGAGTTCCCCACTGGTAAAATTCAAGTGAATGCCTCCTGAAGTTGGAACTCAAAACTTGAAAAGTTTTGTCAGAATTTGCAAATTATCATACAGAACTTTCACCATTTAAATAAATAATTTGCTATACATGATGAAGTGTTTCTAATTTCTTTCTACACCATACAGGCATTGAATTGTGTGTTCAGGGACGCATGAAGATGGCGGTTGGAGGAGAACAATATCAAGCGATGAAGGTTGGGGTAGCTTAGTAGTACCGGCAAGAACTTAAATCTATTTTCACCCCTGGATTAGAGCTGCAATTAATAATAGTTTTACTATTGATTAATCTGTTATTTATTTATTTTTTATCAATATATCAATATCATTTTTAAATCTATCAAATGTGTGAAAATGGCCATCACAACTTTCCAGATCGTCAGATTTCTTGTGTTGCCTGACTAATACCCCGATTCAGTGTCACTACATGTACTAGTACGCAGCCCTGCTCGTTTTCATGCCTTCGCTCCGGTGACAGCTGTGGCTGGAGGCCGTCCGTACCATTCTCAGGAGCGTGATATCTCAGGAACGCATGGTGGGAACACTGCATGAAAAAACGGATTTTCGGCCAAACTTCACTAATTCCAGGCAGTTAAAAGCAGTTTACAGCTTGTGAACTCTTTTTTTTATTGAGCCAAAGAAGATTATATATTCACTATATTGCTCATTTCTATTTATATGAAATAATTATAAAATTATATTCATGTACATTCACAGATATAAACGTTATAGGATTGTGTTTTAAGATTGGAACAGTGCATATTTAAAATAAATAAAGATTGACAAAGATTAAATTAATGTGTACATACTAAATAAAAGCGACATAAAAAAAAATCGAAATCTAAGAATAGAAACATAACATAGATAAGGCAGTCTAGGAACATTGATTTCCAATTTTATCTTCCCCCTTAGTCTGAGTCTATAATTATACTAAGCATGATCTATCTATGCCAGAGACTTTCTTAAAATGTAGTTAGTACCCTTTAGAAAAAAGGTGTAGCCGCTGGACCATTGGTGAGTCAAAATCCCCCTACTAGCCGGATTTGCAATTGTATAACTCACAGCATTTACATTTACATGTGAAAGCCTGGACTGCCAAGCTTCCCGGGCTTGTAAAACTGCCAGAAATTGGACCTCCACGTCAATTCCCGGCAGTTCCCGGGAGTTTTCTGTGCTGCCTGCAAATTACTGTGAACAGTTGTTAACCTGAACTTGATTACTGATGAAAATTCCAGTTTTCATGCAGTGGAATTACTTCAAATTTGGCACAAACGTCCACTTGGTCTCAAGAATGAACTGGTTAGATTTTGGTGGTCAAAGGTCAAGGTCTCACAAAACACGTTTTTGTCCATAACTCAAGAATTCATATACTAATTATGACAATTTCACACAAATGTTTTACAGGATAAAATGAGGAAGTGATGACATTTTGGACAGACATGGATGTAAACTGCAACTTGACTGGTTTGCGGAGGCGTACAACCATGATGCTGTAATTCTAGTTTATTTCTATTTTTACCAGGCTGCTCCTGGCACAGGCCAACTACAAGCAATCACCAGGATCTATTTTCTGATATCAATTTTTGGTCGAGCCTTTCTTCGGCCTCTAGCCCAGCTCTGTCTGTGAAGCTGCTGTCCAAGTACGTACAGTGCCAGTCTCTCTGCTATTATGTCCACCCACACCACAATCAGGTGTGTGTTTAGCAGCACGGTTATAAGCCCATTAGCGATTACATGCAAGTGCCTCCTCTCCTGCTGCATGATCTGCCTTTTAACTGTCGCCCCGGCACGCTAAAAGGGTTTATTACACAGAGGAAAACTGGCTCATTGGTGTGTGTGTGTGTGTGTGTTGTACGTGTGTGTGTGTGTGTGTGTGTGTGTGTGTGTGTCTGTGTATATGTGTGTGTGTGTGTGTGTGTCTGTGTGTGTGTGTGTGTGTGTGTGTGTTGGTGTCTGTGTGTTTGAGACACCTGCCACTCTCATATATTTGCTCATATCCTCTATATACAAGAGAGTGCATTTCACAAAACGTCCAACAGTTAAATGCTACATCGACCAGGCATATTTCATAGGACACATGATTAAACACCTTCTCCATATCATGAGGGTCCACTTGTAAATCTGGTCTGTGCATAATCCAACAACTAAGCACATTTCAATACAAATTCAAACCTACAGCAGGTACATTTTAAATTGATTATTCTCTGCCGTTTAAGCCTGAAAACAGCCAAAACAGAGGCCTTGTGACTGCCAACTGAAGCCATAAATATGCTAAATGGTTAACAGCAGAGGAAATCTTAATTATCAATTATAGGAAGAAGCCAAGAAGCTGGAAACATTTTATGAGCAAAACTAATTTATTACAAAGTCTGACCCATATTTTACCAGGTTTCACAAATTAGGTTTGTTTTTAATCTATTTTTTTTTCTAAAAATCTACTTGTGATTCACCACTCCTGGTTTGGCTCAGACTGTGAATCACCGAGATAGATGGGTGGATTCCAACAATGGGGGTGGATTTGGCTCATTTGATTTCAAAGTGATGCGGGTCCGTTTTAACAAGCACTCTTCAGTAAAACACTTAGACGAGAGAAATGTAGCCAGCCAAGCACTGAGCCCTAATTACTGATATTTTCTGCCAGAACAAGAAGCAAGTGGCAAGTAACTGGATTACAAAGCTGAACACAAATTAAAAAGGGAAGATCAGGAGACGAACACCAATGTAAAAGCTTCTGTGTCCGACGACGACGACACAGAGTTGGGGACGGGAGGGGGACTGGGGCTTGATATGTACAAAAAAACAACTAGCAAAATATTAACAGGAATAAAAAGTAGGGCAGTGATCCTCAGAGTGGAGTCCAGGGATCCCCAGGGGTCTTTGCACCAATAAAACAAGTGTATTGTGTCCATTACTACCACCCACGTTAGCTTTGAGCCAATAGAAACTCTGATATGATTGTGACTCATCACGTCAATGTGTCATGTATAAGTAACTTCACTCAGGGCGCAATGAACCGTTCCTGCTGCTGCTTAGCTTATTAGCCAGCTAGCTAGCTGGCGAGCATGGAGAAATATTTGAATCATGGACACATTTTCAAATTGAAATGTGTTTTTGTTTATAGCTATCAAACCGGTCTGAAGTATTTAGGTTGAAAATATTTAGAATACAAGTAGTTCCAATGGCATCTAAGAGTACAAATGTTAGTAAGCATTTTTCTTAATCTGTGTTACGATTATGAGGGAGTGTTTGGAAAATTTTCTTCTCTATCCACCTTATTCCTAGCCCCCATGATGCCTTGCGTGAATTATGTCCGTGACTTCCGGCTCGTCGTGTCGCTGAATCATTTTCCATGGTAACGCTACGCTAATTCTCTCTCCTAGAGCGATTGTATTAAAAATCTAGTGAAACATGTGTGAACACCACCTATTACAGCTCGAACGGGATAATGTGATCTTTCCTCTGCCTTCTTCTATGGAGGGATGGGAGGACGACCTGAAGAAGTGGCCTCAGATAGATAGATACTTTATTAATCCCGAAGGAAATTTAGGATAACCAGATAACCTACACTAGCATATTTAGCTACTTTATTGACTCCATTGCTACGGACGGTGAAGCGATGAACAATCTGAAAAGCTCTGAGGAAAACTATTTTTAGTCTAATGCTGCCCTGCACTCCGTGCCATAAACTGCCTTACATTTTAAACTGTACAGAAAATAGTAAAAGTAACTGGCTGCCATTAAACCAACGCTACAATACTGTGTCCTCCCTACACATGAAATCATACCTGATGTTCTCCTGGCACTGCTGTCAGTCCTTTTAAGGACCCGACGTCTCTTCTCCGCTGCTCTTTCGTAGCCCAACTAATGTAAACTAACAATATTCTGTACACCAACGATGTTCCGTACAGATGATATGTTTCCACCGATCGCTGAATAAATACTTCCAGATCGTGCATAACATTTATATGCGTGTCATCCTCAGTTCCCCCCCTTTCATTCCCGACCAAGCAAGAGCCCTCCACCATTTGTTCCTGTGAGATTTCAGTCAGTTTGTGAGGTGCGCACCGTGCGCCCACAGTGCCCACAGGGGAAGCTCCAGTCCTGACTGCAGCTTGAGACGGGAGATGACTAGAGCAGCAAAAATGTACATTTCAACTTAATTTATGCTTCTCAGAGTAGTGTAGTCTGTATGAAATGATTATTATGCTATCACACGTTGTTAAATATATTACCATTTGTTGAATAAATGCTTTAAAATGGGCATTTTTAACATCAATGGTGCTCACTGACTGCTTGGCACTGCAGCAGCAACTCTGTCAACACAGACGCTGTTTGCACGTAATCCTGCGCCCAATATTGATGTTGCAGCCGTGTTATTAAAATAACATAAATAAATTCAACGTTTATTACATCAATTGAATATTTTGACATTGAACATTTTCATTAATCGCCGTTGAAATCATGTTATGCGCTCTCTACGGAACACCGTTAAGCTTAATGATCTTCCTACACAGCCGGAGGCGTTACTTTTCACCACTTTTCTCAAAAACTTTTGGTCCAAAAGACATCAGTCAAAGTGTAGACTGTCTGATGGATATTTCCCCGGAGAATGAGCACACAAACAAGCTTGTCTGGCTCTTAGCAACAGAGGAGTGCTGCCTAGGGTGGCACTGATGGGCCTAAAGTGTACGGAACACCATACCACAGCTCCGCAAGGACCTTTTAGAAAATGCCAATTTAACGTTAGTTAAATATCTGTTAAAAATAAAGCAGGATTTTGTCAAATGAAGGTGATTACGTTTCAAAAGAAGGTTAACCTATGGGACTAACTAGCTTACTGCTACTTCCGCTACCTCACCGGAAGTTATGGACATAATCATTTCTACAGTCACGCCCCTGAGAATAAGGTGGATAAGGGGTCCCTGACCCTATAAAAGTTTGAGAACCCCTGAACTAGAGGATCAAACATTGGGCTCAGAGATCATAGGAGGCCCTTGAAGCAGGGCTGTAGTCAAGACCAACTTAATCATGTCCATGTCAAGTCCAAGACCAGGTCCAGTTGAGTCCGAGTGAAGACCAAGTCTAAAGGCAGTCGAGACCAAGTCAAGACCGACTCCAGAGCAAATTGAGTCCTGTTCAAGACCATAATAGGCAATAGTGTCTTCCCAATGCTAATATAGTGAATAAGCAGTTAGGATGGACAGAAATAATTAGGGCTGCCCCCTCTCAGTAGATTAATTACTCATTGGTAATTTTGGTCTTAGTCAACTAAAATTTCTTTAGTTGATAAGTTGTTTTTAATGCTTTTTTTCATGCTGAATGACATATTTCAAAGAAACCTACAGTATGAGCAAATCTCTGTTAAACACAAGATCTAAAGTGCTGCTTTTATGCGTTTATTTGTTGAAAAACTCAGATCTGTTGATTAAATCAATTAAAATTGTGTTAGTCGACGAAGAATTTCTTTGGTCGAGGACAGCGCTAGAAATAATCTATCTATAAACAATATTCATCTATTTTCTAACATCAAATTAATCAATGCATAGAATTAGGGTTGAGGACCATTATTGGTTTCTACAGGTACGTTAAGGAAGAGGCGGAGGGGTATTTTTTTTTTTTTTTTTCATGCATCATATTGGTAGAATCAGGTAACGTTCTGTACAACCAATCCCAAATCAGTCAGGAACAACTTGACCAGTTCTCAACAGCCAAGCCCAAGACAAATTAAGACTATTCCGAGTTCAACAAGGCACGAGACCAAGACAAGTGCAAGACTTGGTCTTGAGACCGGACTCGAGTACTACAGCCCTAACCTGACCCACCAGATGGTTTGTTACACAGAACCATCTGAGAAGCCGTCATTGGAAACTGTTTGGAAAAGGGCAGGCACTTTCAAAAATACTTGGCAGGTGATTGGATGAACCATCTGTCAGTCAAACTCACCAGTCAGGAGACGAGCGTGAACATCTTATCCATCTAGAAAAGCCTTCAGTGCTGTTCTTTGCTCTTCTTTCAATGAAGAAATACTCTCCAGTTCTGATAGAACTGATGCTATTGCAGCATCTACGCCAACCTCTTCAGGAGCCGCCATTAGCACGAACTGTCGCCTCAAACGCACCTAAACCACGCCCGTAGCTGCCAGTAGCTCCTCACAGGACGCTGATTGGTCCGTGGTCCGGCTTGCTGGCCACAAACACATTACTTGAAACCTGACTAGATGGATTTTCGTTCGATATGTGGTCACGTGAGACTCATGACATCGCGAGAATCCAGCTGCTGTGCACAGTAAGTACAGCCCTGCCTTGAAATGTTTTCATGGAATCATCAACGAAAGGAGTGACAGTTTATTTTCATTTATATTTAAATCTTCACAACTGAACCAAAATTTGGGAAAGATTTACTGTCTAATAATAATAAAATAATATTGGTCTCTGGAACAAAACTGGGCTCTTCATGTATGCAAGTTTGGGAAAGTTTAAGAACCATAGTTTGACTGGCTTGAATTGAAAGTTATTTGATTTGAAATCATGTTTCCATTATCATGTATTTCATCCAAAAAATATTAAATAGAATATTTCTGCCTCTAGGCCTGTTCAATAATTAATCTAGTGCTAAAAGGTATAACCATTTGAAATCAAAATGCACTGTTCCGTGAATAAGCATCCAAAGATCATCACTCACAGGCAGGAATCCTGTTGAGTTGGAGGGCACACTTATCACTAATAAAGCGGGAGATTCTGGTGAATACAGCACATTTATACCCATAGGCCCGCCTCCTCCTATGAATCCTCATTACAGCCTCAGCCTCAGCCAGTTGTCATAACACTCAAACACCAAGCGTTCAATTGACACACTAGAGGGAAGAGCTGAAGCCGCACCCAGGTATCTAAGCAATTAGCTAACAAGCATTATCAACTAATGGATCCATTACTTTTACAATCATTCACAAAGTCTTCACAAATAGAACATTAAGCTCTCCGATCACCAGACATGACACCAAATACTGCTCCACATCTGTAAAATCCAGACCACTAACCATAGCAATCATGGGGAGACTGGAGGTGGCGTCCCACTATGTATCCTAACCTTATTCATAACTTAACCATAGTTTAATTGCCACAACCACAATCTTTCGATAATCTTAGCCAACCATAGCTAGCAGGCACAGATATTGTACAAAAACATTTATATAAAAACGATGGCATTTGACATAAAAAAAAAAAAAAAAAACATTTGTATTGGGAGTAATCCTGTCTGGCCATACTGTAGGGTTGGTTAAATCATGTTTGCAATTTATTTGTGGGTGTGTAGAACATTTCATAACATGTTGGTTGGGTTTTTGTCTTCTTGTTAGTGGTTCAAATACCAAAAGTGTCCTAAGTCCTAAGTGTCCTTGTGGCAAAATTATTGATTGTGTTGTTAAAATGCCATCTCAAAGTGAGGCAGCGCTCCAATTTGGCCATGAATAAAATATGATGTTTTTATTGGTTACTTGGTCCGCCCAGAATGACCAACTGGGCAAAGCAGAACAGACATCATGAGCAGCAATAAAGTATATACAAAAACCCTGTAAGTGAAGCTTAACTACTATTTTGAAATGTGCAAACATTCTTTGATATCCAGAAGTACCTTAACATTACTTGAGGCCCTGGGGCTACAGACATTTTGGTTGCCCTTCTCTCCCTGCACAATATGCCACGGCAACATTAATTCAGTCCATCAATGGACAGTGACAAATAGTAAATGGAGTGCCCTCCAAATCAGTAAACAAAATATGAAGCGCCTCAATATTAGACAATACGTCAACAATAAGTCAAGACAAAGCTAGGTTATCAGCCATGCACGCGTATGTGAGAGATACAGAATAAAATGTCCCCTGAGCTGAACGATGTCGTAGTCTTGCTTGTTTGATGTGTAGCGATGTCCGTGGTGCTGATCATGCAACTGTCACGATGTCTCTGTATAAGTGATTTATATAACCGACTCAGGCCTCGGACTGTTTGTGTATGGCTTATAAGGTTTAAGAGTGGGGTGAGACTACACAACTTCAGCATACTCTGCCATTCTTATAAATAATAAGATGCACTATCGGGTCACAATTAATTCATATCGACTGAACAGAATTTTAAGTGTCATCATTAAATTAAACAGGGAAAAAGCATATCATTTCATGGTAGTCTTAAGATACAAACCTACATAATATTGAACTATTCACTATGAATCCACTGTTGCATTAATAAGTTCCTAACCCTAACCCCCCAAAAAATTTAAAAAATACTTTCATTGTTGGCACCCGCCCGTAAAAAACAAATGCCCGACCAGTGGCGCCAGAACTGAGTCTGCTGATCATCATAGATATGCACGAGAAACCTCCGTGACTTCCCTGGCCCAATATTGTTTACGGTGGCGGTGGTACAAATATATAATATTACAATTTATAATATATATTTAAACATTTTTTCGAGCTCATGTCACTTGAGGCCCCTGGTACTTGGGGCCCGGGTCTTAAGCCCCGCTAAGCTTGTGCGTTAACGCGCCATTCAATTTGTTTTGGTATTTTCTTTCTTAATGCGGGCCTATTATGCTTATTTTCATGTTCATTCTGGTATTTTGGGTTTCTACTAGAATGTGTTACATGCTTCAAAAAACGCTTTACTTTTCTCATACCGGCTGTGTTGAAGCACCTCTTTCCACCCTCTGTCTGAAATCCTCTGTTTGAGCTCCTCCTTTGTGTGAATTTGTCATAATTAGCACATGAATTTTTGAGTTATGGCCAAAAATGGGTTTTGTGAGGTCACAGTGACCTTTGACCACCCAAAATCTAATCAGTTCATCCTTAAAGTCCAAGTGGACGTTTGTGCCAAGATTGAAGAAATTTCCTCCAGGTGTTGCTGATATATTGTGTTCACGAGGATGGGATGGACAGACAGACGGACGGACGGACGGACAACCTGGAAACATTATTATTAGTTGCCAGCACGGAGGCATAAAAAGACATATAATCCTCATAAATGCAGGTTACTTATGAGATAAGGGTAACCTGTTGATCCAATATTCCACAAGCTAATGAAGCAGCACTAAGCCCTCTTGGGACACATTAAGTGACCCCAAATAAACAGAAGCCCACACAGAAACATTTGCAGAGGGAGAAAAAGCTACAGAGCAAAACGGAACAACCAGAACAGAGTGTAAAATATAACGGCATGCAGAACAGAGCTCAATAAAACACAAGCGAAGAGAAGAAGAGCACGACGGATAAAATACCTCTACACAAGAGTGAGACAACAAAACTGCAATAAAGAAGCCAGACAGACGAGAGCAAAACGGTAGAACAGAAGCAGTGTGAGTGTTGGAAATGCAAACGGGGGGAAGAGACACACATAGACAGCAAGACCGGGAGAGTCGGTGCTCTTTGTGTTATGAAATGAAGAGAAATGAGAAGAAATGGATGCGGGCCTGCAGGGAGGGAGGGCAGAACACTGTGTACCAGCACATTATGGTCTGAAATTACATAGGACACAATCTCTCCCTGCTCCCCGCTACAATTCAATTCATACCCAGGATTCCTATTTGTCTCTCGCTCGCCGCGCTACAACTGAACCCCCCCTCGTCTCTCTCTCATGGTGCAGTGATGACAGCTCGACCATAGGTGGTGTGTGTGCACGTGACCTCACCAAATCTATTATCTCTGCAGGTATCGAGATCACAACTGTCCTGCAGGCTGACCGATCACTGCCAACACTGCTGGTTTCTGAGTGTGTACGTGTGTGCATGTATGTGGGTGTGTCTCTGATCTCTGGCTGTCCTTGCTGTGCCCCCCATCTCTCTCTCTCTCTTACTCTCTCTCTCTCTCTCTCTCTCTCTCTCTCTATCTCTCTCTCTAAACACACACACACACACACCACACATAGGACGGCCTGTACTGGCAGTTGGCAGTAACACACACACATGCAGTGAGAGCCCCCAGCTGTTTTCAGTCTCTCTCCTGTCGAACTGACAGACACTGGGCAGACTGATCTCCTCAACTCGAGCCGTCAGCCTCTCCTCCTCCCTCCTGCCCTCTGACTGACTCCCCTCCCTCCCTCTCTCTCTTTACTTCCCTCTCTGTCTCCCTTCTTGTCGTCCACTGCCCTCCTGCTCCTGTTTAGTGTCTTTCTCTCCCTCTCCATCTTTCTCCCTCTCCATCTTTCTCTCTCTCCTTCCCCTTCCCAACTCGGAGTCCACATTTCTCTCTCCTACCGCCTTCAGACCATCTGACATGTGTACAAAGTGTAAATTAAAAGAAAAAAAAAGAACATAAACAACCTTTGAACATTTACACTAGACAGGATTTTGTTTGAAAACTAAATATTGAGTGATCCCAGTTGCATCACAAATGATGAAAGGACAGGTATATCAGTGCAAGTGCAGGAATAAAGTCTACATATCTACATTAATATTAGACAAATAGAAAACAAGGGTGAGTAACCTGCAGCCAAACAGGCAACAACAGCTGTCAGTGTGTCAGTGTGCTGACTTGACTAAGACTTGCCCCAAACTGCATATGATTATCATAAAGTGGGCATGTCTGTAAAGGGGAGACTCGTGGGTACCCATAGAACCCATTTTCATTCACATATCTTGAGGTCAGAGGTCAAGGGACCCCTTTGAAAATGGCCATGCCAGTTTCCTAAGTTTGGAGCGTTATTTAACCTCCTTTGCGACAAGCTTGTATGAAATGGTTGGTACCAATGGATTCGTTAGATTTCATATGATGCCAGTATCTTCACTCTACCTTTAAAACTGAGCCCGCTACAACCTACAAATCGCAAGTTCCCTTAATTTATTAAAGAAATTAGTGGCGTTAAAATGAATTTGCCTCAACGCGTTATTATCGCGTTAACTTTGACAGCCCTAGTCATAAAACAAAGTAATGGACACATTGAAATTTTAAGATGATGGTGGCCCTCAGAGTCAGGGGAGAGCCAAATTTAATAGGATACTTTCTTAGGGGGACATGAAAACAAATTTCATCAATCAGGCAATCCAACAGTTGTTGAGAAATTTCACTGAAAACTATAATGTCACCTTCATGTAGGCATCAGAGGGGGGAGTCAGGGGATCACTAAAGTCATTAGGATTTATCCTCTAGGGACCATAGTCCTCTCCCAATTTTGTACATCCTCAATTCCTTTCCTTTTCCCCTCTCCTCGCGTCTTAGTCCTGCCCACGGTAGATGTGAGCGGAGAAGGCAAGGGAGACGGAAGGAGAGAGGAGTCAAGGCAACAGGAATTTAACAAAATGCCTTAATCATGGCCTCGGAGCTGTCATTTTAAAGCAACGTCAATTAAATATGATGTGTGTCACAGATGTCATCAGCTGTCCATTGTAACATCTCCTTTATATGTAACGGGTGCCTGAAAGACTACCGCAAAGGATACACCGTTGTATCCTCGCTTATAGCACCTCCGGCAAGACTCCTTTCTCCTCGAGATGCATTTAAGGAATTTAGACGTTCAAGATGGAGCACCAAGATCGATTTCCTGGTCACGAGCCGGAGGAGCGAGGAGATGAGGAGGCACAAAATCGAGAAATGAGAAGAGCCTAGGGCTGGGTGATATGGAGAAAATCAAATATCAAGATATATTTGACCAAATACCTCAATATTGATATTGAGATTATATTGTAGGGTTGACTATTGGTGCTTTCACAAAATATTTAAACAATAAGATTTTTGATAAATAATTATCAGTAATGTGGATATAATGAGAAAGTATGTAAAGGCAAATAATAGAACTGCTGGAAAAGTCTGGTAAGTTCAGAAAATGACATCACTTTACTGTAATGCAGCCTTTAAAACCAGGAAAAGACAACACTTATGCCATATTACGATATCCAAAATTTAAGACGATATCTAGTCTCATATCACGATATCGATATAATATCGATTGTTACCCAGCCCTAGAAGAGCCCCCCGAAGGTCTGTACAAAATTCCCATGGCAATCTAACAGAACAACGTGGTCGACCAACACACTGACATTGCCAGACCTTTTCATTGCCATTAAAATCCATCATCTTAAAAGGTCCGACTCTTTCCACATTTTAGTTGGTCTGACGGTAGCTTAGGGAGACTCAGGTAAGTTTACCTGACAATCCAAGCTGATTCAGCAGACATTCTATGTTAACAACCAATAAGCCTGAGAAATTACATTTTTGATTTACTACACACTGCACATTTCTAAACTCTACTAGGGCCTTTTGGAATTACTGTGGAAGGCTGAATATCATTATCATCAATAAGTACTGTATACTAACAAGTATTGAAGGCATAGAATATTGAAATTATCAGCAGAATGAAGCTGCTTACAGACAGAAACATGTTAAAGACAGAAAAGGAACCAGGAAGTTATCTGTCTTGTGTTCCTGGTCAAGTCCCCACTGTAACACTGCATTTCCTTTACTTTGCCCCCGCTCTGTCCTCCCTCACTTGTACAACGCCACATCTTATTATCTGTCTGCTGGCCTCTTGACTCCAACAATATGTCGCCACATTCTGTTTCCTGTTTGACAGTCTTATCTGCCTCAGGGTATACAAGCTGATGTAGTGGGCGGTGAAGCTGCTGCCCTATTTATGTTTTCCTTGGAAATGAGACTCCACATAATTGTTTTATTTTATAAGTGCACTGCCTGCAAGGCCATTGGGACAAATAAGGAGCAGATTATTGGAAATTTGAAGCACATATTGTTTGTTTTTGGGAAAAATTGTATTCACCCACTTAAAGACTGAGGGAAAACATATTTTTTCTCTGCGGCGTCGAGCTATGCAGATATTGATACTGAGATTTGTGCCTCTAACCCAATATGATGTTGGCGCTCACAGCATGGAAACATTACATTTAAAAATAGTCAACAGCAACACGCTGGTTTCCACAGACATCACTGTCGACATTTTTTTAATATGGACTATTTCTTTAGTAGAAAGTAGTTCCCATGAAAACTATTGACAATTTTAGCTGTGAATTATCCAGCATGTGGGAGTCACTGCTTCTGGACAAAAGATGTTGCTGCTGAATCTTTTTAAATGACAAAATGATGTTTACTTTATGAAGTATGGTTTTTGGGGCTGTCAATCGATTTAAATATTTACTTGTGATTAATCGCATGATTGTCCATAGTTAATCGCGATTGATCGCACATTTTTTATCTGTTCAAAATGTACATTAAAGGGAGATTTGTCAAGTATTTAATACTCTTATCAACATGGGAGTGGACAAATATGTATGTGTATGTGTATGTATGTATATATTTATTACTGGAAATCAATTAACAACACAAAGCAATGACAAATATTGTCCAGAAATCCTCACAGGTACTGCATTTAGCATAAAAAATATGCTCAAATCATAACATGGCAAACTGCAGCCCAACAGGCAACAACAGCTGTCAGTGTGTCAGTGTGCTGACTTGACTATGACTTGCCCCAAACTGCATGTGATTGCCATAAAGTGGGCATGTCTGTAAAGGGGAGACTCATGGGTACCCATAGAACCCATTTTCATTCACATAACTTGAGGTCAGAGGTCAAAGGACCCCTTTGAATATGGCCATGCCAGTTTTCCTAAGTTTGGAGCATTATTTAACCTCCTTTGCTACAAGCTAGTATGAAATGGTTGGTACCAATGGATTCCTTATATTTGATATGATGCGAGTATCTTCACTCTACCTTTAAGGGTGGCAGTAGCTCAGTCCATAGGGACTTAGCTTGGGAACCCGAGGGTCGCCTGTTCAAGTCCCCGCATGGACCAAGTACTGAGGGTGAACTCAGTACTGCTCGGGGCGCCTGTCAGGGGCAGCCCCCTCGCTCTGACATCTCTCCATTAATGCATGTATATAGGTCCTGTTTGTGCATGTCTGTTTATTTTGGGTCTGTGTGTACTATGTATGTGTAATTTACAGAGTGAAAAAATGTAATTTCAACCTAAAAATTGCAAGTTGCGTTTTTCCTCACCAAAATCTAGTATAAGTTTGGAACATTATTTAGCCTCCTTCGTGACAAGCAATGACATGGTTGGTACCAATGGATTCCTTAGGTTTTTCTAGTTTCATATGTTATCAGTATCTTTACTCTCGCTTTAAAACTGAGCCCGCTACAACCTAAAAATTGCAAAATGCATTAATGCGATACAGAAAGTAGTGGCATTAAAACAAATTTGCGTTAACTCGTTATTTTTAGTCTGTTTTTTTATGGTTTGGGCTAGACCCTTCTAAGGATGTCCCCGACTAAGAATTTACGGAGTCAAATCTGATTGGTCAAGTCTTGCCTATCGTTGAATCAAGTTTGTTTATTTTTTTTGTAAGGTTTTTTTGCTCCTTGACCCACCCTTTGTTTAAGCTTTATTTATCTATAGAAAAATTGTAAAAACAAAAAAATCATTGGCCGACATACAGTACATATTACTATCGCTTAGATGTTGTTTCAGAACCATGGATAGCGCTGTTTGGTGTGTGTGTAGATGCGGTGCTGTCCAAATTACTGAAGAGGAGCGAAATACACAAACAGCTGTTTCCAGGTGACATCCCCTGCTAATTTTAGAGAATCGATCATAGGTTTTAAATATATTTTGCGCTCTGATAGTGCTTCATTCTTATGTGAATGCTCTGATTAATAAATGTATTCTTATATTTTGAAACAGTAGCCCTATATTGTTGTTATTTAGCCTTTCTGAGGCTATTGCCAGGATGCTGCCCCGATGGTCCCTAGTCTACATGGTGATTTACTCACACATACTAAGGAGATTGATTGAAAGTACATTTTCAAATTAGTATTGACAGTATTATTAAGACTGAAACATTTACCAAATTAGGCTGTATATCATGATTTATTAGGGAGACGCCACAGAATTCTATGTAAAATCAGACATTTAGCACCACCACATAGCCAGAATGGAATGATCCTTTGTTTCATAAGCACATTTTTCCGACAGTGCAACGATTCGACCATGAGATTGGCTCCTCAGATGAAATAGTCGACTAATCTGGGTCACCATAAGTTTTAGTCGTTCAAATGTTTAATTCCATCTGTGAGGTTGGCCGAGTTGCTAAGGCAAAAAACTGAGACAAATTCCAGTTAAGCAGTCCAGGTGTATTTATTTACACAAGTGAAACCGTCAATCCAGTGCAGAATATGTACAGTGCAGGCCTGGCGTTTAAGAAAATAAGTTTTTCAAAAAAAAAAATGAAATAATAATTAGCAAATTGAGAAAATTCTATTCAGATGCAGCATATGCAATGCCCCTTTAATTTTTGGGCCCTTGCAGCTCTCCAGTCTGGCTTGTCCTTCTCTGAAGTCCGATCTCCACTGAACTCCTCCAGGTATTCCAGCCTCCTCCTTTATTGAACTGGATCCTACTAAGGCATATTGATAATAATTAATAATCAATCACCCAACATGGGAATATTATCTGGTCCAAAAAAATAGGACCATATTTACAGTATAATTATATAACATTCAATATAACTTAGACCTTACCAAGACCTTATTCAAATCATTTAAAAATTATATTGCCTATCGTCATCCCAAAAACACCCCTCTAACTTTACTGTACTTGGTACCTTCCCCGCGAACCCCCCTTATATAAACCAATGGTACGCTCCTGTGCGGTTTCGGCAATTCCAGGTCTACGCCAAGGAGCGCAACTACAGCAGAGGAGAAACGGGTGACCAACAATTTATTTTACTGACTATACATTTTAACAATAAATGGAAATGTTAAGTAACAATACTTGTACCTGTGTGTTATTTAGAAATACATTTATGATTTGTTACACTATGACCCACGTTAAGAAATGTAATACTTTGTCGGCGGGCCTCCCGACATTTAAGAAGTACTTATGCTGATGTGAAATCATGCTACGCTAACATTAAACACTGAAACCTTCAAGCCGGCTTGATTTAATAATTGATGGAGGTGGCGTTGCAATGTGTGTGCGTGCATCTTACTTCATAGGGCACGGCTAACCCGTGACACCATCAATGATATTTCAGACAATAGTGTGCTTCCAACACAAACAAACAAACATGCACAACAGCAGCCCCATAAAAAATGGTTTTGCCAGTTTGACAGCCCTGACCTCAACCCGATCACCTCAACACTTTTGGGATGAACTAGACTTCAAGCCAGTCCTTAACCCTCTACATCAGTGCTGGACCTCACTAATGCTCTTGTGGCTGAGTGGGAGCACATCCCTGCAGCCAGGTTGCAGAATCTGGTGGAAAGCTTTTACAGAAGGACTGTTTTAGCAGCATATTTGTGTCCATAGCACCAAAATAATACATCCGGGGGAGTTGTAAGTTTAGAAGTTCTCAGCCACATTGTCAGAGCTATTTTAAAGACGTACATCATCAATATTTACAAAAACAGAAACTCATATAGACTGAAAACACTAATAAACACTGATGAATGCAGACAGTTCTAAAACTGACATGTAGTTAATTAAACTACTGAAGAAACAGTCACTCTGTCTCTCCCTATATTCCTCCTGTTTATAAGACTGTCGTTCGTCATCACCTTCCCTCAGGCTCATCCAACTCTCTTGACTCTACCTCTCCTCTTCTTTTCCCTACTCCTCTCTCTATTTTTGTCTCTCTGTCTCCCTTTGTCTCAGTTGTCCCCTCCCTCGCCCACATTTTCTCAAGGTCAGCCTCCTGCTTTCCTACTCTCTCAGATACCCACTGTCCCCCCTGCCGCTCTCTTTCTCTTTCATCTCCATCATTTTGTCTGCTCCTCTTCATCTCTCGCCCTCCACGCCACTTTTCTCAGCTTTCATCTGCTCCTGGCGTTGAGTCGGCCGCCCTCACATCCAATGGCCCGTTGCACGGCTCATTTTCCCTCAAAGCCCTGCTCCTTGTATCCCCCCTCTTTCAGTCTGTTTCCGACACTTTCTCTTCTCCAATTTTCAAGTTTTCCAGAAGAGCAATCGCCACATGCTCGTATGTCACGAAGAGATGGCACAACCTTAGTTAGGTCCTTCAAGGAAGGTACTTGTCTACAAAGCCTGAGAGTTGTGACCTGCATGGGTAATCTCATGGCCTATAATTGTTTACGACTGCTGCAGAATATTGCCATTCATATATATTCTTGATATTGAAATGTATTGCTGTTTAACACCAATTTTTATTCCAATGCTATTCCACTGTCTGCAAACTTTGCAACTTAAGGCCTCTACACACAGGGGGTGTGACGAATAAGCGACAAGAAAATGCAAAATACTCGCCTGCGAATATTATAAACTCCACACAGAAGGGCCCCAAGCCGGGTTTGAACCTGTGACCCTCTTGCTGTGAGGCGACAGTGCTAAACACTGCACCACCGTTCAGCCCAATTTCCGCTCTAGTCTTTTCAAAATAAAACTACTTAGGTTTAGGAATAGATCGACATGGTTAGGCTTAGGCAAAAAAAAAAGACTTAGTTAGGTTTAGGAAGAGATCGCAGTTTGGGTTTAAATAACACTGGAAGTGCCGTAACTTAAGTACGGAAGTTATGTGACAAATAAATCAACGCTGTCTCCTAGTTTTGCACGGGACACACCGGTCTCCTGGGCGAAAGTCCTCTGTTTTTTGGCCCACCAATCCACCCCGACGTCCTCCCTACGTGGCGTTTGCCGCTCTCTATACTTCCCAGTTTACGATTACGTGGATTAAATATGAATTGATTTCATGCTGACACGAAAAATCATTAAAAAAAATGTGAATTGTGTGTCTATGTACAAGAATCAATACATTACATTTTGTGACTATTTCATAAACTGCTGTGTGGGCTGCTACTTAACCTGTTACAACGTGATTGGTTGATGCCTTTATTCATGGTGCGAAAAGCTCAGAAAAATTAATTTGATTCTTCTACCCAACAGTCTAGAAACAGTTTCATGCAACTCGTTACATAAATGTGTTGGCAATATAACATGATGGTGTAATGTCTGAATAAACAACCCGGTCTCATTCAAAGGGCGTCAAATACCGACGTTTTGCCACGGCCCTCGCCGAATTTCAAGTAAGTCTAATGTAAACCCATCTACGGCAATATTCAACGCTCAGAGCATCTGCTCCGGAAGTCAGGTGATGTAGTATAAAGGGCGACAAAGTCCACGTAGGGAGGAGGATAGGGTGGATGGATGGGTCAAACAAACACAGGACTTTCACCCAGGAGCCTGCTGTTTATGTTCCATGTGAAACCAAATGTCGAAACTGAGTTTTTTTTAAGTTACGTCAGTACATTACGTAAAGTACTCAACTTATGTCATGTACGTAATACAGGCTATATAACTGAACTTATTTAACAAATGTACTTATTTTAACCCAAAACACAATCTTTTACTAATCCTAACCAAGTAGCTTTGTTCCCTTAACCTAAGTGACGCAAAGTTGTCTTGACAAAGAGTCCGTATGTGGCGAGTTGGGAATGAGAATGAATAAACTCCAGAGTCACGTTCACGTTAAAGTCTTGCCAGCAGTCTCACTTGGTTGGACCCAGAAACCTCTCTGTTACACTTACGAGTATTTCAATGACAATTGAATGCTGTCCCGGAGAAAAAAACATCATACAACCACAATGATTATCAAAGGAAGGAAAAGTATGTACAGCGAAGTGAGTGAATCTGAATTAAACAAGATTCCCAACTTAATGGCTGGTGCACTGTCAAATTTATAAAACAGGCAGTAGAGATTACTCTCTAATAACAGTAATTGATGAAACTGATGAGAAAATGGTTCACAGTGAGAAGTGGAGGTCATCATGCTCACGATGGTCATTAATAAAGTTAAATTAAGTTCTAAAATACATCACTGATGTAGCCTTCAAGTGGACACTTCTTCATATTATTACTTTAAAACTCACTGCTGTTTTCCAGCAGCGCTGTGCTCCCTGTCGGACGCCAGTTGCCAATAGGGCAGAGCATTGCGGTTCTATAATGGTCTTGTCATATCTGAATACGTAAAAGTGACCTTAGTCTGGATGACAAAAAGCCAACACTTTAACAGGTAGATGAACACAGCAATGTTACATGTGGGAAAAGGGCTTAGCAGAGTGTTCGTCAGACTATCAACTTCTCTGAGTCTCTGAAACTTGTTTCTATTCTAGATTCGCTTGAATTGGAAAAAAATTGTGTGCCAGTAGTCCCCTTATTCACATGTTGTTATTCCTTATTTCCTTAAGCATGTTATACTGTGTCAGTCATAATCAGCTGTGATTTTATGCTAAATTATTATACTTGGGCTAGGCTTCTTCTATAGTAGGCCTAAAATACTCCAATAATATTCACACTGGAACATTATAGGGTTATGGTGGTGTGTTCAGTGTTAATAGTTAAAGTGCTTTCCTGTGTTATTTGTAGCCTATAGTAGGGTATCATTCAGGTTTTAGGAGCAGTGTCCCAGTCAGGATGCTACTACATATTAACCAGAGAAATATTCTGAATTTCTACAGTGAATAAAGATACCAGTAGATACTGGGTTTGGGGGTCCTCCCTCAAGACAATTTGAAGGTTTCTGACTTAAAACTATGCAATTTTACATCATTTTGGACCATTATTATTACTAGTAAAATGATCATTGTATTATTTACACATATCACAGCCTTCGTCTGAACATTTAATTCTTCTGGAAATGTTTGCCCTAAAAGAGCAGATTCAGAAAAAAAATTTAAATAATGTTTCATTAATTATATTTGTTCACAAATAAAAAAAAGTTATGATTAGCAGTCCACTAATTATTTTACAAAAAGGACGTGAACATTATATTGATGAATTACAGCACCATTGTTCTCGTTCTGGATGCAACCAAATTAGTCACATGTATCTCAAATGCATTCTAGCAAAAATCAGCCAAAAAATCAACTGCGTCCAATACTTCTGGGAGAGCTTGGAGGTGACAGGAAAGCCCATTTTAAAATATCATCAATATTAACGATAGCATTTACTTATATGTACTGAAATGTATTGCTATTCAAGACCTTGGAAAATGTTTTTCCAAAGCTGTCATGAAGACTATAAAGACTAGTACGACCTTTTCACTTCTCCTGCCAAACATCAGCAGCGGGTTAAACCAGCGTGTTGGTCAGTTTTAAGTCTCTGTGAGTTAATTTTCTGAGCATATTGTAGCATTTTAGAAAATGGTCAGCAGTAATGTAAAGCATGATTTGGGGTTAAAGGACTGGAGCATGAAAAAGCATCAGGGTGGTCTTGTAAGTGATGTCTTATTTCATATCATGGTATTATATACAGTATATACTTACATATTGAGTTATATATTTATACATGGTTGTTTTCTCCCGTCATTCACAGCTCTCTCACCATGTCACATTTTTTACAGTCTGTCACTGTCACAGCTTTTTAGCTATTTCTGTCTCTTTCCCAGTCAGTCTTTATTCACTGCTGTCACTCTCATTTTTACTGTCACTCTACAGTATATCCCTCCTAGTTTTTTATTTTTATCCGTCTGTCCACAAGTCACTTTGAACCCTTTATCTCATCACTTTCTTTTCTTCTCTGTTGCTTGTGTTTTTGCCGTTTCTCCCTCAGTTTTTTGTCTTTCAGTCCTTTTTATCATGTCACTGTCTTTTTTTCTCCCTCTGTGTCACTCCTTGTTGCTTTTTCGCTGTCTGTCTCCGTCTCCTTCTTCCCCCATTTTTTTTTATCTCTCCCTTTATGCCACTTCGTTCCCATCATTTGTCTCGTTTGAGGCCTGCAACGCTGGTGTGTGTGTGTGTGTGTGTGTGTATCTACGCGTGCATGTGATTTGTTGTGTGCCTAAGCTATATAAAAGCGGCATACTGAGAAAATTAAAGAGATTTAATGTTTTTTGTGTGACAGATGGAAAATGATGTGTATGTTGGTGCGTAAAAACAAATTCTAAGTATTATTTGTGTTTGTGTGTGTGTGTGTGTGTGTGTGTGTGTGTGTGTGTGTGTTTGTCGGTGACAGAGACCAGTAGCTAGGGCGAGATAGCAATACGGTGACCGTGAGAGAGGGAATTATGTAGGGAATGAGCATGACAGAGTGTTAAGTGCTTACACTGCTCTATGACCAATACATGCGTTAGTGCAGGCATGCATGCACATATCAGAGTGACATACATGTGTGCTTGCATGTAGGTTACGGTATAATATGCATATGTGTGTGTGTGTGTGTGTGTGTGTGTGTGTGTGTGTGTGTGTGTGTTTGTGTGTGTGTGTGTGTGTGTGTGTGTTAAATCACATGACACAAACAGATGAGAATCTAGCTCTTCAGTGACTACCTCTAACTACCTCTTATCACAGTGCTTCTCCAGCAAAGCAAGCTGGGAAAAGCACAATATACATAAAAAAGTCCAGAGTTTTGTCAGCTGCCTGCTGGAATCAATGCTATTAGAGCGGTGACAGTGAACCAAAACAGGAAGGTTACAAACTGGAAGACCAAAGTAATGAGCTGAAACACGATATAAAACTCTTACTGCGACAGGCTGGTCTCATGCACTGTTTATAGCTATAACTACGAAAAGTAATGAATTGTAATTTGTACATACCCCTAAAAATCAATTTGTATGTAATCCACGTAATTGTCAACCAGGAAATATAAAGAGCTGCGGAAGCCGCGTAGGGAGGAGGTCGGGGTGGATGGGTGGGTCTAAAAATACCAGACTTTCGCCCAGAAGACTGGCGTTGGTGTCTCGTGTGAAACCAAAAGTCAATGTTAACTTATTTGTCACGTAAATTACGTATTTAAGAAAAAACACTTCCGGTGTTATTTTAAACCAAATCTCAATGTTTTCCTTAACCTAACTAAGTAGTTTTGTTGCCTAATCCTAACCAAGTCGATCTTTTCCTAAACCTAACTAAGGAGGTTTTTTTTGCCTAAACCTAACTAAGTAGTTGTGTTGCCTAATCCTAACTAAGTAGTTCTGTTGCCTCATCCTAACCAAGTCGATCTTTTCATAAGCTTAACCAAGTCGATCTTTTCCCAAGCCTAACCAAGTTGATCTTTTCCTAAACCTTACTAAGTAGTTTTGTTGCCTAACCCTAACCAAGTCGATCTTTTCCTTAGCCAAACTAAGTAGCTTTTTTGCCTAAACCGAAGAAAGCTGTTTCCTGTGAAGACGGAAGTTTATTTTGAAAAGACTGTATGCATGTAACAAACAGAAATTGACATGTGTTGCTGGACATTCGTAGGAAAACGAAGGAAAAAAGATATACGAACCGTTGATTGGGAATACGTTGACTACGAGTAACAACTTTCACACATACAAGTAGTCATGGAATCCATTTCTACTATAAAGATATTGATTATATCTGTATTTGAGATTAATAATTATTTTCTTGGAATTTATATTAAGTAGTAATTATTTATTTTATCTGATTCATCCGGGGCGGCTGCGGCTCAGGAGGTAGAGAGGGTAATTGCAGGGTTAGTAGTTCATGGCCCCTCCTGTCCACATGTTGAAGTGTCCTTGAGCAAGACACTGAAACCCTAAATTGCCCCAGGACAGCACCTGGAACAACAGCTCTGTTGCCATCTGACTGTGGCGGGTAATGGGTCAGAGGCAAATTGTTAAACGTTTAAAAATGCACTATACTGTATAAGTGCAGTCCACTTACCATTTAGCACCCCTTTGTTTTGTAAATGTATGCACAAAAGGCATCTAAAAGCAGCCAACCTGAAATAAAACGGTCCTGTTCAAGGACATTGTTCTGTCTGGTCTGGCTTCTCACGGTGGTGTAATCACCAGACCAGCCAGGAAATGCAGCTTCACTTGAGAAAGTGAGTGTAATAATAGCACCTGATCTTTAAACCCTCACCCGCTGATTACAGCGATACTCAAAGCTCTTAGATAACAGTGAGCACATCAAAGGATGGAGAGCAGGTTGCAGACTCTCTGGGCAATTTGTCCACATTTAACAAGACAGGTAAATCACTGTATTCCTTTCAAGTTCTCCGCAAAAAATATACAATTAACATCTTTGATGCGCATGATATATTATCCAGGCAAGAGAGAAGAATACCCACTACCACCACCCATCCCCCATCTACCAGCACATCCTCATTCAACTTGTCAAGTCATCCAGAGAGCTAAAACATGACGCTAATTAGCTTCCAAAACAAAGTCCCTAGACCTCGGAGGAAGAGCACTTTTAACAGCACATGGCTGACAGCAAGTTGAATTGTATTTGTTTGCTTGTTTAAAGTTGTAGTTGGTAGCTTTAATAAAAATAACTTTTTGTCATATTTGCTCAAACTGTTACTATATCCTGACAGTATGAGACAGGTAATCTGTGAAAAAATCAGGTTCCTCTGCCTCCTCTTAGTGCTCCTAATGGCACTGGCAAGATCCAATCGTGCCCGAAGGAAAACAACCGATCCGACTTTATCAGTCCCGATAACGATAGCGATACCTGGGCTTTGGGTCTCGGCCAATACCGAGTACCGATCTGATACCGGTGCTTAATTAATAAGCTGTATGCCTCACTGTGTGTATGTGACTGGGATCATTTTTTTATGTGTAAGGCATGACTTGACTTAAACATTACTTTCCTAACTTGTAAAATGAAATGTAACAAATAAATACATAGATATAAATTTACTGAATTGCTATTTACTATTAAAATAATAAATCATGAACCAACTACTTGGTAAAAAATCTTCAAAATGAACAGGAATAACATTTCAAGTGTAAGTTTTTAATGCAGCAACAAATTGGTCAAAACTTACAAAGGAATTAAAATTGCAATGTATATATTATATACAAACATAATTGAATTGAATAGATTGGTCCCATTGTCACCGATATCCGATCCAGCTATTTGAGTCAGTATCGGCCTGATATCCGATCCGGTATCGGTGCATCCCTAACTGTCAGGTTATAGTGAGAGTTTAAACAAATAGGAGAAAACGTTTTTTGTTTTTTTAAAGATTAGTTTTTTTGGCATTTTCAAGCCTTTATTGATAGAACAGTGGACAGTTTAGAGCGGGAAAGAGAGATGGGGCGACATGCGGAAATGGCCGCAGGTCGGGGCGTACCCGGGCCGCCGCGGTTAGGACTCAGCCTTGTTATATGGCAACTGCTCTACCAACTGAGCTATCAGAGCCCACCCAAAAAGTTATTTCTATCATAGTTACCAACTGCAGCTTTAAGGAGAAGACCTGCACATTAATCACCACTGACATTAAAAAAAGCAGTTAAATCTTCAGGGGCCATTAGCTAAAAACGCTAATCTGAACCCAAATGCTCAATGGTGAAAGTTTCCACCAACCAACAGCAAACACTTCAAAGGCAGACAAGTTGTTGGAGCTAACTAGGCAGCGATCTGTAATGCAGCACTGCGTCGTGTTAACTCTGAGGGCACACGCCTGCTTTGCTTTGAAAGGTGAGGAGCTAATAAGCCTTTTTCTCCCCAACTGCAGCGCCGACACTCTGCAGCACCTCTGTGAAATCCCACAGATGCGGCCAATTAAAATTCACAGCGAGGCGGGGCGCGTGGTCATGCAAGATGTGAATGAGTTGCTGGACAAATTTCTCTGTTGTGTCTGAGAGGGCTGTCGAACCATGATGCATAATCAAACAGCGCACTCCAAAAGAAAATGAGGCACACCTTGAGGGTTCAAAATGGCTACAACCGCACCGGTGAGAAGTTGGAGAACAGCAACAATCCTCCTGTTTATTTAATTTGGATTGTAAAAGTGTTACTATTGGTACTACATATCAACACTTAGTCATATAACTACTAATATGGATGTGCACAAGCAGGGTTGCCTTAATATTACTTGAGGCCCCGGGGCTACGGACGTTTTGGAGGCCCTCCCCTCCCCTCACTATATACCATGGCAGCTTTAATTCAGAACCCTTCGTCAATGGACAGCAACAAATATTAAATGGAGTGCCCTCCTAATCAGTAAATAGAATATGAAACTCATCATTATAAGACAATAAGCCAAGACAAAGCTAGGTTATTGAGCCAAGTAGGCCTGTGTTCACAGTGGCAAGTCTTTTCAGTTAAAAACCCGCAAACATCACGGGCAAAGAACCGGTATAAATTCAGGGTGGAGGTTTGGGGGTCCTCTCCGACGAAAATCTGAAGGTTTTTGTCCTAAAACTATTACATTTTACATAATTTTGTCATTTGTGTCATTTTTACAATTTTTTAAATTATTATACTGTAGATAATGTCCAAAAAGCTTAAAAACAAAACTTGCTATAATAATTATTTTATTATTTACACATATCACAGCCTTCGTCTGAATATTTAATTATGTAAAATTATATTCTGTAAATCAATAGAGCAGATTCAGAAAACTTTGAAATACTGTTTCATTAATGAGGTTTATTCTAGCCTAGACCCTGGGTTCCCAGCTCCAGACCTCCACACCCTCTACCTGCACACCTGAATCAGCCCTGATCCAACAGTGAGGGCTGCTGAGTTGCATCAGGGGTTTCAAAACATAACGTGATGAGTATGTTATTATTGTTGTGTTATTGATTTATTTTCCACTGCTTGGGGCCAATAAACTGATGATGATGACAATGGTGCGTACGGTTGATGGGCTCTGGTGAAAACACTCACATGTTATGGATTCACAGTGTATAGAACATTAAAGATAGGGTTGACGATGTTGGAAAGCTAGCATAATTTAAAAGTAGCATCGCCTCAGGAGCTCCGTGTAAACCCACCCCCTCCCCTCGGGGCTCCTTCCGAGGCAACGCCCCCCACACACATGCACGAGCACCGCCACATCGTAACTACTTCACAGACACAGAGCGGAGAGAGGACCTCAACTCAACAACGCTACCTCATGACAAGTAACCGCAGCAGTGCTACTGCAGGGCTGAGTTTTCTCTTCCATTCTCCAGGAAACGTGCGGCGGCGACGCGCTTTGAGTTCAGGCTGGTGCATGCCAAGGGTAGAGAATGAGCAGGGAGGCAGGGAGGCATCTGGTTGGTTCTTTCCAAGCGCACCGCGAGGCAGTGATTGGTAGACGTTTTTACAGGATTACAGCAGCTACAGCTTTTCAGAGCTCATCAGTAATGGATCGCTGTCAGGGTGTAAAGACCATTTCAACCAATATAACAAATAGTGTGTACTGGAGAACATTGTGAGCCCTGCCTTTAACATTTATAACATAGTCAGCGGCAGTCTTCTTGTACTTATTCACTAACAACCAAACGTTTATTTGGCATTCATTTAGTATGATGAACATGGTTATATCAGTGTTTATCATCGCGCATTAGAAAACAACCAGTTCTACCCGGCATTCTAGCAGATTTACTGGTTGATGATTTGCTCTTATCACCGATATTATGTACAGATTTTGCAGGACATGAAACTGTATTGATACTGTAGATTACACCACCCTCGTTCTCTCCCCCCCCTCCTCGTGTTGTACGTCAGCTCATCCAGCTGCATTTTTTTTAAAGCTTGTGTCTCGTGAGGCCCCTCTGGTACTCGGGGGTTCGGACCCGGGAAGCCCGTGTATTAAGGCGCCATAGTGCACAAGTTCTGTAGCACCACTTTCGTGCACATTGGAATGATTTGCATTCAATGTACGAGTACAATTCCACACATTTTTTACATGTACTCTAACCGGATGCTCTCACCCACAGCACATAATTAAATACATTAATAAACACCTTGCATTGATTTTGGAAACCGTAAATAACAACCACCTGCCCTACTGCGCTCTGTCTAAACCCACTAAGGCCTCCTCCAGCTCTCTCAGCACACCTCTGCTCGGTCAGTGGTGATGAATGCTGCACCTTTCATTGAGATGTATGTAGCCACTGGACCCGAGCACAGGAACTGACAGACACACTCCCACACTCCTGCCACAGTAAGCAAAGAGAGAAATACAAGCACACACACAACACTTCACACTTAAAAGCCCAGCAGCATGCTCACACATACACATCAACATTAATAACCAATGCTACACCTACACTCACTTAAACTCTAACTCCAAAACACCTTTTGCATAGTCTCGCTCCAATACACACACAGATGACCGTATACTTGCGCAAACACACACATCTGCACACTCAAGACAAGACAAATGAAGACTGCATCTCATTTACCAGGCAGTGCAGAAAGGCCTTTATAAAACATGCATGGCATGTATTCCCCGGCTATCTACCTCCACATACACACGCACACTCAAAACAATCCGAACGCAGGCTGCAGAATGTACCGATTTGTGCAGGGCTGGCATGCTCCATCATCTTTTGACAGGCAATTATTTTATCACGTTTCAAACGTAAACACAGTGGCCAAAACATACACACAGGCTAACGTACAGTCACATCTGGTGTGCGCACCAACACGTACAGTTCACATGGACGCGCGGGTTAATAATTCAAAGCTCTGGTTAAGAGGGGAGCGCTCCCTCCTTATTAAATTATTGACAAGCAACATCTAGACTCTCTGCAGCCGACCTGAGGGATGGCCGGCAGGGAGGGAGGAGAGGAAGGAGGAGGAGAAGGAGGAGGACAAGAAACATATGTAAGGGAGAGGAAGAGGGGGAGGGAGGGAAGTAGAAATGAAGAGTTAAACAAGAGACAATGGGTTAATGTTATCATAGAAAGCAGGAGAACAGATATTAAGCTTAAATAAATAAAGAAAGCCTTTAAATTGGAGTTGGAGTTGGAGAGACGGAGCTGCTCTGTAATGTAGTTCTGCTTTATTTACCAGCCTGCCTGCCTTTCTGCCTCTTTGTTGCTAGGGGCTGCAGAGCTGCTGGTTCACACCATACAAATAGAATACTGGAGTAGAACGGACATTCCCACAAAGAACGTATATTGCCAAGAAGTGAAAGTCAAATGTTCGTTCCATTGCAACATCAGCACCCAGCAGCTGAGCTACGTTTCCGCCATTTTGGACTGAAAGCGACTACGGGACACCAATAAAACGTCCGCCTACAAGGTGCCGTACTAAAGTAAAACTAAATTATTTATATTCTATTGTCATATTTAATACCTCTACTAAAATGGCCTGTGTTGAACAAGAAAATTATGCAGACTATTATAAAGATTTACTTACTTATTTATTTATTAAACTTTTTTGCCCAGCCGCTTCCCAGAGGAGCAGAAAGTGAGCGATGGACATAAATGGAAGCTAGAATAATCCAGCACACATGTCAAGGACTTCCAAAATAGATGCACAATAGATCACAGACCATGGATGTATTAGTAAATAGCCTACAATCAATGTATATTCTTTGCTAATAATAAGTCAAATTCAGATTATTTCATACAGCTAGCAGGAAGCTGGCAGAGCCGGATATGTCGCATAACAATTTAAATGAGGGCTATTTAAGTGTTTGTACTGGGAAGTTGATTTACCTCAAAATCAGATTTACAGACGTCTCTTTATACATTCATGGCTATGGACTCATTGCCGTTTTCAGTCCAAAATGGCGGCAGTGCTATCGCAGTGCCATCTAGCAGCTGTTGTCAAAAAAGCACTGGAGTTTCACCTCTTTGCTTCTATACTCTTTGATTTCCATTCAAATCAACATAGCAGGATGGTCAGAGAGGCGGCCATTTTTATGTGTACCGTTGTCATAGCAACCGTTGTAGCGGGCTGACTTCCGCACAAACTAAACCGACTTGCGGCAAGTCGCGGACTCACTAAGGTGAGGTTTTGCAGTAACGGCGACTAAACTAGTAGCGGAGTAGTAACGTTACAAGGCACATAGAAAATGTAAATGACTCAAATTTAACACACTCTTGTCACAGCGTAGGATAAGCACATTGCTATCGCCAGATGAGTGAAAACTTTGTTTGGCTCATTCTATTTAAGCATTGTGGCATTGAAGCATGGTGGAATTAGCAAGATAGCTAGCTTGCTAGCGGACAGCTGGCTGGTTAGCTCTTGGGCTGGTTCCGCTTTGGTGCTGCACTGATTACGGAAAATGAGCGGAACAGCGGGCTGGTGGTCAGCGGCAGCACCAGGTCGAAACGTCGAGAAAATGACAAGTTACATAGCTAACTATCCGTCTCTGGGAGCTGCGTCCGTTCTCTTCCCGGCGAGCTGCGACCACACACTTTACGGCCCCATTGACATGGGTTCTGTTGTCACCATAACAACTAAAAAAAATCGCCATTTTCTGTTGTACTAGTCAAATTACCACAGCAAACAGTTCAATGACCCTTCTACTCCTATTTTATTTCTATGGTTCACACAGTATTCATTTCAGAGCAATTACGGCCTGTTGCTTCCCCGCACCCCTGTCTGGATGTACTGGATGGCAGCCTGTCACTTTACCTGCATATCTGACCATCTGTCACTCAAGAACATGGACATGAAAACGGATCAAAGAAAGTTTTCTCTTTTTTGCCTCCTTTTTCATGAAGTTGCAGAGGCCCCTGTTTATTATTTGTAGACGAAAGTGCTTGCATTTGTTTTACATAACACATTTGCATCAGATTTTATGTAATCACGCACGTTTCATTTACCTTAGATTTGATGTAATCCAACAGTGTTTACATACCACTTTGAAAACAGATGTCTATGTTCAACATGTTATCTCCGCCAAGCATAGCCTGAGGAAATTATGTGTTTGGTTGTCTGTTTGTGTGTGTGTACGCATCTGTCTGTCTGTCCACAGCTAATCTCACATACTACTGGACCCATCAGTCTAATATTTTTGGTGCTCATTCATGAATGTATGCTCAAGGACCTCTCATGGTTGTGGTGATTCACCCTTTTTGAAAAACATATTTTATTGACTGGTTTATACCGTCATTGACTGCTGACTCCTCACTACTCTTAACCAGCCGTTAGGGGCCGTAAGTGTTAAACAACTGCTTCAGTTTGGAATCTTGTTTCCGCTAGGGATAAGGGATTATTCCTCTCTTGATTTGCACGCCAAGGTAAGACAATTGTATGTATGTATAACTATCGGTTAGCAAATGACAAACTGAACTACAACGGAGCACGTCTTCTCATGTCAGTAGGAGGAGAGCTAGTTAGCTGTAAGCAGCTGGTGGGCAGCTGAGTCCTGCGGTGTGTTTGGCTAACAAAGCTAACAGCTAACGAGGCAAATCCAGCTAACAAAGCTTATAACGGAACTAAACACACAGTAGGACTGACAGTTCAGCCCGTTCGCACGAAAAGGCGTTCGCACGAAAAGGCGTTTGAATGCCACGATAATGCGCAAAGCATTTAGTGTGCAATAAGTATGCCTTTCTTGATTTCTGTGTGTCATTGTACACCATGTATCCTGTACTGACTGCAATGTAAACACATCCGCTTATAAATGCTATGGTAAGAGTTAGTGACGTAGCATTAAAAGCGAGAAAGACCACTTATGGTAGGTGGTTGGGGAGGTGCATGGGTCCAACAAACACGGAACTTTTAACCAGGAGACCCATGTTCGAGATAGTTGTTAACCAGTGTTTTGTTTTGTAAGTTATATTAGTGACGTTTGTCACATGACGTTTATGATGTGTTTTCCGTAGTTGTGTTACATTGTTTGTTGTTTATGTATTTAACTTAGTTTACTTACTTATTTTAAGCCCAACCATGACGTTTTTCCTTACCCTAACTAAGTGGTGTTGTTTCCTGAAGCTGAGTTAGTGGTATTGTTGCCAAAACCTAAATTAGTGGTTTTGTTGTCTGAACCTAACTTACCGTAGTTTAGTTGTGTGGCGTACAAATGACACACGAAAAGGCCAAAATGTGTACTCATGACATGCAGAATGTCTGTGTAATATTGTGGTATTTATACGCCTTCCCGTGAGACCAGTTTTGTTTCAGAGGAAACATTAAACAGTCACCATGAAGCGTCACACAATGAACTGCAGTTTAGCTGCACTGAGCAACACTTGCAATTACATTTTGCATTGTAATTTGTATTTATTCAATCAAACATTACAGCAGTAGTCATTGCAGACACACTTGGCGGAGATCGGCATTCTACTGAGTGAACTTTTCCAATTAATTTAATATTTATGTTGATGTGACCCACCATGTGCAATATATCGAATTTAAGTATCTAATAAAACATTAGATTTTGAATTTGGATGACAGATGTTTTATTTCTTTTGACTCTTTGATTTTGACTTTCAGTTGTTGTAGTGACACAATGGAGCAAGCACAGCAGTCATAATCACTCAATTCTCAATTCTTGAATTATAGCCAAAAAAGTGTTTTGTGACCTTGACATTTGACCACCAAAATCTAATCAGTTCAACATTGAGTCCAAGTGGAGGTTTGTGCCAAATTTGAAGAAATTCCCTTCAGGCGTTCCTGAGATATCACGTTCATGAGAATGGGTCGTATGGACGGACGGACGGACGACTTGGAATCATAATGAGCATAAAAAAAGCATAAAAATTAACATAACACATTGCAAGTGTGAAAGTTCTGTTTCTATTGAGCACTGTCATACTGTCTGGAGGGTTATTACTACTCATCTTTTTTAGGCTTTGTGTGTTTCTTTGTGTTTGTTCGCCTTTGTTAAAAAGATAGTATGAGCACTTTCAGCAACACAAAGTATTAACGGGTGATTTTTTTCATAACTCCGATGCTACATACCCAACACACCCACTCATACCCTCTCTGAGCACCTGAAAAGTGCTGGTGCGCTTGTTTTATTGATCCATCTACCTCACACGCTGCCTGTGAAGCCATTAGGCTGATCTGTGACAATGTTATACACCAGCATTGGATTATTTGTGCATTTCTCTGCTCCTTCCTGGTGCCCATGTTCACGGTCAGTGTGACCATGCTGCAGTACTTCTGCAGATTCTGCATTTACATTCTCCCCAGAGACCTTTCACTCGCAGTTAGCCGCTGTTTACATCAAAGTCAGGGGAAATTCTTCCAAATAGATGACTTATGCTTTCAGGCCATCACTGCTTAAGGACTGGATTTTAAAGTTTCCTAATACACTGTGCTGGAATTATGCATTTCTGGGCAGCTTTGCCTTTGCTTCTGGCTTCACACAGTTTCAAAAACACTGCTAAAACTACTTATGACACTTAAAAAGGGATGGTAGGTAACATGAGTGCTAGGCTGTCAGATGAACTCTTTTAAGAGGCTGAATACTCAATATTTTTTAGATACCAAATGCAAAATTTCTGTCTTTTCCCATTATAGTATGTAAATAATCTCCTTAAATATACCATAGACTGATGCAACCTGATGGGCTGTTTATATTATATTCACCATGTGTCCCATAAATCTGACAGCACAGAAACAGCTCAAACTCAGTTGGGGATGGAAAAGTGTGGGTGAAATACTATTTACTGTTTATGGTTAATTATAAAATGGATAGTTCCGGTCTTTAATTATGATTGGTTGAGCCGCATTCAAAGCCGTTGTAAAATACTCTATAAACACACACAGCTGTGACCGCTTTACAGTAGTATCACTGCACCAATTAGTCACTTATTGTGTTTGTCAGATTTTGTTGTGAATTTTGATCCAGTGGATGGGCGAAGTGGTTAGAAGAGATGGACGAGGAAGATAAAAAAACATGCTGAAATTACTGAGAGAGAAATTGAAGAGCTGGAAAAGTCAAGAAACAAAGCCACAACCCTTAAACCTTGTGGTCCGTCCGCTGTTTTCAGACCTGATCATCCGCCTGGACGAAAATGGTCAAGAGTACGCAACACTGTCATCCAATGAATGCACAAAAAAACGCAAAGATGCCGGCGAAAGATACAAAGAAAGCCTTCAGGGATTTATGTTTGAGCAACCAGGGAACTCACTGTGTCCTGTTGCTTCGTTGGAAGAATACCCGTCGTTGCTGCTGCCCAATCCACCGGCCTTTTATCTCCATCCAGAGCAGCCTAACTACACCAACGATCTATGGTGAGTTAACAGTGTAACTTTAGCTGGCTTACGTGTTTTTATTTGTAGCCTGCTATGCTCATTTTTCTCGAGCTATGTTGTCAATTGCTAGCGATAGGATTTTTGTTATAGTGTAGCTTGGTTACTCAGCAAGTAACCAGGCTACACTATAACAACAAGACTCGGTCAAAACCGAGTATATGGCTGGACCGTATATGGTCAAGTCTGTGAATTTGTAGCTAAATTCTTACACAAATAGTCAGTGGTCATGTCTATAATGTTTTGTGAACAGTTTTTTTCACTTATATCTTAATGTTTGACTGAAAGCCAACTTATAATGAAGCAAATGGCATTCAGTAATGTAAATGGTAACATTTACTAGTCAGTATATTATACATTTTATACAAGGTGAAAAGGTATTAGCATGAAATACATTATGCAAGGTTAAAAGTATTTCAGTTTTTTATGAAAGCATGTGTATCAAAAGCATTCATCATATAAGTGGTGTTCAATATACGTTGCGAAAGTTTATCAGCGTTGAGATATTCCAGCTGTCATCACTGACGTTGTTGCTGCCGTGTTTATTCCTAGAAGGAGTGTTAATGGAGCAGCTGCAATGTTAACGTAGCCTGCCACTGATCGATCCGAACTCCATTCAGAAAACAAGCATTTTAAAAGTTGTTTGCCTGTCGTCTTGCGGACAGACCCGACAAAGCATGAATTCAGACTTTTTACTAATCAGCATCATTATGTTGTTATTTCGGCAGACTTTGATCTGTTTACAACAACGTCGCTGCCGTATTTATGCCTAGATGACGTTATGTTGAGTGTTGATTGAGTAGCTGGTGTTATCATAGCCTGGCATTGATCGATCCGAACTCCGTTCAGAAAACAAGCATTTTAAAAGTTGTTTGCTTGTTGTGTTGCGGACGGACTTGACAAAGAATGAATTCAGACTTTTTACAAATCGATACATTTATGTTGTTTTTTCGGCATTATTTTGGTCTGTTTATTGCATTTAAATCACAGCACAGTCTGTTTATTTTGGGTTCATACCGCAGTAGTGACGTGTGGCTGCTAGATAGTCAGTTCATAGCGGAAATGGAGGAGAGCGAGGCGAAAATTTGCAAACATAACGTAACTTAAACGAACATAAACAATAACACGTGCACAACAACAGCACTATGTAATGTTACATTGAACCACTGACACGCTCCCCAGAAAACGTAAACACAGAACTGTTCTCCGCCTTTTCATTTTGAAAGAGCAACAGCCAATGAGGAAGCTCCAGCAACTCCAGCCGACCAATCCTGTAACTTCATCACTCAGTCAGTCAGTCAGTCAGTCACTCACTCACTCACTCACTCACTCAGCGACAGACTTTTGCGTCTGTAGGGCTGGCCCTCTGCGGTCCAGCCAAAAATGATTTCGCTGGCAAGTGACAACAGCTCGGGGAAAGTGAGAATAATAGTTGCCGTTGGTAGATACATATGTGGCTATGATGTAACTGTAACATGATGAGAACTTTTTTTTCTTTATCCTCGCTTTAGGTTCATTAGAGCAGTCATTCCCAAAGACTGGGTTGCAAAAATGTTATTGTAGAATTTCTTATAGATAAGGCTTATTGTGAATTGGGTCGCGATGGTTTATCATTTTTAACTAGAATCATCACCTGGTGGCGATATGCCTCTGCCAACCGGTCGAGTTGCAGTTTACATCCTGTCCAAAACATTCCAGACATTTGTGTGAAATTGTCATAAATAGCATATGAATTACTGAGCTATGGTCACAGTGATCTTGACCTTTAACCACCACAATCTAATCAGTTAATTCTTGAGTCCAAGTGGACGTTTGTGCCAAATTTGAGGAAATTTCCTGAGATATCACGTTCACGAGAATGGACGTACGGATGGACGGAAAACCCGAAAACACAATGCCTCCACGGTGGTGACAGCCGTGGCAGAAGCCATAAAAAGTGATTAAAATACACCTGTCCAGAGTCAAACCTCTACCAGCAAAGAAGAGTGTTAACATGGTTGAACACTACTCCAACAATTGCACAATTAAGGTCTGTTGGAAAGCTTGGAATTTATAGTTTCTAATGATACCAAGCATAATATTGTAGAATTATGAGGAAATTATCGCAGATCTTTTGATTACAACTTG
Source organism: Sebastolobus alascanus (assembly GCA_916701645.2). Taxonomy (NCBI): domain Eukaryota; kingdom Metazoa; phylum Chordata; class Actinopteri; order Perciformes; family Sebastidae; genus Sebastolobus; species Sebastolobus alascanus. The sequence continues at coordinate 1,035,549 of CAKAOJ020000094.1, forward strand.
CTCTTATATTTACAAAAGTTTATTTCTGTACAACTTTATAGTTAAAAAAGCTGGAGACCTCAGCATTTCAAAACGGTATGGCGAGCATGTTCTATAAATGGGTCGTTTTCCATCGTGACTTTTTTGTAACTACGCAACAGGGTACGACCCATTTCGACCTGGGCTTAAGAGCGATATTCGGATAAATGTTAATAATCACCCCAATCGCTAACCAACCTCTCGTGGCCTACTGTTTAATTTGATCTCCCGTAATGCAGGTGCTAGATTAAAGTGCGAGTACTGTGATGATGATGTGATACACTCCCCTATCTGGCACTTCATGCTAAATAAAACAAGCACTATTTGGTTGTTCCCCTGAAAGCAGATCTACCATTTGGACAAAGAGTGCAAAGGGTAGCAGAAAGACACTAGTCTTCTTTAATTAAACATGAACTGATGTTGCCTTCTAAAACGTTGAAGTTCAAGTTGTCCAATAACTCATTCCCTGAAGGAGAAAGCTAAAAGTATACATCCAACAAAGTAAAATAACAGACTGCTCAGCTGTGCCTTTCAACATCCTCCCAGGCTGTCTGACAAATGACAGCTCTCACACCTTCCTGCAACAAGTGTAATAAGAGAGGCGAACATCGAGGCAGATGAGAAGGACGTCAGACAGCAAGAGGGGGACAGTAATGATTCTATCGAGATGTGTTGTGCAGAAAGAGGGAAAAAGAGAGCAAGACAGATATGGCAGATGGAGAGAGAGTTGTTCCTTATTTCCACATGTCAGCACCACAACTAGCAGCCACACCACCACAATTACATGTCAGCATCCACAGAGCCTCCCTGATTACAAAAAGACACACGAAGCAAACATCCAGTCACTTAAACACGCAGCACCTACAGTGGTGCTGCCACAGATCTGTCAAAACCAAGATTCACTTCCTTCACAACTTGTATTTCTTCCATATATACAGAGAAAATTGAGATTGGGTTATGCCTGGGAGTAAGCTCTGCCTTAAAAGACAACTTTGGGAGAAGGAAAAGCCCCAAATACAATACCGTAAAGTATTTGTACATAAATAGATTTTTTAAGGAAGATCATTGGTAACACTATAACCATCATTTATTAATGGTAAATTGATAGTTAATTAAACTTAGTTAATAGTCATTTTACTGTTAACAAACAATGACATGATAATTAATAATGTTTACTAATTATTAGTAAATGCCAACATTTCTGTTATTTTATAATTAGTTTGTGTACTATGAAATAAGTAGTTTACAAATTCTATATTAAGAGACAATAACAATTAGTTAATTGTTGCACACATTATAACATTTTATATACTATATTAAGTATTTGTTAATGATTACCAAATGATTAATCAACCTTTAAGAAATCTTTTGTAAAACATCTATAATCATTACATAGATAGATGGACCAGACACCAATTGTTAACCATTGACAAAGTATTAACAATCTATCTAAATAATGTTTATAGATGCTTTACAAAGTAGTTATTAACCATTTAACAATGTATTATAATCATCAGTTGTAACTTTATAATAGCAATCCAAATAATGTTTATAGATGCTTTACAAAGTATTTTTTAACCATTTAAAAAGGTATTATAATCATCCGTTGCAAATTTATAATAGCCATCCAAATAATGTTTATAGATGGTTTACAAACCAATTATTAACCATTAACAAAGTGTTACAAATATCTAGTCTATCTCTGTAATGTTTATACATGTTTTACAAATTATTTCTTAAAAGTTGACAAATCATTTGGTAATCATTAAGAATTACTTATGGTATATAACATTTTATAATGTGTGCAACAATGGTAAATGGTAAATAGACTTGTATTTATATAGCGCTTTTCTAGTCTTCCGACCACTCAAAGCGCTTTACACTACATGTCAGCATTCATCCATTCACACACACATTCATACACTGATGGCTAT